>CALNVZ010002100.1:47520081-47570042 GCA_940671915.1 Paracentrotus lividus | reverse complement strand
TGTTTAAAAAAAAAAGGGGGGGGGGGAAATAATCCGCTCGCGCTTCGCGCTCTCATGACCCCATTGATAGATAAACACGATACATTTCAATCGGTGTAAGGTTAGATACTTTCATTAACATTTCTGTGAATTGGGAAGGGGCTCCTTCTCTGTCCCTGCTCCCTCTCTCTTTCTCTACCCCCGCTCTCTTTCTCTACCTCCACCTCTCCCTCTCTCTCCCGCTCTCGCTTTCTCTCTTTCCTCCTCTTTCTTCCACTATCTATGCTGCCTCTTTTAAGTTTTGCCCATTTTCACTCTCCTATCTTTTCTCCTGTACTAGTTCCCCGCAACTCCTTTAGCTAGGGTGCTTTCGCTGGACTACGGAGGAGATAATCTAGAACGTTAGCATTATGAAAGGCTTTAATTTTCAAATAGCTAAAACCCAAACTCCTGCATACTGTTAGTATAGGAAAAGGAGTGTGTAAAACTGGTATTTGCTAGAAACGGCTGGCAAGCGTTTTAAATTACAAGTTTTCGTGTGCACAAACGAGGGTTTCCCCTAGCTACAAGAGATAGCTCCCGTTGTCAAAATCTACAACGCTATTTTGGGGAAATGTTACAATATCTCACAAGCCAAAGGAACATGTGCGGTTACCATTGGAAACTTTTATTCAAAGTTATTGAAGAAGATAGAAACGAGGATTTGCAGGAATTTTGAAAATAGTGCCCTCTTTATGCTAACGTTCTAAGATAAGCTCCCCGTAGTCCAGCGAAAGCTCACTAACATCTCTCTAGGGCCGCGGAACATTTCTCCTCCCTTTTTCTTCCTTCCTCTCTCATATTATCATAAATATGACAGATTAGTAAGTAAAATAGTTGTCTAAAGAAATATATTTCTTTACAAAATAAATATTTTACCATTTTAGAAACATCATGGAGAGGAAACCATTTTGTATGAATAATCATAATTATGCTGACATTACTAATAACACAAAGGTAAAACATTACGTGATACATGTACAAATACCAACACGAAATATATAATGTTGTGTTTAAACTGTTATTGACTGATACAAATTTGCTAATGATTATTTCATATTCACGCTTCTATGGAAAGGTTAGTGATATTCTGGGTGTATATAACGTATTGAAAATATGAAATGTGATAATTGTATTATATTGACTGGCCAGGAAGGGCTACATCGAATATGTTGCTCGCAAAAGATTTATATTGTCCTGAGTCGTAGACGGGGGCAATATGGTACTTTTAAGCATAAATTTTGAAATTGCAAGAATGTGGTTGGTACATGTTGGAGGTAGATATTAATGTTCAACTCCTTCAATTTCCTCGATATAATCTGAGTAGGGCCTACTTGGATCATAACATGACAGCTAAATAACTGACGGTAAGTTAATTTCCTGAGTGGAAATGACATTTTCCGTTATATCAACACAAATTGCACTTTTTACAGTCGATCATAATTATATAAACGTGACCATAATTAGTTGGACCACTGTGTTGGCGTTTTAATTACTAGCCACTGAAAAGTCATCCAAACACATAAATATAATTTAATCTAATTTGAATTATTTATTAATATCTCACTTAGGCCTAAATCAATATGTGGAAGGGGCATATTTAAGAACAATCTATCAGCACAGTTTACAAGGTACAAGAAAGAGATTTTTAACAAACAACTATCAAAATGGCAAATGTATCCACACCCCTACCCAATTATAAAAACTGCCCCCAAAACGGGTAAAAAAAAAAAAGAGACAAAAAGCAACACGTGCCTCCCCGCGTATCATTGATATATACCCCAGACATAAAAAATAATTCTCGTTGGCAGTAAAATATTATTACCATATATATTCACTAATATAATAGGTGATTATTTCAAGCACATTAAATTATAACAAACATCATGACCGCATACATAATACATTGGTGTTTTGTCATATTTCTGAACTGTTTCAATTATTTCAAGAAAAGACTCCAACCTAAAAGCTAACATGTAACTCATATGATCCAATCGAAAAATATATATTATCTGAAAGAGGGTAAATAATTCGTAGTTTTTCAAAATAAAAAACGGCAACACTGAAATAAATCATCAGATAATTATCGATTTCTTGTAATATTTCAGGTTGATTCGTTTTTGCAAATTCTTATTCCAACAAAAATTCGAGACTTTATAAGAACTGGGATACTTTACAAGCAAATACTGGTTATTATCTGCTAATTGCCTGTATACGCCTAACTTTCCTGAATGTTGTAGTTTAATACATTTACACAATAAGCAATAAATAAAAATGTATTATTCAAAACTACCATTTAATTTATCCACAGATAAATATTTACAAAAGCATTGTGAAGGTTTTGTAAGATATGTACCAATGAAAATTGTATTATTATTACTATACATGCATACTCACTATAATTTACCTCTGTGTGTATTACAATGTCATGGTCTAATTCATTATTTCAATCAATCAAAATGCAGCAAGTAGGCCTAAATACTCACATGAACATGGACATCAAATGGCATATTTCATACGTTTACTATAGTATTACGTATTCTACCTGGTTATAATCCCAAAATTGGCAAATCTATTGAGTTGATCTTCAGAGGGATGGCAAATTTGAAATGCAATTTCAAAAAGAAGTAGAAAAAAAAACCCGACCCAATTTATAGTTGCGACCAAATGATACTTTCTCTGCCAATAAGATTCATGTAGTAAACTATTTCATTCATTTGATACATCTATGACCTAATTGGCAACGTATTTTATTGTGAAAAGAAACCAGATTTTCGTAATCCAATTAAATAATAAACATGATGAAAATGTGCGACGAAAAGTACACTCTAAAAAAATCATGTTATTTGTACAGCAGTGTGTTGTCAGCAGAGTCGCCATAAAATGAGACGTAACAAATTTTTGTTGTTAATTTTGATAAAATAATAACAATTCTGTAATTTTACACCACAAGATATGGCGACTCTGCTGACACATTATTTGCTGTAAAATACAAATATTTTGTACAGTGTACATGGTGTCTACAAAGCCGTGACACACCGATGAAAAGCAAAACAAAATATTTTTATTATAAAAAATTGTAAGAACTCGATATTTCACAACTTTCATTTGGAATAGTACTTGGTTTGATTTCACGTCATTACACGCAACATTGACGAACAAAATTAACATCCTTCAGTTTTTGAGTCATTCTAGTTATTATTATCACCGCGTTGAATTTGCCTGAAATTTTAAAGTCGACCTCGATATTCTCCTCATGTCTCTCCAATATTGCAATGCTTGCTTGATATTCAAAATCGGTTTCATTTTCGACGCTGACAATGGTAAAGGATTTTCTTCCAGGGGTAAACCAATATCATCCCTGCTCCCCCACGATTGCAATGGACTTGAATAACGACTCAACGGCTGGACTTGACACTCGCCTTTGTACATGACTTCAAGGGTGGTGTCGCCTGTGGTACATCGCACGACACTGAGCACGCACTCGTTGGCGTAGGTCTGGCCGTCGGATCCACAGACGAAGTCGAGAACGACTGGGCAAGACGACGGACAAAAAGTTTCGGTAGGCGAAGGTGTTATCGTCGGTACCGTCGTCGATCTAGGAATGTGTGATATTGGTGGCGTAGTCACCCCTGCTCCGTGACCAGCTGTGGTTCCTGGGTCTAAAGAAAACAAATGATAGACTAATCGAATCCACTTGAGACATATGGGTATAGACTGGGAACGGGGGGGGGGGGGGGGGAGGGCTGCAACCCCCCCTCCAGTCAGGTGGTCAACCATACACGTATGCTCGTCCCCGATTTCTCGGGGAAGAGGGGTAAATTTTAGTGGCTCGGGTAGGGGGAAAATCCCGAAAATCGTTTTTATTAGCACTTTAAAATATATATATATTTTTAAAATTAGGGGTAATTTTCAATTCTAAAACAAAACAAAACAACAAAAACAAAAATTCTGAATAGGGTCCCGAATAAACCTTTAAAAAGGGGGTAATTGTGCTGGCTCCCCTCCAAGAGCCTGAAATATGGAGTAATTTTGATGCCTCTTTCCTTTCAAAAACCTGTAATATTAGGGGGTAATTTAGACACGGCTTCCATTCCAAAAACGAGTAATAGGCATATTGGGGGTATCTCTAAAAATCCGGGACGAGCATATGTGTATGGTTGACTAACTCAGTGGGGAGTGGGGGGGGGGGGGGGGGGGCTGCAATATAACTTTCGACATTTTTTCCAAAGCAATTACTAAATGAACATCGATTTCGAAAGGCGGGGCTGCAATATAACTTTCGACATTTTTTCCAAAGCACTTACTAAATGAACATCGATTTTGAAAGAATTATAATATTTTTTTTTTAAATTCATCATTACGTCTATAACTTTTTCCGCAATTCCATGGAGTCAATATTTTTTTAACGTGCAAACACTTTGTTAATACAGAGTGTGTTCCATATTGTGTTCCAAACTCGGTAATGTTTAATATTTAAAAGTCTTGGAATCAATATTAAACACATTGAGGTCGGTTTGTGCATATTTTTTTCTTTTGTAAAACATAGTTACGATTGGGATCGAAATGTTGAAGAGATCATTAAAAAAAAATTCTACCTGATGTTACGGTTCCTGCACCACCTGATCCACCTTGTCCACCTCCGGATCCTCCAACAGTACCAGTACCACCACCACTTCCCCCACCTGAACCAGTACCTCCACCACCTCCACCAGCACCTCCACCACCAGAACTGCCTCCTGCATTTCCACCACCACCTCCAGTTCCACCATTACCGCCGCCTCCATTTCCTGCACCGGTGCCTCCAGTTCCCCCACCTCCTCCTCCAACAGTTCCACTACCAGTTGTACCCCCTCCTGCTCCCTCTCCTCCTGTCCCTCCAGCACCCCCTTCCCCTGCTCCTGTTCCTCCACCAGCTTCTCCACTTCCTGCACCACTATCCCCTCCGGCTCCTCCTCCTCCTTGCCCAGTTCCTCCACCACCTCCTCCTCCCCATGTTCCTCCGCCGCCTCCTCCTCCACCAGTGCCACCGGAACCCCCATTTGGACCTACCCCACCACCTCCACCGCCCCACCCTCCTGTTCCCCCTCCACCGGTACCATCACCGCCTCCTCCGGTTCCTCCTGTACCTCCAGTACCGCCATGCCCTCCTCCTCCACCTTGTCCACCTGTACCACCTCCTCCGGTACTGCCTCCAGTTCCCCAACCTCCTCCTCCTGTTCCACCAGTACCACCACCACCACCAGTTCCACCACCACCACCACCACCATTACCACCTCCTCCTCCACCCCCTCTTCCAGACTCATCGTCGTCATCTTCCTCGCTCTCTTCCTCTTCATCATCTTCGTCGTCTTTGTTCCCCTTCCCGGGTCTCCTCCCGGGACGACCAGGGCGACCCATTCCTACAGCTCCACCTATTCCATCTTCTCTCCCAGATGATGACACCGGTGGTCGAGTTATCCTGTGCCCAACGTGATGTCGACCTTCGTCCTCATCATCATCCTCCTCCTCCTCTTCGTCGGCACGTATCCGCACAAAGGCTGCGAAGGTGAGTATGGCGATCAAAGTCCAGGCAAATTTGTTTAGTCGCATTTTGTGTTAAATGGCACAACTACAAAGAGAATGGGAAAATAAAGTAGTATTCGTTATAAATTATGTTTATTAACTTACCGCTAAATACTGTATCGTAAAAACATATAACACATGACCAATTAAAAGTGACCAATTACCCAGTTACTGTAATCCGCTGGTACTGATCTCATATAAACAACTATCCTAAATAATCAAAATAAATTTGTCTTGACATGCTTGATGCGCCTTTCAGATATATTGTATTATGCTTTTTTCTGAAGAAGTTTCAATATCCAAAGCCAAACCATCCACTGGATCATTGTGTGGATATTTAGATTGAAACAAGTATTCCGAAAGCAAAGAAGCTTTATGACCTAATGAATATGAATATGAAACAAATCAAACAAAGGAACAAAATCAAATATAAACATTGACAGTCCTGTATGGTCAAATTGTTTCGACGCTGATATCACCTTCTTAAAAGGTTATTCCTCTCATTGATGTCAATTTTCTTTTGGAATATTTAATGTTGTTCAGATGAAAGCTATCTGTATCCCGCGGTTGTGATGCTTCAACTGTGAGTGGCAGTAGATAATTATGCAGTAACGAGCTACTTCAAATTTTACTACGGGATTTAATCCCTATTCTTTTTTCTTGACAATGGATGTAATCAAAATTCGGAATCAGAAAAGGATTTTGGATGATTAAGAAGTTAATAATCGCGTAATCACCAAAGCTAGGAGATTATGTTTCTGAAACATCAATGGTCATGTCCGTCCGGTTGATATCCATTTTCGCATTATTCAAATAAACATATTCAATATATAATAATAGTGTTTAATAGGAGGCCTTTTTTCCTAAGCTGACATGATGAATTGATGAAAATTATTGTGATTTCTTCAAAATGAATTACCGGTAGATAAAAAGGCGATTGTAAAAAAAAAAATTGGAGGGCAGCGCTGCGATATTTTTTAGGGGGGGGGGTGAGGTATTACTTATTGGCCCTCTCCCTATAAATTTTAAACCTTTACCGATGCTTTGTTTTGCTTTCTTCTTTAGAGTGAACGCTTCAAGTATTTTTTTTTATTTTTACCTTCTCTTATGCTTTTGTTTTTGTCTGATTTAGATCATCAATCTTTTTATAGCAGACAGATTAAAAATGACAAGGCCTCACAACCAGACAAACCGGATAGCAATCGAGTCGGGTCAGCCTTCATTATCATGATTATATTAACGACACGTGGGCATTGTGATCATTGAATAGACAAAAACACATTTTATTAATCGTCATTGAATTGTAATGATTGGTGGACTGGAACCAAGAAACAAATAGAGCTACTGGGATTAATAAAAAAGTATACAATCACATCAATGTATTGTTATCAATGTATCACTTGAAACATTGTATAATATATCAATGTATTATTACTATATTGTATCATATTTTCGGACATATTATTTTATTCTTCATTCATTTATTTTTATAAATTATTTTGAAACGCAGGCCTATGTACTTCATCAATACCCGAGTAATGTAAAAATTTAAAAAACCTATACCAATGCTTAGACAGAGATCCAATTATGATAGTCATAGAGGAATGTCTTTTTAATAAATGGCTTGCATTAGGAATCCTGGCAAAGGGGCACAGCAGGCGTGCACCCCCATTTTTTTCTTCAAACAACTCATTGACTCTTCATGTTAAAAATGAAATAAATTCAATTTTCGGCTGCTCCTCGTCAATCCTCGATCCGCTACTTGTTTCCCTTTTGAAGGGGGGGGGGGAGGGGGTCGTCGTCATTTTCTCCCAAAATGAAATGGTCGGTCAAACAAAATTGTCCTTCTCATTGACTTGTAATTAACATTACACGAAAATTTTAGATGATAATATAACTATACCTTTTATAATCGAAATCAACGATACAGACCCTGCAAATACCCATTCTTTAAAGAAATTGATAATTCTATACACACAAACTAGGTCAATATAGAAAAAAAAATAGATTTGCCTAAAACATGATAATTCAATTCTGCACATGAGTGATAAAAATCTTAACTACAAACTTCCTTTCACAATCGTCATGTAAGACGCTTATGTAATATCATTCACAGTAATCAATACGCCAAATTGATAGTATCCATGGTAATAATTTCTTTATGAGGAAACCCAATGATACTAAAATGGAGCATGTAACATCATTATATGGAATTTCATAGGTTTAACGGTTACAATATTACCAAATGAGAAATACAATATGGGTTAATATGGTATAGTGCATATTAAACTCGACACTCGTTCAGCGTTTTTGAAAGAGTGATTGAAACTCGACTCCCGTTCAACGTGTCTGAAAAAGTAATATTGAACTTTTGAATTCATAAATGTATATTATTCATAGATATGTCTTAGTCAAAACGTAAGTAGAATACATTGTTATAATATTTATACTCACCAGTATGCTTAAGAAAGTCCACAAGGTATCGAATAAGGGAGCTGATAATAGATAATGATGTATTCCTTTATAAATCCTTTGTGCTTCCCGGTAACAATCAACGTGAGTAATTTAAAGTTCCTCTTTACTTTAACGTGATTGGGTGCAGAGTGACAACTCTGTGCTTTCACTCTCGTGACTCTCTCTCTCTCTCTCTCTTTCTCGAGTCAGCATGCACTTAAAAGAGAAGTCAAAGTAACTGCTCAAGTTTGACTTCCTCTTAACATATGAGGCGATTACAATCTTCTAAGAAGCAGAGCTGTTTCCAAGCCGAAGTCGTTTCCTAGCAAGCACAGTCAATCAACATCCAATTCCTCAATTGACAGTTACAGGATTTGCAGAGAGTTTTGACTTCCCAACTGAATTAGCTTTGTTTCAACATTTTTAGTGATGATTGTTCTCTCTTTTTTTTGTCACCGGTCTCTGAATCGATCCGCTCGTGAAAGGCAATGTAAATGTTTAAGTTTCGGTGGAAACCAAGCAGAAATCGTTGATATTAACAATGGATTGATTCCGGTATTGATCCTACGATCTTCCTGAAGGCAGTTCCCCTCTGATAATAAAGGACTTGATTTACAGATATGTGTCACATCCGGACCTCATAACACATACAGGCATTGTCTCGTGAATCATGTATAGCCCTTTCTTCGACTAAATTTAAATTTATTTCCCATTTTTACTTTTCGTATCCATAGCAATTGTTACCATGTGTTGTTTAATGCTACGGTCACACAGACACTTACGTTTAGTTACGTATTTGTTGATTTATCCTTGTTTAATCTTCTATTCTATAATTTCTTATGTATTTCTTTGTTTTATTGGATGAATGAAATTATCAATATTTCCACTGCAGACTGTGATGGGAAGGCATCCGTGGGGATCCGCAAAAAAAGAAAATAATTTTTGGACGCAACCGGACGTAACTCAACGTAAGTGTCTGTGTGACTGTAGCATTAGATAATGAGCGTTTTTGAAAGTGGAGGGGCTGCAAGTGGGGGGGGGCTGAACAGGCTAAAAATAACGAAATGAATGGTCATTTTTGCGTTTTTGTACACGTTTGCTGACAAAAGTGGGGGGGGGGGGGGCGAGGCTGAAGCCCCCAGCCCCCCCCCCCCTCCCCCCGGCTCTATCTGCGGACCCTGGCAAATGCGTAATGTTTTTTTTAGGGATTCTGTTTTGGGCACCGACTCGGACTATTTAAAGTTTATGAGTGTCTAATTTTGTTTCAGATGTGACCACAATGGCAAATTGCCAAGGGGTATCGAGGCACATTCTTCCTTAATTGAAAACATAAGTAGTCTTCCTTATAAAGAAAATTAACAGGGGTAAAATTTTCCTAATGTAGACCTCATATTTACAAGCAAAATCTACTCCTAACTCAATTATTCATATTTTTTTAAAATGTTTTCTCGTAAACTTTAAACTACCTCCGATCAATTTTTGACATTTCTTACAAGCACTTTCGTCCGAAATGTGGTTGCGATTAGAATTCCATGAGGTATCGTTTAAACTTGAACATAAACGAATTCGATTGCAAAGAGTTTAGAATTGACCAGGAAAACCTATAAAACATTGTTGTTGATGGTCATTATCATGATTTTAATAGCCGTTTACCCTATTACGTCAACCATTACAATAATCTGCATTATCGCAATCATTCACAATCATCATCATCACCTGCAGCCGCGCATCCAGTAGGGGAGACCAGGTATGGACGTTACAAAATTCACATTTTGGGCCAGATAATTCTAATGAAAGAACTCACGCACTCCATATTGGGTCTGTAGTTAGCCTATTATGTTGGCTAAAACCTGAGGCATATAAAACTTGAAAACATGTAAATACTAATTAACTACAGCTTAATTAGTGAAGCCTTTTTTTTTGTAACAACCTACCCCATATACGGGGTAGGTTGTTACACCATACGGGGTCAATTGTTACAATATGTAAACATACGGGGTAAGTTGACAATGTGTAAATCTCTTATACCATACTTTAATTTCAACTTTCCAGTTTCTTGACATCGTTAACTGTAGATCAAGTAGAGCTCTAGAATAGACAAAAGTAATAATAGAAAAATAAAAATATTAACACCTGAAAATTGAGACAAAATGTAATTTTACATATGTAATGTAATTGGGGTAAGTTGTTACATCAACATGGGGTGGTTGTTGTAACAACCTACCCCATGGGTGATTTTACACACAGAAATCAACTGTAGCACAGTCATAAGGCAGAATTACTGGGCATGGCTAGGGGGTATATTAGTGACATATACATGTACTATATTTACAATACCAGACTATCATCATGTGCCTTCAGCTGTAAGAGCTATTACAAATTTCAATTTTTGTCAAAAATTTACTTTGAACTGTAAAAAATGTTTTTTGTTGATTTACTTTTTAATAAAACAACGGAGAAACCTCACGACCGGCAGTTCATCACAGCTATGTGTAGGCTGTATATAGATGCCAGTTAGCACATCCTCTCTTGTTCCATCTTAGCACACTGAGAACTGTAACAACTGACCCGTGTAACTTCCATACCCGGTCTCCCCTATATGGGGGCGCAATCAAGGCGACGTTATAAAAAGGGCCTGTTGCGTCCCCTGAATCCTCCACTGACCCGAATCACAATCATTAATATAATAGTTATGAACATCACCACCACCACCATCACCATGACCAACGTCATAATAATAATAATAATGTATCATCTTCATCTCTTCATCATCATCATGGGCTCATTGTTGCGAGGTCACATCGTCATCATGATTCAAAACAAAATAAGAGTTTAAACAAAAATAAGAATTTTATAGTATACTCATAAAATGACTTTTTCAGCTCGTCTTTATTCCATTTGAATCATTAATATATATGTATATAAATAATGTAGTTTTTTTTTAAAGGGACCCTCACTTAGATATTGCTTTAAACTTTTATTGAGCAAGTACATGTTTGCCAAAAATGTCAGTTAAATTAATTACTCTCATTTATTCTTCAATGTTTGAGGGATTTGAAGTTTGATCATAATAATCTTGTAAGGTTATTGTATGAACACATAGATGGAACTACATATATAAGCCCGTCATTAACACTTGCCAATATACACTCCATCACTAAAGCTCACATGAAATAAGTATATGAGGAGCACATCTGTTATTATAAGCTTGATGTGCATAAAAGCATGCAAATGTTTTACTCATAATCGACACGCATTGTGATTTTTTTTTTAAAGACTCTAGACTAGCATCATAATTATTAAAAATAACATTGATGACTAAATGGTATATGTACTAAGATTTGACAATAATGAGTCACGTATCTCTCACTGACGTAGATGTAGGTGGGCAACATATTGGGTTAGTTCCCTTTGTACAACTGTCATGAAATTAAGGCTGATGATAAAATATTTTATGCACATTGTTTAATTTGAGATCCGTAATAGAAACATACAAACAGGGTAATATGGTGGTGGGGGGGGGGGGGGGGGGGGGGGGGGGGGGGGTGCGACAGCCAAAGTGCTGGCACCCATTCCCCTTCAACTTGTACTTTGTAAATATGCTTGTATGTTCATTATGATTTTGTATGTTCATTATGATTTTGTAAGATATTCATTGTTTTTTTCTGTGATGATAATACAAAGTTGTGGATTGTAGGGGAGACCGGGTATGGACGTTACAAAATTTACATTTTGGGCCAGATAATTCTAATGAAAGAACTCACGCACTCCATATTGGGTCTGTAGTTAGCCTATTATGTTGGCTAAAACCTGAGGCATATAAAACTTGAAAACATGTAAACACTAATTAACTACAGCTTAATTAGTGAAGACATTTTTTTGTAACAACCTACCCCATATACGGGGTAGGTTGTTACACCATACGGGGTCAATTGTTACAATATGTAAACATACGGGGTATAAGTTGACAATGTGTAAATCTCTTATACCATACTTTAATTTCAACTTTCCAGTTTCTTGACATCGTTAACAGTAGATCAAGTAGAGCTCTAGAATAGACGAAAGTAATAATAGAAAAATAAAAATATTAACACCTGAAAATTGAGACAAAATGTAATTTTACATATGTAATGTAATTGGGGTAAGTTGTTACATCAACATGGGGTAGGTTGTTGTAACAACCTACCCCATGGGTGATTTTACACACAGAAATCAACTGTAGCACAGTCATTTCATTAGGCAGAATTACAGGGCATGGCTAGGGGGTATATTAGTGACATATATGTACTACATATACAATACCAGACTATCATCATGTGCCTTCAGTTGTAAGAGCTATTACAAATTTCAATTTTTGTCAAAAATTT
Organism: Paracentrotus lividus; assembly: GCA_940671915.1. NCBI lineage: Eukaryota > Metazoa > Echinodermata > Echinoidea > Camarodonta > Echinidae > Paracentrotus > Paracentrotus lividus. The sequence goes on along the minus strand of CALNVZ010002100.1, from coordinate 47,557,638 downwards.
ACTTTGAACTGTAAAAAATGTTTTTTGTTGATTTACTTTTTAATAAAACAACGAAGAAACCTCACGACCCGCAGTTCATTACAGATATGTGTAGGCTGTATATAGATGCCAGTTAGCACATCCTCTCTTGTTCCATCTTAGAACACTGAGAACTGTAACAACTGACCCGTGTATCCATACCCGGTCTCCCCTATATCAATAAATTTGAATTTATATTTGAATTTGTACTTTATTGTAGGCTATTTTTAGCACCTCCTCCAGGGTTTTTGGAAGTGGAGGGGCTGATCGAAAGTGGGGGGGGGGGCTGCAGCCCCTAGCCCTGCCCTGCGGCCCTATCCTGGATTGAATGGCGGGGGGGGGGGGGGAGGGGTGAAAGGGGAACGCTGATCTGTATTTACTAGTATACAGATCAGTGGGGAAGCCCTACCAAGTTCGGCGAAGTGACAAGAAAACAATGAAAAGATCGACCTCTCCTTTCGATCGATCGCGAGCACTAATTGGTAGAGATCAGTGATTGCGACGTCGACCGTACCCAGATCACTGATCAGTGACCCAGATCAAACGGAAGAGGAGTAGAGGACGCTGTTTATTTTCACGACAGGAACGAAAACTAATAACCGATGCCATAAAATGTCGTTTTGTAGCAATTGTATCAATAAACGGAAAGTAAAATGAAGATTATCGAAGGTGAGAATATTCTGAGCTATTTTCAATTTGATTTACTTACAAATTATAGATAAATGTGGGTTTTTGTTGCATGTAAACTGAAGTGTTGAGTGCAGTTGGAATGAGAGGTGTCCCACTTATTGACTTTGACGTGTGCGAATCGACACACCCGTAAATTTCAGCACTTGAAACCGATTTGAACTTCTATCGGGAGGTTCATGAAATCAGTTTATAAGATGAATTATTCCATATATCCTCAGTATGGAAGCTTGTTAGATATTCCCTTTGTATGCAAGAGTAAACATTAGAAATAAGCCTTAGACTAATTTTTCTGTTGATCATCAAATCATGTTAAAATTAACGTAGCACGGAAAAAAGTCTACCATTCCGCTTTTACAGAAATAGAGAACAATGCATTTTGATTGTTGGGCGCTTCGATTAGCTACTGGTAGCTATCGCGAGGAGCTCCGCCTCCCGGTTGCGATGACTGAAGTGCGTTGACCGTAACTGAACAACGCGATTCAGCTGTTCCCGATAAAGACCGCTTTGTCGTGCGCGCTGTCAATCATAACCAAATTGGACCCATTTCGCAAGAAAGACTGCAAGACTCGACTTCAAAAACGGTTAAGCGTAGACCCACTCTTTCAATATTTTTTAGAATAAAGAAGAGAAATATAAAAAGGAACTTCAACGAATCCACTGTCGGACTATACGCCCAACATTTCAAAACGTATAAAAAAATGAGGACTTACCAAAAAAATAAATGACGAATCTAAATTTTATCGTGACTATTGTTCATTGGAAGGCACAATGGTAGTGTATTTCATATGCTAATTCGTGATCATTCGAGCGTCATGCATAAATTACTAAATTATGGAGTAACATTTCTCCGTGCGTAGGTAGGTAGAGTAAAGTGCCCAAAATTCGACCACTTAAGCTTTTTGCAGCTCTAGTTTGAAAATGAAAAACATATCATCTTTCATTTTCAACAGATATTAGAAGCATATTATAAATTAAATAATTGTTAAAATTTTTTTAAAAATCATAAACTATTTGATAGTAAAATCGGAAGTTTTATAACACCTACATGTACGTTCTTGCTGAGATTAGACATACCGTTGCATAAATTCAACCAGGCGTGAAAAGTCAATACGCACCGCGCGCCGCTGAAATCTTGGCTCACTCGCAGCACCGGTAGCACATCGCGCTCTGCCAACAGACCGGGGCCGCCGCGGCATGAATACCCAGTCGAAACTAGGGCAGAGAAAAAAATCTTGCAAGTCACATGATTGCAGTGTTGTAACTCTAGCACTGTAGAGTCATTTCCGGGTTTCTTTTTTCAGTAGGATAGTTACGATCGGGGCTCGAACGTGGTAAAAAACTGCGTCATCAAACCTCAAATTTTTCGGAGTTTAAACGCATTTTTCCCGATCGGTTTTTCTTAGCGTTTCGCTTAGCGCGCAGGGGCTTCAACTTTTGGAGCAAAATCTGGGATTTTAGGAGCAAAATTAAAGTATTTAGTATGATTTTTTTTGTGATTCTTTTTTGTTTGTTTGTATTCAGTGACGATGTGTGCTTGTGATATGAGTTGATTGGAGTGTGTTTGAGTGTGTTTTGGGGTTCTATTTTCCATATTTGTCTGAAACTGGTCGAATCTCGGCAAGGGATCGAATTTCGGGCACTTTACTCTACTCCCAGATAAAAATAAAAAATGCTCTGACAGTCACAAATCATACATTAAAAAAAAGTTCAATGTTTCATTTAGTATGTACATGACTTAAAACTCACTTTAAAATCTCAGAAAGCGCAAAAAACCAGCTAAAACAGCTCACTTACCGTGTTGAAAATTTCAATGAGAAAGCCGTCTGGAGCTGTGCATGAGCTATCAATAGTCCAAACGATCATCATGTGTGCGTCATGCGTGCACGCACCATGGTGAGCCCTTACGATAGGGCTTCTGTACAGCAGGCACGGGACATGCCGACACACGCGGAAAACGAGAAAAATTCACGGAAAAATCAAAGGAGGATCGTTTGACTGTTACTTTGACAAGCCATTTCTATGCCTCTAAATTCTAATTGTTTGTTTATTGGGGGACGATATATCAAGGACGTATGGATAGACAAATAACTAAACAGCCATAAAATGCCAAAGACTCTGATTTAAAGACATTTCTTGCCACTCAAAATTTAGGGGAAAAAACAAGGTAAGTTTCGATAACAATGCCTCAAAATGAGTCCTAGCACTTCGTTACATTTTCAGGGGAAAATTTCTGGGTTTAGGAGGTTGATAATGACTTTTTCCGTTCGTTACACTCGTAGACATGACTTATAGATAATCAATAATTCTGGGGCAATTACAAAATCGAAAAAAACTCACGAAAACCAAGGCGCTGCATTCGCTTTTCCAAGAGGGTATCGGAAGTGTCTTTTGTTCTCGAGATACCGATTTTTGTGTACCTATTTGCATGTGTGCGCGAGAGCGCCATCTTGCGTTTGTGGGGGTACCTAACGTAGGTCTCTGCCAATCATGTCTTCATGCGAACTGATGGACGAGTGAGTGAGTGAGTCTGAAGGACAATATGACATTTGGCATTTGCTCTCTCTTCTGAAGGTTTGATTCATCTGTATGCCTATGCTGTGTCATCTAATCCTATATTATTTGTTTAGGTGTACATGAGAATCTGTTAAATTAAAATAATGAAAATTTCATAATTTTGTAATGTGAAAATATTATTAGATCTAACTGTTAGATTAGTTTTTGGTTTTATGTTATTTTTTTATTTTTTTACAATATTAAAAGAAATCAAACAATCCAATAAGCAAAAGGAGATATGGGCTGTTTTACGATCAGGGTACACCATTTTGTCTCACTGGACCAAAATTAAAAGTTGTTTTGTATTCCCTCAATTTTTGTGTATGTGTTCTAGACAAGTAAAATGATATTGCTTTTAAATTTGGAGGCATGAGGTCCCCAACTTATTTTTTCTATAGGGGTTCAAATTTTTTATTACACGTAAAGTCAATTGCTTCATTTTTCGGAGAGGACGTTTTTGACAGAACGTGATTTGACAACATTGTAACATGAACTGTCTGAAAAATAAATGGATGTGGGTGAAGTAAACATAAGATTGTGGCATATATACAAGTGTTCTTACAGACAAAAACATTGTTCATCAAGTGATGTCTCAGTATGCGTAAAACCATGGATTTCGGAGAGGATATTTTTTGACAGAATTTGCTCCCCATTTTTGGTTAATGGTCACAAAAATTCAGATTAACTCTAGATTCTGGGGTTTTCAGTTTTTAAAGTGGAATAGTAAAGACTTATTATCATATACGAAACGAATCAGTGGGGTGTGTAGAACAACTTGCTTTTTATTTCGTGAAAAAACGGACAACCTGAAGTGGAGTTAGAGGACGCTATCTGTCCCCTCCTGAAATCTTAACATCAAGTAAAATTTGGAGGGGTTCTTGATGACATCATAAGTGTGAGGGGAAGTTGCACAGCTTGAATGCTGCACTATGTATACAAGTCTTATACGTGTATTATAATGCATTACTTTTTATCCTTTCCTTATTTCCTTGTTTCTCTATTTCCTGATGTAATCCAATCCGTTGTATCTCCTTCCATACCCATGGTGTTGATATTTCTGCTTTCCTTATGTTATTTATTTTATTTCTCTCTTTCTTTATGTTAATCATTGTTTTTTCTCAATTTCCTTATGTTATCTATTGTTTTTTTCTATATTTCCTTATGTTATTCATTGTTTTTCTCACTTTCCTTATGTTGCTCATTGTTTTTTTTTGTTCTTTTTTTACTTTCCTTATGTTATTCCTTGTTTTCTCACTTTCCTTATGTTATTCATTGTTTTTCTCAATTTGTTTATGTTATCCATTGTTTTTTATATCTTTCATTATGTTATTCATTGTTTTTCTCACTTTCCTTATGTTACTCATTGTTTTTTTTTACTTTCCTTATGTTATTCATTGTTTTTCTCACTTTCTTATGTTACTCATTGTTTTGTTTTGTTTTTTTTACTTTCCTTATGTTATTCCTTGTTTTTCTCACTTTCCTTACATTATTCATTGTTTTCTCACTTTCTTTATGTTATTCATTGTTTTTCTCACTTTCCTTACGTTATTCATTGTTTTTCTCACTTTCTTTATGTTATTCATTGTTTTCTCACTTTCCTTATGTTATTCATTGTTTTTCTCAATTTCTTTATGTTTACCATTTTTTTTATATCTTTCATTATGTTATTCATTGTCTTTCTCACTTTCCTTATGTTATCATTGTTTTTTTTTCTTCCTTATGTTATTCATGTTTTTTCTCACTTTCCTTATATTATTCATTGTTTTTCTCACTTTCCTTATGTTATTCATTGTTTTCTCACTTTCTTTATGTTATTCATTGTTTTTCTCACTTTCCTTATGTTATTCATTGTTTTTTTCTCAATTTCTTTATGTTATCCATTGTTTTTATATCTTTCATTATGTTATTCATTGTCTTTCTCACTTTCCTTAGTTACTCATTGTTTTTTTTACTTTCCTTATGTTATTCATTGTTTTTTCTCACTTTCCTTATATTATTCATTGTTTTGTCACTTTCCTTATGTTATTCATTGTTTTCTCACTTTCCTTATGTTATTCATTGTGTTTCTCTCATTCCTTATGTCATTCATTGTTTTTTTCTCTCTTTCCTTATGTTATTCATTGTTTTTCTCACCTTCTTATGTAATTCATTGTTTTTCTCTCTTTCCTTATGTTATTCATTGTTTTTCCTTATGTTATTTATTGTTTCTCTATTTCCTAACCATGATTTTTGTTGTTTCTATTTTCTTATTCATTGATTTCTCTTTATTCTAATTGTATTTATTGTTCTGTCTCGATTGTTTTATCTTTCTGTTATGCATTATAGATAGTAATAGATATGCTTCATGCATTACTTCCGGTTTGCTCCTCACACTTGTGACGTCATCAAATTGCCTTAAAAATATCCACGGATCTTCCAATTGAACCCGATTGTATATACAATGTTCAAAGCAGCATTTCTCGTGAACGCAATATGCTAAAGGGATCAACTAAACGGTGTTCTGTTTCTCATGTACTAAACTTGATAATGCAATTGAATTCAACAAGATTGGCCTCTTCTTTAATATTCCACTTTAAAAAAAATCGCATTTCAGTAGTCAAGTCTGATTGGAAAAGCAAGCCGAATGATTGCTAATAATCAAGATGGGCAGGCTCAAAATCAGAAAAAATAAAATGAGACAGTAATTTTGCCCTGAAATGCCATATAATGGTCAATTTTTTTGGAAGTAAATGTGTATTTCAATAATTTATTTTTCTCTTGTAGGTTGCTCTAACAGTGCCCAATAGCTTGCCATCGTAGATTTGATATTACCATACCTCCATTTCTTTTTATGGTGCACAGAAGGCGATTTTTTGACGGTGTACCCTGATCATAAAACAACCCATACCTGTGTTTCCAAGCTTGATTAGACTCTACGTTTCAATTGTTCAACGAATAACAATTTTTATTTCTTTTATTTATACAGATGTGATATATCGCACAAAGGAGTAAAGGCTATTCTTGGACAAGCATCGTCAGACTTCTCCATTGCTCAGTGTGTACAATTCTTGCTTGCTAATGACGTCGATCAAGTACCTCATCAGTCATTGTCTAGCCCTCCCCTTCCGAGCCATGAAGTCCATGAATGATAGATGCAAGTTACAAATCATCTCCATCCTCGATGGCTTGGTTCTATTTGCAGCAGTATGCATGGGTCTTTACACCTGCTGGCAGCTGACAGGTGATTCAACTATCATCCTCCTGACTGGCTGTGGTCTTCTCATCTTTGCTTTCTCTGCTATCCTCTACTACTATTTTGATCTGGTGGACTACACCCTTAGCTTCACTCACCTGTGGTATGGCTGCCTGCTCGGAATCATCTCCTTCATGGATGTCAATCTCAATGAGGCAGCCCCAATCACCAAAGCAACAAATGGCCTTCTGATCAGCAGTCTGGCTGTCCGGGTCATCTGGTCATTCTTGGAGAGAGTCTGCGGTCACACTGGTTATACGTCTCGACTCCTCACCACAGTGGAGAAATATGAATGCATCGGCTTTGGTATTGCGTGCATGATCAAATCCACTTATATGGTTAGTCTGTGGTTGCTGGTCATTGCATTTGCATTCACCATTGCATCTCTGCGTCTGAAAGTAGCTTGTGCCATCCCAATCCTTGTATTGTTTGTAACTTTGTCCGCCACCTTTTTCTTTCATGCCATAGAGGTCCCGATTAATCCCTTTGCACTGAGTTGCTTTGCAGGTAGACTGCTTATCGACCCTGTGCTGGACCTTTACTTCTGCGGTCTATCGGTCTTGGAGCGATGGAACTGTCTCATTAATCGCAGTCACCTAATTCACAGACTAGGCCTGCTTCTTGCCATAGCTTTCGAAGTTCTTTTTCTGGTACAGGCTGGAGAAGCTACTCTAACACATGAAGAATGGTACTTTGCCATCCCTGCGTATGCTGTCTTTGGCATCTTGTGGATCAGTCTTCATGTCGTATACGTGATCACAGTGTGGGGCTTTATTGGCAAACTGAGAGAGTGCAACCGCGCTTATCATGCCGTCAGTGATGAGACAAATAAAAGTTTGAGCGTTATTATGGCCTCCAAAGGACTGCGTTACTTTACAACAATATCGCGGAGGTTGGTGGCGTCAGCTCTACTAAGTACCCTCTTCTTGGGCGCGGTGATGTGGCAAAATCACAATGCAGCCTTTATGGCTGGTTGGCTTATTGTTCTATCTCTAGAAGGCATGCTGCATGGACTTCTCTATGAGCTGGCTGGAGTACTTGGAGGAACATGTACATCATATGCTGTGGTGGGGCCATCATCATTCTGCAGGTAATTTGCCTTCACACATAGGCCGGTATTCTTAATTGGTGACTAAAGTTAATAGGCCTACTAAATACGTATTTAGTAGGCCTACTAACTTTAGTCCCCCTTCGAGAATACCGGCCATATTCTTTAAAGTTTAAATTCACAGATATCATGATAGCCTGGTAATATCAACTTTCCATCTCTCAACAGATAAAACTCTGCTTAAAGATCAACCGCTTTTAATTAGTTGTTGTCTTGTAGGTGTTTATGCACTTGTATTTGTTTTTTCTTAGAAAAGTTCTTTGTTTTTTCAACAGCAGCAGCTGTTTATTAAACAATTGGTAGATTAATATACCATGTACCATATATTGTAGTGAAATGGTGTATTTATTTTGCTTCCAGAACAGCTAATTGAATATACCATTTAAGAAATATACCACATACCATAAAGTGCAATGAAATGATGTATCAGGCTGAAATAAATCTTGTTGTTCTGTCAACCTCAGAGCTGATGGATCAGCAGTGCCCCTTCCCATGACAGCAGCAGAAGAGAACAGTAACCGCTCCATGGGACTCCTCAACACCATCCAACGGTTCTTCCTCTACCACATGATAGACATCTACAGTTGTGACTTCTCCACTAGTGGTCTCTCGGTGGAATCCCTCAACACCAAACTCCGCAGTTTCCTCTCTCGATGCACAGAGGATGGGCCAAGGTTCGATACGTACTTACTCTACTACAGCGGACATGTTCATGCCAACGGGGACTGGGCCTTGGCAGGTGAGTCTATAAAGGGAAAATGTCTTTGATACTGGAAATTTACCAAAAATCTTAAAATAGCATGCAGATTTCCCTGTACATGTGCATGCATTTGTGTTGTAAATATCCATTTTTATTGGTTCAATTTTTTTTCAGCTAACAGTGTGTAAAAAAAACCTACATGTACATGTATACACTTGTACTGTTCTTTTTAATTTTTAATTTTTTTAAAACCTGATATCATCTGTTTTAACTTTAGATTTTTAAAAATCTTTTCATCATTCTTGTATCCTTAAACTGTGTTGTCAGTAAACATGATAAGGTTGTTTTTAATCTTTTAGTATTCAATAAAATATCAGAATTTAATCATTATTGTAATTGTCACAGGAGTTCATTTGTTAATTAATGTACTGTTGTCATTTTCATTTGACTGTGCAGACAATGGTGTGTTGAAGTTTGACCAACTTTTGGAACTGTGGTCATCCTTGGACCAGCAATCAGGGTCCAGGCTTATCGTCGTCACTGACACACGCAGTAGTGGCGATTGGCCAAAGCGAGTCCAACGTGATGCTGACAACTTCATCGCAATCCAGACATCCATCCTTAGCAAATCCACTGATCCTGAGACGGGTGTCACCACGTCTGTAGGGGACTTTACTAAGGAATGGGTGGACTTTAACTGCACAAAAGAAACAGACATTTCATGGCATGAGCAGGGTAGGCGTACCAAGGCAGCATATGCAGTATCCAGCCGGTGGAGTGAGTTCACTTTCCATCAGCCGACAGAGAGCGACATGGAGAGTCACTGGCAGAGTAACTTTCCTCGTACGACTCACCCACTGATCAAGCTGCTGCAGATTCCTAGCGCTTTAGACTGCTTGTCATTATGCTCGGGTTGTCTCTACTGTATTCGGCGCTGGAAACTCAAATGGCTGCCACCTAAGATCATCAACAGTGGACATGGTTTCAAATTGGTCAAATCTTAAAAAAGGTTTGTCCATTTTTTTTTTTTAATATATGTTTAGTTACATGTACATTTTGTTTTTTTATAAAGAAGATGAGAGCATTATTATCGGTTATTTATCTCATCTTTAGAAGTTGATAATGTTTTTTTGTGTTTTTTTCTTTTCTGCCAAGCTCAAATTCCAGTTCCAAGGGGAATAGAGCATACTTACATGTAATAGTCAATGTAAAGTTCATCTGTTGAAAATTCCATTATGAATTCCAATCAAACTTTTTTAGATGGAGAAAAATCTGGACTGAATTTATCTTGCAAAGAATTATTGGGAACTTAATAAGATAAAGATCTAGCAATTTGTGAAATACTTTCATGTTTTTCACATCAATTCTGGGGAGCATCGAGTTGAAATAATTTATGCAAAGACAATGGCGGTCTCTGTAGAAACTGCAATCTATATGTCAAATGATGATTTCACTTTTTAAAATCAAAACAAAACCTTAAGTCCATAAGTTATTTTACTTGATACTGCTGTATGGTAAACCACATTTGTGATGAATCTGTGCCATAGATTATATTTTGCCCCTTGAAATGTTTTTAGCATTCAAAGATATGACTAGAATAAACAGTATACATGTAGGGGATGTGATGAGTCTTTGCATTACATTTAAAGAAGCAAACAAACTATCATGATTCAGATATTCTTCTTTACAGGTTTTCAGCATTCAACCTTTTATCTTCTTAATACATTTGGCATGGATGGAATACATCATTATCGTGAAACTGCATTTCTGGGTTTATTTGAGTAAAGAATGATTGTGAAGACTCATCTGTTTTTCCTGAATGTCTACTGCGATGCTAACATAGTGGATTTTTGGAAATGTAACAAATGTTAAAAGCTGTGATATATATATATATATATATATATATACAGGGAGATTTTGAAGATGTGTCATGTTGATACAGTCCACCCCTAATACAAAGAGGTGCTTGCAACCGAGCCAATAACCTTGTTATATTAAAATCTTGTTATACTGAACATACAATGTGTACATGTATCTGACATACTGAACTGCTTGGAGGTTTCGATGTATCCTTGCTTGTTATACAAGGAGAAGACGGCAATCTCATTGTCTCATCTCTCATCTCTAATATACACACATTACATGTATGCACATATGTGTCTGCTTCGCACAAACGGTGTACATTTTCCCTATAATTCATGTAATGGCAACCGCACACTACTTTCGGTGGCACCACAGGACGACTTGTATCTTGGGCAGCGTTGCCAGCAAAATCCAGGATTTCAGCAGTCAAGTACTCCAGGACAAACAGCCATGTACACTGGATCACCTCTGCAGACCCTCTTTGCATATGTGTAGTTGCCTTTGCGGAGGAATCAGTCAAAGGAAACGTGTCCCACTGTGGATCTGACATAACAAAGCATATTTTGCATCCACTGTTTTATTTTCAAAGTTGGTCAATTGTGTGACCGAAAATTGTATAATGTGTGGTAGCCATAATAGTCCTTGATGGCATTGTAGAACCTATCAAAATCATTACATCTAATTGAAGATACATGTAAGTCTGTAAAGAAGTCTGCTAATATGAAACCTAATCATAGTGTATAAAGTTATGAATCATTTGATCTTGTTAGGATGATGTAAATGGAGGATATTTAAGCTATGTAGCTGAGGAGATAACAATTTATGTACATCATTCAACATTCTAGAATATGAGTCGTTTTTTGAGTCTCAATGACATACATGTAATGTAGGGTTATGAAGAATTGCTGGATTCAAAATCATTAATTCTGAATCCTCAAGGAGATTAGGATGAGTGGTTTCAAACGGATTTTATCAAAACAAGGATCTTTATCTTGTCAGACGGAGAAGAAGATAAAACCTGAACTCATTAGATATACTGCAGACCAACTCTGTGGAATGGTGAAAATGTGAAGCATATGTACATGAACAGTCTAGGACTTTATTATAAGTCGTTGCTGGATGTCTTCAATCTTGACAATTTGTGTCTGGTGTGCTAGTTTTAGCTTTAGTAAGGACCTTTCCTGACATAACCAAAGCATGTAACCGAAGCATATGTTTGTTGAGATAAAGCATATGACCTATCCCACGAGTGATGTGATAATGTGTATTTAAAGTTTTCCTTAGAACTTTATTTCATTCCCTTGATCAAAACAGTGATTGGTGCAAATATATTTGTGAATGAATTCGTCAATTGTGCACAAATTACATGTAACGCAAGATTTGGGCTGTCAAAACAACTTTTTAAACTTCAAATCATTTTGTGGCTTAAATGTATGCTGCTGAAATAAAAATAGATTGTAAAATGCCAATTGTTATGCATCAACATAAAAGCATCAAAAATTGAATTGATATTTCAGAGGCTTAATAGTCAATTAAACTGGTTATTTTTTGGGTGACATAAAGAAGCTTTATTCACAGCTGAAAATACTTATTATTCATGTATTCAATTTTTATATTTTAGTTTAGTACTTAAGTATTTTTCTTATTGAAGAAATAAATGACCATTGTCTAATTTTGTTCAACATATTTGCCAATTTAATTTGGTACCAGCCAAAAGGGCCACAAATATCTTCTGTGATTAATGTTGGAGAATTGTGGTATTAATCCCATTTAAAACAATTTATTGCCAAAGATTTTGTCATTTGATTGACATTTAAAAAAAACACAGAAATTTAAATTCTCTATTCTGGAAGATTCCATGCCCATATTGCAAGGTGGAAAGAAAAACACAGGTACAGAAAATTAAGATGCAGCTGTAAAATGATGTAATTGATTAACGTATAACCAAAACTATTATAAAACAGTGATACAACTAACTGTCCTTATTCAAAACAATCTAATTTGTAAACATGGACAATGTACTTTTTGTATTGCATCTGTAGGCTTAGTTGAAACACTTTAGAGTGCAATTGTTAGTTTTGTTACAGCAAATAGTCAAGTAAAAACAATTGCTTAATTCACTGTATATATTTTTGTATTTGTAATTCTGCATGATGAAATGTATTTGATTATTATTTTTTTAAAATCAGTATTATTAATTGTAAAGAGATTGAATTATTTTGTTACAAGTTAGCTCAAAGCAGTCTGTTGTCTTTATTTGTTTAATTAATTATTTCCCCCCAAAGTAATAGTCTTACATGTATTTTCCACTACTTTTGACATCAGCATTAATGATTAGCATGATGATATTTCAGTGTTACTTTAATTGTTGCTTTAATGTCAATCATTGAAAATCCATGAAATAAACAATGAATAACAAAATATTAAAGACTTTAATTGGATTTAATATTAGCTGGAAACTAACGTTGGACAATGTATTGGTGGATTAAATTTGTTGAATACAGTATAAAATAAAGCAAAATAAAAACCGTAATCCAGTTAAATACATGTAGCTCAAACTACAAGGACGATCATACAAAATACAAAGTTGTATCTATAAACATAGGTATAATAAAGTCTCAATTTTTTCCTGGTTGAATATGAAATACAATATTTTATATTTAACTACTCACTGAAATTTTATTGTGAGTATTGAAAATGTGGCCTGCTGGGCATGTAGTTGATATATGTAAATTTTTATAGACAGGCTTGAATAAGTATGCAATATTTGTTACGGTCGTGTATAAAGCGCTTTGATATTTTATTTATATGAAGAGTGAAGTCAAATAAATGTTGGCCATATCAATGTGATATAAACAAACGATTTGTGTCACTATTTGTTTCCTTTAAATTGTATATGTATCTTGGTGTTCACATAGTCAAATTTCTGCATCTTTTTTTTAAACATTTTTTTTTTAATTTTTAAATTTTGTTTTATGTATTATTTTTGAACAAAAGAAACTCAACCTCTCTCTCTCTTCTTAATTCTTTCGTTTCAGTTTTATTTCATTTAATTTTGAATTTAAGATTATTTATAGGCTGTATGTGTATTGAATGAAGCATTATACAGTGCGTCCCAAAAAGAACTATACACTTTTGAAATGGCTACCAAATAAACAAGTATATGGTTCTTGGGGAAAAAGTTTAGATACATATAAAGCTCATATCCTCAACTGTCATTATGACACAAAAAAAATCCGAAAATAACCCATTCTTCGATGAGCAATGGCCACTTTTGTGTAGGACACAAAAATTGCCTGCGCAGGAATTCGGTATTTATTTATCACCTTTGTATGACACGCCAAGAGGGATTCAAGCAATAATGGAATAAATCAGCCAACAAAGACAAAAATAAAGTGAATTCAATGCAAAAATCAATGATTTGAACACAAAACGGTGAAAAAAAATTGTGTATAATTTTGATTATTTTTATTTCTGACTTTCACTCTGTTAGCTGAGTCATTCCATTATTCTTTGATTCCCTCCTGGCGTGCCATCCAAAGGTGATAAATGAATAGCGAATTGTTTTTTGTGTCCTTCACAAAAGTGGGCATTGCTCACTGAAGAATGCGTTATTTTCTGAATTTTTTGTGTCCTAATAATAGTTGAGGATATGAGCTTTATATACATATAAACCTTTTCCCCAAGAATGATATATTTTTTATTTGATAGCCATTTCAAAAGTGTATAGTTCTTTTTGGGACGCACTGTATACCTCTCGTAAATATCCCTATCATATTTAGGGCACAAATGTAGGCCTATGCTAGCTGCTGTCAATTCAGTCCCCTTCTTCATGTCTAAATTTCACTTAAATTGCTAAAGGAAATCATACAAACAAATACAGAAGGTAAGTCATTGTCAGAGGATTCTCATTATTTTTATTTCGCGTAAATTATGAAATTACTTGAGTATAATTAATGTTTAGCACGAAAGTCGAAGCAACCGTCTCGAATGCCACAAAAGGGCGTTTATTCTTCAGATGATAGTTATACAACATGCACAAAGTCCTCGTTTTTAAGACGAAATATTTCTTTGTTTTGGTTTATATGAGATGATACTTGTAACCTCCTAATCAATTGACACCTAGCACGGACAGGAGATTTTCTATTCTTTCACGTTGAGGACTGATTAGACACCAAAAACTGATATCAGTTATTGTCTTTTTGAATGTGGAAATAATTTTTGTCTTCTTCCCCCTTTTAAAACAGTGTTTGAATGAACCTAATATGACTATCAATCTACTACGCATGCTACGTTGTTGTAATGCTAACATAATTTTTGATAGTCTCTCCCCCCCCCCCGTGACACCCTTTCCAATTAAGAACACTCGTAAGTAAACAACTCCTCATCCAAATTGTATGTAATGATAGGTGTGAGATCGCCTAATCGAGGTAGAGCAACAGGTTTGGTGTGTCATCAGCGCCAAGCTCACCCAGATCAATGGCGTTAGGGGTGGCCGTTGATGTCAGGTACAAAGGAATATCGTATGAAGGGATACCCTGCTCCATCAACACAGCCGCACCACCTAAAATACAGAAAGAGACAGAGAAAGAGAGAGATGGGAAGGAAATAGAGAGAGAAATAGAGAGGGAGCCATTAAGGTTGGGGAGAGAGTGAAAATGGTACAAATAGACGAGTTTACTAACATATTCAAATTTTATGCATATTTTTTTAAACAAAGGTTGTTCTTGACAACCTGAAGTTTGCCTGAAGCCTACCCGACATAGCAACAACTAATGTATGCAAATTAGATTCCACATATTGTAGTTCATTCTTTTATTACAGGTTGTTTAAATACCTTGATACTATGTCGTCAGGAAAAAGTATGCATAAAATTTGAATATATTAGTAAACTGGTATGTTAAATAGATATTGTTCAAATTGTCAACATTTCTTACATATGATTGGTAATTGAACGCTCAATATAAAACGCATGACTGCACTTTAAAATATTGCGATATATATCCATCAGTCTAAATTGTTAAAAACATAAACTTTTATTAAGATTGGATACTTGATATTAATTTGAATAAATCAATAATGGTCTTCTATTTGGGATATCACGGGTAATAACCAAAAATTGATGCTTTGGCGTGTATGGTGCACGAGGAGTCGCTTTTTATTACCAAATATAGGCCTGGCGTTGGTACGACACCATCATCGCTTCTACTTTCTACATGCGGATACAATCGGGTAAAATAACTTTAAACAAACCAACAATAAAAAAAAATAAATAAAAAAAAAATAAATAAATAAATAAACAAATAAAAATATTACCTGCCACATGTGGTGCTGCCATGCTTGTACCACTGAGGGTAGCAGTTGCATTATCACTGCTGTCCCAAGCTGATTTAATACTAGATCCTGGGGCGAGGATATCTACACATGGACCATGGTTTGAGTATGGTGCCTTCCGATCACCCTTCTCAATAGCACCCACTGTAATGGCCTGGTAGTATATACAATGGTGTCAAATATGGTCAATTAATATAATACAATATTGAAATTAGATAGTCCCCTTCTATCACATCAATTTTTATATAAAAATTTGTTCATGATTAATGGTTATAGAGAGGGATGGTAGACCTTCTGCTATAAATAAATAGGAGGGAAATCTTTTTTAAATTTTTTTTTTCAATTTTAATTTTTTTTTTTAAATTGTAGGCCCTTTTCCCTAAAAATTGGTGGGAGGGGGGAGTGGCCGGGCCTGGATCCGCGCCTGTGAATGACTTTAATACCGATAAATCAGCAACATCGTTTGGCAAGCTGTTAATTTCTGTTAATCTACATTTTCCAGTATTAATTTACATTTTCCAGCATTGACCCACGTGAAATAAATGGGTATGTATATGACGAAACTCCTTGGATGCTGTATGCATAAAAATGGTAAGGATTGATCGCTGAAGTCTTGATCAAAGTTTACTATAATCATGATAACAGGATTTTCATATCATTACATTTAACATAATTCAACAATGTGACTTGTAAAAAAAAAGAAAGAAAACCACTAGTGCTTCAAATTATGCGAGCGAGGAGATCGTAAAAATAATATATACACCCGTTTTGCCTATGTCTTACATACCATCGGTTCTGATGCAGGGGACGATCGACACGCATCCCTGAATTCGTTCCCAGCTGCGGCAACTACGACATTACCTCCATTGACGACTTGGCGGATGAGATCGTTCATGATCAGAGACTTACCACCTCCGAGAGACATGGACAAGACAACACTCTTACCCATGGTCGCATCGAACACGTAGGATATACCTACATAAATAGAGACAATAATAAGACAATTGTGTAAAGTTACGCAATTTCGGCGGCCTTTGACATATATACATTTAGGTGTAAGGATTTCCAGAGTGGATGAAGACGGAGACAAAGCTGAACTTGCTTTTGGGTTTTTTTTTCGAGTTAGATGAGGATGACAATAGGGAGTTTTCGAATGTGTCGATGCGCCGCCTGACGAGACAGAGAGGTGAAGAATGGAAGCTTTTGTTATTATTATAACAAAAAATGGTGGCTACCTCACGCGTGACGCCCGCTGATCTCATCAGTGGTTACGCCAGAAGTTTGCACCAATTGAAAACATAATAACAAAATACGAGACAATCAAAGTAAATAATTATTGGAATGGATTTTGTGTATTGTGTTTATATATTGAAATATGTACCGGGTAACAAAAATAACTGAAATATTAAATTTTACGATTCAGTATTTATTCACCATCCAATATTTGATCTAGAGAACCCGACCCAGAGCAGTCGAACACACGGATACCAAAGACTAGTGCTTCACAGGCAACACCGTACTTTTTGCCAGCAGCTGTACCTGCACAGTGGGTACCATGACCGTGACAATCCTCAGGCTGCAAGAAACAAGAATTTAGATGATCCCCATTATTACCAGAAAATGTGTCTATTTACCAATATTTTTTATTGTATAAAAAGCGCCTTCTTCGGCAAAAAGAGTTCACCTTTCATAAAACCAACTAAAAATCGACCACAAAATATGATCTGATGAACGAAACAGCACTTTTCGTCGCGGAGAACTGTCGGATCACCAGTCTTTACAACAAAAAAAAAACATCCCCCCAAAAAACACCAAAAAACCTAACCGGTGTCGTTTACTCTCCGTCTTCTCAGTTATAAATTATCTTTAATGGAACTCTGAAATATTATATTTTCATTCATTTTACTTAAATGAGGAATAGTAAGTAGCTTTTTTAATAATCAATGTATACAATAATTGTATACATTGATTATTAAAAAGTTACTTTACTATTACATAATTATTATGTAAGAGGTGTGTCGCGAGTCTTACAACAATTTCCCCATTACATGGTAGTGAGACAAACCTCCCACTCCACAACTCGACCCCCCCCCCCAAAAAAAAAAAAAACACACTTAATATACTGATAAACTCACCCCATTCCCATCTCCGACTGCATCGTAGAGAGCTATACCCCTGTCTTCAAACTCTTCATGTGTGGGTCTAATACCCGTGTCGAGGACATAGATCTCTTGTCCGGCGCCCCAACCTGTGATATGGATCAATATCCGATTGATAATTATCACGGGCAACTAGAAATTGCAATTTGTCTTGGTCAATCACATGCCTTCAAATTAATAACAATTTTAAATATTTGTTATGCCGGAAAAACAATTAGAAATGTAGGCTACACTAAAGTTATACTTAATTAGTCTAACCGTATTTTGATGATTGAATCAAATCAATGAATTTTATTAGCTTTGAAATCTTTGATCCTGTCGTATAGTTTTTATCTCCCTTCTATAAATATTCATGAGTAGTCTAAACATAGGATTGGTCAATTGGCGACCACGTGAAAGACTTACAAAACATCAAGGTAAATAGAATTGCTTCGTGGTCAGTATTTCGGTATTTCTGACCGTACAACATATAAAAAAAATTCTTCTGATTTTGATTCATTACTTTTTAATAAAGCAATACTCAGGAACAAACAAAAAAATACGTTTGACTTACTGTTGAGAGTAAAGTAGCCATTTAATCCACTTGGTTTGTCAATGCGATCTTGTCCCCATGTATTGGCGCCTTTAGTGATACGATATATACCATTCTCTTCAATATGCTTAATGCCACGTATAGACCGAACCTAAACATGAAAATTCCACATAGAATAATTATTCAGAAAGGGGAGGATATTTGACACATTCGTTTTTGACTTACCAACAGGTTAACCAACGGGTTATTATATTGCAGTCTAAATAATTATACGAACACACCTTATCTGCTATTTGAAGAAAAAAAAAAGGGGGAAAAAATACATGAGTTGAAGATCTTGTATTTACAAAAATCAAGCGTATATTATGAATAGTAAAGGGCCTGTTCCACAGAAGGCGATCGTTGTTGCGCCAACCTACGAACTACTTTTTAGTACCCATCGCCACCATGCGCAGGTCAATCGCCTATAAGATCGTGAATTATAGCGTCGCCAACAAATACGTAGCAAAATTCTGTTCGCCGCTGGTTTCTCAACAAGTTAAACAATAGCCGGCGTCATTTTGGTTGACGTCAATGACCGTAGCCTATCTTCTCATGTCGCGACAAGGTGCTATCGTAGATTGTCGCCAGATAGAACATGTTTAGCACAGCGGAACGGCGCCCGTTGTAGGTTGCCGTGCTCCAGCGTACGTTACACGCATCGCTGAACCGAACAGGCAGTGAATTTTAAGCCGCTACGGCCTTTGTCGCCACCCTAACATTCACCAAAATCAGGATCGGCCTCCCATTCAGATACTGTACAGTCGCCGCTAATTTTTGAAATTTTCAAAAATCACTCACGACCCAATTTATAATGCGCGACTGAGAGGACTATCACGACCCTAAAGGCGACAGGCCGCTATCAGGTAGAAAACACTCGATCGCCTGTGTCAGTCGCAAGGATCGCCACAGTGCGCAAGTTCATATTTTGGTTGATTTTAATCTGCGACAAGAGAAGTCGAGCAGCGAGATGCGCGAGGGTCGAGGCTATTGTATTATCGGATACCAGCTATTGTTAGCCTATTGTTTGCGTGGAAGCAAGTCGTTGTCGTAGCCTATCGTAGACAGATACGTATATGATCTTCGGTCACCTACGATTCTGACACGATTCTGGCAGGTTCTAACATGCATAGGTTGTCGCCACAACGATCGCCTCCTGTGGGACAGGCCCTTTAAGAGGTCTATCAATTCATTAAAAGAATCATTTCCAAATCCAAACCATTAACTAAAACATATCAAACATAGGGTACATGCAGGTAATATGGGCCCCTTAAGCTCATTTGACTAATTTGCATAAAATTACGAAATGACACACAGTCTGATCTTTGTTTATATGAATCAATAACTACTGCTCTAACTTTTATTGTGAAGAAAAACAATTATCACCAACCCCCCTGTCTGCAATATTCAAATGATGACGTCATTACCGAAGTGCCCATATTACCTGCATGTGCAGGTAATATGGGCACATGTATTTAATGTATGCTTTTAAAACTACAATGACTCTACCATGTCTGGAATTTGCTTAAAATGTTGAAAATCATTAACTTTAAGATATAATTTGAAATTATAAGACCCTTCAGTAAATCATTTGACTATATATTTCATTGTTATGTATTTTGTATATTATTTCTTTTTTTAATATTATTTAAATATTATTTTCATTATACAAGTCAGTATAGGCCTACAATAAGTTATTCATATTAATTATATATTGTGAATATACCCCAAAAAATCGTAGCAAAGAGATTGATGCCTCATCCCAAGACTAAGTACCAGAATCATTTCCGCCATTTTGGATGTCCCATATTACCTCCACTAATGTTGCTGTGTCAGGCAAGCATTCAATGCCACATTGCACCCATTCACTAAAACAAATTGACCTATACACGCTAGTATCATCAAAATGAATCTATAACCTTACTGAATGTACAAGACAATCGAGGTTACCCCCTCAAACACTCTTTCACCATCACATTCTGTGAAATATCAAATTTTACATCAGGGTAAAACAATGCCGTAAGTTTACCTACCTTGTTGGTTTTCAGCATTTTTCTCAGAGAAATTTCGGCATCAGATGCTCTCACGACGATATATTTTCGTATACAGTTCATATGAACAACATTATGGTGCTCACACCGGTCACCGGTCACCGGTCGACGGTCACGACATGATTTGCTTCAGGTGGCCCATATTACCTGCTTGCCCATATTACCTGCATGTACCCTATTCATGATATCAGGTCTTTCAAAGCAAATCAAATCATATTAAACACTATAAAATCGAACAAAATCGAACATAATGAATTTAGATATATTGAAATCGTGAAACTGTACCTCTTCCAGGGATTGTTCATCCAGTTCAAACACTGCAGCCTTAAGAATGCTTCTATCGAGGGTCTTCCTCAAGAATGATTGTCTAGTGAGGCGATGAGAAGCAACTTGGAGAAAGGATGCTACATTAATGTAGTTCTTCACACACACACACACACACACACAAAACAAAAAAAAAACGAATACAAAATGCAGGACATGAAATTGATTGAATTTGTTAATTGAATCAAATATATTGACTGTATAGAACAAAAGCAGGCCTACAACATTTTTGCCAAAGTTAGAAAAAACTTCCTAGACATGAATAAAAAACTTACAGAATTCGGAAATGAATGAGTATGTCCTGAAATATTTTTGATTGGCACATAATGATATCCTACTTATGCAAAACTAAATTTGAAGAAAAAATGAATTTGGAACATGCAAAATACTTCTTTTAGAAGCAGGATTATTAACCTTTGCCGATTCAGGCAAGAGCAAAATTATAAAGTCATTGTGTTAGAGTTAAATGACAGCAACAGGACTTCTGGAATGACAAAGGAATTAACATTTCGATAAAAATATTTTGAGGGATGAAATTTACAGAGTACGGTCTTAACTTACCTCGAGTACTACAACATATTGATTTGGAATAGGGTTCTCATTATGAAATAGTGGAGCCAGTCTAGCATCGATGGCCACAAGAGAAACAAAGAGACAACACAAGACCAGCTTCCTGCGTTAAAAAAAAAACAAAAAAACAAAAAGAGATCGAGTCTCTGATTGATTGAAATGAATATGATTAAGCTGACGCAATCAAAACAGCATCAAAACATGTTTACTTTTTCTTCATAATTCATGTTCTACAGCAGCCGGATAGCAACCAATGAAATCCCGCATCTAACCATTTTCCGCATCAGTTCGTTAATATGGCTGCATCATATTCATGTCAAACTGAGTTCATAAAACACAATATAAAATCTTGAACGTCCCCCTCCCCCACCACTGATCGGCGAATATGTGGGGACGCCTATTTTTGTCATCGTCGGCAAATTAACACTGTATTATGAACCCCAGCATAATAGCAAAACAAATCTCTCACTCGCAAGGTTGAAAAGATCTGGTGAGTTTAACAAATGTTTGCGACTCCAACAAAACCCCCAAATTTGATACATTCGCAAGCAGAATAGCAAAACAAATCTCTCACTCGCAAGGTTGAAAAGATCTGGTAAGTTTAACAAATGTTTGCGATTCCAACAAAACCCCCAAATTTGATACATTCGCAAGCATTTACCAGTGATAAGAAAGGAAAAGTTTGACTTCTGATTACAATAGAAAAATTCACAAACATTCTGTGATATTGTAAAATTGTTCCTTTAGAAGGGCGCTTTTAAAGATATATTCTTAAACCCTTACAATAACGGAAGAGAAAACTTACATTTTCACTATCTTCTTCAACGCTCAAAGCAAGTGTGAGCTGCTGAATGAAATATTGTGGTCAATATTATTTTCTTCCATTATTTCAGGGCGTTGCAGACAAGGACATCAAATATCTAAAGGGGGTGTGAAGATACGTTTCAAAATGTTAAATGCATTTTCATTATTAGAATGAATGTCCATTTTTATATGTATGTTTATAGATGATACAATGTATTCATGCATGTTTATCTGTGTATGTTTGCTTCATAATATGTTGTTTTTGATGTTTGATTGAGGGATAATTTAAAAGGGGCAAACGAGCCTCCCCCCTTAGCATCTATCATCTGAAAAATAGAAAAAAAAAAAAATTCTGTACCTGCCTTGTACGTAGATTGTGAGAGGACAACCAGGTGTGATTGACTAGTGTATTTACTCTCTATTAATTATTTAGCTGATAAATAAACTGACAAACATAATTATCAAAAAAAAAAAAAAAAAAAAATCATTATCTTATCTTACTAAAATATTTTGTTTACTTTGGATGGAGACCCTTCAACCTTTGTCAAAAGCATTTGAAGAATTTGGTTTAATTTTGTGTAATTGAGCATCTGAAGGTCATTAGAAAATATGGAGTCTGTCCAGAAATTAACCTATACATAAATTAATTATGGGTTATAAGCCATATGTCTTATGAAACAAACATTCGCCCATCGTCGGTTCATTATACCATCATTATCAAAAGTTTAATAAGGCCACCTGAAAATGTATGTGTATATTTTATATGTATGTTTTGTATTGTATGTCCATGGTTTATATACTGCCCATACTTTCATTAACAATGGGCCAATATTAAATATCACAATTCTTTTCGGGATTTATGTATGATTTCATTTGACAAAAATCCCGATGTTTCAAGTATTTGCATTAATACAATTTTGGTGCATGTTGAATTGCCTACTACATTCAAAGACTGTCAAATGGACAACCCTGTTATATTTCGTCAAATATTGGTAAAGAATGGTCTGTAATTTAACTAATTAATCTAATTAAACAATAATGGCTAGGATACAATATATGCAAGTCAACTTTAAAATTTTTTTACAATTTTTTTTTACAAACATCTGACATACGCACAAAATAATTCAATAGTAAAGACAGAAGATGGAAACTTGCAAGCTGTCGAAAATTTATTGGATTTTATACAGTACATAATGTTTAAATTCAAATTTATTTCCATATCATTCATCAAAGTGTACAGTGTTGATGTCAATTTTTAAAGTAGAGGAACAGAGAATGTACAATATGTGCATTTGGAAAATTGCGCAAAAAACTTAGACCTGGTTATACCATGAAGTTATATAATGAGAAGTCATGAAGATAAATTTGCACTATATCGGATGCTCAATAGCATAATAATATTGAGCACCACTATCATGATCATTGTACCCCTATACTACAGAAAGACATAGGCCCAAATTTACAAAGGTGGATTCTGCAAAATCCATGGTTTCAACCCTGGGTTTAACCTAGGGTTGGACCTAGGTCCTGGGTATTCACAAAGGTGGAATCGACTGAATCCACAGATCCACAGCGTCATAAAACGTCATGGGTTTTGCAGAATCCTCCTTTGTGAATTCGGGCCACTATGTTTAAAATTAAGTATAAATAAAAGTGCGTCATATAATATGTCTGTACGTAGAATAGCCATTCGAATTGATTACCTTCGTATCTACATTTATAATTAAAATTATTTGTTGACATGTTATAACAAAATACATCATTAACATGCATACAGTTTGTGTAAAAAAAAAATGGTACAGTTGGGGGAAAATAATTAAGGTGTAAAGGTTTTTCGAATGATGTGTGTATATGGTACCAAATTAAAGCCGAAAGATTTTCCTTGCTGATGCGCTTTGTTCTGCATAAGTTGCTTTTGTAAAACAAAAGTTATGTTAAATTTTGTGCGCCGAGGAACAAATCGAAATTACACACTTTTATTTTTCTGGAGCGCTATATTCATGGCTATTATGCGAAACCTACACATATGCATTGGACGGCGTGCGAAAAAAAAAATTGATTTTTCTTGATAGTAGAAAACTAGTCACAAAATTTCAGCACCAAATAAGAAGAAAAAGATCGCAGAAGAAGGTCTGATTTTCCTGCTTTATGAAAATACTAAACAATACTAGGTTGTGATCAATCTTAATACCATAGTCTATAGCGGACGCAGCCAGATTTCAGACAATGAATTTATCGGGCCCATGCGTAAACATAATAGAGCTTCTTTTGTCCCCGGACAATTGGGCCCCCGAAATGCATTCAATTCGATTTTCTTGGATCCGCGCCTGATAGAAAAATGGTTTCCACTTGTACCATTTTATTTTACACAGACTGTAGAGCTCCCGTGAATAACAACTCTTTTTTGTCTGTCAACTAATATTTTACAAAGCGCATAATATTTACATAATCTAATGAGACAACGTAAACTTTGAATCAGATAAAGAGGGAATAAAACAAAATGTTTAAAAACATGCATCTGACATGTCTAATGTTTTCATGCGTTTAACTATCAAAATAATTATTATAATAGTTTAAAATGTATATGTCCAAATATCATTATAATAAAAATGAATTATTTCACAGACATGTCAATAATTTGCAATAATTGATATACGAAAGCCAATTTTATAAGTCACTAATAACACTATTCAGATATTCATGCTGTTCTTATTCAACGCATACAAATTATAATGAAAGTGTGTTGATATAGTTTCACGTGTATTATCATTATGCATTCCTCTATAATATAAGGACTGTTTTGTAGCAAACTAGGGTCACCATTATAATTCCAAATACACACAATGTGTGCACCTACTCCATTCATCAGATTCAATATCCGATTTGTGTAAACATCATCTCTTTCACATCAATAATAACAATAACAAATTGAACCTTCGTAATTCAATGATTATCATTGCAAACTATCCGAAATAGGGATACAGATAAAATTCATAGTGATCAATTTTAATCTTATCCTACAATTTGTGCAACAGAATAGAATCTACATTCATAAATATCATAAAATGTTTCAGTTAAAGTCTAAGCTTTTCTTTTCATATTCCATAAAACAACTTTATACATTGAAAAAAACAATCGAACACTAACAAATGTAATTTAATAACAGCATAATATAATGCAACAATTACATGACGATATGTCCAAGAAAGAATGAAAATCAAAATGTAGAAGGGGAACCGCATAGTCCATTCGTAGTCCATATGTAAACCCTCAAAAATGAAGAAGAAAAAATCAATGAATCTGACAAAGGGGTTTAACAAGTCGTGTTTCTTTTAATTTAAATAAATCTTCTTAATGGGCAAATTTTAAAGTATGTAGCAGATGTTTACCAATGTTTGGGTCCAATACATTATACTTGTTATACGAATTTTCATATTTTCTTTTTGTTTTTGTAATAGGCCTTATGCATTCAATAACTTTCTTACAAAAAAAATAGGATTTAAACCTATGTGATGGATTCAATAAATTATAAGTAACTTACATTTTTAGACATATAATCCGACTTTAAATCAATAATTACTTAAGTTATAAAAAATATACGACCAATGCCAACAAATGCCACATACACACAACACAATTTGCGAGCATGGAAGAAGAGTAGCTTTGAACTGATAAAATGTGGATTTGACAAAATTGTAAAAATTTTACAAAAAGCAGAAGAGTATATCAAAATGTTTTTTTTTTGTTATATTGATTTTTCTTTTTAACAAGAGCCCTCACATTAATTATGTATTGCCCTCAAAATAAGGCCTCAAGCCTCTTGTGCCCCTGACTTGATGCGCCACTGCTTACTAGTTATATGCCTACTTATTTAAGTAATACGAAATTGAGTTTAAACTGACAACCCTTTTGCCTTTAACAGGGCGAGGGTAGAGCATTTTCACGACCCTCTCCTCTTCTATCAGCGTGTTCCAATAACCCTTGTATCAAAATCTCTCTGTTTGGAATAATGATCAGTTAGCGCTTGATTGCTCGAAGAGGTGACGAGAGTGACGCCGTTTGGAGGGGAAATTATACCTCTGGTTCCAAGCTTTGGTGGTATCTGTGATGAAAGGGGAGAAGGAAAATACATTCAGATTTTTTTTTAAGAACAGCAAACTGATCTTGATTTTAAAAAAATGAGTGGTTTTAAGCATTTTGTCGAACGTATAAGGTCACTATCAAAAGCAAACAAACAATTTTTATTTGGGGTATTTTGGAGGAAAGAAAACAAATGCAACAGATGCAAGTTGTTAAATGACAGAATAATTTGAATTTACCAATAATTTGCAAAATTGAATGAATGTAAAAAATATTTCTTCTCGGCTAATATTCTTTTAACGTATAGATGAACAAAATACTGAGCACTAACAGTATGGTTATATATACATGTTTTAATGATAATGATACAAATTCAAGCACATTAAAATAAGATATGTCATTAAATGATGTTGTTGGATAATAGACTACTTTTAAATAGAATGTAAAACAAAATACGTGAAATGAAATAAATGACAATTATCATAATTAAAATGAAGTAAACCCCTCGTAATAATAGCTCAATTAACATTTATCCCGAACTATTTTTATTTAAATGTAAATCCTTCCGTTTTTTAACCCATCTTCAATCCTAAACCCAAAACACGCTAGCTACCTCTGTTTGAGAGCAAGTCTCCAGTCGAAACTGCTGCAGAACTCGTACCAACATCATCTTTGCTTCCAGAACGGCAAACCTCATCCCAATGCAGTGACGAGGGCCAACTCCAAACGGCAACCAGGCAAATGGGTGCTGCTTCTCCCGATTCTCTTTGCTGAATCTATTGTATACGATACCAACAGCTAATAAAGAACGTTATCATGTTTATAGCAAAAACAACAATTTGTAAGGTCTTGAGTAACTCTTGGCCCAGGAAACTGAAATGGGCACTTTGATTGTTGGATGAGTTTAATAATGATTTCGTTCGATTCCAAACATGATGATACACGTATACACAATAAAACTGCCTGACAAACACCAACATGTCTTGATTTTGTACTAATTTTGTTGGCTTATAATGCTACTGTAATGTCGTAGACGGTAAAGCCAGCGACGAACAAGGTAGGGTGTGTAGCCACCCTATGACACCGTTTAACTGTAACGGTCAACCGTATCAGGATAATTACCCCTGGAAGATTACCCACAGGACAACTACCTCATGAAATGTTCATGGTTAGTGTGTAGGTTAAGATAGAAGCTCTTTGGAGCGGGGCTAGTTGTCCGGGGGTAGTTGTCTTGGGGTAGATGTCCAAGAAACAAGGTTAGTTACCATGGAAGAGTTTGATATCTTACCATAATGTACACCACTACTGCAACATGAATATAAGTACAAACATAAATGGGTAGAGTGGTGCAAGTCCCGGAATAGCTAGTCCAGCTGTACATAAACCCAGAATCAACGGAGAAAAGAACATTAAAAGCTCGACAAAACAAATCTGCAAGAGTGCACCAAAACGTACCTTTCAGGATCAAAAGTTTCCGGGTCGGGCCATAAGTTGTCGTCATGGTGTATGCTGTAGATGGGAATGAATACACGCATTCCTTTTGGAACGGTGAAGCCATTGATCTCAAAAGGTTTACTGCAAATGCGATCGGATCTAAGGAAATGATATTAATAATAGTAATTTATTGTGATGTCGTTGTCCTCAATGAAAACAGAGGTATGAAAGTGGAAGAGGATGCACATCTCGAAAAATATTAGAATTAAGAGGGCGAAGCAGGAAATTTTCCGAAGTTACAGGAGGACTCCAGGCTGAAATTCAGATGGTATGAACTTTACTGTAAAATATAACAGTAGAACACTGAAAATTTCATCAAAATCAAATGCAAAAAAAACAACAAAACAAAACAAAACAACAACAACAAAGTTATGATTTTTTTTTAAGTTTTGCATTTTTTTGGGGGGATAAAACATCTCGCAAAGAAATAAATGCAAATTTCAAATTTCGCATAAATTAACATGCAAATTTTTCTTGTCAAAATTTCGAAATTCTGTGTAATTTGGTGAACTTCATGTAGATCTATTAGATGGAACTTAAGAAATCAAAATCGGTCAACAAATAAAGAGGAAGCATTTTTTGTGAATTTTGGAAAATGCGCATAAATTAGCATATTTAATGAGTTTCAAAATTTTGGGCAGAGATTTAGCATCTTCCACCTAGTGCTATCATATAAAGCAAACGGAATTGAAATTGAACAACAGATGAAGGAGAAGAAGCATTTTCTGTGTTTTATGTATACATTTTGCATAAATTAGCATTAAAAAATTTCTAGTAAAAATTTAAAAATTCTGTTTACAAGTTTGGGGAACCTCATGTAGCTCTACCAGATGGAAAAAAAAAAAAAATCTAAATCGGTAAACAAATAAAGAAGAAGAAGCTTTTTATGTGAATTTAGAAAAATGCGCATACATTAGCATATTTAATGAGTTTCAAAATTTTGCGTAGAAGTTTTTGAATCCCCCACCTACTGCCATCATATAAAGAAAACAGAATTGAAATCGGACGAAGTAGAAGCATTTTATTGTTAATATTTTTATTTCTATTATTACTTTTTGTCTATTCTTAGAGGCTCTTACTTGATCTACTGTTAACAGAATGTCAAGCAAACTGGAAAGTGAAATTAAAGTATGGTATAAGAGATTTACCATTGTCAACATTACCCGTATGTATTACATATCTGTAACAATCTGGGACCCCGTATGGTTGTACAACCTACCCCGTATATGGTAGGTTAGTTACAAAAAACTGCTCTTCACTAATTAAGCTGTAAGTTAATTGTGTTACATGTTTTCAAAGTCTCTTATATGCCTCAGTTTACCAACAATAATAGGCTAAGCTACAGACCCAATATGGTGAGTGACAATCGTGAATTTTTCATTAGAGTTATCTGGCCCAAATGTGAATTTGTATGTCCATACCTTGTCTCCCCTACGCGTCCGGGTCCGCAGATGGTACTGTGATCGCCCCCAATAACCTGCAATATTACATAAATGTTAGAAAGTGGAACTATACTTTACATTGAGTAGCATTGTTCAATGTTTTATTATATTACTTTTATTGTGGTTAATGTTGTTGTTTAATCTTGCAATCTGTCAAGTGCATTAGCTTTTTGATAAGAAAACAAAATAATTACAATTTTCATGTTGTTACAATGGGCGGTTCACAGAAAGATTCCTTCACGCGTGACCTGTCAGGCTGATTTTCTAGTTGCGAAATCCTTCTATTACCTTTCCCTACCTCTCTCTCTTCTAACTGTTAATCTTATGATCCATTTCCTCACTGTGTGCTTCATGCCTCTCCAAACTACTATTGTTGACGGGCCATGGTCAAACACTTGGGTCCTTTTTTTAGGAACCGGCCCTGGCAATTATCTCGTCTAACATCGAGGTTTAATGGGCATAAACAAGACCTTCTAGCAGGAATGTCTGGCAGGATCATCATGTGATATCCCTTTGTCTACAGGAAACCCATCGTTGGTCCCTCCTCCATTCCTGCCCTCGCGTCCTGCCGGGTATGTCCTTTACCCTAGAAAGATCACATGAAAAATATGGCATGCCATCTGTACGTCATGGGCTGACAATCGATTAACACCTTCCGTCTGATACGCAATGTATGTTGAAATCCTTTCTCCATCAACTTGTTAAGGGATAAGGTTGTAAGCTCTGTGTTAAACCTCCAGCGTACCATTTGAGTCCCCACCGCAGCCACTGATAGTGGCAAATAATTATCGTAATAGGTTACTCAACGTCACAGTGCATCTGGGGTTACACAGACACCAACGATGACGGCGTGAACTCGTGGAGACTGGGCAGACTCCCATCAACTGTCCATCACCATGATGCTAAGCTCCCTTTCATCTTTAACAGTGCAACTGATGGCAAGAGTTACAACCCGGACTTGGCTTTGTCTCAAGTTGCCATATTCCACCAGGTCGTGAAAAGCTGTGTTTTCGGGAACCCTATCCCCCATCTCAACAGCGCCAATTGGGCTCTAGGTAATGCTTGTTGTCACTCCCTAGACCCGTCCCCTTCCTCTCGTTTTCAATCTCGAAAGGCGTAAGTGGAAAGAGTTTGCTGGAAGATCTTGACCTCCTCCACAAGGATCTACCTGGCAATCCAGCAACCTATGACTCCTTCATTCAAGTGGTAAAGGAACCTTCGAGACGACCATCCCTCGTGGCTGCCTACAACTTCACCCAAGGCCTCAGACGACTCCGGCCTCTGCTATCGAGAGTAATATAGTACATTTCCGACAGACCCTTTTGCCGATGACACCCATAGGAAGCTGGAGACCAGCTATAAGACCATAGCTTGATTTGCAGAAGCAGGAAATGGCAGGATTCATGAGTCCACGGACAATGACCACATCAGTAGGAAAGGTGTGGAAGACCATCCGCATCCTTTGGCAAACGACTACACCAAACCTAACAAGTAATAGAGGTGACTGCAAACCTAACTGGTCCACCAGCTTTTTAGGAGAACAGCAAGGGACCCTTGATCACCACCCAAAGGAGAGCAAAGCTTCCGCCACGGCGGCCCTCCTGTACCCAATAGAGCGCCAAGGTTTACCGACCCTTTAGCTTGTTAGGCTATGTAGTGCCTATCAAAGCCATGAAGAACAACAGGCAGCTGGGCATTCGATGATCTCTCTGTGAGCAGCATTAAAACACCATAGGCCCTGTAGCACTCAGTGGCTTCTCAACATGACTCAACACCTGCCTCGACACAAACAAGATACCCAGATTTGGGAAGAAAATCCCAAGGTCATTCGGCCTTACTAAAGCCAGGCAAAGACCAGCGGTCCCAAAGAGCTACAGACCTATTCCCCTATGTACACACCTACAAGCTGTTTTGAGCCGCCTACTGGCTAACGGTTGCCACCTTTGTGGATGACCATCTCATCCTGACAGGCCGGTTCATACCTGGAAAGTCTTGTAAAATTTGGCCCACATACTACTCAACCGTTACTCAGCATATTGAGGATGGTTTGAAAGGGCTGACACAGGGAGCTGCTTTTCGTAGACCTATTCAGCAGCCTATACGACACTGTCTCAATCATCGGATTCTAGCAAGAAGCTCTTTGAATCTGACCAAAGACCTGAAGTTACAGAGCTCATCCATCAATGCTATCCAACAGGCGCTTCTTCGTAGATCTCAATGGGAAGCCACAAGTAGATGGCGCCACCAAGAGGAATGGGCCTACCCCAAGGGAGTGTCCTTTGCCCTCTCCTTATTCAAAATTACACCAATGAACCAACCAGTCCCATCCAGAAACTAAGCTTTCATAATACGCAGAATGACCTCTGTATCGCCTCGCAGTGGACTCATTTCGAGGAAATTGAAGCTACACTTCATACGCCTGGATGGGTCTCGTCCCATACTCGTATCCAACCAACCTTCGTGCGAATCCCTCCAAGACGCAGATCAGGCGCTTCCATTCTTTAAAATAGAGAGGCCAACGTCAACTAACAGGCTCAAGTGGATATGTAAGGAAATAAAGCACATTTCCATATCCAGTTCTACCTTGGGGTCACTCTTAGATCGCTCCATTCACTACAAAATCACATCTAAAACAAAGAAGAAGGTCAGTGCCAGGAACGCACTCCTGACAGAGCTAGCTAACCTCGAAATGGGGCACTGATGCAAGCACCATCCGCACCAACAGCCCTTGCCTCTGCTATTCAGCTTGCCAGAATATGCATGTCTGTTATGGGGCAGGTCAGCCCATGCTTCAACAGATAGACCCATCACTCAACAGCGCGTGTAGGGCCATAACAGGCTGCCTTAACCGACCAAGGTAGAGCGATCTCTACGTCCTCAGTGGCATCG
Source organism: Paracentrotus lividus (assembly GCA_940671915.1). Taxonomy (NCBI): domain Eukaryota; kingdom Metazoa; phylum Echinodermata; class Echinoidea; order Camarodonta; family Echinidae; genus Paracentrotus; species Paracentrotus lividus. The sequence goes on along the minus strand of CALNVZ010002100.1, from coordinate 47,525,756 downwards.
CCCCTCCTCAGCATCAGGAGGTCTGCCATTCTCTCGAAAAGGAGAATTAAAAGCAAGAAAATGATGCCACTCCAGCCCCTCGTTTCAAATGCCTTGGCCAACAGACAAAAGCGTTGAGATCCAGGCAATATCTTTCATTCACTCTACCGTCCCCTCAACCAGAGGCCCCCACAACTGTAGGTTAGACCTTCGATGTCGCAACCCATCTTGAGGTCTGCCGCTTCACAATGTCATTTGCGATCGGCCCCAAGGAGTCCCGTCCCATCAGGATCCGCGTGAACCCTTGCCGTTCTGGCTCTGTTTGAATCGCCTACGGGCTGGAGTCGGCCGTTGCTAGGTATTAATGGCCACAATGGCGGCATCGACACTGAAGGAAGGCCAGTATGCGAATGCGGAGCGGAGGAACCATAGTCACCTTCTACAATGCCCTTCTTCTCCCCTTCCCCTGCTCCCAAGCTGATCTTAATTCTCTTTCGCCTAATGGGATCGCCTGCGTTCAATACTAATGGTAGAGTCTAATTCGGATTCCCCTAAGAATCATAATATACAATGCATACTATGACCTTAAATGTAATCAGTATAATTACAAATCAAACAGAAGAATAGGAGAAGAGGACTAGAGAAGAAGAAGAAGATGCCCCATAGGTGTGTTACCAATTGCCCGTGTTCTGGGGCAATGTTACACTCGACCTCTTGTTCTGAAATGATAATGGCTTCAAAGTAAATTGTATACATATATGTCGAGCTAAGGTGTGCATATTTCGTTTTATTTGTTTTAAGCAAGTATTTAGCTGCAATAAAGTTGATAAGTCAAATTGGGAGGAAAAAAAGTGTTACATTTGCCCCGGTCTTCCCTACATTAATTTAGCTCTTATGATAAGACTGGGTTTATGAGAGCCAACAACACAGTGAGCAATCAGTTTTGGGTCTCGCTTTCAACTGACGTTTTCATAATTTTGCCATAGGTTGTTTGGAGCATTCGTGATGGACACCATCGCAAGCTGTGCTTCGGCTCAATTGGGACTCGCAGGGAATCCCAGGGATCCATTTGTCGACAATGCCAAGAGAGTCTTCGATGAAGACATCATCAACAGTCCAATCATAGTGGACTAGCCAGTGAGTAATATTAATCCTTATATTTCTTTTATTTGATAAATAATATAGTCATGTTTGTGAAACAGCTCAGAAGTCGTTTGAGCTATGAATTATCAGCGTTGCAGAAATGAATCAATGCTTTTCTTTTTTCTTTTTTTTCTTTGGTCATTTTGATTCAATTTCGATCCCGTACTGGAGGTCCTTTTCCTTGAGACGATGTTTGCGACTAGATCGTGACTCAAGTTCTTTCGAGTCGAAGATACCGTTGAATCACTTCGAGGACTTGGGGAAATTCAAACATTTTTGGATCTTAAAGATATTTCCGGTCAAAACAAGCAAGTCCTTCTTGATACAAAATAGCCAGCAGGAGACGTGTTATAGCAGTAGCATGACAAGAGAATAGGAAATCATGTTTATTGAATAATAATTTAACTAGGCATGTTATATAATACATTCAGTCAGATTATTTTCTTACTATTTCTTTTATTTAGCCTTTTCCCATGGGCCAAACCTATCCTCGAGCACTTTAACCTCTACATCTTAAATTGGTAAATCGACGCACTTCTTCGCTGATGTCGTGAGAAAGACGATGGCTGCTCGCCGGTCCATCTCGAATAAAGTTAATGGAAAGGTAAGCACTTCCACGCTCCCTACCGTATTTAAAAAAATAATAGTATTTTTAACTTAAAGAACCTGTCCCACAGAAGCGACGACGCTAGGCTACCAATACAACTTGCAACACCAACAATCTTTGACAATATGTTGCAAACTTCTAACTGATTTTTATTTTTTATTATTTTTTTGTTTTTTTGTGGAGATATTTGCACGATTGAAAAAAAGTCCTCTGCTGCCAGATTCGACCCGGGACCGTGGCTCCTTACGCCAAGAAAAGAATGTCTTAGACAAGATTTCATTTGATAATTATTTATTTTGTAGAGGATGACTATCTTCAGCTTCTTATGGACGCCCAAGGATACTGAGACTACCACGACAACAGCAACGGAACACAAGGAATTGAGAGGGGGAGCAAGAGGCGTGAGGATAAAAGAGTTCCAAGAAAATCAACTTTCCGAACATGAACTGATCAGTCAGGTAGGAACATTGTTTTATTATTGGTTATTTTACTCTTCTTCTTTCCGGGTCACTCCATTATGTAACATCTATTACAGTCCAATGGTGTGACTTTGCTCTGGGGTTAAACCCTTCCAGGTCTTCAGGGTACAGGTACAATAGGTTGGGGCGTGCAGCAGGTGTTCCATGGTTTGTCTTCCACACTCACACACAGTTTGTCATCCATGCTTGTATCCGACTTTTCCGTAAGACTTGCAGCGTCGTGTGCCTGAGCATACCAAGTAGGACAAGGTTCAACGGTGTCGATTTGTTTTGGCGATTGGGGGATGATCGTCGATATTTCGTCTTATCCTCAATATGACACCTACGATGGTATATGATCACAGTGTCCATTGTTTGGGGTGGGGTAATGCTTGTATAACACATGCATACAAATATGGAAAATGTTTGTATAATGCGAGCGCGAAGCGCGAGCTGAATTTTCCCAATAATAGTGGCATAAAAAGGCATTTGTAGCATAATGCGAGCGCGGAAATGAGGAGGGGCTCTAACTGGTTTGTTCAGGGGGGCCCATGATGATGTATGGCTACAGATAATATGCATGCATGTCAGTAGGCCTATCTAATAGTTGCATATTTTCAAATCATTATGCGAGCGCGGAGCGCGAGCTGAAAATTTTTCAATAATAGTGACGTGAAATGGGAGATATATTTTAGATAATGCAATTCGTAATGGGGAGGGACTTTATCTGGTTTTTTAAGGGGGGGCTCATGATGTAATGTCTATGAATATACACACATGCACATTATTATGCATATGAGTACTAGTATATCGTCGAATTCATAGGGCTGTCTTGCGAGCGCGAAGCGCGAGCTTAAAAATTCTCAATGATATTGAACTGAAACATGGTATTTGTAGTGTTACATGATTATAAGCGCGAAATTGATGGAGGGAGGGCTATATTAGGGGCTTTAACTGTGATTAGAGCGGAACTCATGACGTAATGTCATGCCAACAAACGCAAATCTATATGGACGAATCCAGATTAGGGCAATATTGTGCGAGCGCGAAGCAGAGCTGAAATTTTCTCAATAAGTGACCTGATGAAACAAGATAGTTGTAGCTCATGGGAGCACGAAATGGGAAGGGAGTTGGTGTTTTAAACAACAATCGTGACGTAATACATGCATAAAAGATGACAAAGTCATAATAAGTTATATTATGCGAGTGCGAAGCGCGAGCTGAACATTTTCAGGCAATTGTTAATAGTTATCTAATTTGATTGATTTAATTGGAAAGAGGGCATTTAGCCCCCGGAGATAGATGAAGGGTATTATATTAATCAGCGCGTCGAGTCCAAAAAAGTTACCTCGTCGATGAAGAGCCGAGTTAGGTTACAGACTCTTTCAATATTCATTATATTTATTTAAAACCATCGTGGATTTTTGAGAGGAATACTTATGCTTCAGTTTTACTTATCGAGGCACCTGTCCCTATGCACCTATGGATCGGTGCCCCTGATTATCATCAATTTTATGTTTTTTGTTTGTTTGTTTGTTTTTTTTTTTCATTGTGAATAGTGAAAATCTGTGCTTCATTATCTACATGTGTATTGTGTATTACATGATTACTAAAGTACATCAGGCACACACGGAGAAGATTAACGAAAGAATTAGAAATTTTTGGATTTTGAATGTCAAAATATGCTTTTTAGAATGCACAAATAATATATAATGTCATAAAAGTGTTTTCATATGATAAGATTTGTAATGGGTAGATTTATATGCATATATATGATATTTTTTATTTTCTTGATATCAAAATATTGGGGGATGATTGTACACACCCACCCCCCCCCACCGAAATTATTGGGGGGATACATCCCCCCCCCCCCACAATCGACACCCATGACAAGGTTCATCATAGCCTGAATGGGAGGGATCCACTAGGGCTTGTGAATAGCCTATGTGGCATTTCTTGGAGATGGTTGGTCCACATGGTCAGCCTTCGATCTTTATTCTTACCTAAAGCCCTGTATACATTTAGAATAGTTTTTTAAACCCGTAGAACCGTCTCTACTCCAATACAGCCCTCATGATTATTGCCAGGAATGTTCCTCGGGCGTTGATATTAGAAAGTTCACATTTCGAATAATTTACGATCTATGTTAGATCGAAATATACGAGATGAACACTAACACTAGCACCCAGTGTGTAAAAAAATAAATAAAATAAAATAACATGAAGTAGTAGACCTACATCTACATGTCAACAGGAACGTAAATAGATTAGAGAAGACTATATTCTTCATAATTTCTTGACTACCTTAAGTAGAATCATTCCCTAAAACTGATTTAAAAAAAAATCATTCTCGTATTAAAGCAAGCACCTTCTTTCAACAAACTTCCTTTTCAGTTCAAACCACCGATTCAATCAATTCTTTTAAACGAGGATTTCAACTAGCCAAACATTTATTATAACATAACCTCTGTTCTTGTACTTCTCTCAGATTTCATTTTCATGTTTACTCTGTAATCTATGTATGTTTGTAGACAATATGTTTTATGTTAATTTCCATTTTGCATCGATTGTATTTTGTTATCATGTTATATATATTAAGTTTGATCATGTTTATGTTTTATGTCTGTACAGGTGGAGGGCTTCGTTGTAAAGCAGTTTTATAACTGAACGAATACCCTCCACCGTGTTTTTTATCATTTGTATTAAATAAACATGAATGAATAAATAAATAAATAAATAACGGTTTCCATAGTCCATATTTAAAGGAGCTGCTTGTAACAAACCGTCTTTGACATTTCCCCAGGCGTTGATATTTTTCATTGCGGTTATGAGACACTAAACACCACAACTGGGTTCATGGCTTACCTACTCGCTACCATCGCTGATGTGCAAGACAAACTGCTGGATGAAATCAACGAAGTGGCGCCTACGGCAGAAGGCGTCGGATACAATTCAATCTCAAAGATGTCATATCTTGATCAAATCTTCAGCGAGACAATGCGCTTATATCCACCTGCTCCAGTGTAAGTTTATATAGGCCTATATATATATCTTTTTATATATTATTTTTTTTTTTTTTTTTTGCTTTTTTGAAAACCACTCATTGACCACGTTGACTGTGCATGTCAAAGGTGGGGTCAAGGCAGAAATTTAGATGGTTTATATGTACAGTAAAGTTAAACGCAGAAAATTTATAAAACCGGATGAAAATAAACGAAGTTTATTTTTTTTTTTTTTTTTTTTTTTTACAGTTTTGAAACAAACAGTTCTGTACCTAGTCTCCATGAATCCATATTCAACGAGAAAGTCGATGACATGTCATTGATCCCATCAATAATATTATATATATATATATATTATATATATATATATATATATATATAACTTTTGTTTTAGCTCATCCGGCCAGAAGGGACAGTTGAGCTTATGCCGTGTCGTGTCGTCCCTCGTCTATGCATAGTCTTCCGTCGTTCTGTCGTCCACAATAAA
>CALNVZ010002100.1:47502955-47519981 GCA_940671915.1 Paracentrotus lividus | reverse complement strand
AGCTAGAAGATTTTAATGGCGCCCACACCGACACAGAGTGAATAACTGTGTTTATCGAATTCGAATAAACTGAGTTATCGAATTCGATTAAACTTAGTTTATCAGTTGAAACTCTGTTTATCAAACGAAAAACTCAGTTTAATCGACATTGTGTCTTTTGAAAAACTAAGTTTATTCGCCGATAAACAAGTTTTTTCGAGCGATAAACTTAGTTTTTCGGTCGATAAACAAGTTTATCAAATTTATGGTACAAACGGCGACCTATGGCATGCCAAACGTACCATAAATTAGATAAACTTAGTTATCACCGATAAACTCAGTTTATCGGTTGAAACTAAGTTTATCGACATTGTCTTTTGAAAACTATAAGTTTATCACTCGATAAACTGAGTTTATCGCCGAAAACAGAGTTTTCGGTGAAAAAACTAGGTTTATCGCTAGAAACTCTGCTTTTCAAGTGAAAAACTAGTTTATCAAGAAAAACTCTGTTTATCGGCGATAAACTTAGTTTTTCGATGATAAACAGAGTTTTTCGAGAGAAACCTTGTTTTCAAGTGATAAACTTAGTTTATCGGCGAAAACTAAGTTTATCGTCGATAAACAGAGTTTTTCGAGCGATAAACTTAGTTATCGGTCGATAAACTGAGTTTATCCGGCGATAAACTAAGTTTATCAGGATTATGGTACAAACGGCTTGCCATACTAGGTACAGAACTGTTTGTTTCAAAACTGTAAAAAAAAAAAAAAAAAAAAAAAAAATATATATATATATATATATATATAAAAGATATAAATATATATATAAATATATATATATATATATATATATATATATATATATATATATATATAGGCCTATATAAACTTACAGGGGGGCAGGTGGATATAAGCGCATTGTCTCGCTGAAGATTTGATCAAAGATATACATCTTTGAGATTGAATTGTATCCGACTCTTCTGCCGTAGGCGCCACTTCGTTGATTTCATCCAGCAGTTTGTCTTGCACATCAGGATGGTGTAGCGAGTAGGTAAGCCATGAACCCAGTTGTGGTGTTAGTAGTCTCATAACCGGCAATGAAAATATCAACGCCTGGGAAATGTCAAAGACGGTTTGTTACAAGCAGCTCTTTAAATATGGACTATGGAACCGTTTATTTATTTATTTATTTATTTATTCATTCATGTTTTATTTAATACAAATGATAAAAAACACGGGTGGAGGGTAGTTCGGTTCAGTTATAAACTGCTTTACAACGAAGTTCTCCACCTGGTACAGACATAAAACATAAACATGATCAAACTTAATATATATAACATGATAACTAAATACAAATCGATGCAAAAAGGAAATTAACATAAAACATATTGTCTACAAACACAACATAGATTACAGAGTAAACATGAAATATGAAATCTGAGAAGAAGTACAAGAACAGAGGTTATGTTAAATAAATGTTTGGCTAGTTGAAATCCTCGTTTAAAAGAATTGATTGAATGGTGGTTTGAGCTGAAAAAGGAAGTTTGTTGAAAGGGTGCTTGCTTTATACGAGAATGATTTTTTTTTTAAATTCAGTTTTAGGGAATGATTTCTACTTAAGGTAGATCAAGAAATTATGAAGAATATAGTCTTCTCTAATCTATTTACGTTCCTGTTGACATGTAGATGTAGGTCTACTTCCTTCATGTCATTTTATTTTATTTTATTTTTTTACACTGGGTGCTAGTGTTAGTGTTCATCTCGTACATTTCGATCTAACATAGATCGTAAACTTATTCGAAATGTGAACTTTCTAATATCAACGCCCTGAGGACACCCTGGCAATAATCATGAGGCTGTATCTAGTTAGAGACGGTTCTACAGTGTTTAAAACTATCTTAAATGTATACAGGCTTTTAGGTAAGAAAAAGAATCGAAGGCTAACCATGTGGACCAACCATACTCAAGGAAATGCCACATAGGCTCTTCAACAAGCCCCTAGGAATTCCCTCCCATCAGGCTATGATGAACCTGTCCCACTTGGTCAATGCGCCTTCAGGCACACGACGCGCAAGTCCTACGGAAAAGTCGGGATACAACTGAGGATGGACAAACTGATGTGTGAGTCGTGGGGAAGAGCAACCATGGAACACCTGCTGGCAGCGCCCCACCTTATGACACCATGTTACCCTGAAGACCTGAAGGGTTTAACCGCGCAGAGCAAAGTCAAAGCGTCCAACTTTGACTGGTATATAGACTATGTATGACATTAATGGAGTGACCCGGAAAGAAGAAAAGGTAAGAAATTAACCAATAATTAAAAGCAGTTTAATGTTCCTACCTGACTGATCAGTTTCATGTTCGAAAGTTTGATTTTCTTGGAAGCTCTTTTTCGATCCGTCATCCTCCTTCTCCATAGCTCCCGCTTCAATTTCCTTGTTGGTGTTCGTTGCTTTGTCGTTTGTAGTCTAGTACCTTGGGCGTCCATAAAGAAGCTGAAGATAGTCTATCCTCTATTCAAAAATAAAATAATTATCAAAATCTGAAAATATCTTGTCTAAGACATTCTTTCTGCTGTCAAGGAGCCAGCGATCCGGGTTCGAATCCTGTACAGCCAGAAGCGACTTTTTTATTCAATCGTTGCAAAAAAATAATTTTTTCCTCCCCCAAAAAAAATTATTACATAATAAATAAATAAAGTAAATAAAAATCAGTCTAAGAAGTTTGCATCCTATTGTCAAAATTGTATGTGTGATTGCAAGTTGAGGGTAGCTAGCGTTCGGTTGCCTCTGTGACAGTGGGACAGGTTCTTTAAGTTAAAAAATACTATTATTTCTTTAAAAATACGGTAGGGAGAGCCGTGGAACGTGCTTACCTTTCCATTAACTTTATTCGGAAGATTGACTCGGCGAGCAGGCCATCGTCTTTCTCACGACATCAGCGAAGAGTGCGCTTCGATTACCTATTTTAAGATGTAGAGGTTTAAAGTGACTCGGTAGGCTGATAGGTTGCTGCGCCCCATGGGAAAAAGCTAAATAAAAAGAAGAAATAGTTAAGGAAATAATCTGACTGTAATGTATATTAGTTAACATGCCTAGTATAAAAATTTATTATTTCAATAAACATGTATTCCTTATGTCTATTGATCATAGTCGTACATGTTAACAGTTTAACTGCGGCTAATTTTTATCAAGAAGGACTTGCTTAGTTTTGTAAACCGTGAAATGCCTCTTAAGATGACCAAGAATGTTTGGAATTTCCCCAATGTCCTCGACAGATGATTCAACGTCCTTCTTCGACTTCGAAAAGACTAGAGTCACAATCACGTACGCAAACCTCGTCTCAAGGCAAGACAACCTACCTAGTACAGGATCGAAATTGAAATGCAATATGAACCAGAAAAAATAAAAGAAAAAAGAATATGTAGAAAAGCATTGTTATTCATTTCTGGAACGTGATTAATATTCATAGCGTCAAACGAACTTTCAGATGCTGTTTCACAAACCAACGACTATATCTATTTATCAAATAAAGAAATAGCAGAAGATTATATTAGCTCCTGGCATACCCATATGACTTGAGACTGTTGAAAGAAGTCTTTCATCGAAGACTCTCTGGGCAATTGTTGACAATGCATCCCTGGGATTCCCACTGCGAGATCCCACATTGTAGCCCGAAGGCACAGCTTTGCGCATGGTGTCCATCAGACGATGCTCCAATACAACTTATGGCAAATTATGAAAACTGTCTTGAAAGCGAGACCAAACTGATATCCCACTGTGCGTTGGCTTCTCATAAAACCCAGTCTTATCATAAGAGCTAAATTAATGTAGGGAGACCGGGGGCAAATGTTACACCTTTTTTCTCCAAATTTGACTTAATCAACTTTATTGCAGCTAAATACTTGCTTAAAACTAAATAAACGACGAAATATGAGACATAACCGTAGGATCAACATAAGATAAGGTTTTGTTACAGGAGAAACAATTTACTTTTGAAGCATTATACTATTTCAGAACAAGAGGTCGACTGTTAGCAATTTGCCCACCAGAACTAGGGGTCAATTGTAAACACACACATATGGGGGTCTATGTAATCACTATTGAAATTGTAAATATTTGTTTTCTTTCAAAGCATATGCATTTGACAGATTCAAGAGTAAACAACATTAAACCACTCAAACTAATCTAAATAATAACAATGACAAAAGCTAGATCATGTAAATTATGCTATGGTATGGATTAAACTGGCGGCAGTGCGAACGGGCGCTGTGTACGGGCTTATTGCAGCGTCCCGGGCTAAGTATGGGCAAAGGTACTTTTTAACATGTTGTTACAAATTGGTCCCCGAGGAGGGCGGACCATGTTGGAGAGATTTTTTTTCTATCTTAGCTTAGGTATCATCGTTGAACTTCAGTCAAAATACAGCCTAGAATGCATTAACTTCTCCTAAACTAAATAAAAAATGACAGCACTAGCTCAACCAACATATTTGTCCAGAAAAAAGAAAAAAAAACATGCGGTAATTGCTGTAGTGTATACTTTCACTGCTCAAAACAGCAAATTAATTAATTTTTTTTTTTTTTGCTGTTAGAAAGTTCTCACGAACGCGTTAAATTCTGCTTACACTCAAAAACAGCATGTTGGGCGATGAAATGCACATGCTCGTCCACACAGGTTTAAGTGTCTGCCTGCGTGATTCTGCTAGGGATGGGAGCGCCACTGTTAATGGGGAGTAGCCCCGTCTAGCGGCACATGAGGTGAAAGTGCAAGCGTCTCGACCATAATTCAATCGCTTATACGTTGCATGCATAAGTGATAATTGTAATAGTGTATTTGGAATCACTTACCTTTTAATCCAAATATTATTGTCATGTAGACCTTTAGCCAATGTCCAATTAGCTATCCCATGGTATTCTTTGGATTATTTGATTGATAATAACACTTACCCTGCACTCTAATAATCCTTGGAGTGCCTCGCAGGTATTCCTATAAGTCAACATGGACCGCACACCCATAATAAGCGGCCGACATCTGTGGTAATACGAGAAAGTGGTATAGGGTACAATGCAGGTAATATGGACCCCCTGAGCTCGTTTGCTCTAATTTGCCATAAAATTTACGAAATGACACACAGCTCTAATCTTTGTTTATGTGAATCAATAACTAACTGCTCTAACTTTTATTGTTAAAACTAAGAAAATTATCACCAAACCCCCCTGTCTGCAATATTCAAATGTTGACGTCTGTTACCAAGTCTGCCTATATTACCTGCATGTGCCAGGTAATATGGGACAGTCGTATTTAATGTATGGTTTTAAAACTACTCAATGACTCTACCATGTCTGGAAATTGCTTAAATGTTGAAAATGCATTAACCTTTAAGATATATTGAAAATTATTAAGACCCTTCAGTAACCTTTGACTATAAAATATTCAATTGTTATTGTATTTTGATGATTTATTGGTCTTTTTTATAATCATTCTTTAAATATTATTGTGCATTATACAAGTCATAATAATATGTCGCTACAATAAAGTTATTAATTATATTAATAATCATTAGATATGTGAATATACCCAAAAAATCGTAGCAAAGAGATTGATGCCTCATTCCAATACTAGTACCAGAATCACTTCCTGGGCCATTTTGGATGTCCCATATTAACCGCTGCACTAATGTTGCTTGTGTCAGGCAAGCATTCAAATGCGCACATTGCACCCCTTCACTAAAACAAAGTTGACACTGTACACGCTAGTATGATCAAAATGACTATAAGCTTACTAAATACACAAAACATTGAGGTTATCCCCTCAAACCCTCTTCACACCATCAACTATTGTGGTGAAATATCAAATTTACATTCAGGGTATAAAAATGCCGTAAGTTTTTACCTACTTGTTCGTTTTCACAGCAATTTTTTAAGAGGAATTTGGCCATTTCAGATGCTCTCGTCGAACGATACCTTTTCGTATACAGTTCATACGAAACAACTTTATGGTGTCACACCGGTCATCGGCTCACCGGTGCGACGTCACAGACATGATTGCTTCACGGTGTTGCCCATATTAACTGCTGTCCCATATTACCCTGGCATGTACGCCTATTGTAAATTGACATCCTCCTGCATGTTTTTTTTGGTTTTTTTTTTTTTTGTGTTTTAAAAGAAGAAACTGAGCGACATGTATTTACTTTTAGTGGGCCGAATAGGGAAATCATATCCTTGTTCATGGAAATTGTGTCTGTTGTGTCTTATTGATAAAAACCACGCCAAAATAAACAGTAACACGCTTGCGTCATCTTTGGCATTACATAATGTCCAAGACTTTTCCAACATTTTTGCTACACTCCACCAGGTCGAGTTAGTGGTAAACGCCGGGATAATAATATTGCTTGAAATTCATTATGCCGCCGAGAGATTATGTCAGGGTATTTCAATATAGGTGTTTTTCGGTCAATTTTAATATTCATTGCAATCGAATTCCGTTTATGCCCATTCCAATTTAAAAGCGATACCTTAAGGAGCGGAGCATCGGTCAAATTGGCATTAATGTTTACATTTTTAATCGCGATCCACGGGAAATTTTCTTGTTAGAAATGTCTAATTGATCGGACATAGTTTAAAACTTGACAGGAAAACGCTAATATAAAACCGCCTTATAGAGCTATATTAGCTTTACAGGAACAGAGAAAATTGTATTGTTTACAATTAATTACAGGTGAATAAAAAAGTCCCGTCATTTTGAGAAGTTATGTATGCAAATTTAATCACGGGTTTATGATAAGCTTACGTCTTGGGTAGAGTCATCCTCCCGCATTAATCTTTTCATTTGGATCTTTGCACGCTAGACTAACAGAAGACTAGAATCCCAATCGTGAGTGGATGGATGAAGATTAAAAATAATGTTGGAAATAATAAATGTGTACACATATATATACACCCTCACCACATACATACATCACACACAGCACACCCACACTCACCCATCCCTCCTTACACACAAGCGCACATGCATGCACACCGAACCCACAAACTCTGTAAACATTTACCAATAATATTTCCAACTTTGCTGGGATATTGATGTTTCCTTGCACAAGGGCAAAGGCAATCGCTGAATGTTTGGGACATAAATAATTCCCTAACAACTGTTCGTGAGTGTGAATGAAGGTGTCAGGGTTTGTGTGTGTGAGTGTGTGTGAGTGTGTGTGGTGTTTTGGTGTGTGTTTGTTGACGGTGTGGGTGTGTATTTGTGTGTGCTGGTGGGTATAGGGAGATATGTATGTTGGTATGAGGGTGTGTTTTGTGTTGAGGGTAGGGTGTGGGTGTGTTATGTAGTTTATGTATATGTAAATTATGATATGTGGAGGGTGTATATTCTTTTGTGCGTGCACAAAAGTATAAAGCCTATCGAATTCTCAATGTGTTTGATTCTTCCAGAACAGCCACCTAGGGCAAGTGAGATTGTTGCTGTTCTCTGAAGATTGTTTATTACTCAGTCATGCGTGAAAAATCCAAGTGAAAAGGGTACCCAACAGATGCTAGAACATATCATGAAAACCCATGGTCAAACGTTCATGCTTATAAACAAGACAAGTTTCAAAATGATTCTTAGCTTGACTGACTCTTGTATATCACATGTCAGCGCGACCAATTCGCGACTTTGGCTGAGTCTCGATTTTTAATGGAATTTTTAAGTTCAAGTACAAGTCCCGGAGAAGTGTCGCTAGAACTTAGTTTGTCTCCAACTGGGTAGACTGGAGAGGCCGAAACGTCTTCCAGACCTTCGCGGATACAAATGCGACTAGTAACTTCTGGTCAAATTGGTTGTCAATCATTGTCTGATGAAGTCGTGACGACGTCGCGTGCAACTTTCTATTTTAATTTTCGTCCTGAGTTTCCGGCTCTCCGCAATTGAATAGTCCGCGGCAGTCGCGGCGACATCTCCGCCAGTGATAGGAATATTTAACGGAAAGGACAATTTCAATAAGAGGGAATATATGCTTTACGTGTTTTCATCTTGGCGGCACTGAAGTAGGGTTTGACCACGTTCCTTGTGTTCTTCAGTGGACATCCTCCGGAGGAATAGCTGCTTCGCTCATGTCTTTATGGCAAGTGGTATTTATTGGATTATGTCAAGAAGCAAACGAAGTTGAGAAAGTTTTAAAAAAGTATTATGTTTTAATTCTCTCTCCACTGACATACATGTGGTCGCATGTTTGCGATTGCTTCCCAGTGCTTAAATGTTCCGTAAACATATTGTACAATTCTGTTTTTTGAAATGTATGTCGCAAGTTATGCCTTATTGAAACAGTTGACGTGCAATTAAAAGGATAGTGTTTCCGATTTCCATACAAGACACATTATTTTTGGTACAGCTTGAGCCAATATAAAAATGTCGAACTAATACGCTTAATGTCAGGTATTTATATGTTCAGTTCTAAATAGCGCATTTTTTTTTTTTTTAAAAGCTTAATTCTTTTTTCATTAAAGAGATATCCACTCAATATGCAAATTAATTAAAAGTAAAACGACAAACCTTTCGATTGTTAGAAGCTATCGAAATGCTTGACATGATGTCTCCTCAATATGTTTCGGAATCACCACATCAATGAAGGTTGGTTGAACTCATACAGACTGTGGTAAATGCAACATGAAATAATTATATATTTTTAAAGGAAGAGAGAGAGAGAGAGAGAAGAGAAGAAGAGGGTGAGCGGTTAGTGTTCGAGAAAATTGCACGTACCAAAATTTCGAATACATTATTACCGAAAGGAACCATGATAAAAATATGTTTTTTAAAATAAATAATGTAAAACTACGATATAAATTACGGAAAAAAAGCATAACGTATTAAGCCTAGGAAATTTAGCCAAAACATTTTAAAAAAAACTTATTACACAATCAATAATTAGTAAAAAGCACGACAATGTAAGGTCTAATATTTCACATTTTGTATAATGATAACATTTACATGAAGTATTACGAAATAAAATACGCAGTGGCAATTTAGACCAAATTTGCTCAATTCTAGTCAAGAATATAATGAAAAACAAACGTACCCGAGAATGTTTCCAAGCTTCTGGTTGTACTCGAGGAAGGCATATGGATACCCTGTAAGTTCAAAAGAAAATAGGAGGATCAAGGAGATGAAGAGTATTTAGTAGACCGTTTTCACTATTAAAGCATTATAATTTACGTTGTTCTTTCCTAGGGACGTAATAAACGAAGTATTTCAAACAACTTTGTTATGAAAGAATGACTACAATATTTGGAACTAAGTTTGTAAATAAAATTTATTACGTATGTCGGGGAGGACTCCGAACAAGATTTTGCGCTGTCAAAACATGCTTTGTTTAAAAATATATAATTCGATGTCCTTTTTGGGACTTGTTGGGTTATGATGGGAGAGAGCAATGTGTTCCCGACTGGAGCTATCACACCTGTGTTTATCATACACCCATTCTTCCATCTGAATAAAATTACCGGAAGATTGGAATCGATGGGGAGATTTCGATTCATGTCCTTGACCAGTATGTGCGCCTCCAAAAGTCATGTACTGGGGAGAAACGGATTTTAGAATATTAAAGAAAGAACATTAAAGTGGTGAGATATTATTAACAATGAATATATATTATATACGGCTCACTTTAGAAATGTTGAATAATCCTGTCCTTGATTGGTCAAAAGTCTGGTCATAGTTTTAGGCCAGGCGCCTTGGCCAGGGAGGCTGAGGGGTTCATAGTCATTCGTCAATAGTTCGTTTTTTAATAGTCATTTTCAAACGGCAGTCATAATTGTTGATACGAATCCGTGATTGTGCGAGCGCAGACAGCGTATAATTCGCAATGCAATAAATAAAATTATTGATTGCTACCCCCCAACATTAGGTTGCTACGGCGATTGCGCAGCTCAGACGGTAGAACATTCGAGGCGGTTACATTTTGGATTTGTTTACCTTTTTTACGTGAATTTAATGCACAACGGCAACAGCGATCTGTGTGCAAGCGCGATAGACGCGGGAAATTCATCGGGAACGCAGTACATGCGGCGGCCGCGCCGCTGGGGGAAATTCAAGCTTCAATTCAGCGCACGTACGAGCTAGCTTAGCGCATTTGCAGCTAGTTAGTTAGTTGCATGCATATATGCTAGCTAAGTCTAGAAATCTAACTCGTTACATGCGTTCAACGTGAACGAGATATTTTGAAAATAAATTAAAATGACTGCTGAAGGTGGTGGGCAGCCAGAGTTACCAGATCCGGGACTAGGCCGACATCCAGATGTAAGTAGGGTCTAACTTTTAGATGTGTATATAATTAAAAACTATAAATTATAATTCCATAGAATCTAACGTTAACTGTTAGATTCCTAGATCATAATTTTGTTTTGGCATAACGCATATGCATGCTGTGAGTGTGATTGTGACTGAATTAGGCTGGTGCCGAAGTAGACCGAAGGATTCAGTCGCTATTTTGGGATTGCATTGGTTAAACACTGAATGCTCAGTTCGATGGGAAAATAAAAAAAAATTATAAAATATTAGAAAACATCCCGAGAACGGTGGAATATTTCTGCCTAGTGCCGAAGGCGTACAAAACACTGTGACACAGGGCCGAAACATCGAGGCACTATGATGATCGTGCTGCATTAACTGCAGAATACCCCGCTGATTTGATGTAGGACCTCGGTCATACCAAGCTGTGCTGTGTAGATATCATCTAACTGTTAGTTAAACCGACCAGCCCCCGTCGCGAAGCGACGGGAACTGACGAACCAGTAGACATATTTGGCGAAGTTTTGAAAATATCTATACATGACCACAAATTTCGTGGTCAAAAATACCTTATTTGAATTCATACTCACATTGAATCAAATCTTTGAAGTTTTTCCTCGAATTGGTGACATCTGCGAATGTTTCACATGAAGTAATCAACTAATAATGTAGAAAAATACAGGAAAATTGAGTCCATCAACGTATATCTCCGTGCGTGCGTTGTCTTCGCCATACGTCTTCGCACAGTAAAATGACGTCATAGAAAATGGCAGCGATGGCACCAACACTATGAGAAGAGACAAGGCCAACGGAAAATTCAATTTGGTAAGTCAAGAAGCTCTTACATACTTTCATTTTTAGTCGTTGTTACGCGTGAAACATCATAGAAACCTTACAACAACATTTTAACATTAGATTGATTAAATTGACCAGTATAATCCTCTGATCGCTCATCATCGCTGATTATTTCGCTGTAAATGGCGGTGGTGGAAGTACAGCCCCGTCGCCTTCGGCAACGGGGCTGTGTATAGTTAACTGTTAGTTAGACCCTATTTGTTTATAAATAAATATAGAGTCTACGAGATAATGCTGTTTATTTAGTGAAATAGGGTAATAGGGTAGACTGACCACTGACCAGTTCCCGTTGTGAAGCGACGGGAACTGACTGACAAAGTCTGAAGTTGGAAGTTGGAAGAAAATTTTGAAATTTTTACGTTTTCGAGGTTTTGGGCCATTGGTTGTGTTCGACATGTGGGCCACTCCGCTTCGACGGTAATTGCTCGCTGTATACTTACTATACACACATCCGTCACCGAAGGTGAGGGGTCTGTACGGACGATGCCTCTCCACAGGTTTCGGCTTCAAAACTTAAAGTGCAAAGAGTCAGCATATCTTCCCTCAGAGTGAGAGATATGCTTTGAAATCCTCATGTTTGTATTATATAAGATTTTTTACACGAAGTCGCTGATGAATTGCTTAATTTTGATAGTTTTGGACTAGATCTATCTAAAGACATCTGTCAGATGGCAAAGTAACTACACACAGACCAGTCAATACCCAGTGTATGACTCTATCTGCTTGTCAGTTCCCGTCGCTAGCATATAATCCCTTAGAGTGAGAGATACATGTATGCTTTGAAAGCATCATTTTTGCATGCTAAATTATAGTATACACTGAATTCGCTGATGAATCGCTTAATTTTGATAGTTTTGGACTTACCAAAAAGGACTATTTAAAGACATCTGTCAGACGGCAAAGTAACTACACACAGACCAATCAATACCCCCAGTGTATGACTCTGTCTGCTTGTCAGGGTTAGGGTTAAGATTAGGGTGAGACGGGAACTGGTCGGTTTAGGGTTAGGGTTAGGATTTGGGTGAGAAAACGTGATACTTTGTCTCAATGTGTGTGTAAACCAAATAAACAGCACAGAGCTCAAATTCCTTGGCCAGAGTCTACTTGTAGTAGCTCTCTAATTTTTGAATTATTTATTAGACAACAATTAATGAGGTAAAACAAGATAAAATACAGTGATTCAGATGCATTTTTTGTCATTGGTTGTATGGGAGAAATGCAGGGAAAAAGTAGCTAGGGTGCAAGAAGAAGGGATGTCATCTTCTGCGGGAGAAATTCAAACTCGAGTGGGAGAGTGGGAGATTTCGAATCCCAGCCGCATCTTACCAAAAGTCGTTATGGCAGTATTATTTATGAGCTTTTGATATCAATTTTGTGTTATTTCAGTACATATCCTAAATAATGCTGAATGCCTTTATAATATCATAATTTATACTCAATGGGGATTAAATACTGAAATCTATGTTATAAATGCAACCAATTGGAACAATTAATTAATAAAATCCTTTTAATTTTTCATGAATAATATGATCACTTGTAAATGCATGTTGGGACAACTTTAATATTTAATACCCTTTCATGAACATCACATTTAACTGTGTTTTTCTGTGTTAATACTATTTTAGGATGATGATTTTCAAACAACAACGCACCAATTCAGATCGAATCTGAACAATGCGATTGGAGGGCTTCGTGCCCTAGCTCATTTTAACACCACAGGGGCCAGAGCATCCCGAAAGAGAAAAAGAGGGCCAGCAGCAAGTGTTGTGACTAATTGTTGGTACTGCCTTCCTGAAGGATCATGCACCCCAAACCTTAACAAGACCGACTCATGCCCCTTGTACAGGGCTCACAAAGATGCAGGATATGGTAAAGTCCATTCATCTGTTTATTCTCATTTTTAGACTTTCACATTTAGCATAACATGTTTAGAATTAACCACTGTCCTTATATTTTTGAGGTGCTCAATTAAGCTCCTTAAAATTAATCTTGTGTGATTTTTTTAGGAGCTCAATTTAATCACTCGACATGGTACACTAACTCCCAGGAGAACCCAAATTCACACGCACCAGCCACCTAAAATAGAAGGGCAAGGAGCGAATCCTTCAATAGGACAAAAAAGCCCTTAAATTTGGAAGAAAAAATTTTGGATGTTTTTGAGGGCAATACTACATGTATGTGATTACACGTACATGTAAGTCACCAGGAATGCATCCACCAAATCTAGAAAAGATAAAAGAATTTTGCACACATGGACAAAACCAGCCAATTGATGGTTTAACCCAAAAAGACTGGGCTATTTTGACACACATAAAGACTGGGGGGGGGGGGGGGGGGGGGGCTCATTCAGCCCCCCCCCCCAAGATCTCGGCCGTTGAGCGCGCGATCGCGCCGAAAATTGGCATGTGCGTTACCCACGGCATCCTCTCCAAAACAGAAGAGTCATATTCTCCGAAAAATTTCTTCACTAATTAATTATTCTAATTTATGCATAAAATCTAAGATAAGCTCTAATTAATTAAATAAAGCTCTAAAAGTGCTAATTTTTGGTTTACAGGCTCTTTGTATTGCGTCTGTGAAATGGTTTTTAAAAAAAATCTGTATCAAGATTTTTTCTTATGTATTCTATTGTTTTTAAAATTTCTATGTATTTCTTTGTTTTTCGACTTTTTGTTTTTTATTTTTTTTTGATGGAAATCATTGGTGACACTATTTTAATCATAAACAACCTTAAATTAATTGATTTTAATCAGTTAAAGAGAAAATAATGATACATTTATGAATTTTGGCTAAAACACAATTTGTATTGGATTTGTACACAAATCACGTATTTGAGCTACTTTGGATCTGACGCATGGTTACAAAATGTTACGTAATTTCGGAACCGCATACCCGGCATCGCAAATTTGGTCTCAAAAGTTGTGCGAGACTTGAAAGAAAATAGTCACGAAGTCTCGCCCAATTTTTTTTCCGCGTTCCAAAGTTAGCGCGAAAAATGTCGAGGGGGGGCTGAATGAGCCCCCCCCTCCCCAGTCTTTTTAGGGTTAAAAGAAAAGGAGAAAAAGAGAAGTTTGTCAAAGAACAAGTTTGGGTTCCTGATACCGTCACCGAAGGTGAGGGGTCTGTACGGACATGCCCTCTCACAGGTTCGGCTTCAAACTTAAAGTGCAAGAGTCAGCATATCTTCCCTCAGAGTGAGAGATATGCTTTGAAATCCTCATGTTGTTTTATATAAGATTTTTACACGAAGTCGCTGATGAATTGCTTAATTTTGATAGTTTTGGACTAGATCTATCTAAAGACATCTGTCAGATGAGAGCAAGTAACTACACACAGACCAGTCAATACCCAGTGTATGACTCTATTCTGCTTGTCAGTTCCCGTCGCTAGCATATAATCCCTTAGAGTGAGAGATACATGTATGCTTTGAAAGCATCATTTTGCATGCTAAATTATAGTATACACTGAATTCGCTGATGAATCGCTTAATTTTGATAGTTTTGGACTTACCAAAAGGACTATTTAAAGACATCTGTCAGACGGCAAAGTAACTACACACAGACCAATCAATACCCCAGTGTATGACTCTGTCTGCTTGTCAGGGTTAGGGTTAGATTAGGGTGAGACGGAACTGGTCGGTTTAGGGTTAGGGTTAGGATTTGGGTGAGAAAACGTGATACTTTGTCTCAATGTGTGTGTAAACCAAATAAACAGCACAGAGCTCAAATTCCTTGGCCAGAGTCTACTTGTAGTAGCTCTCTAATTTTTGAATTATTTATTAGACAACAATTAATGAGGTAAAACAAGATAAAATACAGTGATTCAGATGCATTTTTTGTCATTGGTTGTATGGGAGAAATGCAGGGAAAAAGTAGCTAGGGTGCAAGAAGAAGGATGTCATCTTCTGCGGGAGAAATTCAAACTCGAGTGGGAGAGTGGGAGATTTCGAATCCCAGCCGCATCTTACCAAAAGTCGTTATGGCAGTATTATTTATGAGCTTTTGATATCAATTTGTGTTATTTCAGTACATATCCTAAATAATGCTGAATGCCTTTATAATATCATAATTTATACTCAATGGGGATTAAATACTGAAATCTATGTTATAAATGCAACCAATTGGAACAATTAATTAATAAAATCCTTTTAATTTCTATGATAATATGATCACTTGTAAATGCATGTTGGGACAACTTTAATATTTAATACCCTTTCATGAACATCACATTTAACTGTGTTTTTCTGTGTTAATACTATTTTAGGATGATGATTTTCAAACAACAACGCACCAATTCAGATCGAATCTGAACAATGCGATTGGAGGGCTTCGTGCCCTAGCTCATTTTAACACCACAGGGGCCAGAGCATCCCGAAAGAGAAAAAGAGGGCCAGCAGCAAGTGTTTTACTAATTGTTGGTACTGCCTTCCTGAAGGATCATGCACCCCAAACCTTAACAAGACCGACTCATGCCCCTTGTACAGGGCTCACAAAGATGCAGGATATTGGTAAAGTCCATTCATCTGTTTATTCTCATTTTTAGACTTTCACATTAGCATAACATGTTTAGAATTAACCACTGTCCTTATATTTTTGAGGTGCTCAATTAAGCTCCTTAAAATTAATCTTGTGTGATTTTTTAGAGGCTCAATTTAATCACTCGACATGGTACACTAACTCCCAGGAGAACCCAAATTCACACGCACCAGCCACCTAAAATAGAAGGGCAAGGAGCGAATCCTTCAATAGGACAAAAAAGCCCTTAAATTTGGAAGAAAAAATTTTGGATGTTTTTGAGGGCAATACTACATGTATGTGATTACACGTACATGTAAGTCACCAGGAATGCATCCACCAATCTAGAAAAGATAAAAGAATTTTGCACACATGGACAAAACCGCCAATTGATGGTTTAACCCAAAAAGACTGGGCTATTTTGACACACATAAAGACTGGGGGGGGGGGGGCTCATTCAGCCCCCCCCCAAGATCTCGGCCGTTGAGCGCGCGATCGCGCCGAAATTGGCATGTGCGTTACCCACGGCATCCTCTCCAAAACAGAAGAGTCATATTCTCCGAAAATTTCTTCACTAATTAATTATTCTAATTTATGCATAAAATCTAAGATAAGCTCTAATTAATTAAATAAAGCTCTAAAAGTGCTAATTTTTGTTTACAGGCTCTTTGTATGCTTCTGGTGAAATTGGTTTTTAAAAAAAATCTGTATCAAGATTTTTTCTTATGTTTCTATTGTTTTAAAATTTCTTATGTATTTCTTTGTTTTTCGACTTTTTGTTTTTTATTGTTTTTTTGATGGAAATCATTGGTGACACTATTTTAATCATAAACAACCTTAAATTAATTGATTTTAATCAGTTAAAGAGAAATAATGATACATTTATGAATTTTGGCTGAAAACACAATTTGTATTGGATTTGTACACAAATCACGTATTTGAGCTACTTTGGATCTGACGCATGGTTACAAAATGTTACGTAATTTCGGAACCGCATACCCGGGCATCGCAAATTTGGTCTCAAAAGTTGTGCGAGACTTGAAAGAAAATAGTCACGAAGCTCGCCCAATTTTTTTTCCGCGTTCCAAAGTTAGCGCGAAAAATGTCGAGGGGGGGCTGAATGAGCCCCCCCTCCCCAGTCTTTTTAGGGTTAAAGAAAAGGAGAAAAAGAGAAGTTTGTCAAAGAACAAGTTGGGTTCCTGATAATTTATGTGTGTTTAAAAAGTAATTTCAAACCTATGGGGGGGGGGGGGAGGGGGTCTGTGAAAAAAAAAATTATCTAGAACCCTCTCAATCCTATTGGGCCCAAATTATACTTGACTGATTTAAAAAAAAACTAAACAATTTTAGGAGCATGATTTTTGTGCACCTCAATTTAATTGGGCCACCCTGATATACTACCGCAGACTT
>CALNVZ010002100.1:47485196-47502930 GCA_940671915.1 Paracentrotus lividus | reverse complement strand
GACTAGATCACCCGACACTCATCACGATATGGTATACAAATCCTCTTCCGGCTTGAAATTGTGCGTTGGTTAAAGCCAAATAAAGGGGACTTCCTAAAAGTCTTTTTTTTTCTATTGGTACAACAAGATATAAGGAAGACTAATATATGAAACCCATCATGCTTTAAGACTTCGGTCATGGTGAAATTTTAAGCCTAAAAACACCTTTGAAATCCCAACTCAATGGTGTTTAACACGCTGCTAGATCAACCGGAAGTGGCATTGTGCCAATAATGATGTTTGAGCCCTGAAATTTGACGATAATATCATTAACATTGATCAATATCGATCAAATTCTATATAGTGGATGTTTCGAATTGATTAAGGATCACGCACCTCAAAAACGAAGGACTGCGCTTGGCTTTAACATAGATGTATCATATTCAATCACGCTTTTATATATCTCGCCATATTGTTAAAAAGGTCTGATTCCTCATTAAAGAATCAATGAAATGTTTTAAGATTGTGCAACATATTAAAATGTTTAATGATGCCTGACACAAATCCAACCAATCACAATGCATATTGTCCATTGTACATGGACTCACACTATTGACTTTAATTGCTATTTGCCATTCAATATGCTGATATCAAATGTATATCATGTATATGTTTATCTTTTCAGGTTACCCATCTTCTTGTTTAGAAAGTGGGAAAGTGGACAAGGTTAAGCTGCCCCTCGACATGTCTGTCGAGGGCTTCAGGGAGAAAGTCCATGAACTTTTCCCTGTCTTGAGGGGTGGTAATTTTCTCTGCCTTCGGAAGGATAAACAAAGAAACCTCATCCCTCTCAACATCAGCAGCCCTCAAGAGCTGAAGCAATCTGGTTATAGAAGTGTTGTATATGTTAAGCCAGTAAGTATGAAACTCTTACACAGGGGGCCAGGTATTCACTGGTTATTAATCTTATTTTCTGTCGGCGTCAACCAGGGATTATCATTTACCTAACAATGAGATAATAATTCAATTCCAGCTTTCCCACCTCAAATGCGGTCACAATGACATTCAGTTCGCTGAACTTAATGCTCTTTAGAACACAAATGGCTAAAAAATGTGATCAGTGTAATGTTTTTTATAGTTATCTGAATTTCTTTGTTTGTTTTTTTTTTTATTTTTTACTTTTTGTTTTTTCTTTGATATTTTTTTTTTGGTTGAAAATTTATTGCAGAACCAATAATCATGCTTTCATAAATTAATTTTAGTCAATGAAAGTGAAATTAATCATATCTTTATGAAGAAGTTTAAAAAAAAACTACATTTGCATAGACTTTGTACACCATATCATGTTTTTGAGCCATTTTCGGTCGGAGGAGCATGTAGAAAATGTTGTGCAGCATCATAAGGGTATGTCCGTTTTTTTCAAATATGGTTTAAAAATAATATGTGCACCAGAATGATTGTGGAAAATGTCAAATCCCCCAAAATCACCAGTAGAGCATTGTTTTGTTGTTTTTTGTCAGGTCTTGCCAAGTGCTTCCACCTCACCAAGCTCTTCTGGTGAGATTCAGAGAAGAAGGCCAGTACCAGCTCAGCAAGACAATGTAGACTCAGACGTGGAGGTATTTATTACATTGATATTTTATTATAATATCACGATATCTCAACAACCACTTCATATATCAATGTCTAGTGTCTGGATAGTATGTAGCACAATGGGAAGATTAGCTGAATAAATTTTGGAATGTCAAATATTTCAGGCTTTTTTAGGTTTAAAATGCTCTCTGTTAATGGTGGAATGATAGTGTATTGTGTTGTTTATCAGGTTCTGCCAAGCAACTCCACCTCTTCAAGGTTATCCAGGACCAGACACAGAACCAGAAACAGACCTGTAATTGCTCAGCAACACACTGTAGACCAGGATGCAGAGGTTTGTATTAAGTATTATTGGAATACATTCCAGTAAGTGCATTGTGTGTTTGTGCCAATTATCTCACACTTAAAGGCCTATGTTCAATAGGAAATATTTAAATTATCATTGTGCAATGTATGTATGTATCCAGGATTTCAATCTTGCATATTTGTTGTAATGAAATGCTTTGAAAATATGTACTTTCATGTAGAATGCAGTATGATATATGCACACATGTAATACTGCTATTGGATCAAATTATTGACTAATAGGGCATTGTTTTTTTGTTTGTTTTTTTTTTGTCAGGTTTTGCCAAGCGCTTCCACCTCACCAAGTTCTTCTGGTGAGATTCAGAGAAGAAGGCCAGTACCAGCTCAGCACGACAATGTAGACTCAGACGTGGAGGTATTTATCAAGTATCTGCATCATTTTTGTAAAGGTCTTCAAAACATTTATTTCTAAATCCTTATTGTGTTCTATATAATGCTTATCAACTAATTATTTTATTCAAAGTGCATTACATTATTTTACCTTGGCCATTTGATTCAATCCCAGTCGAAATATTTACAGGCACTCACAATATGCAAATCCTTACTTTTGTTGCTTGGTTTTGAAAATGCATGCTCCATGTTCCTATCTTGGCTTTAGATGACAAGCCTTCTTCTTTTTTTCTCAAAGATTTTATTAATTAAGGAATATAATGTTACCAATTAATGTTTAAATTATTTTTTGGGTCAGGTTTTGTCAAGCACATTCACCCCACTGAGCTCTTCTGGTGAGATTCAGAGAAGAAGGCCAGTACCAGCTCAGCAAGACGATGTAGTTCCGGAAGTTGAGGTATGTATCAAGTATATTCATTATAAAACATTTTTAATAATGAATATACTTTGAACACACTTGGCAGTATAGCCTATACTACCCACACTTGAAGGGACATTTTTGGATTAAACTAAAATTTTCACACCACTGAGTATAAAGCAATGATACCATAAGGTACAGAATTAAAGAACTGACTTTGGTCCTTGTGTAGAAAACCAATTCAAATCGTTAAATAAAATATATGAAATATGAAAAAGTTGTCAATTTATCTAAAAAAAACATTGGACCTTTTTTTCTTTTGACCGCCCCTCAAATCATGGCCGTCAATTTTGCAATTGGAATGATTACCAATGTGCATGCCCCATGCTCCAAGTCACTGTAATTATTTATGCTAATTTCTAAATGAAAATTAGATTTTTTTAAATTCTAAATCTCCAATTTTGATAAAGCTTGAATTATATTTATTTTGTCTAGATACTCTTTGTATCCATAGCGAGTGTACTGTAATCGAATACTTCATTCTGTTTGAAGTGTAAACAACATTTTATTTTCGTATTCCATACTGCATGAACATTTTTATATTTACAGGCCCCCCATATCAGGACAGATGGCAATTCTTCTGCTTTGAGGTTAGAGCAGGATATTGCTTACCATGCCTCCCTGATGGCAGATCAACAAAAAGTAAGTTGTTAACCTGTAAAGGATCTAAATTGTGGAAAGTCTGGTCCTACCCTTGAAGGAACGTCATTGTTTAATTTATTTAGCACCAAACTACATATTTTTGTCTTGATAATGGAGCCAATGTAAATTTGCAACATTTTGTATTACAACCAGGTTTAAACTTATTTAATTTTAAAGTGTTTTTTAATCATAGATTAATCCTATTCTGACTGGGCTGACCCCATCTTGATATATCAGCCGTGGAAGGTCCGATTGCTGAAGAAAAAAAAAATACAAACGTTGCTGCACATGTAAAGGGCAGCCCTTTTTTTTTTTTTTTTTTTTTTCATTGACCTCTCAGCAGGTTACAGCATAAGTAGGGCCTTTTTAAGAATCTGAGCTAGTTTGCCTTTTTCCCCCTGTTTTTTAATCAATAGCCATTCTACCGTATGTCTAATTTACATAATGTGCAAATAGTACTTTGTAGGTCTTAACAGTTACAAGTATAAAGGCACTTAATATTGAATGTGACAATTATTTATAGGCTGCTGATAGGCAACAAGAAAGAGAGCTAAGGCAGCGAAGAAGGGAGAGAAGAGAAGAGGTAATATTTTTGCTGTTTTCATTTTTGAGAAATTGAAATATCTGTATGTTTCACCACGAAGTGGAACCCTGAAATGCAATGGGTTTAGAAAAAAAGCAGAACAAAAAAAGAAATATGAGTGAAGGTTTGAAGTAAATGCACCAAAGAACAATAGTTATGAAAGTTTAAAGTTTTGATTTTGTGACGTCACTTGCAAGCTGCTCTCCTATATGTTGTGTATGTAAATTTCATAAGTTTTCTTTTTTCATGGTTCTTGATGAAGGAATAGATCTGCAGAGCATAAATTATTCGACATCCATTGACAAGCAGGCTATGGATGGTCGGTCAGATTCATGACACAAACTTACCAAGTTTGATTGTGTCAGTCGGATTTAATCATCATCTTAGGCAGCAAAAACAATTCAGGACTGTATACGTTTTACAGTTTCTGTGCGCTGTAATTGCGTGTTAATTGATCTTGACTCATTGTCTTTATTTCATGGAAGAAAAAAACCGATCAAATGAATATAATTTTTCCTACAGCGAGGAATTTGGATAGAATAGACAATTTGTAACTCCCTTATTTGTTCTTGTTTAAGTTGATGAAGAAAAACTTGGATGAAATTGGAGAAGAACCAGCAGACGGTCGTGCTATAATATTCAGACTTCCAGATGGTACCAGAGTTACACGCAAGTTTAAAGAAAATGCTCCAATCAGGGTATGTACTGTCCAGGAGGAAAGTAATCTGTTGAAACTGTCCCTTTTAACGGAAGATTCCAGGCTGAAAAATGAAATGATTTGAAAATTAGATTGAATTATAATAAGTACAACACTCAAAATTTATCAAAATCAGTTTAAAAAGAACAAATTTATGATTTTTTTTTAAGTTTTGCTTTTTTCCAATAAAAAGGTACTATATATAGTAAAATGCCTATTTAAATGAGCAAGATGATGATGTCATACAGCCACTTTTTCTTTTGTTTATATTCATATGTAAATCATTTAAATTGTCTGCCCCAAGAATATAAAAACAGGGTTGAATCCTTCTGGAATGCCTAATATTATCATTGCTGTAATTTACATGTAGGTCAATTTTTAGGGCTAAATTTTGTATACACATGTATATAAAAAAAAAAAAAAATTAAGATTTCATATAAAATACAAAAGAAGAAGTGGATGTATGATCATCAGCTTGCTCATTGGATATGCATGAGACTTTGCAGAGCACTGTTTTGTCAAAAAATGTAAAACTTAACAAACATCATAACTTTGTTAATTTTTTACTTGATTTTGTTGAAATATTTATTATTGTGCCTGTCATATTTTCATATCATCTGTATTTCAGCCTATGTGTGTTCGTGAACTGTCCATGCATAATAGCGACAACGGCGATTTTGGAGATTTCCGTGTACATCCGGAAAAGCCCGGTAGAGGCTCGGCATATGCGAGTTTAACCATTTACAATATAGTCTTCTACATGTATACCTAAGTGTATACCTGATTTAGTCACAAATATAGTAGACGTAGATGAAGGGATGTTTACAAGGTCTTTATTTTCAGGATGATAAAAGCTAGATCTGAATTTTTTCTGTATTAGAATAGCTGAATTTAATTTGTTTAATAATTAATACATTTGCCTATTTTTCAATAAATGATGACTTGATACATGTACAAATGGTTTAATGTTAATGCACTGCAGTTCACTGATGAAGACCTTGATGACATCTGAAAATGTATGTGATATATATATATATATATATGTATTTTAGCTGAAAAGTTCATGATTAGTCATCTATAGATTATCATGTTTATTCCCCTTGCACATACAGTTAATGTACAATCAATACATATACATCTTTTCATTTTGCATTTAATAGGTCCTTTTCTTATTTGTGAATGGAAAGTATGGCATTCGTGTGTCCAAGTTGATTGGTCCTAACAGAGTTGTGTTGGAGGATCAGGACTTGGCATTCCAAGATCAACTTGGCGATAATTGTGTTGTTACAGTTGAAGAGGTGAGGATTCATCTACGTAGTTTCATATTTTCATATGAAGGCAGACTGAAATTTTGTTTGAGTTCTTACTGTGCTGTCATTCCTTTTTTTTATATGAAGGCCGAATAAAAGGTTGTTCTTTTAAGTATTTATTGCGCTATTATTCAGTTAAAGGAAACCAAAACCCCAAGGCAGAAAATGATCTTGTAAAAAAGAGTAAAATGACAGCAGCAATTCAGAAAAAGTTTCATCAAAATCGGTAAATTGAGAGAGTTATGGTGGTTTGAAAAGTCTTGTTTTATTTTCTATGGGGATCCTCAAATTGGCAAAATGGATCCAAAATGGCAGATTTTATGGACAACTCTCCATTCGTTTTATACACAAATTTTTGGATTTTCCTGATCTTTCAAAGTGCACCTTACCTCCTCCTGAGCTCAACATATGTCATGTTACAGTTGTGTTGAAGGGTGGATTAAAAATCTATAAAGTGGTACACAAGTTTGTACTGTACGAAGAAAAACTGGTATGTTATTTTTATTTTATACAGGATGAAGTATCATCTGATGACAATTGTGATGATGAGGAGCCTGCTGTCAGAGAAGAGGAAAAACGTTTGGGTATGAGAAACTTTTTTTTTTCATTTCGGAGGGGCGATATAATGTATTTGTTCAAGATGTAAACCAAGATGTGTGTCTGTTGAAGGAAATAAATGAAATTTTCAATCAATCAAGAAATGTCTCGACAAACAACATTTGTGAGGTGACCAAGATTCAAATAAAGTACTCATTGATCGACAATGTGCAGCTATTCCATTAGACCACATAACGTTGTATAGAACTGTGTTGAGGTAATTTTTTTTGTCACATCCAGATAATTTGATCTGACAAATCATAAAACATCTACAGCCAGCATACAGAACCACATATCCTTAAAAAGTTCCATGATGATTTGTTTCACTAAGAGAGTTTGAGCTCCCATTCTACAGTGTGTATTGACATGAAGGTACTGTAGTTCCATTTGAGAGGGATGACAGTTCAAACTCATTT
Source organism: Paracentrotus lividus (assembly GCA_940671915.1). Taxonomy (NCBI): domain Eukaryota; kingdom Metazoa; phylum Echinodermata; class Echinoidea; order Camarodonta; family Echinidae; genus Paracentrotus; species Paracentrotus lividus. The sequence continues at coordinate 47,495,939 of CALNVZ010002100.1, read as the reverse complement.
ATATTAGAAATTTATATGTAAATGTAACATAAATAAAAAGGAGCTCTTCACCTTTGCAATTATACCTTTCTTGCATTGAATATGTGTCACACATAACCAAGTAGATTGAAAATGAAAAGTGATGGGTACAAAATACAGTTTTTGCAAGTTTGGGGAATTTAAAATAAGACAAGACTCGGTGAACCCTGTCACTGCTACCACACATCTTTGAATAGGCTTGAGTTTGATAGGGTGTGACACCAGTGAGAGCATTCACCACGTCTTGTCTAATTTTCCTCAAAATTGCAAAAACTGGATTTTGTACCTGTTACCGTTATTTACAATTTACTTGGGAATGTGTGATCTCTGCGATGCAAGAAAGTATTATTGTGAAAGTGAAGATTTCCCCGATGTTACATATAAACTGCCAAAATATATGCTTTGGAACATGGCCCCTCTACTAATGATTACCATTTTTGATAAAATCTGTATTTTACTCCTCTACAGAGACATTGGAATCATGCACCTTATGTTTGTTTTTTAAATGATATGTACATTTATTTCCATATTGCAGACATTACTGAGCTTGAGAGAAGAAGAAAGCAGGCCTACTTGTACCTTTGTGCAAACAAATCAATCACTGTTAGTCGTGCAAACATCATCGACACTGTCCTACTAGCATACAGATCGGACCTTGAGTTAGAACACCATCGGCTGACAGTTGAGCTCATGGATGAAAGCGCTATCGACCTTGATGGGGTAACCAAGGAAATGTTTCAGTTATTTTTTTCAGCTTTTTCTGAAAAGTATATGACTGGACATCTCGAAAAAGTGCCCAACAATGACCACAGGTAAACATGAATTTTTGTAACAGAATTCACTGACCATTTTATTTTTAGTGGGGTAGCATGAAGCACAGTAATCCCAGTTTCATCCTTTTATTCACCAACTGCATTTGTAATGTGAATAATGGCAATTCTGTATCAAAATTAATGGATTTGGGGGATTTTTTTTCCCCAAAAAAATTTGTGGAAGAGCCTTTTTACATGTGTAAGCCTTTTCATGCTGAAATGAATTCACTCTATTTAAGATGTTAATAATAATTATCTACTGTTATACAGATATTGAGTAATAGGGCATGTAATATAACTGTTATTTTTACCTCCGGAGTTACTAAGGGGTTATAATTTTCTTAAATATGAACAATAGGGATATAACTCCTTTAGGTGGCCCAAAGAATGTTGTTTTACACATCCTATAGTCAATATCTGTTACATGTATATTTGATAGCCTTGCTGCGTGCATGTTGCAATGCAGCTAAAGTGCTAGCACTAGCGTTAAATTTCGCACTCAGAAAATTTAGTCCAATTGATTTTGAGACTATCGATTGATGATCAATTACAAATGATTGCTACTTTAGTCCCCCACATGTCCAATCCATGTAAATTGGTAATATCCATTCCTCAATAGGGCGCATGCACATAAATTTTTTTTTTTTTTTGACCAGCTGGTCAATATACCTATCCAGTCAGAATAGGATTAATCTATGATTAAAAAACACTTTAAAATTAATTAAGTTTAAACCTGGTTGTAATACAAAATGTTGCAAATTTACATTGGCTCCATTATCAAGACAAAAATATGTATCTGCTATCTAATATTCTAGCCTATATTCACTCCAAATTCATAATTGTCCTTTGTACAATTTTATTTCATTTCAGCCTGAGACCTCTTTGAAATGGAAGGGCTATTGTATTTACTTGTTATGCATATAGTCTAATATAATACATGAAAAGTCATGTACTATTCATATAGTCTGCCACATTACATTATTATCCCAGCTGTACCCAAGCCACCACGCAGACTCTAAATAAGCAATATAAGGAATGAATTTGTACCGAGTACCCATTTTCTGAGAAAGACGATCATGGACATGCAGTAGGCCTTGTTTAGGGACGTATGTGTATTCACTGGTTAGTGGACTCAATTAAACCAAGGCCTATAGGTTTTCTTTTGGATAATAATTTTCCATCATCCATGGCCTTGAGGTGATGTACTTTACTTTGATAGTAGTTTCTCATCTTTATTTTCAGGTTTTATACGACTGATCTGTATCGTACCCTAGGGCGCATAATTGCCCATGCATACGTCCTGTGCGGCTACTGGCCAATAAATATCAACAAGGCAACACTCACTGCAGCCTTGACAGCTGGAGTTTCACAAGACCTTGCACTGACATCCTTCCTTGGGATGCTGAATGAAGTGGAGAATCAAGTTCTTCAGGATCTTCTCCAGGGCAAAGGATCTGAGGATGACCAGTTGAGATGCTTGGGTGTCCTCACCAGGTTTGACTGCAGGTATTATGATTCAGAAGTTATGTCTTTGAATTTGTATTCCTGTTCTAACGCAACAAATTTTGCAAAAGTTATACTAATCACTAAAAAAAGACAGGGGGAGGCATCAATGGCATTTGATATTTTCCGCGACACTCCATTTCACAAAATATTTTGACCACGCTTTTTTGGTTTGTAAAGGATGGCATCTCTGTATAATACCCTCACTGACTTTAGATCTACATTGTAGGTTTACCAAATTAAAACTACACCGGGAAATCCTTTTGTGCTTAAGTTCAACGCCCTGATTGAAGACCCATGAACAACAGCTTTAACTTCTTGTCTGTTTATTCCTTTCTTCAAAACTTCTCTTAACAACGAAGTAACACTAAAGTGTCCAGCGGTTCGCTAAACAAAACAAATTAACATAAACACATTATTAATATTCATTTGTCAACAATAACATAAACTAAGCATGACTGAATAACTAATTAATAACTTCAAGATATACCTAAAGGGTATTAGTATCAAATATACTAAAGTGAAGTGTCGAGGTTATTAAAGATGACCCCTACTACTGGGGTTAGTGCAAACAATGAGCACACAGAGAACTTGTTTTTAATTAGCTTAAACTTGCTACCCTATTCTAAGCAGAAAAAGCAGAAACTTTGTTTACTCTTTGGCTTTTTTCCTGCCTACACAAAGAGCACATACATATACATGTAGCCCTGCCACTACAACATGTATAAAGCTAAAAATCCTATCACACTCACAGAATGCTCCGGATTTTTAACCCTCAAACTAAAAAAAGGACACACCATGGGAGGTTGACATCCTACGCCACTCTGGCGTTTTACACCCTTGCTTTTATTCAAAGAAATACTTTTGAAACATCAATTTTCTTACCTATGAATAGATAGTCTCTTATGTAGCAGTCATTTTTGGCCCATTCCAAGTTTAATCAAAAGGAATGCACAATTTAGAAATACCATACCTTATACTGTGCTTCACTTTTATTTTAGTTTAACAACTGTGATGTTCATGCTTTTGTTTTCAAGTAAAGGGCAATATTCACTGGCCATGAGTCTAGACTAGGTCGCGATTTGAGTCTCTGGAGTCACAGGGACATTGTGGAGACATCACTTGGGTCTCTGGGGCGTCGCGGGAAAATCCAAACCAAAGTCTAAAAAAACAACAAGTTTGATTTTTGGAAAGATTTTTGTCCAGTCGCAAGCAAGTCGCTGCGATATTGCAATGACTATCTTGTAATTGAAAGACGTCTGGAAAAAATTTGACTCACAAGAAGAATTATTTATGATAATTTATGCATGAACTCATACTTTTTGCTCTATATCATTAAATAAAATCATAGAATGCTAAATTTTGGTGTAAATATTCTTTGTAGCATTTATCCTAAATTTGTATTTGAAAAAATTTCTTGTGTATTTTATTGTTTTATGAATTTCTTAGGCACTTCTCTAATCCCACCCCCCCCCCCTTTTTTTTAAACCAAATTTATTGCAGAACCTTTTTGAAGCGTAATTATGCTATAGTAAATTAATTTCAGGCAGTGAAAGGGAGAATAATCATAAACTTTGTCAATAAGGAAAGAAAACTCCATTTGCATTGACTAAATTTGAACACAAAATCATTTTTGGAACCATTTTTGGTCCAACAAGCAGGACTGAGTGTAAATAGCCTTGTGGTAAAAATACTCTATAAAAAGTAATAAAATAACGGTTTTGATCAATTATATGAAGTTAAGGGTCTGTAGATCTACTTTGTTCATCATGGAAATGTAGTTATTTTGCCTTGCTGTTGTTTGCCTCTTTGATCTGGATTGTTTGACATATGTTGGTATGGGGGTATGCCTCCCAGTGCGTTTTGGGGACTTAAGTACAAAGTTAGTTCAATACTTATGGAGTTTTCAGAATACCACCCCTTACACATGTCCTATGGGCCTTAAATACCACATATCAATTTGTATAATTGGCTTTAGACTTTAGACTCTAAATTAGATTTAATTTTATTCGTGTTAGAAGTTACATTTATCAACTATTTGTTCTTATTCATCTTTTAGACAGAGGGCCAACAACTCAAATGCCAGAGAGGTTCTTGGCAGTTTGGCAACAGCAGTGACGGTTTACAGGCCGCTGCACGCAGTCCTACAGATAGGCCAGGGTATGGCGACCTATCAAAACCTCTGGCATGGGATGCGGGAAGAGCATGTTGTGGTCCTCTTCGAGCAGGCCTGCCCTAGTGCTTCTAAGATTGAAGAATCCATCCAACCGACCTTCTCCGAAGATGAAGTGAAGCGAACCATGGAGGAGAGGGTCATCGTCTACCTCACAAGTTGGATGGCATCTTTGAGGCCTGACGAATTGAGGGATTTTTTTGTTTTTTGGACGGCGAGCAATGCTGTCCTCCCCCAGCAAGTCCTTAAGGTGGACTTTAACTCCACCCAAGGACTTGCTAGGCGACCGACTGCCATAACCTGCTCAGACACCTTGAGTCTGAGCAGGATGTACTACAGTCAAGACGATTTTAATTCAGATATGGGGATAGTGTTCTCAAGTTATTCCAGAGTAATGGATGCTTTGTAAGTCCAGCATTTTGCCCCCTCCGGAAAAACGCAGTATCTAGCAATATTTTTATGCCTCCGCGACGTGGTCTCGCCGGAAGCATTATGTTTTTTGGTTGTCCGTCTGTACGTCCATCCCACTTTTGACTCTCGATAAATTAAAGCTTGGTTATATTCTTGGTAAGATTGAATAATATCAATCATATTGGTCTATTTTGAATTACTCTAGCTATAAAACAATCAAATTGACTGTTGCTCCAGTTTTCACACCTTGAATCTTTGTGAAAATTTGAATTTGACTGTTAGAGTAGATCTGGTACTCTCTACTGGCATTTATTTTATTTCCTTTAAAATCCGGATGATCATTCCATATATTTAGCTAATCTAGGTCAAAGAGCTGTACATGAAGATATTACCCTGAAATTTTCCTCCCCATCGGTGTCTGTAAAGTAATTTTATATTAAAAAAGAAAAATATATCCAATATGCCGGGACCCGGCTTTTTTGTAATAGTAACATTATACACATTTAGAATGACATTTAGATCACATCTTTCAGGTTATATGTGTTTTACCATATCACCTTTCATTCTATCACAAAGGAATCTCAAAATTTGAGAAAAACATTTTTAGATTTACCAATACTATAACCCAGCTTTAAGAACCGTTTGACGGATCATCTTAATACTTGGTACATGTGTGTATATTTGGGTGACAATGATCCGATTAGATTTGAGGGTCGCATGGTCAAAGGTCACAGAGGTTAATAAATAGGTGAAAGTAGCTTGTTCTCATGATAACTCAAGAATCGTTTGAAGCAGCCAATTCATACGTGGTACATGTGTGCATACTTGGTGACAATGATCTTAGTAGAATTTAGGGTCACAAAGGGAAAGGTCAATAAATAGATGAAAGTAGCTTGTTCTCATCATAACTCAAGATGTAAAAACACATCAATTTTTTTTTTGGTAATCAGTAAATCCACTTGAGATTTTATTGAATTAAAATCTGCCTTTTGATTTGTAAATTTTGCATTTTTTACATGGGGAAACTTCTCAAAGACTTGGGCTTTCCCCCAAATATCTGCACTTTTATCAAAATAATAAAAAACAAAAGATATGCTAGATATTTAATGTATGTTGATATATAGACACAAGGATAGGTTATCATATAATACAATAATCATTCAGAAATTATTGTCCCCGCCGAACGAGTTCGAGCAGGGGACTATGAAACGGGCTCCGTACGTGTGTATGTGTGTCCGTCCGTCCGTCCGTCCGTCCGTCCGTGCGTCCGTATGTGATCAATATCTTCAATTTGCTACTCCTTCGCCATTTTTCATCCGATTTCGATTCCGTTTGCCTTATGTGATAGCACTAGGTGATGGCTACCAAACTTCTTAACAGAATTTTGACCTTTGACCTTTGACCCTGATTTTTTACCTATATTGTTAATTGGCTACAAAATGCTTCTCCTTCGCCATTTTTCATCCGATTTCGATTCCGTTTGCCTTATGTGATAGCACTAGGTGAGGACTACAAACCTTCTTCACAGAATTTTGACTTTTGACCCCTTTGACCTTTGACCTTGACTTTTACCTATATTGTACATTGGCTACAAAATGCTACTTCTTCGCCATTTCTTACCCGATTTCGATTCTGTTTGCCTTACGTGATAGCACTGATCGTGATATAATGGGAATTTTACATTATCGGCGGGGACATATATTACGCATCGCGTAATTTACTAATCCACTTGTTACTTTTGAGGCGCTTTGACAAAGACATAAAGCCGTAAATACATGTATCTCAGTATGTTTAACTTGTAGTAGATACTGCATTTTTCCAGATGTGGAAGTAGTATAAAAAATCCCACCTGATCCCAAAATTAAATATCAGTTTAACCAAATAACATTAAGATGTAGGACACTAGCTGATTTCGATGACTCGGGCTCAAGCACTATCTGCAGTGGGTTAATTAAAGGGAACCAAAACCCAAGAGAGTATCAATCTTACAGGAAAGAGAAAAAATGAGAGGAGCAATTTAAAAATGTTTCACCAAATTGGTTATAAAATGGAAAAAGTTATGGATGTTTTAAAGGTCTCCTTTGGGGATCCTCAAATTTATCAAAATTGCTTCAAAATTGCTGATTTTTGTATACAAATTTGTTCATATTTCACCAGTATCTTACTATACTGTACTTTCATCATAACTGGTAAAGCACTTTATGAGCAACCAGTATTATTATTATTATTGTTATCTAATATCAAAGTATGTCCTACGTCCTTCAATAAATATGTCATGAGAAATTATATTTTACACCACATATATCAAGGTCAAAAGGAGACAATCAGAAATGTTAAAAATAAAGGGAAAATACGAAAATATGTGGACAAAACAAATGGAGAGTTGATTTTGATGATACAAGAATCCCCATAGAAAATTTAAGAAGACTATAAAAACTTCTATGACTCTTCTATTTCAATAACCAGTTTTTATGAAAAAGGTTTTTTTTTTAAATCCCTCCTCTCATATTTCTCTCTCCTATAAGATCGACTCTAATCCTTGGGTTTGGGTTCCCTTTAAGGCAGTAACATGAATTGCTGGCCGTCCAGAAAAGTTGTATTTACGTTGTTAATTTGTTGGACCTCACTCATCATATTAATTGCGATTATTAGCTATTATTTTTAAGCTGATGTTCATGATCAGTATATGGGCAATTCCACAGGATATTTAGATTACACTTTTAAGCGTCCAATCTGTAAATTGATGGCATCAGTCTTACTTCTCAGTTTATACTTTTAAACTTGACAATCATAGCTTTGAAATTACACTAAAGGAAATGTTGCAGGTATTATATGGTGAACAACACAGCATGGTAAAAGTCAATCTGTTGAATTTTACAAAAAGTACAAGGCAAAGAAAATCCACTTGTCAAATCACTCTTTTCCTCAAAGCAAAATAGTATATTTGTTTATTGCTTGCACTGCATGATTTGTTTAATATCTAGTCCCATGCATCCATTTATTTTTGCTTTTTTTCTTCCTTTGATAAATGCCATCATTTTTGTGGAATTGCCCATATTGGGATGAATATAATATGTATTTTATGCCTTTCTTGTGTCAACTGTTATCAATTCAGCAAATTGTTTGCTTAATGTTCTGACTGCAAACATGATGTTTGTTTTAGTTTTATTGTTGCTGACATTCATAGTATTAAAAGGGGCTGGCAAGTCGGAGATCGTGGGGAATGCGCGTTTTTCCTTAGCTCCATTGACTCGTACACAATCGACAGTCAGGCTTACGCATGGGTCGGCCTACTGGAGATTAAGATTCTGACAGTACAAACATGACAAAGTTTACCAAATTCAGCCAGTCAATAGCTTCGGGTTCTCGATTCCTCAACAATCCTTAGTTGCTGTCCGAGATGAGCCGTTTTCCCCATGTTTTATCAATTGCGTGTCCTTTTAATATTTATGCCTTATATCTTTGTAAATATTTAAAGTCTTATGATTTTAATTCCTCGTGTATTTGGGTACATGATAATTGTTTATATATCCAACTGTGTGAAAAGAGAAGACAAATTCCATCTATGGGTGTTATATGCCTATGCCAATAAAAGATGTTAACTACTGCGTGTGGTAAATTCTACATGCTATTATGATTTGTATGCTTCCTGCCAACTTAACCATTCTTATGCCAAAGTACTACCTTGAAGATATATGTCAGGGCATATCAGAGTGTGTTAGTTTTTTTTAAGAGAATGGGAAGTTTCAAACTGGCTTGAAGTTAACAATATGGTAGCTAACCAGTTTAAAATTATGGAAGATATTAATAACTGGACTTTATGTAAATTGGTATGATATTAAGAGTTTGGAATGTGCCAAAAAAAAAAACGGGTATATGTGAACACAAGGACCAGAATTCACTAAGGTGGTTTTGAAAACCATGGCTTGAAACCATGCATTATGCAAATTTTGTGTAATATTTATGATTAATTCAGCGCGAACATTGAGAATGGTCCAGTATGAATGCGCGCTTTTGTCACAGGGCGCTAAATTCACAATTGTTTGTATGGTTTGAGCATAATGAGCCCACAGTTTTTAATTAATGAGTCCACTGTTGAGTCAACTGTTTATTTAAATTAACTTAAATAAACAGGGGACTCAACCATAGCAAAGAGGTAGCAAACAAGCGTGAATTTCGCGCACTGACAAAATTGCACATTCATATTGGACCTTTCTCAATGTATGCGCTGAATTAAACATAAATATTACACAAAATTTGCATAATCCATCTATGATGGTTTCAGTCCACTTTTTTTTAAACCACCTTTGCGAATTCGGGCTAATGTGCCTTATAGAACAGCAAATTATTTTGTAAAAGTTACATTGATAGCATATATGCATTTGCCTATCACCATAGTCTAACAATGCTTTAAAAAAAAAAAAGATAAAGAAAACATGAAGAGTAAAACAAATCAATACAACGAAAATGTGTACATGTAGATTGCCAACTAGTTTAAGTTGCTTGCCTGGGTAACCTATAGGAGTCTTGTCCTCTTGCCAGTTTCTGCCCAAATATTGAGTTTTTAAACATTGGGGTGGGGTGAAGCTGCGACCTCCAAACAAACCTCAAATATGCTAAACATTCCAAAACATTTGTCAGAGATGTTTTTAGTTTGACATCTATTGGGATGAATTTAATAACTCTTATTAAATTGTATGCCTTTCTTGTGTGTTTTAATGTTGCTGACTTTCATAGTTTTAATATTTATGCCTTACATCATGTAAATATTTAAAGTTTTATGATTATTGAGTTTTTAAACATTGGGGTGGGGTGAAGCTGCGACCTCCATACAAACCTCAAATATGCTAAACATTCCAAAACATTTGTCAAAGATGTTTTTAGTGTGACATCTATTGGGATGAATTTAATAAGTAAACTCTTATTAAATTTTATGCCTTTCTTGTGTGTTTTAATGTTGCTGACTTTCATAGTATTAATATTTATGCCTTACATTGTACATCATGTAAATATTTAAAGTTTTATGATTATAAAGATGGGTTATAGTGTTGGGAGATCTGAAAAAGTTATTCTTTTCTGATTGAATTCATTGTTGGATAATATGAAAGATTATATCCTAGCACTATTGTGATGTGAACGATATTACATAAAAACTCATTTTAGTGTGTTTATTTTACGATAGTATAAAAACAAAGGGGTCCCGGCTCAGCGTTCACGTAGAAAACCAATAGGGATTCTCTTGTGTGGGTGAACCACGCAGATCGTTACACACCGCTCATTCGGTAAGCTTTGGCGAATAGCCATCGCATCAGAGGGCTAAAACGACCGTTGCATTATGTTCCTTTTAAACATATACTCTGAAATTCACCGGAAATCGGGAAAGGAATATCACAAGGTCTCTCACACCTATCTTTTAGTGCAATGAGGACAATATGAGACTTTATTTGATCGGTTTCATGCCGATTCCTTTTTTGTTAACAAAACTATATCCCAGCTTTAACAAATGCCTTGTGTGTTTGGGGACATGCAAATTGTTTATATATCGAAGTGTGTGAAAAGAGAAGACAAATTCCATCTATGGGTGTTATATGCCTATGCAAATAAAAAATGTTAACTACTGCGTGTGGTAAATTCTACATGCTATTATGATTTGTATGCCTCCTGCCAACTTAACCATTCTTATGCCAAAGTACTACCTTGAAGATATATTTAAGGGTATATCAGTATGTGCCATTTTTTGTTTTAAGTTACATCTGTATAGTTATGTACACATATATGCATTTGCCTATCATTCTTGTCTTAGGGTTTAAAAAAAAAAAAAAAAGT
>CALNVZ010002100.1:47463507-47485177 GCA_940671915.1 Paracentrotus lividus | reverse complement strand
TAAAAAAAAAAAAAAAGTAGAACATGAAGAGAAAAAAAAAATGGGGGTGTGTACATGTAGATTGCCAACTATTTTAAGTTGCTTGCCTGGGAAACCTAGAGGAGTCTTGTCCTCTTGCCAGTTTCTGCCCAAATATTGAGTTTTTAAACATTGGGATGGGGTGAAGCTGCAACCTCCAAACAAACAAAAGATTTGATTTTGTGACGTTAAATGCAAGCTGCTCTCATTTGTGTTGTGTATATAAATTTCATAAATTGTCATTTTTTTTCAGACAAATATCAATTATTTCACCTATGCTGTCGATATATCATCCACATTATGTTCATATACATACATCTTTGAATGAAATCCATTCCATATTATCAAGAACCATGAAAAAGACAAATTTATGGAAATTATATAAACAAATCTTGAGAGAGTTGCTTGCACATGACGTCATAAAATTTCAAGCATTCATAAATTGTTATTCTTTGGTCGATTTTCTTCAAACCTTCACTCAAATTTTTCTGCATTTTTTAAAAACAATTAAATTCCAGAGTGAACTTTCCTTTTAACAATAAAAAACATTTGTCAAAATGTTTTTTTCAGTTCGACATCTATTGGGATGAATTTTAACACAAAATATGATGTATGTTTTAGTTTTGATGTTGATGACATTCATAGTATTAATATTTTAGCTTTACTTACAAACAGTTAAAAGTTTTATGATTTTATCAAATACTTTTTGCATTTGGCTACATGCAAAATGTTATATACAAGTGAGTAGACTACTAATTTGGTGGTCACAACACATCATAAGCTATGGGGTGCATGCATGCAACTTAGCCTGTGTTGCATGCATGTTGCATGTAGCCATCATAGGTCAATCTCTGCAATTCTTATGTTTCTGTAGTACTTATAGGTATTGTAACAAAATTCATGTGTGTTGTACAAATGTACCGTCAATGTGCCTGCAGGAACGAGTGATGTAGAATTGTTCTACAAAATCCACCATAGAGAGTTGCATGCTGCATGTACGATGTACTGCATTAGAGAAGAAAAATTTCATCCATATACATTATATGCCTATGCCTTTGCCAAAAAAAAAAAACTACTGCGTGTGGTAAATTCTACATGCTATTATGATTTGTATGCCTCCTGCCAACTTAACCATTCTTATGCCAAAGTACTACCTTGAAGATATATGTCAGGGCATATCAGAGTGTGTTAGTTTTTTTAAGAGAATGGGAAGTTTCAAACTGCCTTGAAGTTCACAATATGGTAGCTAACCAGTTTTAAATTATGAAAGATATTAATAACTGGACTTTATGTAAATTGGTATGATATTAGAGTTTGGAATGTGCCAAAAGAGAAAATGGGTCGATATGAAAACAATGTGCCTTATCATAGAACAGCAAATTATTTTGTAAAGTTACATTAATAGTTTGGTGTACATATATGCATTGGCCTATCATCATAGCATAGAACATGAAAAAAAAAATCCCAACAGGACTCTGTACATGTAGATTGCCAAGTAGTTTTGAGGTACTTGTCTGTAAATTCTACTTTGTATTACAGTGTTTACAATGTAATATTTTGTTTGTTTTCTTATGTCATTAAAAGTAAAACATTGGAATTTATTACCAGTGTCTGATGTATTGAGACGTGAATGTGATTTTTACTTTTCAAAACTGCATTTCATAATTGATGTTTTTGTACTACACAAGGGTAGAGAGAGCAAATGTCAAAAATTTACTAAAACATAAGACAACAAAATGAAGACATAGTAGCATTTGCACCAATTTTTTTATTTCAAATACAGCTGGACATACATGTACATGTCATACATATAGTTAAACATTTGCTATTAACTATTATATCCCTTATCAAAGATTGTTTGCATTGAGAGTGTACACAAGGAGAAAAAGAATAGTTTAACTAAGAAAAACGTTTCTCAAGAAATAGTTCGTCTTTCTTCATGACGTCACGCATAGTACATTTTTTCCCTAGGGAAAAACTGGACTATACGTTTTTCCAACCCCCCCCCCCCACCCTATTCACGAGTTGCGCAACGCAACGCAAGCAGTGCTACTCTGCTGCTTTTACCTGAATTCTCCACTGCATGCCACGGGAAACTTTCGGCGAGCTGCACTGACCAGGTGCGCTTACATAACAGACGATCGATTAGGCAAGACAAGTATTTTCTCAACTTCTCTACGATCGAGACTATATAATTTTGTTCATTAAAAAAATTAAAAGGAATGGTATTATAGTGGAAGGGATATAAAACAAATATACAATGACTCATTCTCAGAACAGGTTAAAACTATTCGCACTCAGGAACATCACATAGTACTATTCTCTCTCGGGCCGATGGCCCTCGAGAAAATAGTACTATGTGATGTTCCTTCGATGCGAATAGTTTTAACCAGATCCTCGATTGTCATTGTATATTTGTATACTATTACCAAGTGGGCATTGCAACAAAATGAAGTTGATTGTGCCTTACAAACCACTTTCCTTTTATGTGCAATTGTCCTCATACTAATGACAATATAGGATGCCTTTATTTGCAACATTCTATGCTTGAAATTGTACTGACGGCACTATTACTAGTTTTTTATCTCCCCACTTTTCTTATATATTTTGCCAGAAGTTGCTGTGAGTATGGCTCACTAAAAAATCCCAGTAAAATTTCTTTGGCAGATGGCATCTGACATGAGAGGCATATACTGTAAGATTCAAATGCAGTGATAACTGTCCTATATTTTTTCCTCATAGTCCTCCTAACTATCTTACAGTAGATAAAAATCACAATTTGTCCATCACTACTAAAAGAAACAAATTGGATGTATATTTGTTTCACACAATGAACTGTCAGTTAATGCTAATTAGAGCATTAAAAAAGACTTGGGTGATTTTCCCAAATTACAATTTGCAAAATGTTAGCGTGCCCCGTGAAAATCCACCTGTAAGGATGTTAAAAAAATCAAATCAATTATAAAACAAGACTATTTTCATCCAATTAAGTGAAATCCCATCTGATCTGTCCACACACTCACAAAGAACAGAGTTGTGTATATTAGCAAGACATCCATTTCTTTAATGTTTGGACAAAAATTGAAAATATTTTGCTGCAACAAGTCGATTGTGTTTACTAAAGACAGGTTTAAACACTTGTACCTTAAAAAGTTATTTCTGACAAAATAAAAAGTAAATCATATTAATCACAATTTCCAAAAAATCAAGGTCGCTACACGCCATTGGAGGTAAAAGGCATATGATTAATGATGTACATTGTACGGCAATAATTTTATTTTATCACCAACAAATTTTAAATTGATAATTTCTTTTCAGGCATTGTTAAACAATGCATATTAATCACAATTTCCAAAAATCAAGGTCGCTACACGCCATTGGAGGTAGCATATGATTAATGATGTACATTGTAGCAGGCAATATTTTATTTTATCACCAACAAATTTTTAAATTGATAATTTCTTTCAGGCATTGTTAAACAATGTTGCTAGTTTAAACAACTCTTAAATGCATGATTCTATCTGCTACCGATCTCTCTGGTATAGTTTAACAATTAAGCCCTGTATAGTTAGTGCACTATATGATCCTCCGTATTCCTTTCCCCCATAAGCTTCAGTGTTAAAATAAAACCTGACTACTCTGATTCTGATATCACATGATATTTGACACTGAATGCACAAGTTTATAAACTCCAGTATTATAAAACTGCATTCATCTGTCTATACATCTTTTCAGCTGTCACATAAACGTTCTGCAATTGTTTAAATCAAACTTTCCCCAAATTAATGTCTTTTCAAATGAAGAAAAACAGTGATCCTTCTGAAAACAAGTTTGAAAAAGATTCCTGATCTTCCTGGAATATTTTTGAAAATGTATATTTCTGTTTTATTTTTTAATTAAATCTATCAGAAACATTTCGGTCAGAAGCAGCTTCCAAAGTACATTGTAACAAGACTGACAAAGACTTCTTTGAAAACATTCATGAATGGTTGAACTGACATGAAAATATATTCTGGTACTCAAAAGAAGTCCCCAGCTATGCGCCTAGTACATGCAGGGATGTGTTAGGAAGGATAGGAAACTCAAGCACAATACACAAGAACATCTATAGGAACATAAAAACATTTCAATCATTGACAAAGCATTCCACGGGGCTTTGATGTTCCATGTGGCGTGCCGACAAAACCCCAACACAAAATCAATGTTATGTTACAAAGAAATATAATCATTTACAATTTTGCCCCTGGAAGCATTGTTTTCGACGAATTTCTTTTGAATTTTTTTTAATTGGTTATGGACAACAAGATGGAAGCCTCACGCCAATGTAAATATAACAAAACAATAAAACAATTGTGTAAAAACAGATATATACGATTTTATTACTACTTACAAAGTTGACTAATTTCAGCATTGTCCGCTAATTTGCGCAATTGTAGAGCTCACTTATTATGAAAGACGTATAATTATGAACAAAATGTGCATAATAATTTATGCGTGTTCTTGCGTGTTCTTCTGAGAAAATTGAATTTTAATATTATTCGAATTAGGATTATTTTGTTTGCTAATACCCGTTATATTCACAAAACGTACTGATGCATCATTAAGAACGAGACAAGCCAAATTAGAATCTGGCTTTATCTTATTCTCTCCGAGAAACTGTCGCTAAATGTGTCGCTAAATGAAAATGTGTGTATTGTTGAAACACCTGAAAGGCATTGTTAAAACACCTGTTTAAAACACATATCTTGTCGGCGGCTCGTTACATGGGTTCAAAGGAGGCTGGTACTAAGCTGGTACATTCCTATCCTTCCTAACACATCCCTGGTACATGCATATTCTCTCAATGCCATAAAGTAAGCAACACCCCCTTTTTCATAGCATGGTCAAATATAAATATGCAGCACTAAAAAAATAATGGCATACATACATTCGTCGCACACTGATTAATGTACTTATGTTTAGGTTTATGACAAGTCATGAAAATTGCACCCGTCAAATCCTCACAATTTGGTTGAGACCGAGACTTAAGATTGGAAACTGACATGGTTGTGACATTTCTCTTCCAGTCATAAGGTCTGATAGAACGTGCATGTACATGTACGGCTACTGAATCAGGGTTAAATTGTGTGCAGAGGGCTTTGGTGTAACCTGACTGATGATCCACTTCTCAAGACATGTTCAGTCTATTTTGAAAGCAATTGGCAACTTCATTAAAAAAAATACTACAGTAGACCTGAGATGTCATTCGAAACCAAAATGATTAAAATTGATGGAGGAACACCTTCAGACGTGGCTCATATTCATTCAAATTTAATAGTAAATTTTCTTTTGGGCAATTTATATTTGATGCCATAAAGGTCTGCAAAATGGGTACATGAGTCAGTGATGAATTCCCCATATTTAAGTAGTTTATTGACACAAGGAATGAGGTTACAGCCTTTTGTTACTACATGTATGGAATGAGGGTGCATTAAATGATTAACAAAATTATTTAAAAAAAATAATGAACAACAGAATTTTCAAAGTAATTAACTCTGAAAACTTTTCTTTATGTGATGCGTGATGTACATTGTATGACTGAGCCTTGTCGCATTAAACGACCACTTCTTTACTAATTTTCTTCATTGATCCTCTGCTCTCTCATCAGCTGTTCTGTTATGTTGCCTTTCAATGCATGCAGAGACGTATTCAACAGCTTCTCCATAAATATCTAAGCCATCAACATCAGAAGGTCTTAAGGGATCAACTTGCCGTCTCAGGATTGTCATATCATTTTCACTAAGAGATGGTAGAGTCACAAGACAGCAGCATACTGTCTCTGTGCGAATGTCAGCTAAATCTACATGAAATCTATTTAAAATATCAGCAGCAAAGTTATCAATGTTGAATTCCAAAACATCACGAACTGCTATTGAAGGTCTTTGTGCAGGTCCTTGTACTGATCCCTGGGCATTTGCCTGGAGTGCACACCGTTGCTTGATCATATTTGTTGTCCAGAGCTGTTCGGGTGTTTGGAATCTCTCGGTTCTGATTCCATGGTTGTTGTGGACATTTGTCCAGTGGGTTAGCGCTCTTTGGATCCTTGGGAGGTATACATATCGCAAACAAAACATGTGAATTGGGTTATCTAAATCCAGGGAGTGTGTGTCCTCCAAATGGTAAAAGATTTTATAAAATCTTTCCAAGACTTTCGAAAACACGTCTCGCCACAATCTTTCTATCCTCTGATTATGGACAGACTGTCCGCGAATAGCACTGCCCCGATTCAATCCCATTCTCCATTCGATAAAACGCTGACACTGGTTATATTCAGACCCTTTGTCCATGCGTATACGACTTGGCAGGCCGCGTTGTTTAATTCCTCTCAGGAAGCATATTAATGCCAGCTTTCCAGTGTTTCCAAGAATCACGCACAGAAAGGGAATACACCTGGAAAATCCATCGATACCACCATGGACATAGAATCCCCATCTGTAAATTTAAAAAAAAACGAACACAAAATAAAAGCATGTTGATAAATATAATTCATTAAACATGTTGACATACCAGCTATTGATCTAAATACATTTGAGTACGTATGCAAACAAATTTGTATCAATTGTACTGGACAACTTCTTGATTGAAATCTGATGTTTTTATTTTTTATCATGTCTTTTCCTAAAGGCAGTTCCATGATTAGTTTTGTTGCACTTTATGGTCATTCTACATGAAAACACTTTTCCATCCAATTTTGTAGTGTCAATAAGATATTTGATATATTTCTATAGCAAAAACGAAAATATAAAGACAGGTAATAATTATTCACTTGTCTCTAGGACCTACTACAACAGCAGTAACACGCAAATGCAGTATGAAATAGGGTGCCGGCTGCTGTGAAGAAAATTACAGGCTGCCTGGGCGGGATTCAAAACCCATGACCCACGATTGCTGGACCAACATCATAACCACAGGAGTGACCTTGCGATCAAGATTCAAACTATCCCACATATACATGTAGTTATGAAGGATAAAATGTTTATTACATCAAGATATTATAAAGACGGGTAACAATTATTAGTGAGCTTTCGTAAATCAATTACGCATTTACTTAGACACAAAGAACGTAGTTGAATCATCCATCGTCCTCCTAATCAGATTGTGTGATTACATTATTACCATCACTGGTATATTATTCAACAACCTTACCTCTTAAGAGCATGGTTATTATCCAGATGCCACAAAGAGTTAGGGGATGGAACACTATACGTCCTCCTCTGTGTTGTTTGCGCCCATCGACTCGCTGACCCTACAGGGTCTGCCAAAGAGAGGGCCCTTCTCACACGTTCTCTCTGAACAACTAAGCCCCTTGAGGCTACAAGCGTTGCGCGGACTTCTTCCGCTCCACTGTTGTGTTGTTCTGCATGAACATCTCGCACTATGTCATTAAGTCTATCGTCTGATATTGTACTATAACGCTCTCGAGGCAATTGTACACCAAATCTTTCACAATTCCTATATATAGTATTCCTACTGGTAGTTCCAAGTATACCGCTTCTCGCAATCTCCGATATTGTCATTCGCATATTGAGGAGTGTGCGGAGTTGCTGCTCCTCAATATTGTAAGGTGGTGCCCCTCTCTTACCCACTGGTATCCGCTGACAGCATCCTTGATGTGAAGAGCTTGTTGTGCTGTAAAAGACAATAGAGTATAAACTACAATGTACATGGTAAACAGAAACAATTACATTGAAATCCCTCCACTCCCTTTAAACACTTTCACTACATTCTTCCAAAATGTGGGTTTCTTTAAGAAATCTTCTAAAATAATTGTTCACCAAAAAAAATATTTAAAAAAATGATGAGTCTTGTTATTCCACACATACTCATATCAGTTATTTCTTTCTAGTATTTCACGTTTTGCTTGCTTGTAAATAGAACTATAACAAATTCTCGCTATTAACAATGTACCCAAAAGGTCCCCTTGTGGCTGTTTATATTTTTTTATATGAAGGCAGACTAAAAATAACTGAATAAGATTTTACAACTCAGCAAGGCCAGGCCAAAAATTAACTATTAACTTAGAATTTGATATTTTGGAGATTATTCCTGATATACCAATCTTCATGTAGAGGCTAGTGAACGTGTGAATGCTTTATTGTTATTTTATTTCAGGATATCAAATCTCAATCAGTGTTACTGAACCATTGTTCATGCAGCACATCACCTGTGAGCGAAGGGCTTTTGTACGGAATACAGAGCCTAATTAGAATTATAATCAGTGCTTTTGTTTAATATTCTTTACATTCTTTCATAGGTGATTGGGCAATGAACCTTGTTCAATCATTTGTCCCTCAAACAGAATTTATAGGAGTGTATGAGAGAAAACATTGTAAACTAGATGAACACTCAACCGCGCAGAGTCAATATTTATGCCTCCACCATTACCAGATCAGAAATATATGGCATATTTGCTTTATACAATGACATCTTTGACCTCTGTTACCTCTGAACTTTGACCCTGTGAACTCAGGTATTCTACCATCTGAGCTATAGCAAATATTGGTGACCTTCACAAGAACCTCGTACATGTAGCATTCAATGCTCGGGTGATCAAAAGTTATAGAACCTGACATCATGGAATCCCATTATCTTGGTTCATTCTTTTTATATCATACATTTCTGGTCAGTTCACTCTGTGTTCAAATTTATCTCACTAATTTGTCACATTTGCATAGGGCAAGAAATCTTGTTTCCTTTACTACATGTACATGTATCTGACAAGGATATGAAGCTATCATGTCTGAACAATGAATTTTGTACAATTCATACAATGTTTTCTCTGATACACATTTATATACATTCTGTTGAGGAACAAATGATTAGACAAGCCTCATTGCCCAATCATCTAGACAAAGGATGTCAAGACAGCCCCTTCAAAGTATTCTAATGAAACAATGTATGCCTTTATTTCTTATAAACGCTGGTCTCTCACAGGTGATGTGCTGAATCAACAATCGTTCAGTAAAATTGATTGAGATTTATGTTCTAAAAGTTTAATACTGAACATTCCCACATGCACTAGCCTCTGCATTAAGATTGGTAGATGAGAAATAATCTACAGGTTCAAAGTTAATAGCCAACGTTTGGCCTTGCCGACTTGTAAAATCTTATTAAGTTATCTTTCGTCAGCATTAAAAAAATCGGTAGTTTCAGGGACGAGTGAGGAAAGTAAAAAACTAGAAGGATTTTCAATGTTTGACACTTAGTCTAGCTGCGTTGTTCTTCAAAGCAGTATAAGCTCCATCATGGAACTTTTTATAGTAAATATAATAGGGAGATTTATTAGACACTCACCCGTTTCCAGATTGAACACCCTCACGTACATGCCTCAGGTACCGGAGAATATCTTCCAGAGATCTGCTGACTGTTTGATGCAATTGTGCTGGAAGTTCAGGTTCTAATCTCTGAAAGTGCACCATGGCCACTTGCAATGTCTCCCACAAATCTTCAAGAATCTGCAAAGAGGAAACCGACAGCTGCCTTGGGTTGCTCAGATCATGATGTTCTGTGAATCTGGAACCAGAAATACATGTACATTTCAAAAACTGTAAAATATGCTGTACAAAAACAGATTGGATGCCTTGTGTTGTATGCCTTATTCCCTTATCAATGCAAAAGCAATCACTACATAAAAATGTTAAAAAACAGCTTGGATGTAATGTGTTGCATGTCTTAATCCTATACCAATGTTAAGTAACCAATCACTATATATAAAGACTGAAAATGATTTTTTCATTTGTCTCCAACGGAAATACTACAAACACACGCAACTGCTGTGTGAAATGAAAAAAAAATCATTTTCAGTCTTTATAATATCCAGACGAATTTATAATATTTGATCCTATTAATCACTATATATGTTTGCATAATACTAACCCCTTCCATATACTTTAAACATGTATGATCCCTCAAAGGGAACATATGGGACAACTGACAAACAATATTTTATTGACATGTAGAGAAGATATTTGAGATACATTTTTTTAGTACTACAAGTTCTTGGTCCATGCCAATCCAGTGATCCCAATATATACAATGTCCATGTAATTTGTACAATTGGGATAAGCTAACAAGATAATTCTGCATTGAATAATAACTTTACCAACGCACAAAAGGGTGATTTCATGCAGAGTGTCCCATCAATACATACCCTTTTTTTCCATTTATTTTATCCAATGACAGATATTTTTGTGATATGACCTTAAAATAAATGTTTCAGGAAAAAATTGTTAGGTAGCTGCCATATCAACAAATTGTTGAAAAATGAATGAAAAAGAGTGATGTGTCGTACAGGACATTGTACATGGAATTGCCGAATTCACAAAATGAGTCTACAATAGCCAAAGTAACATTCATCAGATTGCATTCAAAGCTGAAATGTATGATTAATATGGCTTGCTTCTAATCTTCACCACACAGATTAAGTCTTTAAAACAAACCTTTCAAAAGCACGCAACAAACTGGAAACCCGATTTAAGAACGATGACAGGGTTGGATTTGCTGCTCTATCCACTCTGTTGGGTAATGGGCTAGTTACTAATGAGGCAAGAGCCATCAAAAGTAATAAAAGTATCCATATCTTCATGGCTCTGGAGGTTGTATGCTATTACATGTGAAGAGTCAAGTGCAAGATCTGGAGGGGTGAACAAATTTTGATCAAGTATATTACACACTGTACCTAGAGCTACACACTTGAATTTTGTAGAGCTTGAGTGTATGAAAACACAGCCACAAACAAAGAGAGAAAATATCTTTAATGAGTCTTCATACATTTGAACAAACAAATTAACCATGCTTTGTCTCGAGTCTGCAACAAATAGTGTACAAGTACTTCAACCCAAAGTAGTCTTTCGCTAGGCTTTATTCAATAATGGGGTGTAACGTTAGATGTTCCTTACACTATCCCTGATTTTCTTTCTCTCTTCTAAGAATGAAATATTATACAATGTAGTTTTTAACAGTTACATGTAGTTAACTCCAATTTTTCACAAGTTGACCAACAGATTTCAGGCAGGGGAGGGAAACGGTTAGGAGTGCTTTATAAATCCAGTTTGGGTGTTTTTTTTTCATGATTGTAATACAATTCATGCAAAACCAACTACCGGTATCCTCTGAGATATTACCATTTATCCTAGAGTTATAATTTGTGTAAGATTGAATGATATCAATTGTATTTTGAAACCCTCTAACTATAAGACAAGAAAAGTAACAGTTACACCAATTTGTATTTGTTGAATCATTGTGAAAATTTGAATTTGACCATTAGGACAGATCTAGCACCCTCTACTAGCAGAGATACCATTTTTTTAATATAGGCCTTCCAATTTGTAATCTATATAAGAGAAGCTGATTTCGTTCCCAGATAAAAACTCTTCCTCGACCGCATTCCCCTTCCATATCGGACAGGACAATGGCTTGCCTATGTCTCCGATATTCCATGTGACACACCAACGTTGGGTTTGACGACAAAATCTCATAAAGTAACAGGGAGAATGCAGGGGGAGACAAACCATTATTAAACAGAAATAGCCAATCCCCGATTGAAGTTCGCACACAGCAATGATTAAAACTTACAGGTACGGTTGAAGTTAACAAACAACAGCGATGCGTAAACCTATGGCGTACATGTATGTGAAGAGACATATCACATACCACGGTTCGCAACATCTTAAACGTAAGGGCACTCCGGTGGTCTGGTGGTTATGACGCTGGTCTAGCAATCCAGAGGTCGTGGGTCGTGGGTTCGATTCCCGCCCGGGCAGCCTGTGATTTTTGTCACAGCTTGCTGCCCGTACATTTCACACAGCAGTTGCGTGTGTTACTACCTTTGTAGTATATCGTTGGAGACAAATGAAAAAAAAATCATTTCCAGTCTTAACAATATCATTGTTTAGGACTTTGCTGCCTGTGTGGTCACTCTTGGGCGGAACCTTTTTTTATATTTCAATTGGCTCTTGTCCTTTTTTTTTGGGGGGGGGGGGTTTGTTCTGTTTTTATAGGGGGCCAAATATTCCTCAAGGGACCGTACCTTATATAATATTATTCCCTCTTTTGGAGACCGAAATGTCTTAAATGTTAGTTTGTTTCGTCGCATCTTGGTTATGTGCCAAATTATACACACTGATTTTGAAGTCAGACGTCATCCTGGCCATTTGGAACCAAAGTAGGCCTATCTTTGGCCTCTTATTACATGACATAGGCATAAATTCCACAGTCATCGTCCATTGTTTACTTCGATTTCGAATCTTTCCTATCTTTTATTTTATTTTTATTTTTCTCCCTCTTCCTCTTCCTTTTTTTTCCTCCTTTCCTACTCCTTTTCCCCTCCCCCTTTCTTTTGTTGCTATGACTTGAGGGTGGAACTCCTTTGTCTCTGCGAGGGGGGGGGGGGGGGGGGGGCGGGGATGCATGCCCCCAGCCTCGCCCTTGCATTAACGTCACCATCCAAAAGACGTGACTGGGATTCGAACCTGGGTCTGCTCCATATCCAATAAAAAATAGACCGACCAGTTCCTGTCACTTCGCGACAGGAAGTGACAAGCAGATAGAGTTTAACACTGGGTGTCCTAACACTAAATATTTTTATTTTATTTCTATTAAACAAATAACCTAAATTTAATTCATACTCACATTAAATCCGATGCTAAGGTGATTTGTAGGCAAGTAATTATCCTTCAAGCATTGTTATTACAGCAGGTATTATAAAAAGTAGAAAATATGAAGCTTTTTTGGAGCTTATACAAGTGTACGTCCATCGATAAACTTTTTAAAAATTGTGTTGTAGGGTCAGGTCAAGTGGTGAAAGCGTAAGCACGTTTAGGATATCTCACATACAGTACGTTGCGTAGTACTATAGGAAACCTTGTCATCTTTTCTATTGGTAGACTACAACAAAACATAAGGAAGACTCACATACGAAAACCATCGTGCTTTAAGACTTCGGTCATAGTGAAATTTTAAGCCAAAAACACCTTTGAAATCCAAACTCAATTGCGTTTAACACGCTGCTGCGTCAACCGGAAGTGGCATTGTGCTAGTATTGATGTTTGAGCCGTGAAATTTGGCGATAATATTGATAATATTGATCAATATCGATCACATTTAGTATATCGGGTAGCCCGAATTAATAACAGGTATTGTTTAAAACTTTTAGACTAGATCTCTATATACTCTAAATAAAGGCAGATCTATACTGTAGTGTAGGCACTGCATTTGCGCAGACTAAGGCACTCGTCTCTTAGTCTTACCATATACATTGATACAACGTTCTGTCAACTCGGTAGTACTTTAGGCAGTCAAATCACCCCCTGCATAGCGCGGGCCCTACCCGCATCAAACATCATCATCATCACAAACGCCGAAAAACATACCGGTACTACTGCTGGCGTTTCAATGAAAAATACTTAAAAATGTCAACTTACCGAATTCTCAGTTATCCAGCAGTGCCGCACACATGTATGACTTCCAAGACGAGCTTCAAAATATCAGACAAAATAATCAAATGTAGAAAACGATGGTGTTTTATTGCGGATTGTGACAAGAGTCGCGAGTTTGATTAATTGAAGTACAGGCGAACGTCGACTAGTACACGCACATGCGATATATATGTGGTTTCCCACGTACTACATGTTGTATGTTGCCACAGCGCCCACTATTGTTAAAGCTTAAATAACCGTGTTTATCGAATTGAAAAACTCAGTTTATCGAGTGATAAACTTAGTTTTTCGGTCGATAAACAAAGTTTTTCGATAAAGAATTGATAAACTGAGTTTTTCAATTCGATAAACTTAGTTTTTCAAGTGAAAAGCAGAGTTTTTCGAAAAACTCTGTTTATCAGCGATAAACTGAGTTTTTCAATTTGATAAACAGAGTTTATCAAGAAACTCTGCTTTTCAAGTGAAAAACTAAGTTTATCAAGAAAAACTCTGTTTATCGGCGATAAACTTAGTTTTTCGGTGATAAACAGAGTTTTTCGAGAGAAACCTTGTTTTTCAAGTGATAAACTTAGTTTATCGGCGAAAAACTGAGTTTATCGTCGATAAACAGAGTTTTTCGAGTGATAAACTTAGTTTATCGGTCGATAAACTGAGTTTATCGGCGATAAACTAAGTTTATCAGGATTATGGTACAAACGGCTTGCCATAACCTAGTCTCATGAATCCATATTCAACGAAAAAGTCGATGATGTCATTGATCCAAAATACAATATATATATATATATATATATATATAACTTTTGTTTTAGCTCATCCGGCCAGAAGGGACAGTTGAGCTTATGCCGTGTCGTGTCGTCCCTCGTCTATGCATAGTCTTCCGTCGTCTGTCGTCCACAATAAATTTTATTTTAAAATGCTTCTACTTCTACGCAGAATTTTGAAACTCATTGAATATGCTAATGTATGCGCATTTTTCTAAATTCACATAAAAGGCTTCTTCTTCTTTATTTGTTGACCGATTTAGATTTTTTTTTTTTTCCATCTGGTAGAGCTACATGAGGTTCCCCAAACTTGTACACAGAATTTTGAAATTTTTACTAGAAATTTTTTAATGCTAATTTATGCGAAATGTATACATAAAACACAGAAAATGCTTCTTCTCCTTCATCTGTTGTTCAATTTCAATTCCGTTTGCTTTATATGATTGCACTAGGTGGAAGATGCTAAATCTCTGCCCAAAATTTTGAAACTCATTAAATATGATAATTTATGCGCATTTTCCAAAATTCGCAAAAAATGCTTCCTCTTTATTTGTTGACCGATTTTGATTTCTTAAGTTCCATCTGATAGATCTACATGAAGTTCACCAAATTACACAGAATTTCGAAATTTTGACAAGAAAAATTTGTATGTTAATGTATGCGAAATTTGAAAATTGCGTTTATTTCTTTGCGAGATGTTTTATCCCCCCCCCCGCGCAAAAAAAAAAATGCCAAAGACTTAAAAAAAATCATATAACTTGTTGTTTGTTTTTTTTTGTTGTGTTGTTTTGTTTTTTTTTTGCATTTGGTTTTTGATGAAATTTTTTCTTCCAGTTGTTCTTCTGTTTTATAATTTTACAGTAAAAGGTTCATTACACCACCTGAAATTTCAGCGCTGGAGTCCCCCCCCTCTGTAACTTACTTTTCCGGAAAATTTCCCTGCCCTTTCCCGCCCCTCTTTAGATATTCTAAATTTTTTTCGAGATGTGCCATCCTCCCCTTTTCCCCTTTCAAATAAGCCTCCTGTTTTTCATTGATGGACAACGGGACATCACAATAGAAAATTTAACTATTATTATTATCCATTTTTTTCCTTAAGATCGATCGCATTTTGCATAAAAACCTTTGAGGATCAAAATGCTGTTCACCACCCCGGTTCCAAAGGAATGCGTGGTTATTCATTCCCATCTACAGCAAAACCACGTCCAATGTGACCGCAACTTTGTTAAATGGCCCCCCCGAACCCCGGAAAACTTTTTGGATCCTGAAAGGTAAATAAAAAAAGCGGTTTTTTTTTTTGGTGGCGAACTCTTGCAGTTTTGTTTCTGTTCGACTTTTAAGATGTTTCCTTCTTTCCTCATTGGATATTCTGGGTTTTAATTGTTTTACCACTTCTAACCAATTTGAAAAATTGTTTTGTTACTTATATTCATTGTTGCAGTAGGTCGGTGTTACATTATGAGTAAGATATCCAGAACTTCCTCTCCTTTCCATGGTCTAACCGCTGTTTTCCTTCTTGGGCCATACTACCCAAGACCAACTACCTCTCCCGGACAAATAACCTCCCCCTCCCCCCCGTCCAAAGAGCTACTATATGTTAATCTACCACCTTGAACAGATGGAACATTTCAATGGGGTTTTAAGTTTTTGTCAGGGCGCTGGATCGAAGAAATCGAATTTGAATGCCCATTTCCGGGGGGGCCCAATTGTCTTTGGGAAAAACAAAATCCCGGCCTTCCTTTTTGGTCCCGACCAAATTGGGGGCCCCGAAATGGCATTCCAATTTCGGATTTTCTTTTTGGATCCCACGCCCTGGTTGTTCTGTTTGGTAATTCTTCCAGGGGTAAATTTACCTCTGATTTAGAAAAATACGGTTGAACCCGTTTAAGAGTTTAAACGGGTTGTTCCATAAAACCGGTGAATACAACACCCTCTACCTTTGTTTCCCGTCCCGCTTGGGCTTTTTTTAAACCGTTCTTACGACATTACCCAGTAGCATTTATAGCCCAACAATAGTACAGAATTAGTAACATGTGGTGTTTGGCGTCAGAGGCAGTTTTATTGTGGGGTAATTACGTGGTATTCCAATCAATGGTTTGACAATCGGAAACGAAATTATTTATCAAGTATCTCAAAATCCATAAAATCCCAGTGCCCATTTTTTTTTTTTTTTCCAAGTTTTCCCCTGGGCCCATGGGGTTTTTTACTCAAAGACCATTACAAATTGTTTGTTTTTCTGGTATAAAACCATGATAAAAGTTTTTTTATTGTTTGTTGGGTAAGTCGGGTACGTATACAATAGATTTGTTTTAGCAAAGAGAAATCGGGAAAGAAAGCCAGCACCATTTTTGCCCTGGGTTGCCCGTTTTGGAGTAGTTTTGGGTGCCCTCGTCCCACTGCAATTTGGGAATGAGGTTTGGCCATCCCCTGGATAGCAAGGATGATGTTGGGGTTAACGAGTTTTCCTGCCAGCAGTTTTTCGGATCGACTGGAGACCTCCATTGCTCCTCAGAACAAGAGGTAAGCCGCTTAGCCCGCGTTTCCGGGTTTTATAAAGGATTGAAAGATAGGTTTTAAAAAAACGGAAAGGATTTTACAAATTAATAAAATAGTTTTTATTTTCGGGATAATTGTTTTTTTTGAATTTAAGCTATTATTATATTTACAGGGTTTTTTAAATTCCAATTTTTAAGTTAAAAAATTATGATATGTTCATTATTTTTAATTTCTACGTATGTTTGTTTTTTTACATTTCTTGTTTTAAAGTAAGTTCCTTTTAATCCAAACATATTAAATTTGACAAATAAATTCCTTTATTTTAATGTGGCCCCCCTTGTGAATTTGGTTTTTTATATATCATTTAAATCATTTAAACTTAACTATATACCAATAACTGGGTTTTAGTGGCTTCTATTATTTTTGGTTTCCAAATGCTAATTACGTTTTAAAAAAAATTAATTAGCCCTAGAAAGAAAAACCATTTTTTTTTACATTCATTCATTTATCCATTTGCCCAATAATTAAACGTTTAAATCAATTAAATCTGTCAATTTTACAACAACTTTGCCCCATCTGTTTTTGCATTTTTGGGGGGTTTTTTTTTTTTTTTTTTTTTTCTTTTCCCCAAATTACCCAAAGTAATAAAAATTTGGTTGTTTTTTTTTGCTTTTTTGAAATGGTGGGGACCTTATCGGTTTTTCCGATGAACAAAATGCTAAAAAACCACTTCCATTTTTTTAATCAGAAAATTCATTTGCCGCCTGTTTTCTTTTAAAATTCTGAAATGGTATTTTCTCTCTCGCGTCGCCTTCATTGGTCACATGATTACACCAGCTTGGAACCGAGATGAAAGTAATATATTTCGCCCGTTGGTTAACCTCCAGAACGGCGTCACTCCAGTGCGTCGCTCGAGCAAATCCCAAGCCCGCTACTAAACTGATTCTATTATTCCCAACAGGAGAGATGTTCTTGATTACAAGGGGTTTTAAATTTGGGAAAACCCGCCACTGATTTAGAAGGAGGAGAAGGGTTCCCCCGTAAAAAAATGCTCTACACCCTCCCCGCCCTTGTTAAGGGCAAAAGGATTTTTTGTTCAAGTTTTTTAACAATTGATATCAAATTTTCGTATTACTTAAATAAGTGCAATAAACTATAAGCACAAGTGGCCGCCATCAAGTCAAGGGGGGCCAACAGAGGGGGCTTTTTATGGAAGGCCTTATTTTATGAAGGTCAACTCTAATTCTACGTGGTGGAAGGGCTTCCTTTTTTTTAAAAACAGAAGAAAAAATAATCATATAACAACCAAAAAAAAAAAAAACATTTTTTGGAATATACTCTTTTCTTGTTTTCTTGCTTTTTTTGTACATTTTTTACAATTTGTTCATTCCCCCACATTTAATCAGTTTTTTGTTGTTTTTTCAAAGCTACTCTTTTCCTTCCATGCTCACAAATTGGTGTTTGTTGGTGGTATGTGGCATTGTTGGCATTGGTCGTTAATATTTTTATTACATAACTTACGTAATTATTGATTTAAAAGTCGGATTTATATACCGGTATGTTCTTAAAAATGTAAAGTTTGAAAAAACTTAAATAAAATTTAATTGGAATCCATTCACAATTAGGTTGTTAAAATCTTATTTTTTGTAAGAAGTAATTTGGGAATGCATAGGCCGCTCTATTTCATAACCAAAAAAAAAATATGAAAATTCCCGTTATAACAAAGTAATAATGTAATTGGGACCCAACATTGGTAACCTGCCCTTACAAATAGCTTTTTAAAAGTTTGCCCATTTAAGAAGATTTTTTTTAATTTAAAAAAACACGTCCTTTGTTTAAACCCCCTTTTGTCAGATTCATTTCGATTTTTTTTTCTTCTTCCATTTTTGAAAAGGGTTTTACATAATGGGACTTTACACGAATGGACTATGCCGGTTCCCGCATTCCTAACATTTGATTTTTTTTTCCATGTCCTTTCCTTTTGACCATATCGTCCCATGTAATTGTTGCCCATTATAATTATCCCTTGGTTATTAAATTACAATTTAGGGTTTAGTGTTTCGAATTGTTTTTTACAATGTATAAAGTTGTTTTTATTGGATATGAAAAGAAAAACGCTGACTTTAAACTGTAACAAATTTTTTAATGAATAGTTTTTTATGAATTAGTAGATTCTATGACTGTTTTGCACAAATTGTAGGGATAGGTTAAAAATTGAATCACTATGAATTATCTGTAATCCCGTATTTCGGAGTTAGGTTTGCAATGAATTAATCATCTTGAAATTACGAGGGTATACTAATTGGTTACTTGTTATCATAGTGAATGTGAAAGAGATGTAGTTTACCAATATCTATGATAATATTGGGTATCTAGATGAATTCGGATGTAGGTGCACGACATTGTGGTGTAATTACTTGGATATTATAATGGTGGACCCTAGTTTGGCTTAGCAACATGTGACAGTCTCTTACTATTGCAATAGAGGAATGCGATATGGATAATACACGTGTATAACCTAATATCATACACAGCTTTTGCTATATATATTGTTGTGTAATCGCGTTTTGAAAGTGAGAACGGGCTGAATATGTGTTATTGGTGATCATGAAATTGGCTTTATTGTAAATCGGGGGTCTTCCACAGTGCCTCGTCCCACGAGTCTTAGCGTCGCACCGAGAGCTCGCTGGTCCCACGAGTCTTTACGTCCCCGAGGCTGCGCGAATAATTTCGGTGCACGAGTCCTTAGGGTCCACCGAGACTACGTTCCTACTGGAGTTCCTAACGTCGCCACCGACGGGCGGCGCGGCGTATAGTAATTTTTCCACGAGTTCCTTACGTCCTACGATGTTCCTACGTCCCGCACGAGACTGACGGTCACGGAGTCATACGATCTCAACGAGACCTATAGCGTGCCACGAGTCCTACGTCCCTGATCGAGGCTGAGTAATTTTCTCCACGAGTCTACGGTCGGCAGCGAATCCCTAAATCGATCCACGTAGACTTACGTCCACGAGTCTTACTGTCTGCCACGAGTCGCGTGACTGTCGGCGTTACGGATGGTGCCGATTTTTCTCATATCGGCCAATATGTTTATAATCATGTATGCAGTGTTTGGCTGCGTCAAGATTGAACTAATAATTTATTGATGGAAATGTCTCAAGATGTATATCAATTCATGCTATTTAGTAAGTTTTGATTAGTACAACGTGCATTGAGGGTCATGATGGGTTATTCGCTGCATGGTTGTTGTACGAATTAGGGAAAATATTATGTGTTGTTAGTAATTGATGTAGTCATCATGCTAATTCTGAGGAGGGGTCCACGGGCACCTGGCGTTACCCGATAGGGGAATAAGGGGCGCACAAAGGATGAATAGTGAAAATAGTAGAAGAGGAGAGAGAGTAGAGAGAAGAGGAAGGGAAAGGGGAGAAAGGGGGGGGGGGGAGTAAGAAGACAAGTAGGAAAAAAGGTAAATAAGACAAGAACTATAAAAAAAAGAGGGGGAGGGAAGGCATAAGAAGAGGCCACGGAGGATGAGAGTAGAGCAGAAGAGAATAATATATATGATTTAAAAAATAAATAAATAAATTATGACGTGCGCAAAATTATTACGTATATTATAGGGGGTTTCAAATTGAATACGCTGGTTATGGGCGCAACAATTTAAATACCAAATACCTAGGGCATGCAATTAACCTTAATAAAGGTAACGCAGAAACTGAGGGTTGCCAATTGGATTTTTAAATTTAGGGTAGCTCTACCATCGACTGATATGTAAGGGGGACGCTGAAATCGATCTCATCAACATAGGCGGCCATAAACTGCAGTTTAACACTTAGGGCAAACAAATACTGTATCTTAACTTGGGGCGGGGGGTAGTTTGGGTTGTGACAGACGTCGTATCAATCTAGATTATGATTATCATTACGTGCTGGGGACTCGACCTTAAGCGTCCATCTATCCGAGAGACGTGACTGGGTTTTCGAAGCAAGGGTTTCCAACTGCATGTCAATCTTGGTAGGCTGATCATTAAGCTACATAAAGGGGGTACTTGATTGGGGCAGGCGTGTAATTTAAATTTGATTTTTGAATGGCAGGGGAGGGGGGGGGGGGGGGTGGGGGGGGTTGTTAAGAGAAACCCATGAGCAGTGTGTTTCTGAGTATGGGTTGGGAATATATGTTTTTAATTTATGAAACAACAAAATTGGGCCGGTTTAAAATCTGAATAAACCAGGATGAGTGGAGTTTTCTGATTTTTATTGGGATAGAGTTTTTCAATCTACCCTCCCCCCCCCTCCTCCCGACGGGCCCCAAGATTTATATAACAAATTGGGATGTTGGTTAAGGTTTCACATAGCACGGCGTTCCTAGACTGCAATGTTGGCAGTTTAAAATCAAATGATGAATTTACATAGCAATAGATACGGGAGGGGCGCTTGAGGTGCCCGCCCCTCTAAGTAAAAATAGAAAGCCCCCCACCGAGCGACAAAAAATACAAAATTTAAAAAAATAAAATGGTTGGGTTAGGCCTCTTTTTTTCGCATCACCGCTAATGAAAATGTTTATTGAAATTTTATTCTTGAATCTTATTAGGTTTGTTGTTGTTTTGGTGTCCAGACAAGTGATAGTCCAGGGGAAGGCCGCCCCTGAATAACAAAAAAAATGAAAAAAGTGCCCTAGAATGGGAGTATTACCACCCCACACCCGCACATTTAACCCATGTAACCAAAAATGTTTTAGTAGGGTACACGTGCCAGTTGATGAAAAGGAATATATTACATTAGAAAAGTAGCCATACATTATTGGTGCCTCCACTTTTTATTTCTGTTTTAACAAACTGTGATGTTCTCCATACCTTTGTTTTCAAGGAGCCAATGCCATATCTTATTGGGCAACATGAGTCTAGACTAGTTCGCG
>CALNVZ010002100.1:47431571-47463407 GCA_940671915.1 Paracentrotus lividus | reverse complement strand
ATCATAACTTCATAACTACTAATTGTTGATCAATCATATTTAGTACACATAAACTTCAAATTGAAGCGCATCTTTTAGAACATAATGCGCACGCGTATCTACGCGCATTAAGGAATTACGCGCGCGCAAAAATTAAAAATGTTCAAAATCACTTTATGGCTGAAGTAAAGTACGTTTCAGGTCATTTTAAGCATTTCAAGAAAAAATGCGCGCGCACGATTTTGCGCGCATTAATGCGCGTCGGCGAAGAATGCAGCTCCGGTTACGCGATTTTTGGCTCTTAAATTAATCTTGATAATATTTACAACAATTTGACACCATAATCACTACTTTCCAGAGTATTCATAACGAAATGATGGTCTGTTCAAGTTGGAACTACGCGCACGCGAATTTTGTCAATTTTACCAAAATATGCCATTTTTGGCCAAAAACAACATTTTGGCCCTACACAAAATCCCGAATAATTTTTCAGGATCAACGGCAACCCCCATTTATCTTTTCAGAGTTGGATACACCATCAATTGCAAATACCTTTTTTTTTTTTTTTTTTTTTTTTTTTTTTTTTTTTTTTTTTCATAAGTCCAGAACCGTTGGCGTAAAATTTTTTCGCCAAATGAGTCGTGGCTGGTCTTAAATTAAAGAGCATCATGTTCCTAACAAAAAATAATTTGACAGCTTATTTGAAAAATGCTTTTAACAGGGTGAAAAATCTCAGAAACCGGTGTTTCAAAATCTAAAAATGCTCAAAATTACCCCATATTCATATACAAAGTATGTTTCAGGCCATTTCAAGCATTTTGAAAATTTCCGCACGTAAGCGCTTGCGCGCGCGTTTTGCCCGCTCGCCGTTACTCATGTAAAACTCCGGATTTTTTTCTTGATTTCCATTTCAGACACATTACATATTAAGAGTTTTTATCTATTTTGAATCATGTTCAGCCGACCAGAAGGACGCACGCGCTCGTCAAATTTCAATGTCCGCGCGTGCGTCATTGGGGCAAATAACGTAAAAACATAAGCTTGTCAGAGAGGTCATATCAATTCTACTCTATGTAAAATGTAAAGTTAACGTATACCAATGTGCGGTATTGAATCGTAATTAAGAAGGGAAGACGCAACAAAGTGACGTTGGAAATACGGCTGAGAAGTGCAGAAATTTATACAGCTGGCTAAAATAATTTATAAATTAGCTCACAAAAACTCGCGTAAGAAGACTTCCCTGCAGTGGAATGGTATTGTCCTTTCGTTTGAGCAAACTACTCGTGGAGATGAAAGAAAATGATGAACTTTTATCATCTTGTTAGTTACTAGTAATAGATTGTCCAGACCAGATGGAGGAATTAAACATTTGGGCAAGCTTATAACATGACTGTGCTGCAGTTGTAATCAGAATATGCAATTCACATAGATGATGCTAAAAACAATGACATAGATATTAAAATCTATTAAAATGAATGTACCATCTCCGGAAAGCGGAGAATTCAAGCTTTTAATAAGCTAAAATAGAATAATACGGCATCGAGGATCAAAACTTTGCAGCGCATGAGCTATTTTGAGAGCAAAATATACCATATTGTAAAGGAATTTGATCTGACTAGGCTTTCGAATTGACAAAAGTGACAGGACTTTTTCTTTCCTTTGCAATAAGTTATTCCTTTTTTTGAAAAATTCAGACTCTTAGCGTACTTAATCAGAGCGAACATTTCTTTGAAAATGTAGCTGCTCGCCACAATAAAGAAAATAAAGTGAAAAACTGTCCAAAAACAAAAAAGGAAAATGGGCGCGTTCGATTTGAGTAGAATGGTAGCGCCCTCTATCTCTTAAGTCTACAACTAGAATTGATATGAAAAGCCTGAGGTTTACTTTATATTTTCTTAATGTTTATGATATAGGAAATATAATTCACCAATGACATTTTGGGGTCAAGGGGGTAGAACATCGTCAGATTCTCATGCAAACTCAAAATTTCATTATATGTAGTTAATATTGTTCGATTTTCTCCCAAATTTTAATAAGCCTTTTTCATGCTATGGCTAAGTAAATTCTCAACCAGTTTAATTGTAAAACGTAATTCATTTAAATTTACCGCATTACAAATTTCACATATTAGTACATACTACCGATAATTGTACGTGTTACAATTTTAAGCTCTAGTTTTGTTATGTTTTTGTTCAATGAGGGAGTATAATGCACTGAAGAATGCAGGAAAAATAAAATGTTACAATGGAAGTATATATAAGATTGAAAGGTGTTTAATACAGTCTTTTTTGTATAATTTTCTAGGTTTGTGTTGCTTTTAAACGTCCAGCTTTACATTTGGTATTTGGCAGGATGTTACATGTGAACGGAAATATGACCTTACCGGTGAACGGAAATAAAACGTTACCGGTGAACGGAAATATAACATATTTGGCCCTTGCCAGTTTATTTTCCCTTCATTTTTTGTTGTTTTTTTTAAAACAGTTTTCTTTTGAGTACTTGGTTCTACATGTAAGTATTTTCACAGAGCATGTATTTTTTTTAATGATTTCTCTTAGTCTTTCAAAGACAAAAATATTCAAACATACAGGACATTATTGTTAATGAAAAAAGAAATCACACATTTGTTACTTTTTGTGATGATTTTACCTTTATACTTGTTAGCCATGGTTATTCTTCTATTCTTTGCTGAAAATATTAGATTTCAAAAGTACAAAACATTAATGGCATATGAATTGATTGTAAACCCTGAGCCAAATACTAAATGTTGATATTATTTGAAATATTTTGTGAATTTTAGGAAGTATTACAAATAATGAAGAACAGTAAATAAGAGGAGTAACACCATAAAAGTGCCCATAAGTTTAAAAATG
This sequence comes from Paracentrotus lividus, assembly GCA_940671915.1. Lineage (NCBI taxonomy): Eukaryota > Metazoa > Echinodermata > Echinoidea > Camarodonta > Echinidae > Paracentrotus > Paracentrotus lividus. The sequence continues at coordinate 47,460,555 of CALNVZ010002100.1, read as the reverse complement.
CTGCAAACAAAGCAAGGAGGTAGCATCACTGCAAACAGTAACAACTAAATAAACTTAATGAATTGAGAGAAACTCTTTTGATCATGTTGGTTATGTCTGTGTGTCATACATCAAGCCAGTTCCTTGAGCACTTCAGAAAGATCTCAGCAGACTGCAACCTTAATGACATAGACAGGTACAGTCAGCAACGTCCAGTTGTGAGAGTAGCTTTCCTCAAAGGGGCAGTGGGTCACCTCATTGAAAGATTAACCAGACTTAAATATATTTTCTAACTATACACTACAATTGTCCGGTTTCTTGGACTGTCGTACTCCCTTCAGCTAGTCGAGAGAGTGGGGTAGGACCAAGCAGCATTTCTTCACTATAATCAAATTTGGCTGTGTAGGTTTATAGTTGCGTATACATGTAGAAAGAAAGGAGTTCAACTTAACCAAGTCCTACGGCGCTGGGAGTGGGTGGAGCAACAGGTGTAGTCACATAGTCACCTAGGCTGTCCATATGTTACAGCTCTTTGTTACGTCCCAGCTACCCTATTTAGGGATGCATACATGTAGTTCCGGTCCAGTACCGGAGGGGCCGATAAAAGGAGGTCTAAACAAAGTATATCATATACTTTCCTGCCCGGGATGTCGCACCCGGGATGGCTCAGAATAGTAAGAAAGAAATGAAGAAATCAAAAAGAAACGTGATACAACAAATAATACATGATCTTAGCAAGCTTGAATGTTCACACCCTCCTTGATCGCCAACCAAGCAACTGCCCTGAGCGGCGTACAGCCCTCGTCGTGAAGGAACTGCAACGTTATGGTGTGGATAACTGGAGGAACTTTGGGCTGGTCTTCTGGTTTGGCTTCCCCTCAAATGAAAAAAAGAAAGAAAGAAAGAAAGGCTTATGTTGGGTTTGCTATCAAGAAGGAGATAGCCTATGAGCTGGAATATCTACCAAAAGGTTTAAAAGAATGGTTGATGAGTTTACACCTTCCTCTCCACCAAAAATGACAATTTGTCACCTTGATGCATACGCACAAAGAATGACCAAGACTGATGAAGTCAAGGAAAAATTCTATGACGACTAGGATCACATCTTGCGTAACATTCACAAAGATCGGACAAGCTTATATTGATGGGCAATTTCAATGCCATAGTGGGCATGGGACATGTAAAGACATCATTAGAAGACATGGTGTTGGGAAGGAGAAGTTCAATGGGACGCTTCTGCTGTCATGTCACTCTGTGCCAAGCACAACCTGGCAATTACAAACACAATATTCTGCCTGAAAGACAAACACAAAACGAGCTGACAACACCCAAGATCTAAACACTGGCATCTCTTTGACTTTGTTGTCGTCCAGCAGTGAGACTGACGAGATCTCAGGATAACAAGTGCCATGTGAAGAGCTGACTGCCGGACTGACCAACGTTTGATCAGGTCTAAGCTCAATCTGAAGATCCAACAGAAACATAAAAAAGCTTCTAGTGTAGTCAGTCTGAGACAGCTTGCTGTGACCAATTAACTCATAACATCTCTCAATGCCAGCGTGTCTTCAATGACTACTCCTGTGACATGGTGAAGGGATGGAAACAATGTGTCTACAAGACATCGGCCGAATTCCTAGGATACAGTTAACACAAACATCAAGAGAATGACCAAAAGATCTGTGACCTTCTTAAGCAGAAGAATTTTGCTCATGACATGTTCCTTGCTTCCCTAAACACCAAACGGTTCAACAAGCTCTCAGGAAATGCAGAAAGAGCAGAACATAGACCTACCAATATAATACTCTTCACTGACCTGACGAAAAGCATTTGATATATAGGATAGGATATAACCATTTATATAGCGCTCTCAATTACTCATAGTGAGTTTCACAGCGCTTTACACTGTTCAATATACAGTGGTGGCAAAATTATTAGAACACCTGAACCTACACAAAGTCTATGGGATTATCAATGCCCTAGTTCATTTGCCGAAATCAGATTAAAGATATCTTTCCTGTGCCATGAGCTTTCATGACTTTTTAGCATAGGGTCTTACGTATATGTTGATACCAAATTCATATAGTTCCGACCATCTGGAAATGCGCAGCATTAAAAATAGTTGCGCTATGCGCTTTTGGTTTCCCCATAGACTTGTGTATTAAACATGTAGTCCAATGCAAAAACGTAAAATGCCAATTACATATGCCGATTGCTCAAAAAGTATTTAAGGTAGAAGTATTAAACTTAGCAGGCTAATTTATTCTAATATACTTCAAATACATTCTAAGTTTCAGCCAATTTGGTCAAATGGGGAGGGTGGATTCGCCCCCATCCTTGGAGGTTAGATGACCAAAATAACCATGCCTATTTAGGTTGAGACTATTTTTTTAATTTAATGAAGAGACTCCTTGTAAATGTATGTTTTTTTTAAAAAGAAATTTCATGAGCAATTCAAATATGTTGAAATATCAAGGGTCATTGGAACAATGGATTTAAAAAGGGGCACTGAATTAAAAATTTGGGGCCCTTCCTAAATAATTTAAAAATCCCCACATGAGATGTAACTACTTCACCCTATGTTGTTATGAATGCCATTTTTGACATCATCAGGAAATTTCCTTTCAGAATATATACTTTTGTAGGGAGAGGCTTAAAATATTTAATGTTATGACATTTTGATCCTGAAAGGGGCAAGATTTTCAAATTTTTCAATTGGTGGTGTAACATAAAAAAGGCTATTGGGGGCGAGTTCAACGCATTATAATTTAGTTTTAAAGCATAATGATGATATTCGGAGACATTCCAACCATTTAAATGGTCAACTGAATGAAAATTATTAAAATCATTTAAACATGCTTGGTGTTCTAATAATTTTGGCCACCACTGTACATGTAATAAATATCATAATCATTTATTAAATAATACAGTCTTCAAGTTCTTCTTGAACACCTCCAGTGAAGGGGACAAGCGAACAAATCATGGTAGTTCGTTCCACAGCATAGGTCCAGTAATATGAACGCATTGTCTCCGGATTTGCTGTTAGATCGTGGGACTTGTAGAATGGTCCTGTCACTAGATGAACGAAGGCCATGTCTTGCAGACTGTTAAGGAATGATGAGCGAGCTTAGATAGGTAGGAGCCATTCCTTGCAAACATTTAAAGACAATCATCAACATTTTGAACTCAATGCGTTGTCCAATCGGGAGTCAATGAAGTTCCCTGCGCAGGGGTGTGACATGATCATACTTGACATGATTCTGCAACCTCTGAAGACGCTGGATCTGAGAAGAATTTGCACCATAAAGCAAAGAATTACCATAGTCCAATCTAGATGAAATGATCGCTCGAACGTCCACACATGCTTTCCTGTCAATGAAAGGCCTGATACGGGCTAAGTTCGATAGATGGTAATGCAATCGACGACAGAGGTCCGAAATGTGACTGTCCATCTTCAATGCGGAGTCAAACTGCATACCCAAGTTCTTCGCTGTCAAACCTGGTCTGATTGAGATGTCCGAAATGGCAAGAGTGACATCTTCTATATGCTGGCGAGATCGTGGACTAGAAATAACTAAGAACTCAGTTTTCTCGGTATTGAGCTTCAGCATGTTAGCTTCCATCCACTTCTGCAAATGGTCGATGCAACTCGATAGCGTATGAAGGGCACGATTGACAGACTCAATGTTCTTCGGCTCTGCAAAAGCATATAGCGTAACATCATCAGCATACGAATGGGAGAGCACCCCATCATACAACCTGATTATATCTGGCAGCGGATGGGTGTACATGCTGAAAAGTTGCGGGCCAACTACAGACCCTTGCGGCACACCGTAATCCAAGGACTGGGAAGTAGACAGTTCACGTGCTACTTTGCATCTGCTGAAGCGACGCGAAAGATAAGAGTCAAACCAGGACTTAGCTGTGCCTTTAATGCAAAACACATTGGATAATCTGTCGAGCAAGATTTCATGGTCCACGGAGTCGAAAGCAGCCGATAGATCCAGCAAGACAACAAAGGCAACTCGTTTTTTATCCATAGCCTGGATAATATCATTTTTAACCTTTAACAGTGCCGTCTCCGTACTATGATGCTGTCGATACGCGGACTGACAATCTCTGTTCAGGTCATTTGATTCCAAGTGCTCCGACACTTGAGTCATAACTGCCTTCTCGATAACTTTGGACAGGAATGGAAGGTTCGAAACTGGACGATAGTTTCCAAGGTTATCCCGATCCAGATTGCTTTTCTTGATTATGGGTGTCACTATAGCTTCTTTCAGGCATCTTGGAAAGACTCCTGAATTCAGTGACGACTTCACAATGGACATGACATATGGCAAGAACATGTCAGTATTCTCCTTCAGCATCCATACCGGGAGAGGATCTAGAGAGCATGATTTGCTGGGTGCCAACATGATTATCCTTCGAACTTTGTCCACAGTGATGGTTTCAAACTCTGAGAAATTGGCAATAGCTGTTTGCCAGAAACATGGCCTGTAAGAACTGACGGAGATCTGTTCAAGAGAGAATTCAGGACGCGAAAATCTGTCTTGATGTCAGCGTTGCGCAGCTGATCTTTGTAGTACGAAGACTTCGCTTCAAGCACGAGTCTACTCAGAATATGAATCTGATCCAAGTACTTCTTGTAGTCCTCACATTTGCGACTATTACGCCAGGATCGTTCAAGCCGACGTCGGATACGTCTAGCTTCATAGATTTCATCAGTATACCATGCTGGACGAGAACTCAATTGCTTCCTTTCGCTGGCTGGGCACACATCATCAAGGACTTTGGTTATGGCAGTGTTAAAGAATGTAGTCTGGTCATCAGGTGGGCTATCAAACGGGAACTGCACAAATGCATCAGCAAACCTGGTTTCAAAGTCCTCTTTTTTCAAGCTGCGGTAATTTCGTGAGACGGACGTTATATACTGCGTTTCTGGCTTAGCTATATCCAAAACAAAGCTGACAATATGATGATCAGAGTAAGCTTTTTCATGTACTCTGCAGTATTTCACGAATGAATCATTGTTAGCTCATGAATCATTGTTAGCTCTTGAAATGACTAAATCCAGGGTGTGGCCATGCTTGTGTGTAGAGCCGTGAACATGCTGTTGAAGGCCAGCTTCCTCAAGAGATGACATGAACTGAACTGCATCAGGCTTAGCTGAAATGTCCACATGCACGTTGAAATCTCCAAGTAACAGGATTTTAAACGGACGTGTGGTGAGCTCTTTGACGAGCTCATCAAAATCATCCAGGAAATCACTAGTTCTAAGGACATTACGCATTGATGGTGGGGGCCTATAGATCAATAGATAACACCGTCTATGAAGGGTCCGTAACACATACTCGCTCGTAAGTATTATGCTCAGGCTCAATCTTCACAGTACTCAGGTTAAGACCAGTCCTGTAGATAACAGCAACTCCCCCATGGGCATCATTCCTTCCTCGTGATGCATTGATGAATGTATAACCCAAAGGGGTACTCTTGCTGATCACCACTGGATCCTCACTCTTCAGCCACGTCTTAGTCAGGAACATAATGTTAACATTATTCTTTAAGATGTAATCAGACAAGAGAAATGTCTTGACATTGAGTTTATCATACTTCTCCCTCGGAACAGACACAAGATTACCATAGTTTGGTCTAGTCTTACAAAGGGAAGCTGGTTTTCTGCAGAAAGCTCAAGTACAGTATCTGTTTTGAAAAGGCGCTTTATAAATTCAAGTTTATTATTATTATTATTACAGGAATCGCAGTGCCTTTCGGATACGCCTTCCTCCCTTAGTTCCCCGATGAGTTTTACGTCGAGAGGCTATGCCAAGGGATCTAATTCTCGATCTGACATCAGGCTTTAAAATAGAAACAATACCAGAATGTCCAATCTGATGGAGCTCTAATGCAGCATACACACATTGTCGCCCAGGTAGTTCTTGATGTACATCCACGGAATGATCCACTGGTGACGCAATGTTGCCGTTTAGGTTCACACGCAGCTCTCGGTCTCTGACATGGCCTGGTTTGGATGTATATCTCCATCTTGAATCAATCAATACGAAATGTGCATGTAGAATTACTGTAGTAGAGGACTGCTTTCCCAAAGTATCTACTGTAGTGCTTTATCAGCTTCTTGGCGTGAAAAGGACCATTTCAATCCATTTGAATGGTTACTGCTCTTGATCAAAGCCCAGCAAATGAGGATAAGTGGAATTAAAGAGATAATCCTCTGAGTTACCATTGTTGATGTTCACCAATCCACATGCTTCATTACATCACAAAAGTAATAAATGTCCATGTAGAGAGCAAGTGCAAGTATGTCTACTTCACTTGAAGAAATATAAAATCTGCAAAAACTTCTGCTTGAAATATTAACTATTTCCTGCACTGAGATGCTATCCAAATTCTCTAGTTGAAGCAGAGTGGTATTACAAACAAGATGATACCAATCTTAGTCCAAACTTTCAAGTAAAATCAAGGCAAAAAATGATGAAAGAAGGGAGAGCTGTGCAGGAGCTGTTGGCGCACAAACACAGCAATGTAGACCCCAATGGCGTCTGTAATATGCTCTCAGAGAAAGGCTGTCCTGCCCAGTTTATCAAGATCCTCCAACTTCTACATGATGTGTCTGCATGTGTCTACAAGTGTATCTGATATTAGCATATTGGTATTCTGCAAATGTGGCATTAATGTACTTCTGCTATTGGGCACATTCTGAAATTCTAGTGTTTCCGTCACATGCAAATGTCACGTCCTGGAAAAAAAAGTTGTAAATTCATTCCTCAGGACCATTTTTTATCACTCATTTGGTAATGTAGTGACTTGTATACTGTTTATGGTTTATTGAAGTTGATGATTCAACAAAAATAGCAAAATGTAAAAAGCATTACACAACAAGTATACATCAATATTCATGTCTGCCCTACAGGCCTCTCAGGCATTGTGCGGGCACAATTTGTAATGCTACAAAGATAATTGAATAGAGCATTACACTCTTCAAAATGTGTCTAAAACATAAAAACGATATACAAAACAAAGAATATTTGGAACAAATTGGAAAAACAGAAAAAATAAGTGAAGCATATTAAAAACGGTATAATTTTCCGTTCACAATAGTTTTGTCACGTCCAGTCATCCCACATGCAATTATTTGCATATTTTACAAAAGTAATTACCAAAAAGTTCAAACACATATATCATTCTTTTATACTGATGCAGTAACTGCAAATATATCACAAATACAATGATTGACTGATATTTTTCTAGTAGATACAAGCATAAGATGGGAGGGACGTGACGGCTTGTGGCAGGACGTGACACGTGTGAACGAAAACTAACAATTAACACTGCCAATGCATTAAACAATATTTCTTGTAAAGGTACACCTGACTGTGTAGCCTTATGAATTGTGCTTATCATAAATGCTAACAGATGGATTCATTGTAAAGCATTATCAGTACAGACTCTGAGAGTAGCAGAGAAACGTAACAAATTGTAAAACAGGAACTAGTGAAACAAAGATATGATCCTGCACAACTTATCAATGTTAAAGGTCGGACAATGATTTTGGGTACATAAAATATATATGTCCTCTGTAACATTTTGACATGGATAATGAAACATTGCTATAACAATTTTATGTGAAAGCTCAGTGAATGAATAATGAATTAGCCCATGTGTTATTAAACAAACGGGATTAGTGGACCAACTGATGTATACCCAATGAATATAAACCATCACAAAGATGCAAGTATAAGAGGCTGGTACTTACCAAAAGTAGATAATGACAGCAAAACCTAAGAGGAACCCTGTCACGCAAAAGCTCATGCCTAAAAAGTCAAACGCCATGATGATGTGATGTTGGGAGAATTAATCGTACAACATAACTGTCGTTCCCAAACGAAACTTCGCACTCTTATAGAATCACGAATCAGTATGTTACTCAACATTTAGAAACTCATTGTCATGTGACCTCACGACAATACAGAGTAAATATTAGATGAGTTAATATTGATAGCAGCCCCTGGATAAGAGATAAATGTTCTGCGTATTATGGCTATGATTTGTGATTTGTCAGCTTTAATTTGAGTGTTCGAAGTAAGTTTGCTTTTTATGACAGAGCATAAAAAAGGTCGCATTACCTTTGGGTTTTTTTTGGATGTGACGAAAAAACAAAACCCAAGTTTGATCATTAAACTTCGAAAAAAATTTCAGTAGTAATTATGAAATTTATACCACTGTAAAGTGCAACTCATTACCATTTTAATGAACTTCTCTTAAAACTTACGACATTATATTGTTTAGCTCTTAGCTCACCAATATCATGTATCACTGAACCCCATTGTTTTAAATAATGTCTTGCAAAATATTGAGTGGTTCACTTTCACGCTCATTAATGATCAAAGTCGGGTTTCCATTGAGGCACCTTTGAATAATGCATCTCAAGGAGCATGAAAGTGAGCACTCACAATTTTGCAAGACTTTTTCAGAACGATGGGGTTCAGCGATGCGTGATAATGGTGAGCTGAGAGAGGTATCATTAAAATGGTAATGATTTGCACTTTACAGTGATATAAATTTCATAATCACTATTGAAATAGTTTTCCATTAAACTTGGGTTTTCTTTTATTCGACACATCCGGTACTACTCAACATAAACTTGGATGGAGAGGTTTCCTGATGTGTAATGCCAAAATGCTCATATCTTTGTGATTCTTAGACCATATCACATAAAATTTCATCCAGTTGTAGAAAACAAATTGTAGTTTACGGGTGTAAAGATTTAAACAATATGATTATGTAATTTTGATATTATATCGATCTAAAGTACCATTAACATTTTTTGGGTGGGACACACTGTATATTAGATACATTCCATAAGGTGAATAAGATTATGGTGACGAGAAAGATGAAGAAAAAAAAAACACACCCATATTTGGGTTTTCTTTTTGCAGGAATTCATTATGGAACCCACGAATCAATACTTAACATTTAGAAACGCCTCGTCATGTGATTAGTATTTACCTCACGGCATACAAAGTAAATATTAGATGAGTTAATATTGATAGCAGCCCCCTGGATAAGAGATAAAATGTTCTGCGCATTATGGCCTTATGATTTGTCAGTATTTAGTTAGTTGAGAGTGTTCAAAGTGATTTTGCTTCTTATGACGGAGCATAAAAAAGGTCGCGTTACCTTTGGGTTTTCTCTGCAGGAAAAAAGGTCGCGTAACCTTTCACGCAAAATTTGAGATGGGTGTTGTGTGGTGTTATTTTATATATGACGAAGCGCATTTTGATATGACTATTGTAAATTTAAAATTTGTATAAATTAATTCAATAAAACATATTTTTTTCTGTATTTTTGGTGACAATCCCCATTTTGTTACGTCATTTTCTTTGTTATTACAACTGTTTTCTTTTGTAAAAGGAGGTGAAAGTCCACAGTAACATATAAAGTCAAATGAAGGGACAAAACCTTTATGGTAGAGTCACACCGGCAGACCGACCTCAAACCGATCACCCCAAAACACCTTTGTGTCAATCGGGATGGATTCGGCAGCCATCAGGATGATTACGGCAGGGTTCGGTCTGTTGTCAGTTTAACGTCGGTATGAGGCCGGAATTATCGGTTTTAAATCAGTCTGGCATCGGTTTAAAGAAAGGATCGGGACGGAATCTTTCAAGCATGTTCGAAAGGTCTCTCCCCGACCATTCGTCAGGCAGCTGTCGGAGACGAGTCGGGAACAGCTCGAGAAGAGCGGGGAGCATTCGGTCTGGGTTCGATCTCGGGTCGGAATAAAAGATCGGAATGTGGTCGGTTTTAATACCAAGTTCAGTCTAATTGCTATCGGCCGAACTAATCCCGATTCAACATCGATGGGGTTATGAATAGAGACTTTTTGCCCGAGTCAACACCGAACGAAGCCACTTCGATTCCGATACCAAACCGCATAAGGCTGTATTGAGACCGACAAGAAAACGATGCCAAACCAAAGATACTAAAAAGATTTGGGGCGCATAGGATAATTATTTTAACATTTTAAATGCTTTCAGTTGCGCCATGGTTGTCTGCTGGATGTTGCAATACAAATCATATGGATAATAACCATTCGCGTACTTTGGGGGAAGGTGGCGGGAGGGGGGGTGGGTCACGGAGCCACCCCGGATGGGCGTGAAGGGCAAGAAAATGGGAAGAAAAAGAAAAGGGAAAAAGAGGGAAATGAAAAGAAGAAGAGAATATAAGAAAAATGGAGGGGAAGGGAACAAAAAGAAAAAAAGAAATAGAGAGAAGGAGAGAGAAAAGGGGACGACGAAGTAGGAAAAAAAAAAAAAAAAAACGAAAAAGATAAATAAGGATATTAAAATGTTTAAAAAAAGAAGTGGAAGGGGGTTCTAAATGGATCTCAAACTTAGGACGCCATATGGGATCTCTAAATTAGGGGGTGGCAAATTGATCTCAAACTTAGGGGGCCCCAAACTGACCCATAGTTGAAGGGAGCCAATTCCATCTTATACTGCAGGGGCTCCAAATCCAAAACAAACTTATGGGTGCCAAATTTATCTCAAACTTAGGGAGGTACAAAAAATTAACGTGACATAAGAGAGTGATCTTAAACTTAAGGGGGCATCAAATTGATCTTAAACTTAAGGGGCGCCAAAGCGCTTTTGAAATTAAAGGGCGCCAAATTTACCTGAAACTATGGGGCGCTAAATTATTGATACGAAAATTGAAAAAGTTGAAAAATTGAAGAAAAAAAATTACCTTTCGCGCTTTCATTTGTTCTCCTCATAGGGGTAATACTTTTTGTTTCATGAAAACGCTATTTAGAAAATGAACAAATATGAACTTGCAGTGCCCTATGTTGTTGTAATTATAATCAAATCAAATCAAATCAAATTTATTGAAACAAAAAATCCGATTTCGGATATCTTCAATACAAACATAACAAAAGAAAACAAAGAAAATGGAACAAAAATGCATATATACATAAAATTAAGATAACAAATAAGATTGACATTATAAATACATCATTGTATATATATATATATATATATATATATATATATATATATATATTATATATATACATATATATATATATATATATAAACGAAAAATATACCAAATACGTACATATTATATCTACGGACCTGCCAAGCTCTATTTAGGGGGGGGTTACTCTTTCATATATACATATTACTAACGCTAGTTACTAAAATTTTACTTATGTCATATCCTTACTCTTCATTATTAATCTAAATTTATCGGTTTCATCCATATCTTTAAACGAGGGTATAATTGCATGTATTTGTATTAAATAAATTTTCTCTGTGATTATTAAAAGTTGGGCATGACATTTATAAGTGGAAACTCAATTTCTTGAGGCATTTGGGACATTTACGCTTATTTATTTCTAGTTGTTTGTGTCTCCCCTGCTCATCATCAGTCTACTATTGCTTTATTCTTAATTTTAGGTGATTCTTAGTATGTAACTTTTCAATGTCCAATAATAGATATTGTTCTATGTTATACGTATGTTTTAAATCTTTATATGTCCTCAGTTTACTATAGTAACATCACTACTTTCATCAAAAATCTCTTTCACATAACCTAACATACCTTTCTTGAAGCTTTCAACCAAGACAAAAAAATTTAAAAAATGAAAAAAAACCAGAGAATTAACTTTAAAAGAGGGGCTTATTTATATGCTCATTGACCATTTTAGCTGTAGACTTAAGTTTACTGATGAGGAGGAGGCGGGGGAAGGGGCGGGTTGAGAAATCCCGACAAGCGCATAATAACGTGAACAAAAAATCATATATTAATTATTATAGAACCCATCAACATCTACTCCAAATTCAATTCACTGGATGAATACAAATAAAACAAACGAAACAAAGACCAATCAGTGTGCAATAGGGGAGGGCCAGGAAGAATCGGGAAGGGTTCAGAGATTCGGGTTGTCGTGTTTAGTGCCGGGCTTGCATCGGTTCCCGATCTTGAATTTTCATTCATTTTTAGTCGTTGAGGTCGGTCTGGCGGTCTGACTGCACATATGAAAGAAAAGAGAAAATAAAAAAAAGTAGTTTCAGTTACACGCCAACTCATGAACAATTTTAACGTCACTATCTAAAGTTAAGCCCTCTCCGTTGAATCAGTTCTACAAAGTGAGTCAATAAAAATGTCCCATCATTTAGAAGTGTGAAAAGTTTGAAGATTTAATCATGGTTTCATTACATGTTTGGTAGGTCATCTTTACTGATATTTGGTACCCTTTCATTTGGATCTTGCAGACAATAACACAAACAGACAATCTTCAACAAAAGAAGGAAAATATAAGCGCCAGATCTGGGGACCGAGGAGACGAGTTAGCGACAACTGGCGAATGTCATAATTGTAAGAGACGCAGGCGATGATGCGTTTATACTTTTTTAAATAATAAATGAATAAATATAAAGTCAAATTAATGCAACAAGTCAAATTCCCTTATTCATTATTCTAAGGTTTTTTACGTATTAATATGATTAAGTTAGTGACCACAACCTCAAATCAGGCAATGGAATTCATTTGAAAAAACAAAAACCTCATGAGCTTTGTTTTGAAGTCTTATCATTGTAGTGAAAAAGCATTCAAAAAGGGATAAATTTCACAGAAGATATACAGTTAGATGAAGGAACAAATCCTTTTCAAGTGAAGAAAAGAGTAGTTCAGTTCCACTCAGGAAACTTTCCAAAGTTGAACCTGGTCTTGAATAAGTTCTACATGTATAATTTCTTCTTGGTTTACAGGCACGAACTACAATTGCTACATTGTAATTGATCTTGCACATTTTATGTGTTGCGTGTACAGTGTGTCCCACAAAAAATGCTAATGGCACTTTAGATGGGTATTAAATAAAAATTAAAATTAAATTGTTTATATCTTTACACCAGATAAACTACAAGTCGTTTCTACAACTTGATGAAATTTTATGTGATATTGTCCAAGAATCACAAAATATGAGCACTTTGTCATTACACATCAGCAAACCTCTCCATCCAAGTTTTTATTGAGTAGTACCGGCTTGTGTTTGAATAAAACAAACCAAAGTTGATCATTAATACTTTGAAAAATATTTCAGTAGTAATTATGAAATTTATTCACTGTAAAGTGCAAATCATTACCATTTTAATGATACCTCTCTCAGCTCACCAATGTCATGTATCACTGAACCCCATTGTTTTAGATATGTCTGCAAAATTGTGAGTGGTTCACTTTCACGCTATTGATGATCAAAGTAGGGTTTCCTTTTAGGCACCTTTGAATAACGCATCTCAAGGAGCATGAAAATAAACACTCACAATTTTGCAAGACTTTTTCAGAACAATGGGGTTCAGTGATGCATGATATTGGTGAGCTGAGACGCATATCATTAGAATGGTAATGAGTTGCACTTCACAGTGATGTAATTTTTATGATCACCACTGAAATATTTTTCAAATTATTAATGATCAAACTTGGGTTTCTTTTATTCGATATACCCGGTACTACTTAATATTAAAGTCGGATGGAAAGGTTTCCTGATAAGTGATGAAAACATATCAATTCTACTCCACGTGAAATGTAAATCTAACGTATGACATTAAATCTTAACATAAAGACGCGTCCATTATTTGAGGAGGGGAAACGCAACATTACATTCATGAGTTTAGTGGAAATACATGCAGCTGAGCCGCGCAGAAAATTATACAGCTCTACATTAATGTCAACAAAACCCGCGCTAACGGCGGGAAGCGACCGATTGACAACTGCATGCAATTATTACTTAGCGTACAAAAACTCGCCTAAGAAAACTTCCCTGTCGGTAAAATGGAATTGTCAGTCGATCCGTTCGCGGAAATTAGTCTTGGACAAAAAATAAATAATTGAACTTTTATCATAGTTTACGTAGGTAGATGCTTCAGACCAGATTGGGGAAAAATACATTTTGGCAAGCCTATAACACCATTGTGCTAAAGTTGTAATCAGATTTTATTCACATGATTTATGTTCCTAACGATTGTGTATATAAAAGTGATCTGTCACATCTTGCGAAGACGCCGTCCACATGCGATATGCATGTGATATGCGGAAATATTGACCCATCGAGTAAAGATTCATTTGTGATGATGTTCAAAGTGACAGAACTTTTTTTTAAACCAATCGAAATGAATGTACCATATTTGAAAGCTGAGAATTCAAGCTTTTAAAAACTGCTTGATCATTAAGGTGTAATATATTATGCGTAATCGAGGAAGATGACTATGCAGCGTATGAGCTATTTTGAGAGCAAAATTGCCATATTGTACAGGAATTTATCTTACTAGGATTTCGAATTGACACAAGTGACAGGACTTTTTTTCCCTTTGCAATAAGTTATTCCTATTTTTGAAAAATTCGGACTCTTAGCGTACTTATTCAAGTTGATCATTTCTTTGAAAAAGGTAGTTGCTCGCCATAATCAAGAAAACAAAGTGAAAAAACTGTGCAAAATACAAAAAGTCTATGGCCCGCGTTCGCTTTGCGTAGAGTGATAGCGCCCTCTTCCCTTAAGTTTAAAACTAGATTGATATGAATGCTCATATCTTTGTGATTATTGGACCATATTACATAAAATTTTATCCAGTTGCAGAAAATGAAATGCAATTTACGGATGTAGAGATGTAATTAATATAATATAGTAGTTTTAGTATTATACCATCTAAAGTGCCATTACATTTTTTTGTGGGACACACTGTATATTGCACCGCATAATCTACTCGTGAAAATGAGTGAAACAATTGAGAAGTGGAAAGCGGCCTCATGAAACGAATGGGAAGCTTTGTTTTGAGTGAAGGCTCATTCACTTTAACTTTAAATTGTAAAAAAGAAAAGAAAAAAAAAGAAAAAGATTACTAATTCATAGGGCAGATTGGTTGTTTAAACCCGCCAAACATATAAGTGAAAACTTGCTCGAAGTCAGATTATTTTTCACAGGATCATTGTTTTTGCTGATTTAATCGGCTCTAAATTTTCTATCAAAATCGTTTCTCACTTATGACTCACTTTCACTTTTTATTATTCATTACAAATTTCGTTTAATTCTTGGGAAATTCATCTCTATCATCAAAGATACAAGTATATTATATCCCATAAAGTGAATAAGATTACAGTGATGATAAAAAAGAACCCACCTTTGGGTTTTCTTTTGCAGGAAAAGGTCGCGTTACCTTTGAAACAAATATTTGAGTTAGACGTTCAATGGGGCGTGTTTGGTTTCATGACGAAGCGTATTATTATCATTATTTTTTTATTATTATAATTTATAGAAGATATTAATGTTTCATGAAAATTGTGATAGGCTATATGGGTCACTTACTTAGGAGGTGATCGTTTTAGCGACAACTGCGAATGTCAAAATCGTTAGGAATTTCCGCCAAATAATTATACAAATCCTGTGGCACTTATAACTCACTTTCACTTTTTTATTATTCATTATAAATTTCGTTTAATTCTGGGGAAATTCATCTCCATCATCAAAGATACAAGTATATTCTATCCCATAAAGTGAATGAGATTATAGTGATGACAAAAAACCCCCCACATTTGGGTTTTCTTTTGCAGGAAAAAGGTCGCGTTACCTTCGGGTTGTCTTTTGCGAGAAAAAGGTCGCGTTACCTTTGAAAGAAATATTTGAGTTAACGTTCAATGGGGCGTGTTTGGTTTCATGACGAAGCGTATTATTTTTCTTTCTTTTTATTATTATTATAATTTATAGAAGATATTAATGTTTCATGAAAATTGTGATGTGCTATATGGGTCACTTACTTAGGAGGTGATCGTTGTAGCGACAACTGCGAATGTCAAAATCAAAAGGAATTACCGCCAAGTAATTATTAAAGTTATTTGGCAGTTATAACTCACTTTCACTTTTTATTATTAATTGTAAATTTCGTTTGATTCTGTGGAATTCTATATGGGCCACTTACTTAGGAGGAGATTGTTTTAGGACAACTGGCAAATGTTAGAATCGTACGATATAGCCCAAAATTATACTTTTTCCCATATTCATTTAGCCCTCCACTGGCTGTTTTATTAAACAAAATCAATATAGAGTACAAATAAATCATAAAATATAATACATGAAAAAGTTATAGATGATTATCATAATTATCAATCATAGATGATTATAAAGCTATGCTAGTCTACAACTAGTCATAAAATTTCAGCACCAAATATGATGTAAAAGATTGCAGAAGAAGGTCTGATTTTCGTATCTACATTTATAATTAGAATTATTTTTGGCATGTTAAAACAAAATACATCATTAACATGCTTACAGTCTGTGTAAAAAAAAAAATGGTACAGTTGGGGGAAAAATAATTAAGATGTGAAAGTTTTTTGAACGATGTGTGTATATGGTACCAAATTAAAGCCGAAAGATTTTCCTTGCTGATGCGCTTTGTTCTGTCTAAGTTGCTTTTGTAAAACAAAAGTTATGTTAACTTTTGTACGCCGAGGAACAAATCGAAATTACGCACTTTTATTTTTCTGGAGCGCTGAATACATGGCTATTATGCGAAACCTACACAAATGCATTAGACGGCGTGCGAAAAAAAATGGATTTTTTTTTTTTTTATTGTAGAAAACTAGTCATAAAATTTCAGCACCAAATATGATTTAAAAAAAATTGCAGAAGAAGGTCCGATTTTCCTGCTTTATGAAAATACTATACATTACTAGGTTGTGATCAATCTTAATACCATAGAAAAATGGTTTCCACTTGTACCATTTTATTTGACACAGACTGTAGAGCTCCCTTGAATGACAACTTTTTTTTTGTCAGTCAACTAATATTTTACAAAGCGTATAATATAGGTTTTCCCGGCCATTTTCATGCCTCATTCACTCAGTTACATGTGTACAGCAGTCAATTTAGCTAATTTTTGTGCCTGTGCTTAAACTGACGTTTCAATTTCGCACTTTATGCATTCAACATAATGCATTTGGCAAACAAAAAGGTGCTTTAGTCAATCGAACTCCTACATGAATAGCCAATTTCACAATAGTAATATTCAATTTCGCATTTAATGTAATCAAGAGCTAAGTCGTACCGATTTTTTACTTTCTTTTTCATTTTAAAGTTATCTATTTAATCCAGAGAGCAGTCATTTTCATGGTATATTGCGTGTTAACGCATGATCTTATAATTGCTAAAGAAATATTCATCTTTTTAAAAAGGATGTTGACATTGTTCTGTCATAGTTTTTGTGCTAATAACAGAATATGATAGAATCAATATTCATCACCATATCCCACATGAATTATAGATTATGATATAAAAGCTAAATTTCAGGAAAAGAATTGAGGTGGAGAAAGATGAACGCACAATGCACTCCTCTCCAGGGAAATGACTTTATGACAATGTTATTTGTATATATATTTTCATTATCTAATTTTCATTTCATTATCCTCTTTCATTGAATCATTTTAAGAATGTAGAGACATGTGCCTGCAAAGGCTCCAAGCTTCATTATTTTTCTATCATATATTTTCTTGTTTACTTTTTCTTTATAGTCTCTCTAATTTCATCTTCTTTTCAAATTTAATTTTTTAGATAATTATACTGTGCGTATTTTCCTTCAATGCAATTGATGTTTATTTTAAGTTAGTAACTTGACTTAATTTTGTTTTCATTACTTTAAGAAACTTTATATATATATATATATAATTCATCATTGTAATTGGGACGGTTAGGAGTTGGAAGGGAAGGTACAAGCAATCCCTCCGCTCAGGGGGGTCAATCATACACTTAGCAAAATTACCACCCCCCCTTCACTTGTTTGGGACCCTATTTCAGAATTTTTCCTCAAATAATTGAAAACTACCCTTAATAAAAAATAGGTCAGGGGTTTTCCTCATACGTGAGCCCCTAAAATATACATCTTTGCCGGAGAAATCGGGAATGAGCATACGTGTATGGTTTACCACCTGCCAGTGGAGGGGGGGGGGGGTACAAGCTCCCTAGTCATCAATTTGGACCCTCTAATTTTTCACTGGAATAGAATGATACAGAGACATGTATACTTGGCTACTTGTAGCATGAATTTGATTGAACACGTGTTAATTTGAAATATCCACTGGTGAATTTGAATGTTAAAAGCAAGCCCAGATTCTCGCTGACGCGAAATTGATTGCGCCTATTGAAATTTTTTGTTTGATCGAATCTTTTATGAAATCGAATTGAAATAAATGAAATTGAACGTTGACCTTATCTAATTGAAGTAAGGGGTTACAGTACAGAACATTCATATTTCGCTTGAAATTGAATGAAAATCGTGACAACGACTGCATGAGATATATGGCGGAAAAACTATAGGTTTACATAATCATAATGTAAAAGTAACTTTGATCAGGTAAAGAGGGAAAAAACAAAATGTTACTAGACATGCATCGATATGTTCATGCAGCGTGAACCTATCGAATCAATGTTATAATATAGGTTTTTCCCGGCAATTTATACATTTGTCAGTCGTTTTTCGTTGATGTGTTCAATTGTGTGTTTGATGCGAATAGCTGACTTAGTCAAGACAATTCGTGGTCCATTGCTCTCAAATTCGTTTATATGCACAAGAGTAATGGTTGAAAGTTCAACATGCGGATAAAGCCATTTAATTCATTATTGTGCATTAATTAGTGGAATTGGTATACGAATGTAATGTCAGACAGGATGAGGACGAATTTGAATAGTTTATTGCCGAAGTATAGCTGTATGTGAAGTAGAATGCGTAATCAAACCGTCACAACAATCGTAATTTGATGATTGAATAGATTGTCTTGGACATTTCGATGCACTCAGCGTTTTTTCCGAAAATGAATGTTTATTAAATTGAATTGAAAACATAAATTCGACCGGGAAAACACTATAGTTTAATTGTATATGTCCAAATACATATAATAAAAGAATATTCCATGCGCAAAATTTTGCAATATTGATTACTAGGGGAGGTCCGAGTCCTGTCCACGAGCCTAACGTCCCACGGACCGGTCGCCACGAGTCTACCGTCCACGAGGCGAATATTTTCCCACGAGTCGACGTCCAGAGACCTACGCCAACGAGTCCTAACGTCCCAGAGGCGAGTATTTCTTCCACGAGTCTACGTCCCAGACGATCCTACGTCCAGACGACCGTACTCCACGAAGTCTACGTCCACGAGACACGTCGCCCGAGTCTAACGTCCAGAGCCGAGTATTTTCCACAAGCTACGCCCAAGTCTCGGTCCCCACGAGCCTACGTCCAACGAGATGCTGTCCCCCACAGCGCCGAGTTTCTCCACGAGCTTTACGTCCACGAGGCGATTTTTCTCATATCGTATTTCTTATCAGAATGTTTTCAACATCAATGAACTTTGTAAGCTGAATTATAAACTGACATTAATGTGTTGTGGTTATACATAGGCACTAGCATGGCAAATGTGGCATCATTTGCGGAGGCGGTTTGGAGCTGAATTGGGAATGTCTAAGACGTCTTATCTTCTCAGTAGTGATGGGTCCAGATCTGGAGGGGGGGCTCAAAATTTCGCTTAAAATGTACGGTCAATGAGTGTTTTCAAATTAATGGGGCCCCGCCCCCCACCGCACCCCGGATCCGTTGCGTCGGAAGAGACTGCCGCGACATTAAGAAGGAAAATAAATAAAAATAAAAAAAATTATAGAGCTCTCCGGACGACAAAAGATACGGAGAGTCTCCGGACAAGTTTCAAACCGTTCACAACTCGTCTAACGATCTAAAAGTAGTCCAATTCCGTCTCACAATCCTCTCTCGCGAATTAGCTTCACATTAGGTTGCGGATATATTTTAATGAATGTAGTTTTGGTTTACATGAAAAATTAAGATTTTACAGTCTTGAAATCGTAATTACATATTTAGTCAAATGATTTATTTAAATCTAATCTCGAATTTGAGAGAATATAATCATGATCCGAACAGGGGCGTAGACGCGGGGGGGGGTGCATCCTCAATTAAAAGATGGGGTGGCAATGTAAGCAATCACCCCTTTCCCGGAATTACGCGGGTGATTATGTATTTTTTTTTAAATGCTGAATGGCTTTCCCACAGCTCGTGTTTCTTCCTCATGTCCGGATCTAACAATTTTACGCTTCGGCTTATTATTGGTTTTATTTATTTATTATTATTATTTTGGTTCTTATAAATCAGATTAATTATTGTATTTATCTATTTATGCTTTAGGCACAATAGAGTTTAATTTGGCGGTCACTACAAACAAGCATAGTCGGGATATGGCATTTACGCAAGTTCTTTACTTATTTCATGTCAAATTTTCGACGAACATGCGTCCTTCATCAGGATAAATAATTTTTGTAAATTACTCCTTGCCGAAGACGGAGGTCCTTGAAAAAAGGAGAGAAAATGAATAAAACTTGGCGTAAATGCATGTCTCTATTGCTTTTTATTATATTTTAATGTATGTTTAAGCCTATTTAATTGTATTTTATACTATATATTGCAAAAAATTGCTAGACGTAACAATTTTGACATATTAAAAAATTAGCTAAATTATCTTTTATCAAGAGGTGTAGTGCATTTCGCTATAAAGGTAGGGACGACGGGGACAAAATGTAACACGGGGATTTGTACAGGGCTGCCCATTCCTAGAGAAACAGCTATAAACTTAAAATTGTGTCAGAGCATGCGTAGTTACATCGCTCCCAATGCTGGTATGAGTGTTAGCAGATTTGTAAACGGTTCGTGAGAACTTTCTACAGCAGATGAAACGTTTTTTGAGCAGGAAAGTAATATTCACATTCTGCAGTTGTTTTTCTTCTGAAATATGGGATGAGCTGGCATGTCATTTTATATATATTTAGAAATTATGTTCTTGGCCATATTTTGCTAACGTTTCAACGATGAATACCTAAGCTAGAATAGAAAAGAATTCTCCTAAGTATGGTCGCCTTGTCAGGGGCAATTGTAACAGCTGTTACAATTGCCATAAAGGGACCATTTTCTGTTATGAGTATCCTGTATAGGAACTAGAGGGTATTAAGCAGCTTTCGTGCTCACCCAAGCTAATAATTACACAATCAGGGTCAGGAGCGTTTTTGAAAGTGGAGGGGCTGAGCGAAGGGGGTTGGGTGGGGGGGGGGGGGGGTGAACAAGGCTAAAAATCTACAAATGTATGGTTATTGTGTCCGTTTTGTACCACGTTTGCTGACGAAATTGGGGGGGGGGTTAAAGAATAGATTGATAACTTTGAACGTATCGTCAATCATATTGATTTAATTTACAAGGAAAAGGGCCTTATTTTATAAGCCGATACTGAGAATTAATATTACTGAACATATCTGTCAATACGTTTTGTTGGAAGGCAAGAAGGTATTTAGATTTGTGAAAAAAGGTGTCTTAGTTTGTTATATTTGTCATTGTATAGGCTCAGTTTTTTTTTTGTTTTTATATAATTATATCATTTAATAGAAAGAAAAAGTTAACAATATGAAGAGAGGAATTAGGTTCTTTTTATGCATAAGTTGTTAATAGGAGTAGACTGGAATAAATAAAACAGCAAGAGTAGCGTCGTCGATAAGCTAGCATAGAATTATAACTTTGAATGAATTTCATTATATGCTTACAAAAACAAAAGGTACTTATACTCAGTATGAGATACAAAAAGATAATATTAAAGCTACAGATTAATAGAAATATAAAGTAAATATGATAACTTTGACATGATTGTCCAATACGTTTTGTTGAAAGGCAAAGGTATTGATTTAGTCCAAAAAAGGTTTTTAGTTTGGTTTATATTGGTTCTTATTGTCATAGAGCCTCAAGTTTTTTCTTTTTGTTTGTATAATTATATCATATTTAACTAGAAGAAAAGTAAACAAATATGAGAGAGTGAACATAGGTCTTTTAATGCAAAGTTGTAATAGGAGTAGACTTGGAATAATAAAACAGCAAAGAGTAGCCTCGTCGATAAGCTCAGCATAAGAACTTCATACTTTTGAATGAATATCAATTATAATGCTTTACAAAAACAAAAGGACCACATCTATAAGTCAGACATGAGAATTAAATAACTTGAAAGCATATCCTGTCCAATACGTTTTTTAGAAAGGCAAAAATATTGATTGTCCGAAAAATGCTCTTAGTTGTTCATAAGTTTGGTTCATTGTAATCAGAGCGTCAAGTTTTTTTTAATTTGTTTGTGTTGATATATTTATATCAATATTATCTAAGAACTTCATAACTCATATGGTTTGAATATATCGTCAATTATAGTGCTTGTTCACAATTCATAAAGGTACTTATCTATGATCAAACTGAGAATTGATATTAGTAACTGTGACCTATACATTGATGATTTGATTCTGATTATTTCGATGTAATGGTATAAACAGAAAGAACACTGGAAGGATGCCATGACTCAATAAGCTTTTTTAGGGTCCTATAAAATGAGAAAGGGATTCGGACCCCCCTGTATTGCTTTTTCTTATTTAAAAAAACCACACACATTAAGAGAGAAAAAGAAGAGAAGAGGAGGAGAAATTGAGAGGAGGAGGAAGAGAGAGAGGGGAAGGGCAGATAGAGTAAAAAGGAAGATGGAGTGAAGAGAAAAAAGAAACGAAATAAGGAAAGGGAGAGAGGAGGGAGAGAAGATGGAAGCCCATAAAAGATTAAGATAAATTAATTTTCAATTATGAACGTTAAAATATAGTCAAGCGGTTTTGTTAAACGAGCAAAGAAATATTGATTTGCAAGAAAAAAAAAGTGCGTAAAATTTTTAGAGTTTGATTTCAACAAAACTTTGTTTACTTTATCAAATGTATTCACTTTATTTGAAAGATGTGATCAAGTCATAAAGGCGTGCCTATATAAAAGTGTTTACCACAGTTGTCAGTTAAAGATATGATTGGGTAGGTAAAGTAGTAAAGACCAAAATAGAAATGATGATAGGTTCGTATATTTCTACAGTTAAGGGTGAACAACAAACATTATAAAATATTAAAAAAGGATCATTAACTTTTGCTCATATTATGAATACACAGGTGGAAAACATATATAGAATGAGTCAAGCTTGTCATTGTTTAGTTATATTAGTATGTGGTTAATGATGTTTTAAGATCTTGGATGTCAAGTGATAGCTTTGTATAATTTCAATGTGGTTCATGTCCCGTTACATCTGTTAAAATTGCCCTCTGGAACCGGGGAATTGTAACACTCGACCTCTTGTTTTGAATGGTAATGGCTTCAAATGACTTGTTGTAATTGCCCAAACCTATCATATGTCAGCTAGTATGCATATTAATTTATTTAATTTAAGCAAGTATTGGCTTTAAAAAGTTGATGGTAAATTTGGAAAAAAACTGTTACAGATTGGTCCAGGTCTCCCTAGGGACGCAGACCAGAGTCACACAAATGACTTCCAGGGCGTTAAATCCTGCAGTAAAGCATAATAGAGAGCGCTTTTTGTCCCCAGCAATTGGTCATCCGAAATGAGTTCAATTCGATTTCTTGGTCTGCGCCTGAACTAATTCTGCAGAGATTAACCCTCCTCATACCATTCTTCGGGTCCCACGTGTTGTTTTTGTTAACCTTCGGTTAATTAAGGGAGCGATTTATGATTCTTTTATTGCAAATTCTGTTATTTAGACTAAAACTTTCTGCTCGCATGGATATTTAAGATTTGGGAGCGAAATGGGCTCAGCGCCCAAATTGTTTGTTTTGTTTTGTTTTTGTTTTTTTCGTTTTGTTTTTGTTGTTTTGTTTGTTGTGTTTTGTTTTTTAGCTGCTGCGTCTTGCTCGCTTAGAATAAATGGCCATTATAGTTAAATGAAAAAAATTTGCACAACACTATGCCTATGGTGGCATGTTTGTTAAATTCATTGGTAAGTCAATGCAGTATTTTATTTTTTTATTATGCAGGATTCGGTTCATTAACGTCAAACATTCGCGTAGAGCTTCGCGCCGCTTTGTAATTTGTGGTTAATTGCTGCGCACAACCCTCAAATCTCCGTCAAAATATTAAAAAGACTTTGAAAAAATGCCAGAAATGTTGATTTTTTGGGGGATTCCCTGGAGAGCCAAGAATGATTCACGCGCATCGCGAAGCCTCAGACGAGTAAAGATCTGGGGTCGCGAAACGTGTGCGACCGATTTTGTGTAATATCGTAAAAAAAGAGTATGGCGTGGTTCAGGTGCTTGCAGCTAGCATGAAAGACTTTAAATCAATATCCCGCCGACTCTGCTCGGGACTCGTGGAGACATCTCCAGACTCAGTCGAGACTCGAATGCGAACTGTTAGACTCGTTGCCAATAGGATATGGCGATGTCTTGAAACAGGTATAAATCAAGTTGTTAAACAGAAATAAAGTGAAAGCACAATTGTATGGCACATTTTTAATGTATTCTTTTCATCAGACTGCGTTACCCTATAAAGACTGTTGGTTAATGTGGTTAAATGTGGGGTGGGGGTGGTATAATCCCATTCTAGCAGCTTTTCCATTTTTTTTTTTGTTTTCAGGGCCGGCCCCGTTTCCTGGATCTATGACTTGTCGACACCAAAACACAACAACCTAATAATCAGATAATTCAATAAACATTGCATGCGGATGGAAACAACAGGCCTACCCCAACCATTAATTTTATTTTTTGTCGTCGGGGGGGGCTTTCATTTTTTACAGGGCGCACCTCAACCCCTCCCGTATCTAGTAAATGAAATCATCATTTGTTTTAAACCTGCAAACATTGCAATGAGCTGCGTATGTGAACCTTAAACATCCAATTTTTATATATCTTGGGCCGTCGGGGGGGGGGGGAGGTTTTGAAAACTACCAAATAAATCAAAACTCCCACCTTTTCAGATTTAAACGCCCATTGTTCATAAAAATATATTCCAACCCTACTCAGAAACACACTGCCATGGGGTTCTCTAACCCCCCCCCCCCGCCTCCCCTGCCAGTGTCAAAATCAAATTAAATTCCGCCGCCCCCATCAAGTACCCTTTGGCCTAATGATCACCTAACAAATTGGAATGGAGTGCCCTGCTCTCGAAACCACCATCACGTCTCTCGTGTGACGTTTAAAGGTCGGTCCCAGCGTAAATAACATTCTGAATTGAATACACGTCTGTCAAACCCAATACCCCCCCCCCAATTAAGATCAATTGTTGCCCTAAGTTAAATCAGTTTAGGCCCTAGTTAAGATGATCTAGCGCCCCTACATACAGTCGATGTGCCCCAAATTTAAAATCAATTGATCCCCCTCATTTCGGTACACTCTTATTTAAGGTTAATTGATGCCCCAGGATTTGGATAAATTGGCGCCCCCCTAACGCAGCGTTTAATTTCGAACCCCTAAAATACGTAAATTTGCGCGCAGTAATTTTTTTATTATTTTTAATCATTATTACCTCTCTCTCTCTCTCCCGGCTCTCTTTCCTTCCCCCCCTTTTTTTATATAGTTCTGTCTTTTTCCTTTTCCTTGTGTTCTTCTACTCCCCCCCCCTTTCTCCCTTCCTCTTCTCTCCTCTCTCTCTCTCTCTTCTCTATTTCTTCTCAATCCTTTGTGCGCCCCTTTTCCCCTACCGGGGCAGGCCCGGGACCCCCCTCAGTAATAGCAATGATGCCACTAAATATAAATCATGAAATTCCCAATTTACACAAACCTGCAGCAACCCATGCCCTTGTACTAATCAAAACTTACAAGATCATGATTAGTATACATTTGAGACATTTCCATCAAATTAGTCATTTTGAACGCAGACAACACAAGATTAAAATATGCGATATGAGAAAAATTCGGCCTCGGGTACCGAGACTCGTGGACGTAGGATCGTGGGACGTAGGTCTCGGGACGTAGACTCGTGGGACGTAGGACTGTGGGGAAAATACTGCACCTCGTGGGCGTAGACTCGTGCGTAGTCTCGTGAGACGTAGGACCGGGGACTAGGTCTCGTGGACGTAGACTCGTGGACGTAGACTCCGTGGGAAAATTACTCGTCCTCGTGGCGTAGGAACCGTGGCGTAGGTCTCGTGGAACGTAGGACTCGTGGGAAAATATTCCGTCCTCGTGGGCGTAGGACTCGTGGGACCAGAGGTCTCGTGGGACGTCAGGACTCGTGGACCGAGGACTCGTGGGAAGACCCCGGATTTAACCCAAACCAAATTTCATGAGTCACCAATAACGACTATTCAGCCGTTCTTTATTCACGCATACAAAATAATGAAAGTGTGTTGAATATAGTTCACGTGTATTTACATTATGCATTCTCTACTGATATAAGGACTGTCCTTGTAGCAAACTAGGGTCACACATATAAATTCCAAATATACACACAAGTGTGTGCACCTACTCCATTCCATCAGATTCAATATCCGATTTTGTGTAAACTACACCTTCACATCAATGATAACAATAACAAATTGACACCTTCGTTAATTCAATGTTATCATGCAAACTATCCGAAATGGGGATAATTAGATAAAATGCATAGTGATCAATTTAATCTTATCCTACATTTGTGCAACAGTAATAGAATCTACATTTCCATAAGCTCAATTTTCAGTTAAAGTCTAGCTTGTCTTTCATATTCTAAAACAAAACACTTTATTACATTGTAAATAAACAATCGAACACTAACCAAATGTAATTAATAACAGCAATAATATAATGAACAATTACATGACGATATTCCAAGAAAGAAGAAAATCAAAATGTAGAAGGGGAACCGGCCATAGTCCATTCGTATCCAATAAACACTCACAATGAAGAGAAAAAATCGACTGAATCTGGACAAGGGGTTTAAACAAGGACGTGGGTTTTTTTTTAAAATTTTAAAATAAATCTTCCTTTGGGACAAATTTTAAAGTATGTAGCGATGTTACGCAATGTTGGGTCCAATACAATTATACTTGTTATACGAATTTTCATATTTTTTTTGGTTTTGTAATAGGCTTGATGCATCAATAACTTTGCTTACAAAAAAATAGGATTAAACCTATGTGATGGATTCAATAAATAAAAGTCAAGCTTAATCATTTTAGACATACCGTATTACTCCGCTTTAAATCAAATAATTAAAACTTAAAGTTAAAAAAAATAGTACGACCAATGCCAACAAATGCCACAATACACGACAACAAATTTGTGGAGCATGACAGAAGAGTAAGCTTTGGAACTGATAAAATGATTGGGAATAGATGACAAAATTGTAAAAATGAGCAAAAAGCAGAACAGATATATCATAATGGTTTTTTTTTGCTTGTTATATGATTTTCTTTTTTAACAAGAGCCCCTCACACTAAATTAAATGTATTGGCCCTCAAAAAAGCCTCAACCTCTTGTGCCCCTGAGCTGAGCCGCCACTTGCTTACTAGTTATATCCTATTATTTAAGTAATGACGAAATTGATGTTAAAACTGACAACGTTTGCCTTTAACAGGGCGAGGGTAGAGATTTAACGACCCTCTCCTATTCTATCACGTGTCCAAGAATAACCCTGTATCAGACTCTCTTTTGGAAATAATGATCAGTTAGCGCTTTGATTGCTCGAAAGTGACGCCGTTTGGAGGAAATTATACTATGGTTCGCAAGCTTGGTGTATCTGGATGAAGGGGAGAAAGGAAAATACAATTCAGGAATTTTTTAATAGAAACAGCAAACTGAATCTTGATTTAAAAATGGTGTTTTTTAAGGCATTTTCGTCGAACGTATTAAGGTCACTATCAAAAGCAAACAACCAATGTTTTACTTGGGGTATTTTTGAGGAAAAGAAAACAAATGCCACAGATGCTAAGTTGTTAAATGACAGATTTAATTGATTTGAACGATAATTTGCAAATTGGGAATGAATGGTAAAAAATTGTCTCTCTAGGCTAAATATTTTTTTTAACGTATAGAGAACAAAATTAACGACACTAACAGTATGGTTTATATATAAATTGTTAACATGAATAATGAATTACAAATTCAAGCACATTAAAAATAGAGATAATTTCATTAAATGTGATGTTGTGGATAAAAGACTACTTTAAAAGAATGTAAAACAAAATAACGTGAAATTAAATAAATCGACAATTATCATATTAAATGATTAAACCCGTAATAAAGCCTAATATCAACATTTATCGCCGAACATATTTATTTAATGTAATGCCTTCCGTTTGTAACTATCTTTCAAATCCTACCCGAAAACGCGCTAGCTACCTCGTTGAGAGCAAGTCCTCCATCGAAACTGCTGCAGAACCGTACCAACATCATCTTTGCTTCCCGGATCAAACCTCATCCAATGCAGTGACGAGGGCCCAACTTCAAACGGCAACGCAGGCAAATTGGGTGCGCTTCTCCACACGATTCTCTTGCTGAAATCTATTGTATTACGATACCAACAAACAATAAAGAACTAGTCAATGTTGATAGCAAAACAACAATTTGTAAGGTCTTGAGTAACTCATGCCCAGGAAACTGAAATGTGGTCACTTGGATTGTTGGAATGAAGCTGATATAATTTCGTTGATTCCAAACATGATGATACACGTAACACAATAACGCCTGAGCAAACACCACATGTCTTGATTTTGTACTAATTTTGTTGGCTTATATATGGCTACTGAATGTCGTAGAAGCGGTAAGCCAGCGACGACAAGGGTAGGGTGTGTGAGTACGGCGTATGACACCCGTTAAACTCTAACGCAAACCGTATCAGGTATAATTACCCTGGAAGATTACCAACAGGACAATCCAAGGCAGTGGATCCAAGAAAATCGAATTGAATGCATTTCGGGGCCCAATTGTTCCGGGACAAAGAAGCCGATTTTGTTCAGACAATTGGGGCCCCCGAAATGCATTCAATTCGATTGTCTTCGATCCGCGCCTGACAACTACCTCATGAATGTTCAGGTTAGTGTTATGTTAAGATAGTAGCTCTTTGGAGGGGGGGGGGGTTAGTTGTCCGGGGTAATTGTCTTGGGTAGATTGTCCAAAAGT
>CALNVZ010002100.1:47404016-47416588 GCA_940671915.1 Paracentrotus lividus | reverse complement strand
AGAAGATAAAAAAAGAATTACTCTATTATACCTAGAAATACCAATAGAACCACAGACTCAGGAAATTACCATAAGATACCAGGAATTCAGAAACCAAGAAACCACAGGACATTGAAGGGCAGCAACTGGGAATTGATATGAAAAACGAACAGTAGGCTAAAAGAATTACAAATGCGACAAAAATATCCCCTAAAACTATAAATCCGAGTAACACCCCCAAATAAATTGATAATCACCCCGTTCATTGTTATGTCATATGATTATCCTTAGGTATATAATACTTTGTTGTAAAAATATTACTCTGAGTATAGTTTTAAACGCAATTCATTTAGATATTATGACCTGTTGATAAACAACTGCGAAGGGACACTGATCTAAAGAAACATAGTTATCAACTATAGTACCATGTACTAGGAGTTGCAATTCACCACAGGGGGCGGTCTATGATGCGGAAAAAAGATGGGGGGGGGGTTATGATTTCATGTTGCCCGACTCCCACGGTCCATCTCCGTCCTGTAAAAGCGGCATGAAACGGGCGCGGCGTCCCATTCAGATCCTTTTACGTCCGGTTAACGACGTGCTTCGCCGGTTAAGAACCGTTCTGAAATACCCGGTCATCCACCCGGAAAAAACAGCCGAGGCAAGGAAGTTCACGCGTTCTTTAAACATCCTTCGGAGGGTGCCCATGCGACGCTTCCTATGAACGTGTTGGAGGGGGCCTATCAACCTGAGCTTACACGTGTGCCTTCAACGTTTGCAGCCGTGTGCATACAATTGCGTGGCCAGAACGGTGAGGCGAACGGTGCGCTAACACGGCTAATGTGACACCTGCATTCACAAGAGCATTCGAGGCTTCGGTGATTCACAATACGTGCGCCACTTCGGTTGCAGCTGGACAGGCCATTTTGAACTCGGGGTCGAACACGCAAGGCGCAGCGCACGTACAAAGTTTGTGTTGTTTACTTCTGCCTTAAAGTTGCGGACCAATACTTCTCGGGAATGCGGGTGACACTAAGACAAATATTTTAACTGATCTTGGCATACCGGCCAGTGCAGCATAATTATCGCATTGTATCATTATATTTGTTATGGCAAATATGCGGCGGCAGCGCCAAACACACACAGAGATTAATTTCGATGTCGACTTTTTTCCCAGTGTGGCATTGCGAATTTCGGCCTGTCCGCTGCAAATCGATAGGTGGCGCACCGTATTGTGAAATCCACCGAATTACATTTTGAAAAGTCATTAAAATTTATAGTTGTAACTATTTGAGAAGGTAGCAACCCGTGTATGAGACAGAGGACACCTTAACAAAATAAATAGGACCTATTCTCTAGATGGGACACACGAAATCTCATAATGAAAAAGGGCACAATACACGAAATGAATTTCATTTATAAATAGCGGAATCGGAGATCATAATAAACCGCTTGGTCATGCAAATATGTTACCCTCCAGGTTCGACCATGAAAAGTAAATATTTGGATCTGAATCAATATGTACGAACTACTGGCTAATCGTTGCTTTGAATGCCTATGTACGCGCTACTGGTGGTAGCGCCACAGTGTTTTTGTCCATATTATGCTTCTCAAATTATGCATCTAATATTTTACAGTCACATAAATATCCGGTAATTTGACTGATTGGAGTGTTGTGCATTATTCTAGGCTTTTATATGTTGTTGTAATTTAATTTTTTAAAGAATTCAGTTCCACATATTTACAACTCCGTAGAAAATTGAAGTGCTATTTATGGGAACTCGTATAGTGACCTGCACTTGAAGATGCTATATCATGCACCTGAAGTGCGACTTGCCCTATGATAATTGTATCAGATAAAAAATGTTCATATCAGTTTGGGATTCGATCCGGGGAGGTCAGCTACGACTGGACGACTACGAGACGCTGACGTTCACCAGAATAGACTCATACGGAGATCTCTCAGAACTTGTTTTTAATTATGACAGC
Organism: Paracentrotus lividus; assembly: GCA_940671915.1. NCBI lineage: Eukaryota > Metazoa > Echinodermata > Echinoidea > Camarodonta > Echinidae > Paracentrotus > Paracentrotus lividus. Next base: position 47,414,620 of record CALNVZ010002100.1, on the reverse strand, counting down.
ATAGAGATATTATGGCAATTTGAGAAAGTTCATCGTGGCAAGAATATGATCCTGCTAGCATCGAAGAAGTGAATATGGTCTAACTGGCTAGTCACGCTTCTCAATGCGGGACCGCAGGTTCGAATTCAACAGAAGTCACACCACTCTTTTGCTAAAAGTTCAGCTCGCGGAAAGTGCTAAAAAGCACTTTGAGTGCAGTTAATGCGGCGGTACACAACTCGCCTACTTCGCGTGCAACTTCCTACGATGGATTCTGTAGAAAATTCGTGCCAGCGGAGGTAAACCTTGCCAGGTGACAATGCATGTACGACGTGCAGAGTTTTTTTACAATACCCTTACTACAGAAACGGCAGAAATGCAGAGTTGACCAAGGACCTGTGCGTTGCCCGTGTACATGCAAGCGCAGGCTACGTTGATGGCACGTGCCCCGACTGTAGCAGCCTAGCGGACGAGTTGTACCGCGCGCATAAACAGCACTCCGGTTGCAGTTTATCTCTTGCCCATCTCTTAAAAAGCGCTGATGTACGCCTCTTGAAGTGCTAAAAAAAAGAGCTCTTCAGATTTTAAAAGTTGGGGTAAATAATGCTGCCCATACAGGAGATTAGTGAGCTGTCGAATGCAATCCCTGAAATTGTAAAAACGGGGGGGGGGCGCTACCTGGAGGCACTATATTTCATAAAGTAGGCCTATAATATTGCTTGAGATTTTCTACACCACGAATTATTAGGGGAAGATTTTCCTTAGTCCCTACAATTATAATACATTTAAGAGCCATCTTTTTTTTTATTAAGGGCAAACGTAATACAACTTGACAAAGGACAAAATTTCAAATTTTGACCCCTCCCCTCGTAGAAGTTGTCCGTGTTAATTCGATTTAACGGTGTATGTGTGTGTTGAAATCTAATATAATCCATATAAATGGATTCGCCAAAAGCTTGCATCAATGGGAGCGATGGCATTCGTCTCATAATACACGACCGTCGTTTCTTCAATTTGGGGAAATAATGCCAAACAAAAGTTAATGTAGAATAAAAGTAGAATTGTTGATCAATGCCTATTAATTGCGGTTCATTAATGCGCCATAATAGTAAGTTTTATTTTTTGAAGAACCACACGAAGTATGTTACTTCGGACGCTACTTCTCTATATACTAAGTTTGTATAAACAAGAATTTGGCTTCGTTAGTCAAACTTGACGGGGCAAGCAAATTAAATCTTAATGCTGAAAAGAAAAGAGAAAATAATAATGCGATAAGAGATGTATGAGACACCAATAAGACAAATGTGCTTTCTAACCTAAATAACAGATTGTAAATAAAACCCAGATAAGATAATCATTAAACATGTTCATTGAAAGAGATTGGTATGAAAATCGTCAAGAAAAAAGAGCATGAAGTTTTTTGAACCAAGAAGGGTATTGAAAAGGGGCTGCAGACAAACGTCGATCCGATTTGCGTCCCTCAGCGCATGTCATATAAATTGCATCTATTTCTGGAAAATAAAAAACTTTGTCATGGCAAAAATAATAAATAAATTCTGACAGACTCATACAGATATTTGAAGTTAAAAGCCTCGCCTTAAAAAGGCGACTATGAAAAGAAGCATTGAGAAAAGTAAAAGTGAAAGAACACCCAAAGTTAATCCGTTAAGAAAAATATGAAGAAAGAGATTTTTACATTTGACATTTAGCTTTTTTCAATTTTGACGACTTACCAGATCGATAAGCTTTAGAAGTAAAAGCTTTGATCGATCTTCTTTTAGAATAATACGCGTATAAAAATAATTGCATATAAAGTCTTTGTGTGTTTAAAGACAGAAATGACTTTAGAATTGTCTGCACCTTGAGCTTGTTGGAAAGGTCAATAATTAACAAGAATCTTGATCAAAGATTTATTACACCAAAAAGTTTTAAGCTATCAATATCCTTTCAATTATACCACAAAGGCTAAACTGAATTATATTGCCGATAATATAGAAATATTGATCGAATCTTCCATTTTCATGTTATGGCCAAACCATTTTTCCATCCTGTATCTCCTATTTCACGAGGCTGTCACATATTATATATCAATACGTTAAGGGTGCATTAATGGTGATAGTTACAAATAAGTAGTTTTCGTTTTTTGAGGCAGAGCGTTTTCAAATGACATCTATTCAAATTCCAGGACAAGCTACGACGAAACGAAATATATTATTACTTAATCCATGTTATGAAACCTTCTCGTGTAATAAATCTAGAAACGATTAGCAGGACTTTGCTGAGTCATTCCACAAAAGTTTGATAAACATTGATGCGTTTTGGCTTATCTTTTATCGATTTTCGTAAAATCTATATGATATTGTATGTTTTTAAAGTGGTGTTAAAAAACGATACGTTTATTATGGGTGGAAGTAGAATCTAAATCATTTCTGTGTTTACTGAGGCAAATGATATACAATAACTAAGAAGCGGGATTTATCATGGTCAAGAGTTTACTTCTTTCTATATAAATATAAAGGTAAAACAAAAAATAGTAGAATGAGTATCTTACTCTTATGGCAAAAAAAAAAAAAAAAAAAAAAAAAATGAATAAAAAAAATATAGGTTTTCACGTCAAGTTTAAACTATCTCTGATCAATTTGACATTTATTACAAGCAACTTTCGTTCCGAAATGTGATCGGGATAATAAATCTAAGGCGCCTTCTCCAAACAAAGTGCGTCAGCTCCCCGTCTTTTGTACTAAAAGACGAATTTATATCGGGCTCTCAAGTTGAATAGAATCCTGAAAATCTTAAAGGGGCTGTCCCACAGAGGCGATCGTTGTTGCGACAACTGGCGATCTTGCTGTTGTGAAGTGTGAATAGCAGTTGGTTGGTTTAGCCTAGCTTAGATAGAGTCGTATGTAGGTTTTAAACGGGCCTTTGTGCCACTACTTCACCAAAATCAGGATCGGCCCTCCATTCAGAATGTACAGTCGCCGCAAATTTTTGAAATTTTCAAAAAATCACTCACGACGCCAAATTTTAATGCGCGACTTAGCGGACTATCACGAAATAAAGGCGACGGCACTGCCTCGGATAGAAAACACCTCGAATCGCCTGTGTCATCGCAAGGAATCGCCACAGTACGCAGAGTTCATAATTTGGTTGATTTTAAGCTGCGACAAGAGAAGTTCGAGCCGCGAGATGCGCGAAGGTCGAGGCTATTGTATTATCGATACCAGCTATTGTTTTAGCCCTTTTGTTTGCGTGAAGTAAGTCTGTTGTCGCATAGGCTATCGTAGACAGAGTCGTAGATTTACGTATATGATTCTTCGGTCACCATACGATCTGACACATTCTGGCAGGTTCTAATATGCATAGGTGTCGGCCACAACGATCGCCTTCTGTTGGGACAGGCCCTTTTAATAACGGCTTAAACATGTAAAGCAGAAAGGCCGAATTGGTTCTCGCGTTAGATCAGGAAGCTGCCGGGAAAACTGACGCATTTGGAGAAGGCGCCTAACGTTAATCAAACTGGATAGCTCCGCTCCATTAACGAATTTCAATTGCAAAAAGAAGTTTAAAATTGACCGGGAAAACCATAGTTCTTAGTCAGTTAGTAAGCTTGTCCATATAATTTGTGCAGCTTGAGAAAATTGCAATATCATCTCGGAACTTAGAAGATCATAATATTAAGATTGAGTGATGACGCAACTTTCTGTTCCGTCAGTATTGAATTCTTTTGAGGAAAATCCGATAAACACCACACTTCTCAATCCGCGTCAATAATCTTTATCCTCTAGCTCGCACAGAATTCCTATAGCGTATGTATTAACAGATGCGAAGTTAACTGTGGTTGTCTGTGCACCAACCACAAATAGGCGTGGCATTCGATTGCCATAAAAACATCGATGTAAATACATCAATCTTACTAACTACATTCATAATCGCTATCCATAATCTCATTTCAAATCCACAATAGTTTTAGGTTCAATAAGAATTGAACAATCACAGCCATCGACCACAGTAAGACAAGTGAAAAAATATTACGCATCCTTCCGCCAAAATAATTAGCTATCGACCATTCTTTAAAAGAGCAATGAATTAACAAATAGTCACAATCAGTCGATAGAGTATAAAAAAAGATGATCGATTCGATCTTGACCCATGATGAACAGGGATGAAAAATCAAAGAGAGAGAGAGAGGGAGCGGGAGATTGGGCGGGGCCCCGAACCAGTCTTTCTCGCCACTCTTTATTTGCTTGCCAATCGCTTGTCATCTATTTATTATTACTGTTTATCACGATATTGTACTATTCACCCCCTTGTTATACCAACATGCTGACCAAAAAGTTTAAAACAGATACTAAACCTTAATCATGATCATATCAATCAGTTGCTAAACTCAAGGAAGAGGCGCGGTATTACTCTACGCAAACGCGATACGCGCCTAGACTTTCACTATTTGCAACAGTTTTTCACTTTGTTCTTGATATGGGGCACTACCTTTTTCAAAAAATAGAGGTCAAACTTAATAAGTACCAAAGATCTGAATTTCAAAACAAAATAGGAATACTTAGCAAAGGAGAAAAAAAGTCCTGTCACTCGTATTTCAATTCGAACATCAGTCAGATCAAATTCTGTACAATATGCCAATTTTGCTCTTCAAAAATAGCTCATCGCTGGCACTAGTCAGTCGTCCTCGAATTACGCACATAATATATTACACCATATTGATCAAGCATTTTTAAAAAGCTTGATCTCAGTTATTTCCAAATATGGTTAATTCATTCTCATGGTTAAAAAAAAGTCCGCACTTTAACATAACACAAACGAATCTTTACTAGATGTACAATATCTCCGCATATCACATGCTAGCTATTGCGATCTCAGCGCTTGTCTCGCAAGGATGTGACACAGATCACATTATATCAATACCAGTCTGGATAGGGAACTAATCAATTAGTGAGAATAAAGAATTCTCTGAATAACAACTTTTAGCAGCAATGTGGTTATAGGCTTGCCAAATGTCGTTTCCCCCAACTGCTGCGTATCTGGTCAGCGAGCATACACCTACGAAACTATATAAAACCTGTAATTATTATCATGTCCATGGATAAGTAATTAGGCTCGAACGATTTCGACTGAAAACAAATACCATTTCTACCACAGGAAGTTCTTCTTAGGCAGTTTTTGTACCTAAGTAACTAATTGCAGCCAGTTGTCGAATCGTCGCTTCTCCCGTCGTTGGTGCCTTTCAATTGTACAGCAGTGACAAATTAAGAGCATCCTTAGACGTTCCTATAATTCTGTCCCGCTCTTCCCCTCTCTAGACCTCCGCTCACTTTTTCCACTGAAATCATGAATAAGATGTTTTGCGTTTTCCCCTCCTCAAATAATGACGTGCGTCTTTATGTTTAAACTTTAATGTCATTACGTTAGTAGTTTACAATTCTGAAGTGGAGCTCAGGAGAATTGATATAGATTTGTGCCGTTCACAGTACGTCTTGATTGATACATATCTCTTTTTTAAAGAATATCGACTTCTAATTCATTGTTGGCGGGCAGGATCGAAAGAACATTACATTCCGCTTGCATAGCTGTGATTTGGTCCACAACTTGATTGACCCAACAATGATCGTTGACTGTCAACAACAAGTCGATGATTTTTTTATCCAGTAAATCACAGATTGCTTATGCATCGAACCACAGCAGCACAAGTATATCAAACGGTTGTTTGCTTTTTTTAATATCATACTAGATATGTATTTATGTCTTGTATTATTATCTTCGATCAATCAACTCAAAAGAAAACATCTGAATTATAAATAATGCGTTCTTGACCTGATAGACGAGTCAAGTGATTTATTCGTAATGGTGTGGAACTGGTCCTTCATGTTGATAAAAGGGAAAAAATTGATAATGATCGATCAATCTTAAAAAGATCATGATAGCAGTAGGAGTTTGATATAGCAATAATATCATTAAAATGGTACTTCTTTGCGTAGACCAATATCAAATACGCTATTATCACATTCATAAGATTGAAATATTGTACTCACTTTATCTATTTATTTACTTAAATATTTGTCAGGCTTCATATTTGATTAGTTTGTATTCAGGCCTATAATTACGATTCAAAAATGGAATTTGCTTCGCAAAATTTCCCTGAAATTTATCCGGCCGTGCGGCTTTAATATCGCTTGAAACTCGCAAGCGCATTTTTGGATTGTGTAAACCACCAAGAAAACGAAAGAGTCAGATTTTACGGCCAAATCATTGAAAGGCTGCAAAAAAGGAGTACAGCGTTTTGAAAGTGGGAGGGCGTCGATGAACTATGTAATATAAATATATATAGTTATTATATAGTATATATATATACTATATATTATAAAATAATATACCTATACCATCCTCAAGGCGACCGACTTCCTCTTAGCATGCATGTATATTCAGTCGGTAACGCTGGTATGGTTTAATTACGCAATTTAAAAAGTATGGATATGCGCACATACAGGTATTTTCAAGATTAGTTGTATATCATTATTATATTATGTTATTATTATTTTGATCTTTCTTTGAAAGTTTAGTTTAAAATAGACATTGGCAAATCGGACGGGTATGAAGGTCATGAAATCAGTTCAGAGTTTGATGGAGTTGGCAACGGTGGTCGTTCGATTTGGTTTGGGGCGTTGGGGGGGGGGGATTTGATCGTCGATATTTTTCTGCATCTCGCTAAGTTAAACATACGATGTATATGGATCAAGTGTCCATTGTTGGTGGGTGGGGTAATGCTTGTATACACACCTGGCATATAAATAGGGGGAAATCGAGATGGTATAAACATGATATGTAAATACATGTAATGTGGTAGTGTTGGAAATGTATGATCATGTAAAATATTTCCCTATAGGATAGTGAGCATAAAAAGGCATTTGTGAGCATAATTGTGATGTCCGCGAAACGTAGGAAGGGGCTCAACGGTTTGTTACACAGGGTGGGACTATTGATGATCGTAATGGCACTAATAATATGCAGCATGTCAGTAATCTAATGTACATATTATTCAAATCACTTATTGGCGGAAGCGGAAGCGCGAGCTGAAAATTGTTAGTCCTATAATGTGAATACATAATCAGAATAGAGGGAGATAGTATTATAGAATAATGCGATAGTCGAAAGCGGATATAAAGTGGCTTTATCTGGTTTATTAAAGGGGCGCATCGATGATGTAAATGTCTAGTAAATATACACATAAGGCACATTTTATCATCGATGAGTACTGAGTATAATTGTCGATTTTTAGGTGCGGTAATGCGAGCGGCGAAGCGTGAGGCTTGAGAATTTTCGTCGATAATATTGAACTAAAACTGGTATTTGGGTGAGTGTGTACACGTGAGCTATAAGCTGGGCGAAGATACCATCGATGGAGGGCGTAGTGGGGGCTTTTAGACTGGTGATACTGAGAGCGGAAATACGCACTAAGGTAATCGTATTATGCCGAACAACAGCAATCTATAAACAGCAGACGAAATCATGATATGGAAGGTGAATGTTTTGCTCGTTTAGGAATGTGAGCCGCGAGCGCGAGCTAAAATTTTCTCATATGGTGAAGTTGCTGATGAAACAGAGTATGTTGTAAGACCCTGCTCATGGGAGCAACGAATGGGGAGTGGAGCTGTGTTTTAAACAAACCATCGTGACGTTAATACATGCATAAAAGATGAAACAAAGTCATGAATAAGATTATATTTGCGAGCGCGAAGGCACGAGCTGAATCATTTCAGGCAAATTTTAACTAGTCATCTAAAATTTGATTGATAATTGAAAACAGGCATTTAGCCCCGCAGAATAGTGGAAGTGTATTATATAATCAATGGTCTGAGTAAAAAAAAAAGTTACCTTGACAATGTTAATGTGTAATAATTTATAAAACCATCGTGGGATTTTCTAGGGGAATACCTATGCCTTCAGTTTACTTATCGAAGCACCTGTCCCTATGCACCCTGGATAGGTGCCCCTGATTATCATCAATTTTATGGTTTTTGTTTCTTTTTTTTTCCCCATTGTGAATAGTGAACATCTGCGCTTGGATTATCCTACACGGTGTATTGTGAATTTCATGATTACTAAAGTATATCAGGCACACACGAGAAAGATTAACGAACATGACGAAAAAGTAGAAATTTGGATATTTGAATGTCAGAAATATGCTTTTAGACTGCAAAAATTAATATAATAATGTCATAAGTGTTTTATATGATAATGAATTGTATGAGTAGATTTATATCCATATAATATGATATTTTTTATTTTCTTGATATCAAAAATATTGGGGGGGGATATTGTACAACCATCCCCCCCACCGAAATTATTTGGGGGGATGCATCCCCCCAATTCCCCCCCCCCCCCCACAATCGACACCATGGAGTGAGGTATATGTATGAAGGCGATACATATATTGTCTGGTTCTTATAACGCGATGAATACTTATTTTCAAGTGTTATTGTTCGATCTGTTCGAAAGCGACTTTACCAATAAGCTTTAATTCATAAATTTGGACAAATTCAACAGCATACATTTAAAATCAGCCTTGACCCTTTGCTAGAACATAGACACTGTTTGATTAAACAGAATTAATTAGATTTCTGTAAAAAGACTCCGCAGGAGAATACGTGACTTCATCGGTTTTGTTGGACGCTTTTTGAGGATCGGCGCTTTATTCAATACACGAGCTCTTTCAATATCAGAGTTAATGGTAGAGTACACGTATATCTATATCGTTTGACAAATTGAATAACGAGTCTTTATCATCAACACCGACCTTGTGGGCCTTGGCTGGAAAATGTCGAAAGTACTATTTAACTGACCGAACCACTCCGACCTACCTTTGGCTTGTATCATTTCTTTAGGTTTCAGCAAAAGAAGCTTTTAAATGACCATGGTGACAACTGCTTTAAACTGTTAACCCATTCTTTAAATCGAGGTATCGATACTTATCTTCAGGTTATCTTCGTTTTTCATTGGTTATGAGGAAAGGTATAAAAGAGTGTTCGATGAAGTTACAATCTATAATTGGTTTTAGTTGTTACCTGAAGTTGACGCTTAGTATCGTCGTGCGACCAATCTTTGACAATACTCCTTGAATAGTCGTTTCTAGCCTACAGTTGCAACCATGTAACAACTCAAGTTCTCCGATCGCGGAAGAAGACCAGGAAAGTCTTGTCCATACGATTTTGACACGATCTACATAATCTTCGCTACTCTGGCATCATCGGCAAGCGGGCTTGTCCTGGTCGTGATCGTCGCATCAAGGACCTCCAAGACGTGACGAATCTCCTCATCGTAACCAATCCTTGATCGATTTTTACGACATCCTTGTTTCTCTTAGGTGGCCTTCGTAATCCGTTCCCACCTTGCCTGTTGATAATCAGACATTATCCCGATTCCTCTGTGCTTTCTGGTACACCAATATCCGTTCTGGTCTCGATTGTAGCAAGCTGTTTGAGCCTAGCGATGAAACCTTAGAGCGCTATATTGCTATAGTATTTCCAATTCACTATCGGGTCAATACTATTTCTGGAGAGCAATTGCCGTTACCCTATCCATGGATATCGGGCTTTCTCTTTCAAGTATCTTATTGGAATTAGTACAGTAAAAAATGGCGAGTGTCGTTTTCTTGTGGCCTGATGAAGTAACGAAGATTGCAATAGTCCTGGCTACTTACATATGGAGTTCTTGATAACTGTTGTTACCATGGTTTTGGTCTATGCTAGGATCTTGCTCGAGCTTCGTCGAAGTGCCAACACGTTCTCACAACCTATCAACAAAAACGCATCAGCTGAAAATGAAATGGTACAGGAAAGGAACAGGACGCACTGCAGTTGACTTTCGCAGTAAAGCTCGTAAGAATACTGTGAAGACGCTTGCTACAGTTTCTATCTGCTTTGTGATATGCATGTCTTGCAACCAACACATCTATCTTGCATATGGCTTTGGTGTGTATTTGAACTTTGATGGACCCCTGTACATCATGTCTGTTGTGATGGCATTCGGAAACATTTGGATCAATCCTCTCATCTATACCTTTCAATATGAACGATTTCAGAAAGGTATCAAGAAGGTCTTTTGTAGTAGTCGCACTCAATCAAAGACGGTCAATGTCAGCAGTATTGCACCTGGACGTATCTAGACTGCAGTCGTTTAGTTGAAGAAAAAAAAAATGAATGAATATTTATTATATATAATTATATAAATATATATATAGTGAAATGATTGACAAACACAAAATTCTCTATAAACCAATTTCTTTCGCTGTATATATATATATATATATATATATATATATATATATATATATATATATATATATATATATATATATATATGTATATTACTATACAAGTTGAGAATTTCCTCAAATCAGAAGTTGTATCAATTCAAACACACATGTCTAAGGAGACAGAAAAGGGTCTTGAAACCTCGTTCTGTAAGGTTGTGTAAAACGGACTACTTAACTTTGACAAATCACCACACTAATTTTTAAGAAGAGATTTTTTTTTTCTTCGTCTAATGAAATGCATTTGAGCAAGAGCCACCGTATTTCTCACAATTTCTTCACTAAATCATTTTAAATCAAAAAA
>CALNVZ010002100.1:47352764-47403991 GCA_940671915.1 Paracentrotus lividus | reverse complement strand
CAGAGAGATAGTTCCCGAAGTACAATATTCAATCATATCTCATTACGAGAAAGAGTTCAACTAGGACAAATATTATTAGAATGATGAATTATAAGTACCAAATGACTGGTGCTTCCATAACGAAGGGTTGAAAGTTAGGTTTGTATAGTTATTGTTAAAATAGATAAAAGGTATGAATTTTTCATGCTAAATCTTTTATCTAAATATTTTGATTATTAAGCAAAATTGTCAGTATTGCTGTTGGTGCCTCCAATCCTCATTGGCTGTTTGACGTTGTTTCTTTTTTTTCAGTCAAAAGTGTATGCTTTTTCAAAAAATTGACATCTCCAAAAGATATATTCATATTACGTAGACTGTCACATTACAAGTGCATCTATTCACTCAAAAATTATAAATCTGCAACGTCAAAAAAATTATGTACCATACGTTTCGCAGAGGGATGACTGCTGTAAAGCCTGTCAACACACAGTAAATTGGCTATCGTCGAGGCAGATTGCTCGTTCAAACATGGCATACTGCGCACATCGTTCACATCTGTATAAAAGAAAGATTAGCAACACATAATTAATCTTAAATTTTTTTTTCATATTTCCGTTTATTACTTTCGGATACATGATGCTATAAACGCTGGTTGTTTTAGTTCTGTTTAGTATCATTGCGGGTTCATGTAATACTAAGTATTAAAAACTGATTTTTAAAGAAGAATAATGCAGTGGATTGTAATAATTTTCCGATATTAGGTGGAATAACTAAACCTATATAAATGTCGCTTTCTGGTTGTTCATGACGTTTATCGATTTATGACGTACAGACTACATCGGGAACATGATATCGTGAAGTCTTAGATTGAAATAGATAAGCCACTATTCTTAAACTTACCATTCGAGCAATTGGAACATAAATCCCTCAACGCAAACGCATCGTAAACTGTTCACGACCGTCACGAGGTGCTACCATTCACACACGATCACTGGCACCACTCGTCCGATTGTCCTAGTTATGAAATAAAATGTAAAGTCGCAATAAAATGAATAGATTGTAATTTCAAAATAGTGGTTTAGAATAGATTTAAATTAAGAAAAATTGAAATTTGCGCTCATTTTTTATCTATGTATTGAGATTCGATATTCGGTAAACGACAATTTTATCCGACGAACCACTTTTCAAGGTGGACGCTACTTCATCTCCGCTAGGGATAATTTATTCTTAAGAATCTCAATGATATGGAAAAAGTCATATAAAGAAATGACATTGAATGAAATGAATGTTTCCTCTAAATACTGCAAGTTAGATCATAACGTGATAAAGTATGATAGCTTGAAATTAATCAGAGAAAGATGGTCCTGTACTCATTAGCAGCTATTTCAAGTAAAGGCAAAGAAAGTCTATTAATGAATCAAAATATTAAACATAACTACGAACAACAGTGCATTCATGAGCGGAGTTATCTAAATCTTTTGCGAAAATAGAAAGTTGATACTTACTGGATTTCACAGAGAGTGCCGTTGTAACGCAGGTCGCATCTGCACTCAAACCCATTGCTCCACATCCATACAAACTTTCATTGACACATCGGATTGGCTGGACAACTTTTATACGTGTACGGGTTTTGCAATCATTCTAAGATTATTTGTTCTTTTTGAAAGTGATAAAGTTTGCTTATGAAGAATTTTCTCAATTAGAGTTTACTTTACTCTCTTATTCCAATCATGGCAGATTGTGAAGCAGGTCGAATGCCTTCAGTAATGAAACCATTGATTGAAGTGACATTAATTTCATAATTGTAAAAAAGATACATCATTTTAGAATTGTTTTAATGGCCACTACGATAACCCCCACCTGAGATATAAAATGACATGGGTAAACATTTTACTCCTTGTCGTAATTGATATGAGCTCTAGATTTCAAGAAAAATTCGTGTCAACGATTAATCACCTGTTTCTTTAGTATATGTCTTAATTATGAATGTGTTTTGAGATAGGTTATTAATGCACGTTAGGACCCACTCGCCCTTAACTACATCCCGAAGCTATATAAACCGAAATTCAAGGGTCAATTTTTACGGCATTTCACAGTTGACACCTTGTACCAAGCGCAGCATGCAATACGTAATGGTAGCAATTGATTCTCAAGTCTTAGCATGATCCACATTCTGATTCATAGTGGAACACTCTGGCATTATCAATATCTGGATTAGTTAGAGGCAGGAAAAAAAATTGATGAAAAATTGGTATCTAGCCACAGTAATCTTCGAAGACAGGTTTAATATCACATTCTAAGGGGCCATTTTCTATGTAGGCCTACGATAATTGTATCACATAGAATTTAGCTGTAGAAAAGTATTGATATGTAGTGTTCACATTAAGGAATGTGCACTACGGATGGAATATGATTTTAGGCCGGCTAATTACACGATTTACATAGATGTAACTTCTTATTAAGGCTTAGTTATAGGAAAATGGAGATGATGTCCTGGAAACCCTGCTTTATATGGCCCTCCACATGATAATTTCTGTGTTCTCTCATTGTGATGGTTTTGTCACAGGGGGTGTGACATTATTTAATACAATTATATTTCAATGATTAGTGATGACTTTTTTTAATTACTACGACTCCAGTAAAATTCATTCGATAAGGACTGATCGCTAATATCGGAATGGTTAGTACATCGGATTAAGGGCGTAAACAGCTAACAGATTATATACAAAAAAAAATTTGAAGCATTATTCATTCTGCTAAAATGCATTAATGCATATTAACATTACCTAGTTTACAGTTAGTGCCTGTTCCAACCGGGTTGACATGTGCACGTATAACGTCTCCTTATTGGTATATCCAGAGTTGAGGGCAAGGCATGCTGAACATCGTCACATCTGGGTTTTAACAATAAGATTGAAATGTAATACGAAAATTACCGGTGGATTAAAACATAAATTTGTTTTACAAAATAAACTCCCACTACAGAAAGATTAAAAATTTCGGACTACCTACCAGCTAGATGATGAAATGCGTTGGAACTACTTTTATAATATATATTTGCTTTTGAAACTACTGTAAATGAAACAAACTTAGTTTTTGATCTTAACTACGCTTGAATTTACTGAAATAGCATATCAATATTTTTAGGTTGCAATATATCGTATAGATTGATGTGAGACCATATATTATATCTTATGAGATAGAAATACAGTAGGATGAATCATGGTTTAAAACATCGACATAGAACAATCAGTAATAATAACAATAAAAACAACGATTAATAAAAATAATATGATTTATCCATGATTAAACACAACAATATAAACATGCAATTATGTCCTATTGGAACTCTGAACCAGATTCATGTGATGACCATCATGCCCTGCAGTACAGTTACAGCTGAATTGCATTCTGCATGTTGTTACATTCGCCGCCATTAATTGAGGTTGACTCGCACTTCGTGATATCGCATATCAATATAACAATATTGTTTTGGCTTAGAAACCCACTTATCACTTACAAATAAATGGTTTTTGTATTTGAAGTGAGTATGCAAGTATGATTTGGCTAACTCTATACGCTTAAAATAAACCTATTCATGGAAGAAGATTTCTTGTATTTATGAAGATATCAGGTGAAACTACATTATCGTAAAGGCAAAACAAGTAATGCTAACAATTAACCGTTATCTTAAACCTTGTGTTAGTCAATCAGCTCTCAATGCTAATATAATGTATTGAATGATCATTCGCAGTCTGCCTTTACTGGCATTTGTGGAAACCAGGAAATAGGCTGTAATTAGAGTAAATGAAGAAATATCTATGCCTTCGATCGCATATGTAACGAGTCACCGCGGATGCGCAGTAGGAATACTTGTTGATACCATCTCATGCGTGGACACACAGATCAACCTAGGCTGGGTTGCTGCGTCATTCAATCGATGTCTAAAAGCATAATACAAATTATAAATGTTAAAGCAATGATGATCGTCTGATTAGTCTTACTTTATTTGTACAAAAATGGAAAACTGTTGATCTTACTCACCTGTTTGTTCAACAAGTTTCGAGAATATTTGTGTATGAGTTTTAGTTTGAGACTTATATTATATTTGTGTCATATAATACTGTAAAATCGAATGTATAATTTGTACATATGTTTTACTTTATGTAAAATGTATATATAATCATAGTAGCAAACTAGACGGGGCCAACCTAGCACTAGCTTTAGCTATTTGTTGTGGCTCCATTTACCAAATTGTGCATATTTATTATTTGAATCTGCTTTATGGGTATATCTTTTTGCAAATGTTGGTAATAATAATAAATACCATATATTTCTGTACAGACAGTAAGATTCGCACAGTTTTGACTCTAATGTTAATGGACCACAATTTTTTCTTTAATTGGAACATTCTGTTAATTAGCTTTGAATTAATAATTGATCGTAATGTGTAAGAATCTATAGAAAAGTAAAAAATATCCTAAATTTCATTAAGATCACGAATTTACCCGTCATTCCTTTCTCATAATTGTAAACACTTCTGTAAATCAACACAGCTATACGGCAGGAACATTATAATATGAATTCATACATTTTGAGAAACACAGACCTTCCTATAATACAAATGTGGTATTTTCACCAAGTCGTAAAAGTTAGCGAAAGGACTTATAAACAACGTTGGAACATTGTTCCTGCGTGTAGTACTTAATCCACATGGGTTTATAATTCAGCGCCGCAAGCCACTGATCACAGTCATTCGTAAGTCATTCGTACAGGGTTGGATGGAAACACGCCCAAGAACTACCAACTTCGCACATGCTGCCTGTGATCCAGAGAGATCACGCATGTGAGCCCATTCGTCACATCCAGCAGGTTGCCGCCATTTACATGGTCATATGACAGTTAATCCGCTCACACGTTTGGCGATATTATTGAATCATTAAATTCAAATAAAAAAAATTGATTAAAAAAATATTTCTTTACACTTGCCAACAAAGGAAATTCACAATGTCACAGTCTAAGGACTTCAAAGGAGAACATTGGCAAAACTAATAAGATGTTTGTTTGTATGTTTTCTTTACTAATGAAATAATGATCAGCAACTATGAGAATAAAGGTCCCTGCCATCAAAGGAGAAAGAAAACAAAAAATAAGAAAATAATCATAATATACATTGAACGAGCTATCTTTAATGTGAATTTAAATTGACATCATTCTCCATAATATGAAACAGACCTGAATTACCAATTGGTAAACGATTAAAGCGCAAACTCCATGTAGTTTACATCCTAACTATATGCATTTAGATCTTACCTATTTAACAATTAGTACAAGCATCCTACTTGCAAGAAGCATCTCAATAACCATTTACAAGATGTACCAGTGTTCCGTCATTTACAAGCGGTTGCTAGCGCAATTCGTTGATTCATCTAGATGTCAAGGCAATTACAATGAATCCAAACACATTATAGATAAGAATCAACAGTAATGTGACCAATACAGTGATTTAATTGGTCAATGTCACCGTGCTATAGTGTTTAATCTTCAAAGACAAAATCATCAGAACTTTCCTCTGGGTACTAGATAGAGATGGTTATTATATATTTCCTACAACTGTAATATTTAATAAGATAATTGATCATGATGAAGCGGAGAAAATGCAATTAATCCTTATTCCAATACTCTTTGAAATCATGTAGAAAGTTATATCCATTTATAGTACAAAGTCTTGATATTAAATCACGATTCAAATAGCATAACCAAATATGCATTGTATCCATCAGTAAGATTTATTAGATAGAGGCATATTAACAGCAATCGATTTAACCTCAGCATTAAGGAGAGAAACCTTAGTGTGTATACCAGTTTCACAGTTGACCCGATGTAAACCTGCGCACATGCGCAGGGAGTAAAAAGTCTGACACCGCTTGCAGAGACTCCTCCATTTTGACAGGGGTTCGCATTCTTGATGTCCGTCTGACACGTGACCTGTGTACCCAGGACACACACTGGCACGTGAACGAATCGAAGAGATCAAGCATCGGCCTCCATTGGCACAAGGGCTGGCTACCAGAACATTCATTCGTCTCTGTGAGAAGAAAGTTGTATTCTCTTTAATATAGGAAGTATATGATTTAATTTTTTAATGTTATAATTATTGGATGAACAATAGATAGTTATATCATATATAGATAGGAACTTCAACGGTATTTTCACATTTTCTTTATTTCGCATTTCTGTTTATCATTTTTTCGGAAAAATGATAGATAGAGGATAGAGATAGATCGTATTGATGAAATGGTGGGAAAATGAGGCATGCAGGCCGAAAACACTAAAAGGCACTTAATTTTGAAGGTATAGGCGAGAGTGGAAGATGATGACGAGGCGCTTCGAGACAAATCTACTGATACTCTTATTTGGATGAAACAGAAACAAGAAACATTAAAAATTTCCTAAAAAAGGAGATAGAGAAACAAAAACAAAAGACCATACTTGTATATACCGGTCTAGCACCGTAATCAGGAACACGGCTCATGTTTTCAGTTTAGGAATAGGTTTGTTGTACTTTACAAAAAGAAATAAATGAAACCGGGTGCGATTGTCTGTTGCTTCTCTTTATCAACAAACGGCTGTAAAATGATGAATGTGGTTACGAAGATAATTAGCATTGAAAAGAACAAAGTCATGTGAATAACATCTGTTTATATAGGTTTCACGGGATAGTACCAGCTCAGAAAAAGAAGGAACTTCCCATCCCGAGGTGCCAACCAGACGAAAACCATCAACATTATCCTACACACAAGGCTCCATTCAGGGCAAGGTTACTTGGCACACTCGTCGATATCTGGTAAATGAATATTATCAACAAGGGAAGTGTGTCACGTTTTTAAAAAAGAATCAGAGTTATTCAACAAGCGGCAGCTACCATTAATGATACTTTTATATAGTTTCAGGAAGAAAATTGATTACACCAAATATTTTAAAAATGAACAAAAATGTCTACAACGTTGGTAATTACTAGGAAGACAGTGACAATATCATTTTAGTTTTTAAGTTAATTGATAACGTGAGAGCTTTTTTGCACACTATCCACATGATAATACGGGACTAAATTCAACGAAAATGCATTTCATGACATATTTTCTTTTTTTCACCCTAATGCACATATTAAATTGTTTTTGTTCTGAAAACAATCGTTATTTACCGAGCTGACAGTTGATTCCAGTCAGCCGTGGCACATTCGCATGTAATACGTCGAATTTGGATCTGTACAAGATTCTCCATTCAGACAAGGACACTACTGCCTCGTGCGATATCTAGAAAGAAACATTTTAGGATAACAATCTTTAATCAAAAATAATCGGTACTCCTTTCTGCGTATCTCTTTCACTTATAAAGAGATTCGGTATATTTGCAATCCAATTCTAGATTAGGGGCAACTGTTTCCACTCGCAGAGTGTTGTTGTTTGATTTATCGCGAGTGGCTATACCTAAATTTCTGCCTTGATCCTAAAAGGTACAGTTCCTAGGACCACATCTATATGTCAATGGGAGACTATATATTGTAACCTTTCCGTGTACATGACAATACTGTATCATACTTTGTTGATTATGTTTATTTTTTGTGTAACATATTGTTTTATTAGACGATCAATCATGATGGTAGTTCAAGCCGTCTATATGTGATTAATTCTCTCCCTTGGGAACATATAGAGTTGTGCATTAGATGTGCGAAGTTGCTTGGGAAAGACTTGCTTTTGTTCATTTGCCTGATAAGCCACGAACGTTGGCGAAACGTTGGATACCAATAAGAGATTTGAAGATTTCTACTTTACAACTTTTCCACTCATTTTCCAACGAAACGATTCATAATGTAGACAGGTTAATCCTTTAAACTAATTTTCATGCCTTTTGGAAGACACATGTATCTTTAAAAAGAAAAAAATTATATTGCTGTAGCCTGTTCACCAAGTTTGGTTCCCTCGAATCCTGATCGACAGTCACACGTATACTGATTTGACACATCGTTACATGCTCCTCATTTGACAGGGGTGAGCTGCACACCACGATTCTACAAAAAATAGACATTCAAACATCAGAATATGACCTTCATATAGGATCGAGCAATAACATGACACAGATGTAAAGAAAAAAAAGATGTATTGATCACCAAAAGAATTGGTATGAACCAAACGTTTTGTTTTAAATCTAACAAAAGAATTAAAAACATGTTCATTTTTTTATAAAACTTTTTATCAAAGTAAAAAATCATTTCTCAAACTAATTATTAACTAAATTTACAAAGAGTATAACAAATTGGAATTGGATGATTATAGGAAAAGTTGTAAGGCACCTAGTTTTAGAGATAAGCCACTTTGTTTGTCCCTTATTTGAATAAATTACACTTTTGATGTATAGAAAAAGAAGTAAATGCTTGTGGGTAAATGTTTCTTTTAAACCAAATAAATAAAATTGTCGACTACAACAGTATCAAATCTGACAACCGCATATCTTGAATGCATGAATTGTTTGAAATTTGATAGATATAACAATAGTTAAGAAAAATTCCATGAGTCTTAGCAAGACTAATAACAGCAAGTTCACGCAAAACCGAAGATATGATTATAGGCCTAGTAAGGAGATAGTATAATAATATTACCCGAATTCACACATCGAAGTCCAGTGAAGACAGAGCATGCAGACAGACCAGAGTTGAAATCGAATGACGAAGTCTACGAGCAGTTGCACCGTTCTAACAGGTCCAACTGTTGCATTTCCAAGAATCGTTCGTAAGGGATTCGATAAGACCCATTAAATAAATATACGGCCAAGGAATGGCATTAGTGCAAGTAGAGATCGTGGAAAATGCAATTGGGCATACATGTATATACATTTATTGCTCATGTTTAATTCGTTTCAAATTAGTCCTAATTATAAACAAGGTAAGAAAGTTTGATGGATCCGAACGTTTATCCATAGTGAGCGATACTGATCGGACAAACAAGCAAACATATTGGACCATTCTATCAACATTTGTAAGATATAACCATAATTTAAAAAATGGTTATATTACTTGTACCATTGCCGTCTTCAAAGTCACAAGGT
This sequence comes from Paracentrotus lividus, assembly GCA_940671915.1. Classification (NCBI taxonomy): domain Eukaryota; kingdom Metazoa; phylum Echinodermata; class Echinoidea; order Camarodonta; family Echinidae; genus Paracentrotus; species Paracentrotus lividus. The sequence goes on along the minus strand of CALNVZ010002100.1, from coordinate 47,394,907 downwards.
AACAAAATATCAAATTGGCAATCACATTATATTATCAGTGATAATATTTCATAAATGTGCTCACAATAAATGATAAGTTATAAAAACAGGAAATAATCATTAATGTGTACTAACTTCCTTCACAACGACACCGGTGTATCCGGTTGACACGTACACGTGTAAAGATTGACCCGACATTGCACGTGCCTCCATTAAGACCGTTACTGGCACATTCGTTGATGTCTAAAAAAAAAATTTAATTTATTATTCATTCATCGATTTGATACACCTTTAACATAAATCTACTGCATGTTTAGCAATGGTCAAGAGCTTCGGCATCATAATGACTAATTATCATCCTGATCATCGTCATCATTTTCATAGTTGCAGTTTCCCACGTAAACGGGGCAATGGTTTACTTTCACCCTTTTCCCCATCGCTCAGCATCATCTTCAGTGCAATCCAACTGCATGCCAAATCCTGTAATGAATTCTTGTCAGCAAGATGATATACAAACTACTTAGTAATACATATTACGCGTTCTTGCTGTACGAAGTGGTTTGTTAATAATATAGGAATAGACTTTATAAAGTAGCCACATTAGCGCCTTTCAAATTGGATTTATGGGAACTGATGCAATATAACTAGCACATATATTCTTATTGTGGTTGCAGATGGATAATCAACCTATGAAACTTTTACTTAAAAACTAGTTATATACAACGTCACTTAAACTGTTCCGATTATGATTGACATTGTACGAACTATATGAGATACAACTCATGAAAAATGCTGTCCATACTACTCCTTACCCGAATGGAGTTGTTTACTTCGTAGTCACATTCACAGCTGTACTCTGGATTGATTCATTGACATTCTCCCCAGTATTTGCATGATTACACAAAGTGAATCAAACAACCTCACCGGCCACCTCCAAATACTAACATACCCTATTTAATGGCGCGGTTGATGACGTCAAAGAAGTTGTGGGAATGCTACGGGCCAGGCATGATTGGGTTTCGCCTTTAGAAAGTCATGTTTGAGCAATGTCAGAACAATAAACCCCATGTTGCTAGGATTCTATTGTTATGAAATGAAAGGGCAAATCATTCAGCATTTAGCATGTAGCATTCCGTTAACATGTTTTGACGTCACAGCCGCGCCATTATAAATAGGGGTACTTTTTAGCATTTGGGAGGGATGGCCTGATTGAGGTTCGATCACCTTTTTAATGAAATACTTTCTAGATGGACGATAAAAATGCTTAAATTGGGAATTGTTATATTATGAAAAAATATTAGCTTTCGTTTTATATGTAATTTGGGTTTTCATTTCTCGGTCCAGTCTAGGACTTTAAATAAGGTAAGATATAAAAAGCAAAACTACTTTAATATAGGTTCTACGGCGATAATACTCAAAATTTGACTGTTTGCCATTAAAAACCAATAAGCAACAACAACGAAAAAGTCATCATCAACCCCGGTGTAGGGTTTAGGATTAAGATATGGGATCAATGGGTTGTAACACAAAGACTTACGATTGATACAAATTTACGATTGATTTTTTCTTGGTATCCTCATTTGGAAACCAGGTACAGTTATGAATTAAGATTTTGATATGATTAAGAGCAGGGTTAGTGCTAAGGTTATAATTAAGATCATCAACTTTGGAGCATCCTGTCCATGATAGGCTAACGAGAAAAAATCAATCGTAACTTTTAATCAATCGAAGTCTTTGTGTTACACCCCACTGAACTTAGGGATTGGGGAAAATATCGAGGATGTATATGGACTCACCAACTACATGTTGGGTAAATATATTGTATGTGTTTTAATAACCAGTACTGGGCGACTATGTTGGCAAACTTCCAATTGGGCTGTATATTATTTGGAAAATTTATTGGGAATGAAATTAACAAATTAGATTAACCAATAATTTGGCAAATTGAAGGTTGAGTGAATTCTATCGGTCAACAGTTGATTGGCAATTTAATTTGCCCAAAGTACCCAACAATTGTTGACTAAATTATCAACAGGACACTATGTTTCCAGTGTTGATTAAAAGTTAACAATTTATTTACCAAACACACAAATAGTGTTCGTTTAATGACGTGTCACTGGAGTTGGCCTACAAACATTTATTCCATCTTTTACCCTTAAAAAGAAAGAGAATTTTGTACCTGTTGCCTTAATTTACAATTTATTCGGTTACATAAGACTTATCTTTGGAATCAAGCCCATCTAAAGTATTCGATTTCCCTTCTTTATAAGCATATTAAGTTTTGCTGGTAATTTTTGCTTATGAATATTAGTATATTATTGCACTGTCGTATGGAAGAAAAGAGTATAAAAAAACAAGATGTCAAATCCAATAAATGTTGTATAAACAGTTTCTCCTTTCTCTACTTTTTATCTGTTCAGCGAAGGCCAATGTCGTGTATAAGACAAACATTGATTTATCATGTTTCGTCACCTTTTCACCAATACTTTTATTAAGTGCACAAAGGTAACGTGACTATAACAAACAACCAAACGGTTAAACGTGCCGCTCTTCAAATTCTCACAATTCACATTTTGGACGATTCTATTCATATATTCGTATTTTAATGATATAATTTTATTGCGGTGGCCTTCATCGTCGGATCATCTTTATCAATCTTTTGACAATCCTATGTAGATCTCATACTGAGATCAATTTTAATGTGTATCATGATAATGGTAACCAGTACCGGACGTAGACCGATGTTATACAAGTATCGGGCCCATGCGTAAACATAATAAGCCGCTTTTGTTCCCAGACAATTGGGCCCGAGAAATGCATTCAATTCGGTTTTCTTGGATCCGCTCCAGTGTAACGGACTTGTCCTGATAGTGGTTCAGGCTGTGTTAATAACGACAAGACAATTATCTCCTTTTTTTTATATAGTTTTACCTATTTATACTTCTTTCCTCCTCTAATCTAAAGGTGGTATCTCACGTGAGGAGACGTCTCCGAGAATTTGAGCTTCGGAGATGTCAAAAAGACATCTTCGAAACGATGACTGGAAAATCTCTAATGCTGCAGTCACACAGACACTTACGTATAGATGCGCTTGTGTTTTTTAAATCTTATTTCATCTTCTATTCTATCATTTCTTATGTATTTCTTTGTTTTACTGGATGAACGAAATTATCAATATTTCCACTGCTGACTATGACGGATAGACATCCGTGGGGATCCGCAGAAAAGAAAATAATTTTTGGACACAACCGGACGTAACTCAACGTAAGTGTCTGTGTGACTGTAGCATGAACGAACATGTTCGTTTTCGGCGACTCAGAAGACGTCTCCGTGACACCGGATTCTGGGAGTAGCAAACTAGTCTCAAACGCGTATCATGGTTGTGACGAAAACACCATAACTATTCATGTGTGTGGTGTGTGTGTGGGTGTGTGTGCTGTGCGTTTGTGTGTGTGTGGGTATGTGTGTGTGTGTGTGTGTGTGTGTGTGTGTTTGATTCGAAATATCAATTTTTGTAGAGTTGGCGTGTTGAAGTTAAAGTACTTTCTGATCCTGAGCTTCGTGACAGAACGGATGCACATTATGTTTAACCGTAATCCCTTGCGTGTTCTTACCTCAATGCAATATTTAATAAACGATATAAGGAATATTTTTAAATGTAGTTTAAAATGTCCATTACCCCCGTCTTTATCAAATTAGTGACGAAACGCCCTTGGAAATCTATGTTCTTTCAAAAAACCCTCAATAGCATTCTTTACATGACCTGTGTCTATCTGAGCACACAATCATTTGATGAAATGATATACGGTGTATATTTCTTATTATAAATGCAGAAAATCGGTTTCGCACAAGTTAAGAACATTATGAGATTATATGAAAAAGATTACAAAAGCCTTCTGTTAAGTGCACATATTACATGTAAACATGACAGTCAATCCTTCATGTTTTTAAAAATCAAAATTGCGTGCGAATTCTAGCAAACATGTAATTAGTAAATACAAATCAAAGGGATTACATTTTTTTATCTATTCAGACAGGGGAAAAACACAAAAGCCCAAGGATAACTATCCAAATGTAAGCCAAATGAGCCATGAAAGCAATCATCCTAATGGATACAATGAGTGCTTCATTAATGTGTATTATTTAAGGAGAGGCTAATCACAAAGAAATGTATATAATATATATATTTTACCGCCAAAAGCCTATGAAGAGAGACTTAATGACGCAACTTACAATAGCATAACAACTTTTCAATACAATACGACCTTATAATCATTCAGATTATATTCTAGGCATGTCAGCTTGGTTGTAGTAGCTTACATGTATATTCTATAGTTAAATAATATATGAAAAATAACTTTCAGTTCCATGCTACTGCGAGCGTAAGTCGCTCACTTTAAGAAAATTACATGATATTGTGTATTTCTTTGTTGATTTTCAAAAAGGCAACACGATAGAAACTTGAAAATAAAGAAAATGTAGAGAACGTAATATTTAAAGGAAACGAAACATGCTTCGGCGTAACCCGCCATCCTCAGTCAAAAAATATTACATACCAGGGGCGGATCCAGGCGGGGTTGCAGAGGACGCGGCCCTATAATTTGAAAACCACTCACTTACCGTATATGTGATGCCTCCGTATCAGGACATCTCCCCCGGAGGGCAACTCCCCCGGGGACAACTCCCGGAGGACAGCTCCCCCGGAGGACAACTCCCCCGCAGGACAACTCCCCCGCAGGACATCTCCCCTGGAGGACAGGTCCCCCCAAGGACAACTCCGCGGAGGACATCTCCCCCGATGAAAACTTCCCCGGAGGACAAGTCCACTGAGGACATACCTCCGAATACAACTCCCCCGGAGGAAAACTCCCCCGTAGGACAACTCCCCTGGAGGACAACTCCCCTGGAGGACAACTTCCCCGCAGGACAACTTCCCCGTAGGACAACTACCCCGCAGAACAAGTCCCCCGGAGGACAACTCAACCATTCCGGAGAACAGATCCACATGCACTCGTTAATTTTTGCTCCATTTGCGATTGTTATTATTTTTTTTTTTTTACCGAAATAGCCACTCATTGAAATCTTTGGCAATTTTTGTTTTTAAAGTGTTAAAGTTTGGCAGCTGTAGAGGCGCACTGCTATTGGAACCGAATTTTATTGTCAAAAGAGAGAGAGATATATCAACTTCAATCTTAAATCAGCATAGGAAGATGATCTGATTAGATTTTGGAGTATGTAGGGCAATGGTCAGGCCCGTAACTAGGATTTTTGTGGGGGTTCGAAATTTGAAAAAAAAATGAACCTTTTGAAGGGATGATTTTTGAGCGCGAAGCGCGAGCCGAAAATTTTGACTAAAGTGACCCGAAGCGGTATATTTTTACTTTTGTGGGTTTTTTGTTGTTGTTATTCTTTTACAAACGGTGACGATCACCTTTCTTTTAGCCAGAAAAAAAAAAAAGGATTTTCGAACGCGAGGCGTAAAGTGAAAAATTTTATATCACACCTCTTCAATTATACAAAATACATAATTTGATGCAAGTGTTTTGTTTTGGCTAGTTTCAGCAAATGTTTTAGAATTATAAATGATTTCATCGGATATGTTGATTGATATGCCGAGATATTTTAATTTTCATCTACTTCTGGAAATATTTTCATACCAACATTAATTGCAATAACACCATCTTGATAGCGAACACACGGCATGAATGCAAAGCTGTGCAAGTGCATAATTATGAACACACACCATTCAGATATGAATACTCGGTTTGTTTTGGATAAATGTAAAACGATTGTCTGTAAAATCTTAAACCCAATGACAATGATTGTATTACATTATTCCATGTAAAACTGACAAAACAAGTGATGATGTTTCAATTGATTTTGGTGAATTTCTTTTTTGGTAAATAAAAATTGTGTTCTCGTTTAAACTTTTGCGATCATTCTAATTTGTTTATGGTGTGATTAATTATTAATTAGAGCTTAATTATCGTGGCTCACCCCCCCCTCCCCTTGCTGAAGACGACTAGAGATATGTAGGCCAAATCGCCCTTCGTGCTCTTTTCTACTCCTGTAGCTTCATATTTAAGTTCCCCATTTAGCATCCTTCCTTTTTTCAACATTTCTTTTATTTCTTGCATTTTCATCAATTTTCCTTTTCTGAGGGTCACATTTCGTTGGGTTAGCTCTGAATCTGCCATACTAACAACCTTTTGAGGGAAGGAGTAGCCATTCATGGATGATTAGCAATTAAACAACCATTCCCATCCCCGCTTGTCATTACAGAAGGGTATACTCCATGCGAAAAGTACAGTAATAATTGTTAACAGGAAAGAAAAAACAGGGGTTGGCATATTGAGGGGAGATGTCATCCGGGGGAGTTGTCCGTTGGGGGACCTGTCCTCCGGGGAGATGTCCTGCGGGGGAGTTGTCCTCTGGGAGTTGTCCTCAGGGGAGTTGTCCTCCGGGGAGCTGTCTCCGGGGAGATGTCTTGCGGGGGAGTTGTCCTCCAGGGGAGTTGTCCTGGGGAAGTTGTCCTCGTGGGAGTTTTCTGGGGAGCTGTCCTCCTGGGACTCGTCTTGGGGGACCTGTCCTCCGGGGAGATGTCCTGCGGGGAGTTGTCTTCCGGGGGAGCTGTCCTCCGGGGGTTGTCCTCTTGGGGAGTTGTCCTCAGGGAGCTTCCTGAACGATAAGGGGAAAGCCATTTAAAATGGATTGATTTGTTGCAATCTTTGACTCTTTTCTGGTGACTGTCTGAATTTGATATGATGAGTCACATATGTTAAAATCCGAAAACCCCCGACCCCTATTGGGACTGTCGCCCCCCCCCCCCATATGAAAAACTTGGAACCGCCCCAGAATATAAATTACAAACAAGCATCAATATTCTATAGACATGATTGATTTTATACTTCATAAGATATAGGGTGCACCTGAATATTTAAAGGGTTTTAATGGCATTTCTTCGCTTGGGTGAAGAATAATTCAGACATTTTTATACACACATAATACATGTTTCCATGACAAGCAAATTAATTTCTTAATGAAATAAATCTATAAACATCTATTGAGTTCAAACAACATAGTGATTCTTTTTATATATGGAGAAGGAGAGGGGAAGGGAAGAGAGGGTTAGAGAGAGCATTGATGACAGGTCATATAATTATGTTCGCATCGGTCGCTTCGTGCGGGGGGGGGGGGGGCGCCATGTTGAAATTTTAGTTATACCTTTTTGACTGCTATTTTTTAACCCCGTACTATCCTTAACCCCATACTATCCTTAATCCCGTACTATCTATTTTTTGCTTTCAGACTGTGTTTCTTTACCCCATACTAGTTTCTTAGCCGGGGTTAAGAAATTCAATGCTTTTCACACAAATTATACGGGGCGCGCGTCCCCTGCGCGCCCGCCTGGATCCGCCACTGTGTGTGCATACTGGGGTGACAATGACGTGAACATAAGATTTAGGGGTCACAAGGTCAAAGTTCAAAGGTCACAGAGATCACGGGCGTAGATACGCATTAATTTCTTTTGTTATTATTCACCCCAGTAACAAAAGAAAGTGCGTCTCGCTCTACGCCAGTGACATAGGCCCTAGGTCAGTAAATATGTTAAAAAAGCTGGTTCCCACGTATGTTCGTTATATACACAACCAATGGGCGAACTGAAGGCGGGGACATGTTGACAGATATATAGGCATGGGCGCAAGAGGCCGCTGATTATTTTCTCTCTTTGTCTTTCTCCAAGGTTGAAATAATTTCTTAAAACTTTCAATAAAATATCTATTGAGATTTAAAATGTTCTACTTACGCATTTGGTCATGTTTTCTCCTAAAATTTCCATTTAAATAAACAATTTAGGTAATCAGACTCTAAATGCAATTAAAAACTCATTTGATGATTGACGTACTTGAAGCAAGGCTACTATCATAATTTGATTTATGGAACTACTAACTTTCACCAAATTGTCGTCTTCTCTGAATTTCTGTGCCTATCTTGTATCTTGTATCTTATTTGATAGTATTATGTACGATGTTGTTGTGATATGTGGTAAAGATGTATTTTGTGTTTTTTTTTTGTTAATGTAGGATTTGAGTGGCCTTGACGTCGTTTAATTACATATACAAAATACATTATGCTAACAAGGTCATGCGAGGTTGTCTCACTCCAAGGCTGAAAAAAAAAGAATGAATAATGAATGAATCGCACTTTAAAAGTGGGCCTGAATCAACGAAATGCTTAAATTCACTGTTAATATACTAGGCATAATATATACGATATGATTTGTTGTGACTTTTCAAAAGTGACAATAATTATTTCCGTTTTAATAATATGCTCACTGACGCCTCTCACTTAATGATGGATCAACGATGGATCAATATTATTTACGCATATCGAATCAGGTTTTCCCTGTTGCATAACTTAGAGAAAGCAGACAAAGAGAGAGATAAGTTGTCTTTGTGCAGTAAGCAAGGATACTTCATTTTGTAGAATAACGTTGGCCTCTACCAATCTTCATGACAGAGGCCAGTGGATGTGGGTATGGTTTCTGAAGAACTTTTGCAATAGAAATTTAAAACTTCTTCTTCTCGTTGTTCTTCCTCCGTTATCTTCGGAGATCATCAGGAAAATCCTGCGTGTGTAGTGGTAGGCAGACAGTTATTTGTAGAGTGAAGCTTAATTTTCAGGAAGTAGCGATGCTCATAATGAATGGATTTTCAGTAGAAATTGGAGGGCAAGGGTTGTAAAGGATTTGATTGTAATGAGGGGGAGATCTGGGTTGCTGAACAATAAGCATTCATCATTGCTTGTAAAAAAAAAATTAAAATAATAATAATAATTTACAGACGTTGATTGTCCCATCATAATTAATTACTGCTTAAGAGGTTGCATTAATGTGATATAAATTTAGTTAAAATTTTAAAGTTTCTTATGCAATACATAGCCCAACATCATTTGTGCCCTTTTCTTTTTAAAATCTCATAAATATGAACTTTCCGCGACTCGTGAGGCGTCGCAGAGACTCAAGAGATGTCTCCGCGACTCCAAATACTAGTCGCGAACTCACCTTATGGCAGGTGAGATTCTACCTTTAGATGGAAAGCCCCTCTTTTTTTTTCTTTTTTTTGGGGGTCTCTTCTTGTAGTCTAATTTCATAATATTACATTAAGTGCTGTGCATTTACTTTAAGGCCATGTGTCACAAGTTGGGCTATTGTAAAAGGGTGGAGGCGTTACATTTTGGAGGGAAAATTATCACATTTTTTCACATAGCATGAAAATGATGTACAGTCATTAGCTGTGCAATAATTCATATTGTAGATAAATTTTATCAGGCTACATGTCTGTGAAGTTTCAGCTTCGTTATGCTCATAATTTTAATACAAATATACTTTTAGTGGAGGAGGGTAAGGGGTGGACGATCCTACGGTGGAGGATCATACGGTGGAGGCACGTGTTAAAGCATAGGGAATTTCCATTTTTGTTACTTTCTTATTGTTTGCTGCGTTATATCTTTGCAGCCAATTGGTCTTATGGGTTGAGTGATATATCATTCTCTTGGGAATTTATGTGGCTTTAGATAAATGTGAAGAATATTTTTCAAAAGTAATTTAATCAATTAATTAATAAATTAAAACAAACTTAATGCACACATCCTCATAGACAATGCTTTGCAGGCATCAAAAATTATCACACGCAATTTTATAACAATAATTATCATTTTTCGCCAATTTCTTTGCATGCATGTAAAAACACAATTAAATGGAAACATAATTACTTGCAATAAAGTTTGTTTGAGTTGTAATCCAAGTGTAAAAGACATGATTTCTGCCCTTTCTGCACTATTTTTTCTTCTTTTTTGACACCCTGTAGCGCGGTTAGAAAAAAATAATTTTGTATTACAAGTTTATATTTTTTAGAAGCAATAGCGTCTTATTTACACAATCCACGATGATTCATTTCATTTGGTGAAAAGATTAAGAATGATTTCGCCGTAAAATTTTGAAGTTTTTCAAACCATTTTTTTCCTGTAACACTCTGTATAGCTTTTATGACACACCTCATACAGGCACAAAAATATGTTAATCATCCTCCTTTCAATCTCTGCTTTCAAATATATATATACTTTTATACATGTCTGACTTACTACTAAGAAACTAGAGATGTTTGATTGTGAAATGTACATTTCTACAATTTTTGGACATGTAACGCATTTTCCACCCAACTCATGACACGTGGCCTTAAATGTTCATACTTATTTCAAACGGACTGGGCTACCCTTTTTTTCAATATGTGAAATAAATACATGAAATTAGGCGTGTCGGGATTTGCATGTGTCAGGATCATAGAAGCATTGTTTATGCCTATGAGAGGATGGTATCTCTTTGGATAACACGTGATGTATATACTGAAGTAAATGGGTCAAGAAAATTACTGTATGAAGGTCAACATCTATAGTGAGTTGTGATTGGTTTACCTCAGATTGCATATGTAGACCAACGACAATTTCTCTCTAGTTTGTCGTTTATCACCTGTATAAATATAGTACAAACAACAATCTGGCAGTAAGGTGAAATTCTATATTGTTTAGTTATACGCTCATACTACGGATCTCAACGAAGCAGATCTTGCAGGACTCTCCAGATTCTCGACTGAAAGATATCTTTCTTCCAGGCTACATAGAATTTGACTAATCAAAATTAAGTTGTGTTGTAGAAGATCAGTGGGAAATTCACTTTCGGCTTGGTGCGATATGAGTTTTCTGATGATCTATGAAAATTGTTCATCTGTAGCGATTGATCTTTGATAGTAGTTTTTTTTTTGTTGACAAAATCGAAAAACCTCGATTATTAAAGCAGATTTCTTGTCGACGATTTTCCACCATGAATAATTCGAGCTTTCAAACTTCATTTGAAGAAGAAGATCAGAACCAGGAAAGTCTCGTCAATACGATTTTGACAACGATCTACATAATCTTCGCTACTTTAGGCATCATCGGCAACGGGCTTGTCCTTGTCGTTATCGCTCGCAATCAAAGACCTTCAAGACGTGACCAACCTCCTAATCGCTAACCAATCCCTGATCGACTTTACGACATCCTTGTTTCTCTTGGGTGGCTTCGTTATCCCTCTTCCCGCCTTGCCTGTTGATAATCCAAAATTGTCTAGATTCTTGTGTGCATTCTGGTACACCAAATATCCATTCTGGTCTACGATTGTAGCAAGCTGTTTGAACCTAGCGATGATAACTTTGGAGCGCTATGTTGCTATTACCTTTGATTCGTTATCGGGTCAATACAATCTCTGAAAAAAGCAATATGCTGTCACCCTAATTCCATGGATCTCCGGCTTTCTCTTTCAGATCTACTTGCTGGACTTCACAGAGATCGAAGGCGCAAAATGTGTCAATTTTTTGTGGTATAACAATGCAACTAAGATCGGCATTATCCTGGCTACCTACCTCTTAGAATTCCTGATACCTGTTGTCACCATGATCTTTGTCTATGCTAGAATCTTGCTCGAGCTTCGTCGAAGTGCCAACAAGTTCTCTCACCCTCACAACAAAAACGCATCAGCTGAGAATGCAATGGCAGAACGAAAGGACGCAGGGAGGCCTGCAGTTGACTTTCGGAGTAAAGCTCGCAAAAATACTGTGAAGACGCTTGCTACAGTGTCTTTCTGTTACGTTATCTGTACGGCCTGTCTCAATCATATCTACCTTGCTTATGCCTTTGGTGTTTATCTGAACTTTGATGGACCACTCTACATCACATCCGTTGTGATGGCATTCGGGAACATTTGGATCAACCCTCTTATCTATACATTTCAATATGAACGATTTCAGAAAGGTGTCAAGAAGGTCTTTTGTAGTAGTCACACTCAATCAAAGAGTACCCATGTCAGTGTTGTATCTGAACGTATTTAGACTTCAGTCTTGACCTTTTGTTTGCTGAAAAAGGAAAAAAAAAAATTAATAAAACTAGGCATAGTATATTATCTTTTGTATTTCAGCATGTTGTATTTAATTTGTTCCGACAAACGTGTATAGGGTTTGGAAAAAAAAACATAGAGGAAAGAAATGTATAAAAAAGAACCACTTGTTTTTGACAGAACACAAGCCCAACATTCTGATTTTTTTTTCATCACATGAACTATATTTTGGAATTACTGCAAGTTTTCGAAAAGAAAATATGTTTCCATCGAAATTAATTACTGTTTTTTTTTAATGACACTGATAATTTTGTTACGCCATGTGCTGTTTTCTCATGTGTTAAAGGATGCTGATTTTTTTTCCTCCCCCCCCCCTCTTCTTAAGAAATATACATCATGTACATACAAAGAAAGTCAAAATAACTGGAAGGCAAGGTGAATAAACACACTTATCGCAATTATGTGCCGTATAATGCATGCGTTAAGTATATAGCGTGAATGGAATATAGATGCTGTTAAATAGAAAATTAACCACATTGTTCAATACTCAGATCAATTTTAATCCACTTCAACACTGTTGTTCCTCGCCTCGTAGGCAATTATGTATTAACGATAATTTGACAAGTTTTTATCGATGGAGCATCTATTTATGTAAGTTATTTGACATGAGATAACTAGCACTTGTCAATTTTATAAATGTATATTCAGAGCACTCAGCCTCGATATCTCTTTATATGAATGTTTTAGAAACCTAAATGTAAAATAATAAGTGTAATAGACTTTTTTTTTGTACACAAAAGTCGAAAAAGCGTTTATCGAGGTTTTTGCATTTGTCCAAACTGACACCAGTGAGGAGGAGCTTTTATTCAAACAGGCGATCATTATTAACCCATTTTTTTTTTCATCTTTGGTTCCACGAGAGATGCCGAATGCTGGTGGCTAGTTGTATGAGCCCCTTCATTTCTCAGGCCAATATAAAGTGTTTGATCTCGTTTTTAACCGAAGTAACTTTATCATTGAATACGATTATGCTTGATGATATGTGACAGAAGTGGCAGCAGCCTCCATTCGGCCTAAAAAAAACAATGATGTCACCTGTCACCATTATTTGCAATGTATTCGGGTATGCATGACATCTCTCATAATAGAAGAGTATCGCTGCATAGATGAGGAGTTCGTCTTTATGTGTACACATAGATTGCCAATATAAATGAACTTCAAGAATGGAACCTCTCAAAATTAACTAACTTCATTTTGATAAGCACCGTATAGCAATGTCATCAATCGTAAAAACTCGATATGTAAAGAGGTTTAAATATACCTCATCGTATCTTGAGCAAGCTTTTATCCATAATGATAAGCTTATGTTTTTTTTTTCGGTAGAATGTCTTATATTGCTGCATTTTTGTGTACGTCACCAAAATATTACTTTCTAATAAAAGATGTATTAACAGTTTTTCCTTTCTCATCACGATCATTCTTATGTAAAGAACATAATGTTAGACAGAAATTAAACTTGTCAACATTTGTCACAATCTCAACCATACTTTTATTTGATGGACAGAGGTATAGTTGTGGAAATCAATATTGTCTTAGTGCCTATACGGCGTAGCCGTTGTTGCCTGGAATAGCAAGTGTTGCCTGGCAAGTGTAGATGGTATTTTAAGAGAAAGGGCACGGGTTGTGTCAAGGTTAAAATATAATGTATAGAAATCTGAGGATTAAATGTTATCACCAATAACGATTATAACTAACTAAAAGCAGTTGGCTCCTAGTCGTCGGGCAAGCTTGAGGGCCGCATTTAATACACTAATTAGCATAATCAAATCCGGGAAATACCCCGACCGCGTATCAATGATGATGTAATGGTTTGGAAAATAATTCATATAAAATCAGTAATAGATATTGGAACTGAGTCTCTTATATTTTTTATAAAGAAGAATCATTAATGCTTCAGATGAGTCACTTTTCAGAGCTACAATGGGGCTCTGCGGGATTTTATGAAGACCTTATTTCAAGGTGGAAGAACAAGAAACCGGAAGTCGTAATGTCACTAAATCTGGTATAGTCTCATTCCAGGCTGATTTGAGAAAAATGAGCCGAAGAATGTCACTTCATATTTTGATGAGATAAAGATAACATCACTACCTACTTTTAGAATAAGTTTGAATATTCTCATCATAAACAGTCATTTGTGAAGATTTTTTTCCCTTTTCATTTTTAACACATACCCCTATGGGGTCCATAATTAAGCTAATGCGACCTCTATCCCAATAATATATTGATTTGGTTATGTGTGTTTTATCGTGTTGGTGTTGTGGGGGATGATGGTGTTGGTTTTCGATAAGTTAGGAAATTATAGAAAAGATCTACTATATTTCATGTTTATACTGATGGCAGATGTGAAGCCAATCTCAATTATAAAGTGGGTTAGTGGGTGCAGATCTCTTTGACCCTTGACCCTAACCTTGTAACACAACTCGAGCATTTAGACCTAATGACATCAGAATAATCTTCGTGGTACATGATTATCATCAATTTTAAAATTAATAACCATCTCACATCATTATATCACGATAAGTAAAGATAATTAGGCCAAGTTGATCTCTGAGACCCTTGACCTTAAATCTATAGATCTGAAATCTAAATAGATTATCATATTGATCAGACTGTTACTGTCAAGTTTGAAATTCATGTCTTGGACGATCCAAGATAATTATATTGCGATAAAGATGCCAGTACTTTGATTTTCTATCGACATCTGTAACGTTGAACTTTTACATCCGGACTAAAAAAATCTAACCAGGTTATCTTTTTTTTGTGATATAAACACTCTCAATGTGAAAAAAAAATTATAATAATAATAATAATAATAATAATATAAAATAAATAAATAGGAAAGAAGGTGTGACTTAAATTGGAGAATGCTAGTTTTCTTCTCTAAATTTTTAATCCGGTTATTCGATTTGCACTCTCCAAACAAGACGGATGGCACATTTTTATCAAAGGAAGGACTCATTTTCGACACGAAGGATTTATTATTCGGAATTCATTTTTTTAACGGTTGTGCTATTTAGTGTCACGACTGCACTTTCAAAAATTCTTACGAGGTAATCATAGTAATAAAACACAGTAACATTGACACAAAATCATGGTTAATATGTCGGTCTGAAATTCATTACCCCCCACCCCCCCCCCCAAAAAAAAACTCCTTTAAATTTATTAGGCTTGTGTAAATCATAAATAAGAAACACAACCACAACATTGCATGGTATGCCAGTCTCCTATTTTATCCGATCCCATGATGCAATAATACTGGTTCCTTTGGCATTTAAAAAAAAAAGGACACACTGCCAGAAGCATCTGAACCAAAATCTTCAACTTACAAATAGATAATTGCCAGCTAACTAAAATCAAGTTGATTTGCCATACACAGATCCAATGAAAATGGTAAGTATTGCTTATATAAGAACTTTATATTTTGGTCGCCCTTATCAGCTGACCACTATTTATCTTCTTTTTTATTTAACGGAAACAAAATTGCAGCGTTTTTTGTTGCGCCCCAAAACGCTCCCCACTCAGCGTTTTTGTTTGTTTTTGTTTTTTGTTTATTTGTCTTTTTTTTTTCTCTATCGAAAAAAAGAAACAATAGATTTGTGGTGTTTAAAATAATGACGTTTCGATATGATAATGATTTCAATTCGTTTTTATTTTTATTAGATTCCAGCAATAATGAGAAGTTGTATAATCTTGCTTATTGTGCTAAAGAAAAGTAAATATTTCTGTTTTGAGTGAGAGTAATTATACTTAACTCTTTAAAAGCCTGCTTATCTTTTGCTTGAAAGGAAACTTCATTATTTGTAAATGAAATATCTCATGTAAAACTTTTAGACATATCTGTCGATCGTCTATAAAAAAATATGGGTTTGTGATTAATTGTACATTTAAACTGGAAAGTTGATGAAAAATTGTTATGGACTGTTCACCTTTTTCTAAATAATCAACACTTATTTTAAAAGCATCTTATATATTATTATTTTTATTATTTTTTTTAATCACCTAGCAATTGTTAGCTGCTAGATTAGGAAATCCGAATTCGCATGTTTTGAAGAAATATTTTATTTTGTCAAACATCTTTTAATTTTTCTTGTTATCAAGAAAATTTTATACTTTGTTCATTTTATTTTAAGAGTTACGTTTCAGCGAAAAGATAAATTATGAATTTTGTGGTAGGCCTAGGTCTTTCCTCCAAATTGATAAGGCTTACTATCCCCAAAACATACTCGAAATTATTTGTGCACTTTCTATTTCGTTTTAAAGCAATAGAAAGTGAACAAATAATTTCGATCATAATTGAAATGTGCAAAATAACAGCATATAAAAGTAGATACTCAGAATCTCACGAAAGAAATTACCGATTTTGAAAGAAACTTTAATTAAAGGAGGACTCTGGGCAGAAATTTAAATGTTTTTTTTTATAAAAGTAAAAAAAAAAAAATTAAACAAGCTCTGACAACACAGAAATTTCATCGAAATCGGATGAAGAATAACAAACTTATGCATTTTTTTAGGTTTTGATTTTTTTGTTGTTGTTGTTGATAAAACAGTTATTGGCATAGTTTCATGCATATTCAATGAGGGAACTGATGATGTCACAGATTCACTTCTTCTTGTGTATTTTATTTTATGAAATCCTATTTATTCCATTTTTTTTTATACACTGCGTATAAAATGATATCTATCCCTCATATTGAAATAATTAAAAGCACTTATGACCTTAAAAATTCAGCAGGGAGTCATACCTGTTTTTATTTAGTACCGAAGTGTGATGTGGAGTGGTGGAGTGTCATGGTAAAAACAATCTTGTGTTGAACATAGCATTATGATCGCACCGAAACTTTTTTGTGTATGTGCCCGAGTCTAGCCCGTTGCTGTACCGCATTTAGGCTAAACCTCATGCACGGGCTTTTTTGTTTAAGGCCTCATCACACCGAGTCCGGTCCGGTGACCGGTACGGCAAACCGTCTCAAATCGCTATATGAGCGATCCCATAAAAACCGTACCGGTTGCCGTTCCGGCTAGTACGGCATAGCCCGTGTTTGTTGTGACCAATCTCATTGCAATAGTACACGGCCGATTCATTTCGACCGTTTTTGCCCATTGTTGAACCGGAACGGGCCCGTACCGTGACCCGGACCGGACTCGGTGTGACGAGGCCTTTAGGGCCATTTATCTGGGACGACGGGCGATTATGACGTCAACACTTCGGTACTCTATGGCCAGTATTCTGCTACGGAGTTTGGAGTTGTGCTGTCGCACCAAAATAGTACGGATTTTGAAATGAGAATGCAACGCTGGTTTGCACGCTGCTCTATGAAGCGTCAGTGAAGCGTGCGTCTAATCGTACGAATGTAAACTCGGATGACGTCATTCGAGATTAAATCTGTACAAACATTTGTAAAGAATTCTAAACTAGGGGTTTAGGTGGTTTAGAATTTGATATGGCTTTGCGAGTTTTATGTCGGAGGAAGCTAATTTATCTATTTTCTCGTTAACTTGAAGTTAAATGTTGTTAAAACTTTGCTTAAAAATGAAATGCATTATTGAACTGTCCACAACGATTGATTAATTGCATATCAATCATTAAAAATGTCATTTTCCGACACGATTGAAGTGTAAGTTTGACCTGACATATTGAAGAATGGACATTTGACGAGAAAAACAACAATAAACTAATGGTGGCAATTCACTTGTCATTACACGGGATAAAACGGATTTGGAACTAGTTTGAGACTAATTTGAGATTGGTTTGAAATGATTTTGAATGTTTTTAGTTAGAGACGTCCCCGAGATGTTCCCGCGACAGAAAAAAAAAATAAAGAAAACAAAAAAAAAATAGTAATAAGAAATAGACTGATGTGCATGCACCTAACGTGATAAAATTTTGCGCATGCATGTAGCGTGATGTCGGAATCTAATTCAACCTTTCAATGCTTTTGGCTAAATATGGACAATTAACATTTGTGAAATAAACAATCCGTGGAGCTATTTAGGGGATTACTTCAAAAGAATAAAACTTTGAACTGATAATTCATTATACATTATATATTTAATATATATCTATCTTTTATGTCGTATATTGTTAGAAAAAAAGTAAACTGCAGCAGCAGGTCAACCACTTAAAATTATGACAATGCTTTTCTGATCAGAGCAAGTTTCGATCAGAAAAAACAAAAACAATACAAAAAACAAAACAAAAACAACAAAACAAAACGAACAACAAAACAACCCGGCCCCCCGAAAAAAAAAAAACAAACAAACAAAACAAACGATTTAAAAAATTGCCTGGTCGTATCATTATTGGGGTGTTACGATCCGGATCATATTAGTCAATTAAGCCTGGGTTACACCAGAACCGAATCAGCAGCAAATCCACCCAAATACACCTATTCGGGTGGATTCGGGAGCATTTTGTTCTCCCTCCCCGAATGAGCGAAAATTCGGGAGGGATTCTAGAACATTGATGGAGGGATTCTGCTCGTTTTGAAATGTTCAAAAGCAGCCAAATACCCTCAAAAATACCCCCGAATGTGTCCCCGCGAAGTGAGATATCACCCGTAGGGGAATCATTATGACTTTTTGCCTTTGGGGTAAGTAATCTATTCAGAGGGCATAAAACCATTGTCCTTTTCAGCTGAAAATTTCCAAGCTTGTTAATTGTTCCCATCCCAGGCCGCCGAATCGTTAATGAATCGATATTTGAAACTGCATGACAAGTGCCTTTATATAAAGCGGCTACAAACAAAAAGATTGTTGCGTCATTATTTCAATGGATTTCCGGTGCTATCTTGTGCGTTCCAGTGCACTAGAAACTTCCAGCCGTACGGAAGTTGTACACGTTTGGAAGTTTTTTTTTCGTGCTGGGAGTTTTTTCTTGTACGGCGCTATTATTCGTCCTATTGTTAATTGCCCTACAACTCTTAACTCCTTAGTAGAATACGGGCCTGTCTTCGGAGTAGAACCTCTGGACAACAATGCAATACAAAGGAAGTAGTGGAGCTGTGACTTCATCAGCTTGCTCATTAAATAGAGTACCGAAGTGTTCCCGTCATAATCTTCCGGCGTCCGAGTTACTGGTTATAAACAAAAAAGCCTGTGCATGAGGTTTAGCCTAAATACGGTCGAGAAACGGGCTAGACTCGGGGACATACACAAACAGGTTTCGGTGCAATCATGTTGCTATTGTTTCTACACAAGATTGATTAGAACTAGCAACCATGAAATGACACTTCAGTAGGCCTACTCTATATGCTTGAAATTACGCCAAGAACTGTTTCGTCAAAAAATTCAATACCTCAGAAATTCATAACTTTGCTAGGCCTATTTCTTATCTGATTTTAATGAATTTTCAGTGTTGTGCTTTTTAAATTT
This sequence comes from Paracentrotus lividus, assembly GCA_940671915.1. NCBI lineage: Eukaryota > Metazoa > Echinodermata > Echinoidea > Camarodonta > Echinidae > Paracentrotus > Paracentrotus lividus. The sequence continues at coordinate 47,375,571 of CALNVZ010002100.1, read as the reverse complement.
TACTCAATTTTTTTTTCTTCTAAATTTACAAACTCCAGCCTGCCCTGGAGTCCCCTTTTCAATGCTTGCTATTATCTGAGACAAGATTTACCATGTTAGAATGAATTCATTTCAGATTCTCTGGTCATGGATTTTTCTCCTGGGCACATATTTCAGTAAGTAAAAACTGAACATTTTATACAACGAAATGTATTAAACGGATTCCCAATTAATTTGAATAAAATGTTTTGTCTATAGCAGTGGATATTCTAGATAATTAAATGTGAAAATTATTTAACTTTTTAATATCGATCCTCTTTTAAATACATAACAAATAGGTCTTTAATTTGAATAAATTATAATAAATAAAAACAATGAGAAAAAAAAAAACATGAGCGGCACCCTTGTCAATGGCAGGGACGTTCATGGAAATATTTCCAGTGAATTAGACCTTTTATGGCCGAGATATCAAGGGGAGGGAATTTGGGGGTAAGCCCTCTAGTCATAAGGACCGCTAGGCATAATGCGCGCTAGTCATAAGAACCGCTAGTCATAACATGTAAGTTCCTAAATCACAAGGTTTGCTAGTCATAAAAGGGAAAGAGGATCACTAATCGTAAACTCATAAGGACCGATATTCATAATGCAAGATAAGGGTCGTTATTCATAATAGACCATAATGGACATTAATAATAGGGATCGCTAGTCATAATCAATAAAGAGGATCGCCAGTCATAATCAGAGTAGAGGGTCGCTAGTCATAAGGGAAGATGGGGGTCGCTACACTGTAAACATAAATTAGTCATTTTGACTAATAAAAATTAGTCCTGCCATATGTCTGAAATGACTAGAATTAATTTGTCAGATGACTAATGTTTAGTCATTTCAGACACTTTTGGATTAAGTCAGATGACTAGAATTAAATTAGTCAAATGACTAAAGTTTAGTCATTTCAGACACTTTTAGATTTAGTCAGATGACTAGAATTAATTAGTCAGACAAAGCCAAATATTAGTCAAATGACTTATTTTAGCTGGTCATCATTTTAAGGCCATATTTTATGTAAAAACAAAAGAAATGTAGCAACTAAATCTCTTCATGATTTAAAACAGATCTATTTCAACATAATCGGGCTATACATAATAATAATAATTATAATGATAATAATAATAATAATAATAATAATGGTCTATATTTCTAACTCGATGAAATATATTTACAAACTTTCATTTGTACATAGTACAACATAAATTATAAAAATATATAGCATAATAGTTAACATTATCATGATAGCAGATACTCTGAATTGTTGTAATGATGATTACATAGTAAATAGCATGTCAAGACATCATACTAGTGTTATTACTGTACTAAAAGGCAAATTTGTGAGGCCAATACACTTAAATAGCATAGGAGGAAGAGAGTGAGAGGGTGAGGAAGACACAGAGTAAGAGTAAAAGTGAAAGGAGAACAAGAGGGAAGGACAGAGGGAGAGAGAGAGAGACCAGGATGGAGAAGAATGGAAAAGTCAAATACAAATTCATATACATGTATATGGTCGATTCCAGCGAAAAGTGTACACGGTTTTTTTTATCATGTTCAGGCCAATAAAAAAAAAAAATCAAAAAAAAAAAATGTAGAAACCTCAATTTTTCGTTTTATGTATCCGCACCGGTGGACTTATTCGTGCCGCATTTGTTCCAACTTCATTTGAAGTGAACTTTTTTTTTAACAATTTAAAAACATGCCATTTTTGGCCATTTTTGGAAAAAATTTTTTTTTTTTTTTTTTTTTTCGCGACCAAACTTTTTAAAGAAAATCATCAAATTATTTAGATTCAAGTTGTATTTTAGGATGGCACACATCTCAGGAGAAATTGTACCAAATTTGAATAATATAGGGCAATCCAAACAATCTCTGGATTTTTTTTTCGAGTGGTAAATTTAAATGTTACTTACGAATACAGCTTTTTCGAAAGCTTATAAACCATACTAGATATAACGAAGTACGGCTGCCAATAGCTGTACAGAAGCACCTTACCATTCCTTATCGACATGCATTGTTTCCAATGACATTGCTTTCTTTGTTAATCTGGCAGAAGAGGTCAAAGGTCCAAAATTTTCGTGTGGTCAACAAATTCAGTTACCTACGAATACACATATAAACCACTGCCATTTCTATACTTATAAAGATTAGTGACAAATATTTTAAGGAATGTTGACAAATGATGTCTTGCTGACTTGTGCAAAGTTTTATCAACCTTGAACAATAGGTTTTTGAGATATTGCCTTAAAAGTGCTGTATATGTAGGTAACATTTGACATTCCGAATGTTACCTACGAATACAAGTATGCATACCGTGTTTCTGGCATATATTTTAGTAATTTGTCTTGAGACTAAGATTACAAACTTTTGTAATTTCATTTGTTATATAAATAGGATATTGTGTGATGATTTTCTTGTTTAGAATCTTATGTTTTCATTATGTTTTGACATTTTCCATATTAATGTAAAATAATTTATATTTTTTAATTTCATTGTTAAGAAGTAATTTTCCTCTGAAACAATGCTATTATCAAGTTAAGTATATTTCGTAGCGCTTATCAAGTTGGGAAACTTTCTCAAATTTAATTACCAAAAAAATTATAGCTTTTTATGAATAAATAAAAACATGGGATAGCATTTCCTACAGTGGTGTCACGTGTATTCGTAGGTAACAAAGTGCATTCGTAAGTAACAATGTAACGTAAACTGTCATTTTTGGCTATACAATTAACCTCACATTGCTTTTTATTTATTGGAAAGGGAGGAATAGTCCCAATAGAGAATGGGGACATCGTTTGGACCCAATAATATACCGTGTGCAATGAGTATTGTCGCCCCTTACATAGAATATACAAAAATGCAGTATAAATCATTATTTGACTGAATTTTATGATTGACAGCGCGCAAGACAAAAGCGGTCTTTATCGGGAACAGCTGAATCGCGTTGTTTAGTTACGGTCAACGCACTTCAGTCATCGCAACCAGGAGGCGGAGCTCCACGCGATAGCTAATCAGAGCGCCCAACAATAAAAATGCATTGTTCTCTAGTTCTGTAAGAACGAACTTGTAGGTATTTCTACGTGCCCTACAACTAACGTGGAATTGAGCATGTGGGGCTGCAATAATAATTTAATGTCACACTTTCTCTACGCATTCCATGCTCGGGATTCGCGTTAAAAATAGAATTATGACATAAACTTACCTTGGTCTTTAAAAGCATTTTCAAAGATATCCTGAGATGGATCTAATTCTTGAGCGTTGCAATCGATGTTGTTTTGTTTTTACCATGTCGGCATGTGTCCGTGTGGTTTGACCGCGAATCACTGTTACGTGCGCCGTAGGCCTAGCCTCTGACCAATATAAATAAGTCAGTAGGCCTACAACAAGTCATTTGTTAGTCATTTGGCCAATGTAAACAAGTCATTTGTTAAATGACTTGTTTATATGGGTCAAAATGACTTACGTAAACTAGTCTTGACTGAGGTAATTAAGTCACTGAGACTGGAATAATATAAATTAGTCGTTTTGACTTATTTATAAGCACCAATGACTAATTTATGTTTACAGTGTAGTCATAATAATATATGGGGGTTTCCAGTCATAATAGTATATGGGGGTCGCTAGCCATAATAGAAGAAAATGGTCGCTAGTCATAGTAGATGGGTCGCCAGTCATAATAGGAGAAAGGGTCGCTAGTCATAATAGTAGATGGGGGTCGCTAGTCATAATAAGAGATGGGGGTCGCCAGTTATAATAGTAGAAAAGGTTTGCTGGTCAAAATATTATATAATAATAATAATGATATTTGCGACTTATATAGCGCCATTATCCATTCTGTTAAATGCTCAATGCGCTTTTACACATATGAATAGAATACAAAAATAACAGAGAATATTACATATTATAAAGATAATTACACATTACAAAGCTGCATGAATGTCTGTCTTCAAAAATACGCTATATTAAACAAAATGAGTCTTGTGGTTTGTCTTAAATGTTTCAAGAGAACTCTTGAGCTCTTGTGGACGTGTGTTCCATCACGCTGGCCCAGCATGAGCAAATGCTCGTTCCCCCATGTTTTATTATACCCCGTCACACTGAGTTCGTTCTCACTACGTCCTGGCAAATTTTGTCGAACGGGCTTAGTCTGTGTGTAAACCGAGTGGACGTGGTAAAGACTTATTTCGATCTGTTTACGAACTTCATGGAAGAGCTCGGTCGGATAGATGCCAGACTTTTGAAAAGTGTTTTAAAAAATCGGGCACCCATCCCGTTCTAAAATTTCACGCACTGGCAACGTACCTGAAACGAGATGGATGTACTACAAACGAAATTGCCGTAATTCGACCGTTCTCGATCGTTCTAATAACTGAGGACGGGATTTCATTGTTTGAAAAGGTTCTCTTTGAAACGGGGTCTACAACGTGGGAACGGAAATTTTTACCCGTTCCTAACTAGATACCAACGAACTGCAGACGAGGTAAAGACGTGATGGAAGTATTGGGGGCTGCTTACAAACGCATTGGTATCTTATTTCAGAGATAATTTGGTCAAATTTACACGTTCTCAGACCAATGCCAATTTGTAATTTTTTCCCAAAGAAATTGTTAGATTTCTCTCATTATGGGTGACAATTATCTATTTGCTTATACCATCATCACGCCGAACAAGTTCTTACCATATTCTTGAAAATATTGAAGAACGGGCTTAATATATGTAAACACGGAGTGGACGTACTACAGACCTATTTCAATCTGCTTAAGAACTTGTTAGACATAGCAGACGAGCTTGGACGGCAAGACGCTTCCATTTTTTAATAAAACGGCATGCAATGATCCCTGTCACACTGAACTAGTTCTCACTAGGTTCTTGATGAACGGGCTTAATCTGTTTACCACTGTTTACACACGGATTGAACGTAGTACAGACCTTATACAATCAGTTTACGAACTTGACGGACGGGCTCGGACGGAGAGAACGGAAAGGCAGTCCGATTTTTTAAAATGTTAAGGGGGCCGTCACACTGAGGTCGGTCTATAACGTTCTTGCCCGTTTTTGCCCGTTTTTAAAAAAAAATGCTGAACGGGCTTTGCTCGGTCTTGGGAAAACTTATAACTTTGAAAAATAATTTCTGAATACGATGCTAGGCAGTTCATAAATAGTTCTCGTTTCGTCAATTCCGTCTTTATCGCGTCCGCAATACGTTTTATCCAGTTCAGAACGAGTAAACTGCTCGTTCACTCTATACCGTTCGTAGCACGTCCAAACGGTCACTAAAAGTCCTATGCGCAGCATGATACAAGTTAGGTACCACGTTCGTAGTACGTCCTTCTCGTTCAGAGTAAGTCCTACCCGTTTAAGGAACGTTGTCACTACGTTTAATTTTAGAACTTGAAACCAGTACGATTTTTTTTAACATGTTAAAAAAAAAATCGAATGCCTTTCCGTTCTCTCCGTTCGGCCCGTTCGCCAAGTTCGTAAACAGATGTAAACGGTCTGTACTAGATTCTAAAGGTCTCACTACGTTCAGTCGCTGTTAAACAGATTGAGCCGTTCACCAAGAACTACCTAGATCGCAGTGAGAACTAGCTCAGTGTGACGGGAATTATGACATGCCGTTCTGTTTAAAAATTGAAACGTATGTTCGTAGTACGTCCTTCTCGTTCAGAGTAAGTCCTACCCGTTTAAGGAACGTTGTCACTACGTTTAATTTTAGAACTATATATAATATACAATGCTCGTTGTATGACGTCCTAGCACATCTTTAGAACGATTTAAGTACGGCAATTTCGTTTGTAGTACGTCATCTCGTTTCAGGTACGTTGCCACCCCGTTAAATTTTAGGACGAGATGGGCACCCGATTTTTTTGAACACTTTTTTGGAAAATCGACCGAGCCTAGTCCATGAAGTTCGTAAAACAGATTGTAAGAGTATTTACTACGTCCCACTCAGTTTACACACAGACTATGCCCGTTCGGCAAAATTTGCAAGGACGTAGTAGGAACGAGCTCAGTGTGACGGGGGTATAAACATGTTTTAAAAAATCGGGCTGGCTTCCAGTTCTAAAATTAAAAATTAAACCCAACGTACTATGTGTCAGGTATGAATATGACGACCTCTATTTTTTGGTTGATGGCATTAAGGTGAACATATTCATGTTAGTTGCCAACAAAGTTAAGCTTATACGACCAACAGGTCAAAGGTCAAAGTTCAAGAAAGACGTTTTGGCCACAGTTTTTTTTGTCTTGACCTTAGTCTTATTGGGCCGTATTACTTTAAATATGTTATTGAAAACTGTTCATGTGTTCTTCTTGATTCTATGAACCACGAAATTTTCGTTTTCATTGCCCTATGACCTTTAAGTAAAGTAAAAAGTGCAAAAAATACGTTGTTTCTACTATTTCCAGATTTTTTAGCGTCACGTTATTTGAACTTTGACCTTAACTTGAGGTCATATATGTCAATGAAAGAGAATAGCAACGTTGATATTCTGATTTATTGGAACAAGTAGAACAAGAATAACTATGATTATCAAAATTATTAAGCTATAATATGGCCAATAAAACAAAGGTCAAGACACACATAGAACGTTTAAGGAATAAACGTAAGGGCCAGAGCCTTATTAACTTAATAATATTAATAATATTGATTAACAGTTTTACATGATCCCTTGATACCATGAACCAGAATATCAACGTTGCTATTTTTTTTTCATTGACACATATGACCTCAAGTTAAGGTCAAAGTTCAAATAACGCTAAAAATCCTGGAAATAGCAGAAACTATGTATTGTTTGGACTTTTCACCTCATTTAAAGGTCATAGGTCAATGAAAACGAACATTTCCTGTTTCATGGGAACATGGAGAACACATTTACAGTGTTTAATAAAATATTTCAAGTAACACGGCCCGATAAGACTAAGGTCAAGACAAAAAACTTTAGCCAAAACATCTTTCTTGAACTTTGACCTTTGACCTGTTTGTCGTATAAGCTTAACTTTGTTGGCAACTAACTTGAATATGTTTTTCATGATGCCATCAACCAAAAAATAGAGTTCGACATATTTTTAGTTGACACATTTGACCTAGAAATAAGGTCAAAGTTCATAGAAAATTCGGTTTTTTGCCAAATTAATGCCATTTCCAGGTTGTTAATCATCATATAAATTGACCTGTGACCTATTTTCAAGGTCGTAAGGGTCACCAGAATATGGCAACAATATTAGGCTAGTATGATTCACGTTTTCATCTTGATTAGTTTTTATTAATATTGTCTATGGATACGTTGTGTCTGATCGCCGTTCAACTTGACTCTATTATGCATTCAATTATCCATAAATAAACTAATTTGCATATTGCTCAAAACTGACTGGTCGGGTGAAAAAAATGATAATTGACTTAATTGCTAGTTATAACATTACCTACAATTTGATACCATATTTGAAACAATTTGAGCAAAATTATGTTTATGTTAATGAAGCCTGACCTTTGACCTTCATTTTGGGTCACAAAAGGTCAATTAAAAAATTAGCGACATATATTTTCTGATTCGTGTGATCAAGTAGAAATCATATATAGATGTTGCCAAACATTAACATGACTTGCAAACGAAACTACATAGGATCCCACACTACAACGGAATTTGAAGGAGATTATAGTTAGAGGATCGTAGGGTTCGTGTTGGTTGGTACTTAGACTTATTATATTCAGGTGCCGTTCCATTGATGATGTGAAAAACTAAAAGAAGTATTTTGAATGTAATACGCTTTTTAACGGGCAAACCAGTGGTGATTTTGTAAGATTGGGGTAATCAGGGACGTGAGAGGTGACGTCCCTGGGGTAATGTGACTGCGTTTGCTCGTCAAAGAACAATGCGCGCTACAGCGTCTTGGAACTTTTGTAGTCGTGTAATTTGTAGATTCGGTAAGATATAGAGTAAGCCGTTTCCAAAATCAAGTCGTGATGAAGCACGCTTTGCCTTGGACACAAGGTACTTTAGTCGGTTTCTCTGAGCACAATACAACTCTCGGTCTACCCGGGGGTCGCCAGTCATAATAGGAGAAAGGGTTGCTATTTATAATATTAGATGGGAGTCGCTAGTCATAATAGGAGATGGGGGCTCGCCAGTCATAATATGAGAAAAGGGTCGCTAGTCATAATATTAGATGGGGGTCACCAGTCATAATATTATATAAGAAAGGGTCGCTAGTCTTAGGGGTTTTCTCCTATTATGACTGGGGACCCCTATCTACTATTATGGCTAGCAAACCTCTTCTCCTATTATGACTGGCGACCCCCATATACTATTATGACTAGCGACCCTTTTCTCCTATTATGACTGGCGACCCCCATCTTCTATTGTGACTAGCGACCTTTTTCTCCTCTTATGACTAGCGACCCCCATCTTCTATTAGTACTGGCGACCCTTTTTACTGTTATGAATTGCAACCCTCTTACTTGATTATGACTAGTGACCCTCTACTTTGATTATGAATAGCGAACCTCATTGTTTATTATGACTAACGGTCCTTATGACTAGCGGTGGACCACGGGGATTTTGACATCAACATACCAGCTCCCCCTGCCTCATGCATGCTACTAGTCAAAATCACCTCTCAAAAAGCCTTGTCAGAAAAGGGTTAATTGAAAGCATGAAGTATGAAAGGGAGGACTATGATACCTTTTATTGAATAATGCAAAAAAAACAGACTCATCAATCTGGAAATCGGTGAACGATAGTTTGTTTAACATAACGTGATCACATTCAAAATGTGATGCCCTATAAATGGTCTGCCAGTGGCAGATGGCCTGTGTGAATTTGAAAATGCATGACATTGTATGGAGTTAGAAAATACTGAAGTTATCTGTGAAAACGTACATTATATAATATCATGTTAATTTAGTATGCAGGGAAATTGAAGGAAATCGGGTTCCATGCGGACATCGATGCGCAATGTTTCGAATGTCAGATGGTAGACTTATGAGAGGTGCACCATCGAACAGGACTGCGGAAAACCTCTTCGGAAAGGAACAGAATAGAATGTTGCCGAAAAGTCCAATGCCATGTATCGTTTTGTGTAAGGCACCATCATCGAGTGGTGAATAATAGCCAATATAATTTCATGTCGTTAATTTATTTCACTAAGTAATATCTTATTCCCCTGATATTATTTCCTATTTGTTTTGGTCGAACTTCCTACAAAATAATTTATAATCTTGTTCTGATTCCTCCTGAAATTGGTAACTCCTAAATTAAAAATGATAAATACGAACGCGAATTCAAGTTCCATTTTAGTGTGCTCTTGCAACGTTTAGTATTTGATTTTTTTTTTTTTTTTCTCAAAATATCTAAAGGCAGGGCAATTTATTTTGGGATTTCTTTCTTTTATTTAAATCAACCTCTCTAAAAATTCTGAAAACCCCGTTAAAAAAAAAAAAAAGAAAAGAAAGAAAAAGACGGATTTGAAACTTGTCGCGGAGACGTCTCCTGAGTCCCCGCGATGTATCATGAGTCTCAGTAATATCAAAATAGTCCTAAATCCGTCTCAGAGACGTCTCCGCGACGGGAAAATATATCGGAGAAGTCTCCTCGAAGAAAAAAAAATTCCTCTCCGCGACGAAAAAAAAGAAGAAGAAGAAAAAATATCGGAAACATCTCCGCGACGTTTCAAAACCGTCTTAAAACCGTAGTCCAGAATCCGTCTCAAAGCCGTCTCGACAAGGTGAGATACCACAATATGGAAGGCAAAACAACATAATTATAATGCCATTCGGATATGAATGATCGGGCTAGAAAACCTAATATACCTAATAAACACAAAACAAAAAGAAAGTTCCCCCTTTTTCAAATATCAATAATTTTTTTAACCAAGAGGAATTTAAAAAATCTAATTATATGTCCATGTAGGGAATTTATTTAGCCACTATGGGAGCGAGTTTTAGGAAAAAAATCATCATTTCATGCTTCAGTGAGCAATGGTTGAATGCAAAAATGTCATTTTTTGAAGTTCGCAAGCCTAAAATGGCAACTTTGAATCAATGATAACGAACACATTTTCAGATTTTAAACATTTTGCACGTCAGAATGTATGCAAAACGTGCTTCCCAATACACGAAAACGAAATTTGCGTCAAATTTTACGGTTGAGTGAGCATGCAGCAAAAAATTGCCCAAACTGCCATTTTTACTTCTTTGCCGTGGTTTTTTTCGATCAAATATGATCGAATTCCTGTAGTGGAAGTGTATGCAAGCAATATCCATTCATTCAAGGTTGAATGAACCCATCAAGCAACCAAAAAATAGGCCATTTTAGAATTACGAAGAGTCATTGTAGTGATTTTATGCACTAGAAAGCATCTCAATAACATTTTTTGGTTGTATTTATATTCTTTGGGCACGTGTCAATGATCCTATGGCATTTATTTACAAATTCATGCTTCAGTGAGCACTTGAGACTTGAAAAGCCCTTCTCTCATGTATGGACTAAAATTCAAATTCTTACTTTGATTGAACATAACAATTTTTTTGGGGGAGTACTTTAAATTTTATTTTCACAAAAACCCGATGTTTCACGCCTCAGTGGACGCAAGATACAAGAAAATCATGGAAATGAGAAGAACGTTTGGGGCTTCGTCATCGTCATGGTTCAGTGACTTTTCGAATAAGTAATTTGAATCAAGATCATGTTAGTTCGAGATCAGTTGAAGCTGTGTGCCTAGTTTCGTGACATAACTCACAGTAGAATTAACAATAATCATCAATGAAATTGGCCGAATTTCACATTTGTCAGGTATTGATTTCCTCGTCCATTGACTTTATGTACAGAGGTTTAACAAAAGTTTAACAAAAGTGAAATTTGGCATATTTTAATTGTCATTTTTTGTCCATTTGACTGTGAATTATGTTATGAAACTTTGCACATAGCTTCAACTGGTCTCTAACTAACATGATCTTTATTCAAATTACGTATTGGAAAAGTCACTGAACCATGACGAAGCCCCAAACTTTCTTCTCGTTTTCATGATTTTCTTGTATCTTTTGCCCACTGAGGCGTGAAACATCTGGATTTTTATGAAAATAGAATCAAAGGTACTCCCCGAAAAGAATTGTTATATTCAATCAAAGTAAGAATTTGAATTTTAGTCCTAACGTGAGAAAAGGGCTTTTATTAGTCTCACGTGCTCGCTGAAGCATGAATTTGTAAATAAATGCCATAGGATCATTGACACGTGCCCAAAGAATATAAATACAACCCAAAAAATGTTGAGATGCTTTCTAGTGCATAAAATCACTACAATGACACTTCGTAATTCTAAAATGGCCTATTTTTTTGTTGTCTGATGGGTTCATTCAACCGTGAATGAATGGATATTTGTTGCATACACTTCCAATACAGGAATTCGATCATATTTTATTTCGAAAAAAAACCACGGCAAAGAAGTAAAAATGGCAGTTTGGGCAATTTTTGCTGCATGCTCACTCAACCGTGAAATTTGACGCAAATTTCGTTTCCGTATATTGGGAAGCACGTTTTGCATACATTCTGAGGTGTAAAATGTTTAAAATCTGAAAATGGGTCCGTTAATCATTGATTTAAAGTTGCCATTTTAGGGTTGCGAACTTCAGAAAATGACATTTTTGCATTTAACCATTGCTCACTGAAGCATGACTTGATGATTTTTCCTAAAATTCGTTCCCATTGTAGTTAATTAAATTCCCTGCATGGACATATAATAAAATTTTTAAAATTCCTCCTGGTTCAAAAATTATTGATATCTGAAATAGGGGGAACTTTCTTTTTGTGTTGTGTTTATATACAGGGTGTTTCCGAAAAAAAGGAAACCCGACTTTGATCAACAATAATTTCAAGAATATTTCAATGGTAATTATGAAATTTATATCACTGTAAATTGCAAATCATTGCCATTGTAATAATACCTCGCTCACCTCACCAATGTCACGCATCACTAAACCCCATTGTTTTGAAAAAGTCTTGTACAATTGTGCGTGGTTCACTTTCATGCACCCTGAGATGGTTTGTGTGAATGTGCCTGGAAAGGAAACCCAACTTTGATCATCAATAACTTCAAGAATATTTCAGTGGTGATTAAGAATTTAATATCACTGGAAAGTACAACTCATTACCATTCTAATGATACATCTCTCAGCTCACCAATATCATGCATCACTGAACCCCATTGTTTTGAAAATTGTCTCGCAAAATTGTGATAGGTTCTCTTTCATGCTCCTTGAGATGAGTTGCTTCAAAGATTTCTAACAAATCTAAGAAAAGCATTCCAGTGACTTAAAATAAATGAGTTTGATAAATGGGTTGGAAATTTTTACTTATTTAGTCCTTTAATCTTACCATCCAGGTAATTTCAACGTGTTACTGGTCACGACAACCCAGAGAACCTTCAGTTCCCCATGGGTAATGTAAGAAGCATGACAGTGCATCAATCACAATTTTGCAAGATATTTTCAGAACAATGGGGTTCAGTGATGCGTGACATTGGTGAGCTGAAAGAGATATCAATACAATGATAATGAGTGGCACTTTCCAGTGATATAAACGTCATAATCACTACTGTCATGTTTTTAAAATGATTGATGATAGTAGGGTTCCCTTTTTAGGCACATTGCAGCAACCAATCTCAATGAGCGTGAAAGTGAACCACTCACAATTTTGCAAGACATTTTCAAAACAATGAGGTTCAGTGATGCGTGACATTGGTGAGCTGAGCGGAGTATCATTAAAATGGTAATGAGTTGCACTTTCCAGTGATATAAATTTTATAATCACCATGGTAATATTTCTTAAATTATTGATGATCAAACTTGGGTTTCCTTTTTTCTGGGTCACCCTGTATAAATATATATATATATATATATTAATTTAAAAAAATCTTACACCTAGAAAAATGTCAATAAAAAGAAAACCAATTAATAAACCATGAATTATTTTACATATTCTGAAAGAGTAACTCCTCCCGCATCTTCTGGTACCATTTTTTGTGTGGTATGTCTTTACGCTCGGATGAACACTACGCATTGTTTGCGAACATGCAAATTTCGAATTGTTCCAGGGTGAGTATGAAATTGAAACAAAAGCTGACAAAAAAGCAACTCCATCATGAATAAAATAGTATAACTTTTTAACGAAAATGTCTTCTGCTTAATAACTTGGCAGGGGTGTTGTTACACATATTGACTACATTTTGTATGAAAATGAGATAAATCTGTAGAGTCAGGCATGAGTGAGCACACGTCAAGGACAAAATAATCTCTTTTCAAAAGTATTAGGAGGCCTTTTTAGGTCTGTCAGTGGCAATTTACTCTTTGATGTGTACTCATTCGTGCATTACTTGACGAGTCAATCTAATTTTCATGTAAATTGAAGTCAATATGTGTAACAACACCCCTGCCAAGTTATTAAGCTAAAAAAAAAGTTATGCTATTTTATTCATGATGGAGTAAATTTTTGTCAGCTTTTGTTGTTTCAATTTCATCCCCACCCTGGCACAATAAAAAAATTGCATGTTCGCAAACAATGCGTCGTGTTCATCCAAGCGTAAAGACATACCACACAAACATGGTACCAGAAGATGCGGGAGGAGTTACTCTTTCAGAATATGTGAAATAGTTTAGGATTTATAAATTGGTTTTCTTTTTATTGACATTTTTCTAGGTGTAAAGTTTTTTTTTTACTCACTCGGTATATACAAAACAAAAAAAGTAAGTCCCCCCTTAATCAAATTGGTATAACTTTTTAACCAAGAGGAATTCTACGAATTTTATTACATGTGCTTGTAGGTAATTTTATCAGCTTCCATTTGAGTGAATATTACTGAAATTCTAATCGATTTTTATGAAACTTTTTTTTAGATTTCTCCTCTCATTTTCCTCTTGCTTGTAAGGTTGATTCTCTCCTTGGGTTGGATTCCCTTTTAAAGTGTGCTCGCTTGTCCATAACAAGACGAATAGTGCTCATGTTCTCACAAAATGTGCCGATCATGTTGATGATGATATCTGATTGCAATTCTTTAAATAAAATTGTTGGATTTTACCATTTTTAGAGGTCTGAACATAATTCTTAAAATTGTGCTCACTCATCCATGAAAAATAGTGCAATGTATCGGGATTGGAGTTGGATGGTCAAATTTTGGATGATAAAACCACCCAAACAATTCAACACAAGGTACAACGAAAATTTTAGAAAATTATTCTTTTTACAGACCAAAAAATGACCCTTGTGACTTTTAAAAATGTCAATTTTTGCTTTAAACGTTGATCACTCATGCATGTCTCAGGGGATCGATGTCATTTTTTTTCACAGAAGGTACTCAATAAGTGTAGAAAACCCCCCTCCCAATTATTTTGCTCAAAACAATCCCGTTCAACAGTTACATCATTTTGATTAGGGGCGGGGGAAACTTACTTTTTTGTTGTGTATATAATGAAATATGACCCTCGACAAGCGAATCGAGAGGAGATCTACGTCTCGATTCGTTTGTCGTCATTTCTTTCGCATATACATATAAACACAACACAAAAAGAAAGTTTCCTCTATTTCAGATTTTAATAATTTTTGAACCAGGAAGAATTTAAAAAATCTAATCATATGTCCATGTAGGGAATTTAATTAGCCACAAAAGGAGTGAATTTAAGGAAAATCATCAAGTCATGCTTCAGTGAGCAATGGTTGAATGCAAAAATGTCATTTTTTTGAAGTTCGCAAGCCTAAAATTGCAACTTTGATTCAATGATAGTGGACCCATTTTCAGATTTTAAACATTTTACACGTCAGAATGTATGCAAAACGTTCTTCCCAGTATACGGAAACGAAATTTGCGTCAAATTTTTCGGTTGAGTAAGCATGCAGCAAAAATTACCCAAAATGCGATTTTTACTTCTTTGCCATGGAATAATTGATCAAATATGAGGGAATTCCTGTTTTGGAAGTGTATGAAACCAATATCCATTCATTCACGGTTGAATGAACCCATCAAACAGTTGAAGCTGTGTGCCTAGTTTCGTGACATAACTCACAGTAGAATTAACAATAATTATCAATGAAATTGGCCGAATTTCACATTTGTCAGGTATTGATTTCCTCGTTCATTGACTTTATGTACACAGGTTTAACAAAAGTTTAACAAAGGTGAAATTTAGCTTATTTTAATTGTCAGTTTTTGTCTATTTGACTGTGAATTATTTTATGAAACTTTGCACATAGTTTCAAATGGTCTCTAACTACGTGAGAAAACGGCTTTTCCAGTCCCACGTGCTCAATGAAGCATGAATTTGTAAATAAATGCCATTGGATCATTGACATGTTCCTAAAGAATATAAATACAAGCCAAAAAATGTTATTAAGATGCTTTCTAGTGCATAAAATTACTACAATGACTCTTCGTATTTCTAAAATGGCCTATTTTTTGGTTGGTTAATGGGTTCATTCAACCGTGAATGAATGGATATTGGTTTCATACACTTCCACAACAGGAATTCCATCATATTTGATCGTTTATACCATGGCAAAGAAGTAAAAATCGCCGTTTGGGCAATTTTTGCTGCATACTCACTCAACCGTGAAATTAAACGCAAATTTCTTGTCCGCATATTGGGAAGCACGTTTTGCATTCTGACGTGTAAAATGTTTAAAATCTGAAAATTGGTCCGTTGTCATTGAATCAAAGTTGCAATTTTAGGCTTGCGAGCTTCAAAAAATGACATTTTTGCATTGAACCATTACTCACTGAAGCATGACTTGATGATTTTTCCTAAAATTCCTTCCCATTGTAGTTAATTAAATTCCCTACATGGAATTAATAGATTTTAAAATTCTTCCTGGTTCAAAAATTATTGATATCTGAAATAGGGGAACTTTCTTTTTGTTGTGTTTTTAATATATATTATATATATAATTATATATATTATATATATATATATATATATATATATATAGTGGTGTGTGTGTGTGTGTGCTGTGTGTGTTGTGTGTGTGTGTGTGTGTGTGTGTGTGTGTGAATTCATAATGGAAATGATTTATGCCATGTTCATGTCCTTTTGTTAGCAGGTGAAATATATCTGCTTATTTCTTCGCTAGACATACTGGAGTCTGGTGTATATCGCGGAACAATATATTACACATCTAACAACCCAACAACGATTGCAATCGGCATGAGTAAACTACCCATTCTGATCCTCATCAGGGACACGATGGATATCCCTTTCCTCACCCAACGCACGATCACAGTCACCATCTTAGACAAGATAGCGGTAGATACCAACAACGGAATCATATATTGGTCCAGGGTCCATACTGGTCAGATATATCGATTTCATATCCATGACAAACGAAATGAAACCATCGCAACAAATGAACATCGTAAGTTTGGAGTCACTTCAATCGAGAAACAGTTTTATAAGTATATAACTTCGATAGGGTAGTCAGGATAACAGGCTAAAAAAGATTGATATTTAAATTTGAAGAGAATTCCCTTTAATTAAACGATTATGTTTTTGACATAATTATCATCATTACTTTCTTACTTTTCTTAATTTCTTTCTTAGCTGTCGTGGATATGGTGTATGATGGGAGGAATCGACGTCTGTATGCGGCGCTATATCGAACTGTACTTATAATCACGTTTGATGAACACAATGAAATAACTGATCAGTGTTATGTTTGTGAGACGACAAAGAGTAATATAAACTCCATAGCAGTTGACCCCCTCACCGGGTAAGTGGTATGGAGAATCACATATTTCCAGATATTGATAAAACTCACATTTTCCCGTTTTTAGGTTCCTGCTGAAAGTTCTCCAGTATGGGGGGGGGGGGGTGGTTGGGGATTTGAATAACAAAAAGGTACCCAAAACAAACATGTAGGCCTACTTTCACTCGGGGCATCCTTGCTAATTCGGAAAAATATTTTGATAGGAGGCAGCTCTGTTGCGTGATGTAAATCTAAGTTAGCTCGGGACCAGGTCTTACGATCGTTCGACGTGAGGTCGTTCTCAACAACAAAAGGAAGAGTGATAAAAGAACTAGCTATCTTCGGTTTCTTAAGTTAGCTTATGAAATAAAAACATATCCAGTGGACACTATAGTTTCCAAACATAAGAGTATATTGTTACTTTTAGGGTTAAAATTCAAGCTACAGTGCAAAATCCATAACAAATAGTCTCCGGAAATCGGTGTAGTCGAGTCCTTCAAAACCCATGCGTAAATCTGAACAGGTGGGACTATTGTTGCGATGATTAAAAAAATGTCACAATAATTGACGTTTTAAACACGGTCAGGTTGAATCTTACAGAATATAATTTATTTCCATTGTAAAAATACCGTGTCTCAATAGTTCCGTAATGAATCAAAATACATAAAATATCATACTCACCGAAAAAAGTGAAATTACCGCATCGGAATCAACGTCAGACGATAAGTTAAACTACCCCTCTGAGCTGACTAAATATTGAGCGAATTTAGTGCATCGATGACGTATTTAGTAGGCCTACTAACTTTAATCACCCTTCATGAATAGCTAACTAACTTTAGTTAACGTATATTTCTACGCAGAGGGGATTAACTTAGTACCCCTACTAAAGTTAGTTAGCTGATGACGTATTTAATCACCCTCACTATCTCAACTTTAGTTAGATACCCTTTGTGAATAGCAAGGGAAACTAAATACTATTTAGTAGGCCTACTAACTTTAGTCACGCTTCGAGAATACCGGCCAATTGTATTTACATGTACTTTCACTCG
This sequence comes from Paracentrotus lividus, assembly GCA_940671915.1. Lineage (NCBI taxonomy): Eukaryota > Metazoa > Echinodermata > Echinoidea > Camarodonta > Echinidae > Paracentrotus > Paracentrotus lividus. The sequence goes on along the minus strand of CALNVZ010002100.1, from coordinate 47,357,777 downwards.
GGGCATCCTTGCTAATTCGGAAAAATATTTTGATAGGAGGCTTAAACGCCAGCTTTATACTAAGTAGTTTTGGAATCCATTTTATTTCTCGCAATTTTTTATATATATTGTTCAATCAAGTAAAGAGTATCAAGACAATTTTTCATTCGCGAAATATATAGGATTGTACATGTGATAAAACATCAACATTAATAATGGAGCGATATTTTAATGATATAGGCTACAATAGTTAACATTACAGTCTGTGTAAAAAAAAATGGTACAGTCGGCGAAAAATAATTTATAAAAGCCAAAGATTTTTCGTGCTGATGCACTTTGTTCTGTATAATTTGCTTTCGTAAAACAAAAGTTATCCTAAGTTTTGTGCAACGAGGAACAAATCGAAATTACGCACTTCTATTGTTCTGGAGCGCTGAATTCATGGCCATTATGCGAAACCTTCACAAAGGCATGGGACGGCGTGCGAAAAATTGAATTTTGTAGATAAACTTTATCTCAAAAATTACAGCACCAAAGGTGATGAAAAAAAAAAAAATCCAGAAGAAAGTCTGACTTTCCTGCTTTATGAAATTACCTAACAATACCAGGTTGTGATTTATTTTCATTATTATATGACTTATTTTCAGAATTATTGCCAAAAAATAGTAAATATTTGGTAAATTACTACATTATAAACCAAAACGTGTTCGCAACCAAAATAATCCGAACGCAGAGCTCTCACAACTAATTCTCTAATGATGTGATTTGTTAGGAATGTTTGATATTGAAAAAAAAAAAGGAAAGTATTATCTTATTCAATTATGTTTCTCTGCAGACGTATTTTCGTTAGTGTAGTTGGAAACATTGGAGCTTTTACTGATGACTGTCAAATTCCTATGTGTAGTGCTGAAGTCAGCCCATGGAACATTGTGATATCTGACTCAAGACATATTTACATTGACACTTCAGACACTGGTAAGGGGTTTTTATCTCTCCCTCACCCCACCCCCATCCCCATCTAATCTCTCTTTTTGAATTTTAAAGAAAGGCCATGCAAGACAAAATATTTCCACGTTACAACAAGAATATGATTTATATTAGTCTAGATTCTATCCGTTGGTTTACAGCTAATTTCTCTCCCCTCTCTTCATTCTCCACCACTGCACGTAAACCCCATTGATCGCGATGCCCCCCCCCACTCTTTTCACGCCCCAATTGGGGATAAGATAGTTCCAGGGGCTGTTTCTTTTTCGGGCGTAGAGGTCGATGGTGTGTATGCGATTTGGGTAAAATAATTATAATAATAATTAAAAAATAAACACAGAAAGGTCGTGACAAAGGACTAGATCAACAGGGTCGGATCCAGGATTTTACTAGAGGAGGGGGGGGGGGGAGGCAAAATTAGAATTTGAGATTTTGGTACACCCTAATTTGTCGGGAGACCAAAAAAGTACATCAACTTTTTTTAACGTCACGCTGGCCTTGCGATAAGGGGGGAGGGGGTAGCTATTAAATTTTGGGGTAAGATCTCTGCAGTGAAAGGAGCAATAACTGACCTGGAATTGTGTATGAGTCTATTTGGACTCCGAATGGAGTTATATTGACGGTTTGTTTTATGTCGTTGCTCTTGTTTGTTTGTTTGTTTTTTCGATTTAACGCTCATATTTGAAGGCTTAAAAAATCACAGGGTTGATAAAATTTGATATTCGAAAATGTTCATAGCAGTCATTGCTTTCTTACTCATGCAGCAAGTGTTCTGTACGAAACAAGAACTGGCTTTGATTTGAGAATGACTGAAATACACGGTACTCATGGTACTTCTACGTCACTAAACGGAGTGATCGAATTAGGTAATATTAACGGTCAGATAAACGACTTCGGCATCACCCAAGGATTTCTATTGTGGACTGAATATGGACGATATGGAGTTTACGATATTGTCAAGAAAAACAACATGGAGGTCCAGCTATTTCATGAATCAACCGATGATGTCTTTTCTACAAACCTCAAAATTTATGGGGTCGAGATGAGTGGCAACTAATGCCGAGGATCATTTTTTTTTTGTCCAATAATTAAGCTATAGGCTAAATAAGCTCAGCGACCGAACAATAAGATCTTTTAACATTCTCACACTCTCACCCGGACGCGTCATTTTCCCCCCACTTGAGTTCCGGTTCAGATCAGAGCGAATTACTCAATTTTCCGCTTTGATGGACTGTGACACAGACTATAAATCTTGGACGTGTATTTTTTTCTCCAAGTTTCCCCTCAATTATAATTAAAAAAAAACAAATTTAAGCAAAGGTGCATTTCTGGACTTGAACCTCCAATCCCACCGCAGAGCATAATGTCGCTATCCATTTATTTGAATGCCAAGTTGTAATTAGTTGCACTTCTATACTACTAGAATTGCTTAATTCTATGGATTGTTGCCACCAGTTTTTTCTCTAGCTCTATGAGCTCTATGAGCTTAAAGCTGGTGTATAGTGTTGGGAGAAGGAAACATTCAATTTGGATTCACAGTTAGATAATATGAAAGACCCAATCCTATAACTGTAACAAAGAAAGTTATATTACGTGAAATCTCGTTTTGGTGTCTTTATTTCACGATATAAGTATAGAAAAAGATAAGTCTGGGATCCGACTCATCTCAGTGTGTACTAGGCGTTCTCATGAAAAACCAATGGGGATTCTCTTGTGTGGGTGATACACATAGATCGCTACGCTTCATTCATGCGGGAAGTTCGGGGGACTGGACACCCAAGCAAAGGTCTCAAAAACCCTTACATTATGTGTGGGTTGAAACATTTCTCTGAAATTCACCGGAAATCGTGAAAGGAATATCACAAAATCTCTCACACATATCTTTTAGTGCAATGTGAACAACATGAGACTATATTTAATCGGTTTTATGCTGATTCCTTTTTTGTTACCAAAACTGTACACCAGGTTTAATGTTCAGAGCACATGGTACATTGTAGAATATATGAGTGTAAGAGGGCATTACATATTATTGTATTTTCAATGAAATATTTGTGTTATGGCTATTTTTATTTATTTTTTATTCTTGTTTCATAAATTGCACGCTTATTTCTTTATTGTACTTCTTACTTCTAGAGTTTTCAAATTGCTTTGTATTGATAGAAAACTAAAGTGATTAATATTGTTTTACAAAAGAAACATGAAAAAAAACTCCACTAATTACCAAAAATCATTACTATTCGCATTATGATTGATTACAAAATCATAACCGATAGTTTGAAGAAAAGGGAGAAAATAGGTTTGTACTAAAAAAAAAAAATAATAATAAAAAAAAAATAGTGACACATTAATAATTCCACTTGTATAAAAAAGATTTCACACCTAAATGATTTTTTTCCCCGACTGTACCATTTTTTTTTGACACAGACTGTACTTAAATATGCTCAACTACCTTTCTGTATTTTTTTCCAACTCCAAAGTATTCTTTATAAATCCACACTATCTATTTGTATATCTCCATATTCCAAATAATTCCCAACGATCTCCACAATGAATCATAACTATTAATATAATGTAATATACATACAAGCATCACCATCTCCAACATACTTTTTACGAAAGTATAATTTTATTATTAGATTATACAAAAATTAGGAAACATTTACGATTGCTGACTCGTAGCTAAACGTAAGCCTTCCTGGATATATGTCTTCAATTCTCAAACGCGTCTTTATAACATCGATATGTTTTTAAGAAAAAAAAAAAAAAAAATGGTTGACATCGGAAATGAAAATCTTTCTCTCTCTCTCTCTTAAGATAAAAATTTCGTTGACAGTTAGATTAATCATAAAAATTCACGGAACTTCTGTTTCAAAGCGACTACGTACGGCCATGACCAAGAAAACTTCGGTCTATAGGAAAGTACTTCCTGACTTAATGTATTTCCTGACACTAATGTCCTTACTGACTTAATGTAACAAAAACTATAAGTCACAGAGTTTCATAACACCAATATAATTTATATTGTCGACCAATATAATTAATATCACCGTTTGTTATCAAAACTATATACCAGCTTATACTTCTGCATCATATGTAATGTACCAAGCGTACATGATCGTGATTGATATATGAATAGCCCCAACGTGTATTGCTACAAAATGTCGTCTGTTCTGATATTGTTAATACATGTGACGATATCAACTTAATCAGGTGATATACCGTGGGGTCAATTAAGCTACATAGAAATATATGGCATGGAAAGTGTCATTTCATTCGAATTCGTTCAAAGAGAGAAAGAAATATTACAGAAATAGAAAAGAAAACAAAACAGAGAATATCAAATTTAACCGGCACAATGACTAACAGGAAAAAATATCATCCATGGAGAAAGAAACCAAAAAATAATAAACTATGAGACTATATACATCTAAAACTGGCTGATTAAACATGATATTATTAACATGTTTAGTTATCATATATCGTTTAATTAAATACTACATGCAACAATCGTATTTTCGAGCAAGAGATGGATAGCATTACATGCATTAGTCTAATGAAAATCTCAACAATGGCGTTTCCACTGTAATAAAAATTCTAAACCCCTCCCAAAAAGTTCCGCAAATCGACTTTGGACCATGATAACTTTAGGTATGCTTTAGTTATTTCTGATAGTCAGACTATAGGAAAGATAATTTATTTCCCTTTTTATTGATATCCTTTTTGTAATGATTGTGTCATGCTTCAATGCACAGAATGTCAGAATATGGAGAAAAGTAAAAAGTCTTTTTTTAAATAATGCTTTAATATGCTTCACTGCATGCTTTGGGTCCCTGTCATGTTGGAACACAACTTGAAGACCAATCAGCTTTTACGTAAGTGTGAGCCTCTTAGAGGCAAAAATAGTCTCATGGAAATCAGTTTTCACGATGATAATGATAAACAGACAGTAAGCAATTAAAATTGCAATTTGCGACCACAGAAAATTGCATCTAAGCCCACAGGGTGAGGAATAATTGGGTGCCCTCAAGAGTGTCTGGCAAACCATAGGAT
>CALNVZ010002100.1:47335740-47346556 GCA_940671915.1 Paracentrotus lividus | reverse complement strand
ATAGTGGGAATGGGAAAACAGGTCTCGTAGCATTTTAAACCATTGGTGTGTATTGAAGGGGAAGATCCGTGGATCTTCACACCTGCGAGGTGAAGGGGGGGGGTTAAGAAAATTCGAAGAAATTAAATAAAACAGGGTTTAGACAATATTTATTTTCATCGTGCTTGATGATCGTCATATCGTCATCAGATGATCCCGATGAAGTACCTTCGCCATCCTGTAATCGATATCCTTGGGTACTTGGTTCTTTATTGAAGGGTGAATTCTGTTGCAGGTTTGGGTGCACTGCAGCAGTAATATCTGAAACATACTGCGTCATCTCCTTCAAAGCCAACGGTTTGTCTGTATAACGAAGCCCCTTGAAGGCCAGCACCAACATGAGGCGATTGCTGTGGCAACAACCTGCCTCTATCAGAATCTGCCAGAATCGTAGGTAATCGTAGGCCATATACGTATCTACGACCCCCTTCTACGGTAGGTTTGGCGACAACGGCATGTGATCCACACAAACAATAGCTTAACAATAGATTGTGTCCGCGAATACAATAGCCTACACCTTCGCGCATCTTGCACCTCGACTTCTCTCCTCTCAGCTTAAAATCGACCGAATAGGAACACTGTGGCGATCCTTGCGACCGCAACAGGCGAACGAGAATTTTCTACCTGATGGCGGTCTGGATTATCCTCTCAGTCCGCCAAAGGGCGTGCATTATAATTTGGGCCGTGGGTGATTTTTGAAAATTTGTGGCGACTTTACGGTATCTGAATAGAAGACAGTTGGAGACAAAGCCCATAGCGGCTTTCATCGGCCGTTCGGTTCGCCTGTCCAACGTATGCTGCAGCGCGGCAACCTACAACTAGCCGCCATTGCCTGCCGCTAAGCATAAGACATCTGGTGACACATCTACGAAGACATGATACGGTCATAGGCGTTAACCTTACTGACGCGTTTACTTGTTTAAGTCGTTGACAATCTAGCGGCAAACTGAATTTTGCTACGTCTCTTTTGGCAGGAGACGCGATAGATCACGAACTGATAGCTTATTGACAATGGACCGGCGCGTGGTGACGACAGCTAGTTCGTAGGTTGTCGCCACAACGATCGCCTTCTGAGGGCAGGGTCTTAATTCTTAATTAAATCAAGAATCAAGGAGTAAACTTAAAAACGAGTTCTGTATCATGCTTTTCGTTTCTTTCATTTGCAAACTTCCTAATTGCTTCTCTGTACCCCATTACATTTCCAATTTCATGTCAATTATTGAGTATTCATGAATGCTATCATATAAATGCAATAAACAGGGAAAATTGAGCCCGAAACATATCGCAGTATTGATAAAGCCACAACAAATAGCAGCGACCAATCGATTTGCCAGCCCTGAGCCACTGCAATAAATTGAAGCATCGCTCGCCATTTTGCGGAGGGTAGAGCGACGAGCGAATTTCAAGTGAAAAGAGGACAGGCACCGATGAATTATGGCGGCTTTAAAATGTGTGACGAAAAAAAAAAAACACACCAAAATCCCTAATTAACATAATTTATAAATTAGCCCTTTTTGCCCAAACAACATCTACTGAATACCTTACACACAAATAACTCCATTTTTTTGCACAGATGTTTTCTAAACATGTCTGGGAAATTAATGGATTGGAATTATTTAATGTTTTCTTTTGTATTTTATTGTTTTTTGCTAATTATCTATTCATGACATCATTACCAGAAAACTAAAACTTTATTTAAAATTTTAATCCATTCATTCCCCAAAGACACATTTCACCAACAAGCATAAATTATGCTAACTCCGCATTTTTAGTGATTTTTTTCGTTCATAAGATTCCTTGCTATACCGAGTGAGTAAAAAAAAACTTTACACCTAGAAAAATGTCAATAAAAAGAAAACCAATTCATAAACCCCAAATTATTTTACATATTCTGAAAGAGTAACTCCTCCCGCATCTTCTGGTACCATTTTTGTGTGGTATGTCTTTACGCTTGGATGAACACGACGCATTGTTTGCGAACATGTCAATTTCGAATTGTGCCAGAATGGGAGTAAAACAACAAAAATCAAAAACAACAAAAAGCTAGAAAAAAGCAACTTCATCCTGATTAAAATAGCATAGCTTTTTAACGAAAATGTCTTCCGCTTAATAACTTGGCAGGGTTGTTGTTACACATATTGACTACATGTTGTATGAAAATTAGATTGACTCGTGAAGTAATGCACGAATGAGTACACATTAAAGACTAAATTGCCACTGACAGACCAAAAAAGGCCTCTTAATACTTTTGAAAAGTTATTATTTTGTCTTTGACGTATGCTCACTCATGCCTGACTCCACAGATCTATCTAATTTTCACAAAAATGTAGTCAATATGTGTAACAACAATCCTGCCTAGTTATTAAGCGGAAGACATTTTCGTTAAAAAGTTATGCTATTTTAATCAGGATGAAGTTGTTTTTTTCTAGCTTTTTGCTGTTTTGATTTTACTCCCATTCCGCACAATTCGAAATTGACATGTTCGCAAACAATGCGTCGTGTTCATCCAAGCGTAAAGACATACCACACAAAAATGGTACCAGAAGATGTGGGAGGAGTTACTCTTTCAGAATGTTTAAAATAATTTGGGGTTTAATAATTGGTTTTATTTTTATGACTTTTCTAGGTGAATTTTTTTGACTCACTCGGTATAACCTCTCTACAGTCTGTGTCAAATAAAATGGTACAGTTGGAAAACATTTTTATAGTGTGAAGGTTAATATCAACGTGGTATTGTTTGTTATTTCATAAAGCAGGGTATCACTCGTTCTTCTGCAATGTTTTTCATCACATTTGGTGCAGTATTTTTTGAGATATGACTAATTTTCTACATAAGAAAATCCATTTTTTTCGGCGGCTAAATGGCTACATGACTATAAGTGGAATAATTAGCAAGAAAGAAGCCAAATGTAACAAAGAAGCGTCATGCTTTTGCAAAACAACATATGAAGAAGCCTGCAGAGTTCTAGCACTCAATCCAAAGACCTAATAAGTGCAAAAGTGATTGGATATGATGCACAGGACCATGTGTGTGTTGTTGGAAGCTTTCAGTCAGTCATGCTGGGAGCCAACAGTGAGGCATAGTTGAAGATGTTTCATGATTTGGAGTTGTATGGCAGCCAGTAGAGTTGAAGAGATACATTTCATAACATGGCATCATGAATGCTGAAGCCATGAGGATATCCTTGCCCCTCAGAACGGCTCAGATGCTCCCATCTGCTTCAAGTCTGAATGGTCGTCAATTTACGGTCCAACATAACAATTACCCCAAGTACACAGCAATCCATATTAAAGCAATATTGCAACAGAAACATGTTGAGCTGCAAGAAAAGGAACCTCACAGTCCAGATTTAATCCCCATTTAGCACATGAGAGGTGATCTGAAGCGACAGCGCCCTCTAGACTGACCATCCAACATCCAGCAGCTTCAGGACACGCTCCAGCGAACTTGGAATGATATTGGCCGTGAAATGAATGCTAAATTGGTCGATAGTATGCCAAGAAGGTTGGTGACTGTCCTGGAAGCCAAAGAAGACCCCCAAAATTTCAAACACTCTTTTAAAAACCCATGTTCTGAAGTGTACAAATAATTTTTGGGCCAAGAAAATTGCAAATGGCGGCCTAAAACTTCCGAGACTGGCGGAACATTTGAGATTTAGTGTTTAGTAAAAATTACCTACCCTTTGATATAAATAGTAATTAAAATTTCAAACCAACGTGGATTTATTTAATTCCATTTTTTCAAAGTGTACAAATAATTTTTGGGGACACTGTACGTATATAGGCTAAAAACAATTTCTTTCCAGTTTGTCGTTATCAACCTGATTAAAAACTCACGATCTGTTAGAAAGCAGTAAGGAGAAATTCCGTTCTATATACATTTTTTAATATAGTTTGTATATCACTCTTACTTAAACTAATCTCGAACGAAAGCAGAGTTTGCGAGATTTTCCCGATTTTTATTTTGAAGGCATCTTCCTGGAGAAATAAATTTTTGTTTCATATTATTTCCAGGCTACAAAGAATCGAGGAAATGTTGTCTTTGAAGAAGACTAGTGCAATTGTCACTATCGAGTTTACTCATAATTTCTTAATTTTCTTGTTCATCTGGAGTAATTGATCATTAATGCTTATTATTCTGAATAACCTGAGAGAGAAAGAACGACAGATCAAAGACAGTCTACAGAGTAACTCTCTTGCATTTACTCTTGAAATTAAATTCGGCTTCTGCTTTTTCTTGGAATCTGGACACTTTTGAAACTTTTTGTAATGTGAATTTTTTTTTCATATCAAATAAATACACCTGAATTAAACAGACTCTTGCTGACGGTTTTTTCCACCATGAGTAATTCGAGCTTTCAAAGTTCGTTTGAGGAAGAAGATCAGAACCAGGAAAGTCTCGTCAATACGATTTTGACAACGATCTACATAATCTTTGCTATTTTGGGCATCATCGGCAACGGGCTTGTCCTGGTCGTGATCGCTCGCATCAAAGACCTCCAAGACGTAACCAACCTCCTAATCGCTAACCAATCCCTGATCGACTTTACGAAATCCTTGTTTCTCTTAGGTGGCTTCGTTATTCCTCTTCCCGCCTTGCCTGTTGATAGTCCAACATTGTCTCGATTCCTATGTGCATTCTGGTACACCAGATATCCGTTCTGGTCTACGAGTGTAGCAAGCTGCTTGAACCTAGCGATGATAACTTTGGAGCGCTATGTTGCTATAGTATTTCCGATTCTCTATAGAGTTAATACCATTTCTCGAAAGACAGTTGCTCTCACCCTAATTCCATGGATAGCCGGCTTTGTCTTTCAGATCTACTACTTGATGGACTTCACCGAGATCGAAGGCGCAAATTTTGTGAATTTCTTGTGGTATGACAATGCAATTAAGATCGGCATTATCCTTGCTACCTACCTCTTGGAATTCTTGATACCTGTAATCACCATAGTTTTTGTCTATGCTAGAATCTTGCTCGAGCTTCGTCGAAGTTTCAAAAAGTTTTCTCAACCTGTCAACAATAACGCATCAGCTGAAAATGCAATGGCAGAACGAAAGGACACAGGACACACTGCAGTTGACTTTCGAAGTAAAGCTCGCAAAAATACTATAAAGACGCTTGTTACAGTGTCTATCTGTTTTGTGATATGCATGTTTTGGAACCAACACATCTATCTTGGTTTTGGTGCGTATCTGAACTTTGATGGACCACTCTATATCATGTCTATTGTGATGGCATTCGGGAACATTTCAGTTCAGTTCAGTTTTTATTTACATATTCCAATCAAACAATAATAAAAACAAAAATCATATGTCATTTCAATACTATACATTATTTGATAAATCATAAAACGAATGACATCAGTAGCATAAGAAAGAAAGAGATATGAAGGAGCCTAAGTTAAAAGCTAAGCTTGTTACATTATAGGCTCCTTTATGAAAATGGTGTATAAAAATACATAATTCTTTTTTTTTTTTTTCTTCTTCTTCTTCTTCTTCTACTTCTTCACAAGAAACACATATGATTCTAGATCGATTTTTGTGAATTTTTTTGAAATGATTATCATTTTTCGGACTCGAGACTTTAACTTAAGCCCTTGTGTGGGGTTAGTGTGCATGTGTGTGTATGTGTGTGTGTTTGTGTATGTCAAAAATTGTGCGACTAATAGTTCCAAAACGATGAAAAGTTCGGTCGATCCTTTTTACGGCTATCGGCAGCTATGACATCAGCAGCAATCAGAAATCGCGATGGTCTAGTCCTGGTCCACTCCTGGTCCTGGTCCACGTTCACATTGTTTAAATTGCGAATTTCAATGAAATTTATCATGAAAGTATAAGGCAGTATAAAGCCTATGTAAGGTCACGGCTCTATATGTCAAAATAAGAAAATTCTAAACTTTTCTGCCATTATTTTGCTAGTAAATTTACAACACTTGTTTTGGGTCCCAGGTTCGAGTCCCAGCCATGGCATTAATTTCTTTCCGCAAGAAATTCATCCATATTGTGCTGCACTCGATCCAGGTACAGGTGATGTAAACTACTGGAATTGTTTAGACATCCTTAAATTGGCAACATATTATCAATACATATCGATTTCCGCGTTAATTGCTATTTGATAAAATATTGACCATTACGACAATGAGCCAATTTGATAAAATAATTGAAATGATGTAGAAATAGAAAGGAAAATTCTAATGCTGCCAATTTGAGAGGAGAAATATAAGTTTGATCTAAAACAAGTCCTGTCCCGAATGAGCCAATTGCCAAGGAATAAGGGAATACCTGGTGCTAATTTGTTTCACGAAATTCCCAAACATACAAACATGCAGTACACACACACACACCCACACACACACAACACACAAACACCACAAACACACACAAACACCCGCACACACACACACACACACACACACGACGCCACACCACACAATACGTGCCAAACAATTCTGAATCTTTTCCTTTTTTGTAGGACTCTTTAAAGACACCTTATTTTTATTTCGTCGATTATTTCCACTTTTTAACGCCCCGCGCCGCGCCACAACGCGACACTTTAGCATAAGCCCAACTGACCCGTGTAACTTCCATCCCCGGTCTCCCCTATCATGTTACTGTAAGTAAATTATCCTGTTGGACAATAACACAAACATGAAATGAAATTGAATGATATACATTTAGGCATTACCCGATTGCATAGGCGGGGAGGCTGATATCTCTTCATGATATTTTATATATATGTGATATTTTGTTCTGGCACCTCAAATTATAATTGGCAATTAAGCGTCCTTCACAAAGTTTCAATAAAGCCAAGACATAACCGCAAATACCGAGTTTGTTATTTTGTCAGCCTGGAATAATGCAGTGTGAGTGAAATTTAAGAACGTTGAATTGCTAGTTTTAACCAAATTATTTAATATTTAAATTGATATCAATCACTTTTACATCATTTTGCCTCCTGGACGATGTATTCACGATAATTTTTAAAGTTTTGATCGATATTGCATATATTTATTTTTCCTATTTCACAATGGATAATGAGCAGCTTTCAAATATATTTAAAACACTCAGTCTCAATGTCTCTTCTTGACAATGTGTTAGAAACCTAAAACTATAATTGTTGTAATATACTTCTTTTTTATTTGTGCACACAAGTAGAACAAGAAGCCTTTATCGACGTTCGAATCCCGCCAGGATATACCTAGTATTTTTTTTTTCAAACTTTGCATTTTTCTAGTATGAAATCATTGAGGAGGAGCGGTGATTCAAATATGCGATCATTTTTCTAGCATTAACCAATTCTTTTTGAATATATGGTTTCACAAGAGATGCCCAATACTGGTGGCTAGGTGTAATGTACGAGTTGCAAGTTCGTGCGAAGCTATTGTGCGACCCTTTTGTCTGAGGTTGACTGACGCATCAGACAACAAAAAGCACAATATATTTGCACGATCTTGGAACTCGTACAAGGTAAATCTTTGGTTCAGAATATGTGCCGATGGGTTTTGAACTTGTTTTTAAAATAAAATATATGTTATCAAGGAAAAGGATTATGTTTGATGATTATGTGACAGAAATGACAGCAGTCTTATACTCGGTTATACATGATATTTCTCATAAAAGAAGCCAGGGAATTCGTGTGAATTACACGTTATACATAAATTGCTTAGATAAATTAGCGTCGAAAATGGCACCTCTAAAATGTCATTAACTTCATTTTGATTAGCACTGCATAATAATGTCATCATGCAGTCGCACAAGATATGCCTCATTATATTCTGATTAAATCCATAGATTAAGTGAACTACGCGTTAAAATACTTGATATCATGTTTACATAACAAAGCCAATTATTATTAACTGGTATATCAACCTTTCTTATTACTGTATTTGCCTTAGAATATCTTATATTACTGCACTATTGCATTAAAAAAAGGACAGTAAATAGGTAACCACAATATGATCTTCTAATAAAAGGTGTATTAACAGTTTTCCCTTTCTCATCACGCTCACTCTTATCTTCTGTGGCGGACATTAGACAGAAATCGAATTCGTCAACGTTTGCCATCATCTCATTCATACATTTATTTGATGCACAGAGGTAAATTATTCAAACGTGCTCAAAACGAATAGTCGAACGGATGAAATTCTGCTCATCGCATTCACAAAATTTACATTTTGGACAATCATTCAGTCAATTTATTTGTCTTGTAATGATAATAATCTGTTTTACTCCAAAGGGATCGTCGTTTTTAGATATATCGCCTATCTTTTTAAGATCTCATACTGAGATCAATTTTAATTGGTATGTTGATATTGGTAACGGAATATTGATAATAATGATGATAATAAAAAGATAGCATCATTTATAAAACGGGCACTTTCGCATATAATTCGCAAATTTTGTTAAGTAACGAAATAATAATAATAATATCAAGAGCTTCCTATATAGCGCCTAATATGAAACAGTTTCATCTCTAAGCGCTTTACAATTATTATTACCCCGTGCAATTACCATTTACATGTATAAAGTGCAGGACATTGACGGCACATTTTGGTAACCTCATGATGAATCCCACTTGGAGCCGAATAGTTGTGCCTTTGTCCCTGCACTCACACATTCGGGCCTTGTTTTTCCTAAAAGTTTAGCAGTGCTAATGAAAATACGAAAAAGTGCCTTTTTATGAAATGCTTATAAGAATCTAAATGGCATTTTTTTAAAAGTACATTTTAATGTTCCTTTAGTAATAATGAAAGTAATGCGAGCGCGAAAAATATTGAGCTCAAAATTGAAGGTAGTTATTCATAATAATAATAATAATTATAATAATAACAATACCCATTATTTATAATGCGCTTTTCCCATAGTGGCTCAAAGCCCTTTACAGTATATCATTACCCCGTTCACTGGATTTAACTCATAGATCCTCATAATCGTATTACACCTTTTTTCATTTTTTTAATATTTTATTTTTTACACGTTTCGGTTAAATGAATTTAATAAAAGGAAACTAGAAGAAATAGCATTAATTTTGCTTTGAAATTTGTGTGGGCTGGAGGCCTCGAACCCCCTGCCCCCACACATAACTAAACCAATGCTTTTGATTGTTGATAACACCCTTCGACAAGATCTTTCTCTAGCAGGGGGTATTGGGTACGTTTTAATACATGTACATATTGCTTGTTACATCTTTAGTAGGGGGCACTTTTTAATTTAAAAGTGTAAATTTGTAAATGTATTGTTTTTTATGGTGTTCCTCAAGGATCGATTCTAGGTCTTTTATTACTTCTTCAATGATCTCCAAAACTGTACTAATAAATTGAAATTTGTATTTTTTTTTTTGCCAACGACACCAATATTCTATATTTTCAAAATATTATTCATCATTCTTCATGATTGTCATTTACTTTAAATAATGAACTACAAAAAGTCTGTAAGTGGTTTAATGGTGCTAAACTTACTTTGAACATTGATAAAACAAATTATATGTAATTTCGTACTGTAAACAGAAACAAAGATTGGAATCTTTGTAAAATATTATATTGAAAATCAATAATACATTAATATTATTGAATGCCTATATTGTAAAATATTTTTGGGTGTTTTCTCTTTATTTATCATGGAAGACTCACATTTGTTCTGTTAGAAGAAAAATATCACAAAACATTGTTGTCATCGGCAATCTAGTCATATCCTTGCGAAATACATTCTCATTACATCTTAATATTTTTAAAATTATTCCTTAAATTTTTATCATTTGGTGATGTTTTATGGGATAATACATTTTAATCCGAACTGGAATTTCTTTCTTTTTTAATGCAAAAGATTTGTTTAATATGTTATGTATACTAAATATTTATAAATTGAATAATTATTTTAATGTTATACTTGATTTTCAATAGGCTTGTTTCATCACCAAATAATCTTTGCAATTATGTTGACATTAAAATCCCCCCCCACCATACATATAATACGAGGAAAATAGAATATGAATTATAATCATTTAGACACAAAGTCTCCGTATGAAACTTCCTTCCATCTGGGCCCTCTTGCATAAAAATTCTACGCAATTCAAAAATCAATCGCAAATCGAATCTCAACCAATTGGGATCGCGTATTTGGGACTTGATGTTTGAGCTTTTTTAGTCTTATGACCTTGATTTTTTTAATTTTGTTTTTGTTTTTGTTTTTTTTTACCCTTGGTTGCGCACAGCCACACATATCATCATTTACACACACACACACACACACACACACACACACACACACACACCACATGCACACCCACACCCTTACCAAACACACCCACATATACGCCACACAGGCACGCACATATATATAGGCCTATACACGCACATACCATATCTCATACACACCATCACGCGCACACAAATACACACCCACCCCTTACTCACACTAACAAACAGTTAATTTATCCCAAACATTCAATGATGGTCTTGGTAAAGAAAACATCAATTAAAGAGGAAATGTTATAATAAACTGTTTACTGTACATGTGTCTGTGGGTGCGTGTGTAATGATGTGCATGTAGGTGCGGGACGATGTGTGTGTGTGTGTGTGTGTGTGTGTGTGTGTGCGTGTGTGTGTATGTGTGTATGTGTACTCATATTCTTTCAACATTTGTTTCAATCTTCATCCATCTACTTGGACGCCATATTACGAGAGCCGAATTGAGGGCGCTGCTACCCATAGCGTCGTGAGCGGAAATGTCGCTGAATTTTCACGATTTTGAGGAGTAAATTCACTATTTTCGGATT
>CALNVZ010002100.1:47258608-47332583 GCA_940671915.1 Paracentrotus lividus | reverse complement strand
TTTTCCCGTCCTACTTTCATTACCACCCAACTATACTTTTAAATGCCATAATTAATTTGCGAGTTTGCTAGTGTAATTATTATCTTGATAGTAATGTATATTTTTCATATATATCTATTTCATTATGTCGAATGAGAATTGTTACACTTCATGTTTCTTCATGTGATTTCTCATTGTTTCTACTATCAATCTCTCTTTACTACCCTGCAGTGTTCTTTCTTTCAGATTCTTTCTTATTCTCCTCGACCTCTCTTTTGTTCCTCTTCATTTTGTCCTACTCCCAGTAGTCCTTTTGTTACTCTTTTCATCTTTTCTCAGTTAGCTTTTTTTTTCTTTTTTGTATAATTGATATGTTATTAGTTTGTACATTGTATGTTTACACTTAGCTACTGAATTGATTATTTATTTACTAAAATATTTATGTTATGCTCATTAATTATTATGTATCTGAACTTTGTAAAAAAATCATATGCAATTTAGCCATGTGGCTACGACTTTGATTTTTGAATTAATAAAAAACCATTATTATTATTATTATTATTAACTCGAAATTGCAAGTTTTTACTCCCTTTTTATGCTGGATCATTTTTGGAACTCATATCTAACTGTCATGATCTTGCCAGTCACCATCAAACACGCTATGGAAGTCTTTTAATCTTTGAAAAGTGGAGTAGTTGGAACATAATGAAGGCAATTTTTGGACATCTCACTCTATGTTTTGTTTTTACTTCAGTCCCATGTGTGACTTTTAACGTTTGCTCTCTAAACATCGAATCGCTCTACTGTATAATAACTCTATTACAATCAACCGTCTTTCTATAGTTGCTGAAATCTCTCTTTCATAACTCACAATGCCTGATCTTGCCTTGACTACGAGACAAACGGCGGCCGTTACATGCCAAGTGATTAAAGATCTTCTCAACAATAAAGAATTCAGTGGTCTTCTTGAAACCGCTGTTGGAAAAGCAATCAATAAGAAAATGAATGAGATTCAAACAAGAATAAAAAAAGCTGAAGGCGATGTACTTGACCTCCAGAGGAAAGTTGAAATGAAAGATGCTGAAATCAAAAAGATAAAAGGAAAGGTAGAGCGTTGCAACAATGAAATTGAGAGGCTAGAACATGAAGATAACAACATGGAACAGTATTCAAGACGTCAATGTGTACGAGTGTTTGGAATCACCGAATCACAGGGAGAGAACACCGACGACGAGTTCTCCAAAGTGGTCACGGATCTACTTAAGATTCCTTTCAACAAAGAGCAAGATATCGACCGCTCTCATCGTGTCGAGAAAGTGAAGGATCTACCTGCCAAATCACAAGAACCTTCAGTGGCCGATTTTGTTTGTATGATTTACTTTTATTTATTATGGTTTTTATTCTTGTTTGTTATGATTTTCTCTTCAGAAATCCTGATGAAGGCAAATTAGCCGAAAGCTAGATTAAAGATTCAAAGTTCAGCAACGTCTAAACCACTGGCGTAAATCCGTAAAGAATGCTTTTCATCGGGGGGGGGGGGGATATTACATAATAATACAAAGCGCCATCCCCCCTGATGAATAGAAAGCGGGAATGGATTTACGCCAGTGGTCTAAACTGTTCCTAGACCATGTAGACTTTTTTTTTTATTTATAACACATTTATCATCTGGACAAACGTCGTCATGTCATATACAGTGCGTCCCGAAAAGAACTATACACTTTTGAAATGGCTGCCAAATAAAAAAAATATATGATTTTAGGTAATGAAATTTACATGTATGGAAATCTCATTATCCGAACTTTCATATGACACCAAAAATTCCGAAAATAATTCATGCATGAATGAGCAGCGTTCACTTTTGTAAAGGGTATGGAAATTAGGGTGCGCCGGAATTGACCTACCAATTTGTATGAGGAAAGTCATTTGGAGCTTTTGGAATTGAAGATGATATGCATAATTACTGATAAATTATGATGAGTTGGGGTTTGCTCAGTGAAATTTGTGGAATTAGGGATTACAATTTCATGCATGAGTGAACAGGAACAGGAATATATTTCCTATTGTTGCATTGTAACTTTCCAAGGTATATTTAGTGAGGTCCTTCAGTGGTGTGTTTAATCTCTCTCTCTCTCTTCCTTTTCTTTCCCTCCCTCTTTTTTTTTTCTCTCTCTGTCTTCCTCCCTCTCTCCCTATTTCTTCTTTCTTTCTCTCCCTGTCTCCCTCCCTCTCTCTCTATCTATCTCTCTCTGTTTGCATGGGTTTGTTTTGACCATTCATATTCATTGGTTTCTACTCCAAATATCCTGACTACCTCCCCGCAACACTCACATTTACCCAAATTGGAATGGTTGATGACAATCTATCAATCTATCAATCAATCAGTCTCATAAATTAGACAATCAGCACCCAGCTAGCAATCATTTAATCAACAGTGTACCAGTCTCCAAATGTTTCAACTAATCAATCAAGCATTACATCATCTTCATACAGTTATTTCAAAAGTGATCAAAAATCTTACCCTGCATCTCACCTGTTCTGCACCCTATTCTGACTACCACTAACACACCACTGAATAAACCTTGGAAAGTTACAATACTATAATAGGAAATACATATTCCTGTTCACTCATGCATGAAATTGTAATCGCCAATTCCACAAATTTCACTTAGCAAACCCCAACTCATCATAATTTATCAGTAATTATGCATATCATCCTCAATTCCATAAGCTACAAATGACTTTCCTCATACAAATTGGTAGGGCAATTCCTGCGCACCCTAATTTCCATACCCTTTACAAAAGTGAATGCTGCTCATTCATACATGACTTATTTTTGGACTTTTTAGTTTCATATGAAAGTTGGGATAATGAGCTTTCCATACATGTAAATTTCATATATGAATGTACAAATGATGTAAAATCATATATTTTTTTATTTGGCAGCCATTGCAAAAGTGTATAGTTCTTTTTGGGACGCACTGTATACATATATATATATATATATATATATATATATATGTGTGTGTGTGTGTGTGTGTGTGTGCGTACATGTATATACGTATAAGGAAGTTATAGAAAAACTACACTATCTGACATTGCTCAACGTGAGGAGCTAATGTAAATTATAAAAGATCGAAAAAGATCACTTTTAGCTGTACAGACTGTTTCATCTGAAGAAAGCTCGTCAGCAACCATTGGTAACTGAACATGTCAGGTATAAATGCAAAGCAAATGTACTCGAAGTTTAATATTAAGTTCATTTGCTTTGCATGTCTTAATCAGTTACTACCACTAGTGTGTAATAAGAGCATTAGGTCTAATGGAAATCGAAACAGAGGCGTTTGAACATTGGCCCTACAGAGCAAACCAATTACGATGCAATAAAAACCTCTAGATCTAAATCAAATAATGCGTTTTGAGCTCAGTCGCGCTTTATTCATTCACCCAGCTAATAATTGACGATGAATTTGCCAATATTTGTAAGTAGGAGAAATGCGAATTTGTATGTATAATATGTAAACCAAATAAAAAGTATCTAGACGTAATGATGTATGGCTTCATTCGTCTATTATGCGATTTTTTTGTCCTAGCTGAGGTTGTATGAAATCACGAGTGGTTGCTGAAATTATCACTCTTAAAGGTCCACCTTTTTGCCTCACATACACCATGTAAAATGATGGCGAAATCATCAGAATACTTATGACTTGTGGGGCCACTTGCAAAATAAGTACGTAAATTTGAAATTAAAATACTTTATATAGAATAATTTTCACATAACAACATTCACAACCAAATCCAGTGAATGTGAGAATTGTTTGTTGTATAACTTCTAGAGCAGATATTCGTTTACTGTTGATAGTACAATAGTTTTAATACCTTGTATACTAAAATGACTGAAATTAACATTTTATTTCAACTCGATACAACCTACTATGCGTCAATGAACATGATGAAAACCAATGTATCTTGATCGGGCTACCTTTTTTAATATTTGAAATAAATCCATAAAATCAAAGTCACGTGTCAGGATAAAAGACAGCCTCCTTTGGCTTGAACCAAACGATTTTCATTATAAATAAGCCAAGGAATTAGGGACAGTAAAAAGGTCATCATCTGCGAAGAGCTGTGATTGGTTACCTCAGATTATATAAAAACAATTCTCTTCTTAGATTGTCGTTTATCAACCTGAATAAAACCTCATGATCTGGTAGAAAGCAACCATTTCTGGTAATAAGGAGAAAATCCGTTCAGCCTTGGTTATAGTTGTACGTTCATACTTTAACGGATCTCGAATCAAAGCAGAGTTTGCGAGATTTTCCAGATTTTTAACAGAACGGTATCTTCTTAAAGACATACATTTTTTTTTTGTCGCAGAATATTTGCAGGCTACAAAGACGTTGACTAATTAAAGCAAGGTTATCTTTTAAAGACGTTATTCTGAATAACTTGGGAGAGTGAGGGAGACAGAAAGACAATTACAGAGTCACTCTTGAAACTAAATTCATTTCTTTGATTGGAGTCTCGGCACTTTTTGAATTAATTTTATGTGAGCAAGAAGTCGTTTTCCTGTAAAATAAAAACACCTTTACACCTGAATTAAGCAGAATTCTCGTGGACTGTTTTCCACCATGAATAATTCAAACTTTCAAAGTTCGTTTGAGGAAGAAGCTCAGAACCAGGAAAGCCTCGTCAATACGATTTTGACAACGATCTACATAATCTTCGCTACTTTAGGCATCATCGGCAACGGACTTGTCCTTGTCGTAATCGCTCGAATCAAAGACCTTCAAGACGTGACCAATCTCCTCATCGCTAACCAATCCCTGATCGATTTTATGACATCCTTGTTTCTCTTAGGTGGCTTCGTTATCCCTCTTCCCGCCTTGCCTGTTGATAGCCCGACATTGTCTCGATTCCTGTGTGCATTCTGGTATACCAAATATCCATTCTGGTCTACGATTGTAGCAAGCTGTTTAAACCTATCGATGATAACCTTGGAGCGCTATGTTGCCATAGTCTTTCCGATTCTCTATAGAGTCAATACCATTTCTCGAAAAGCAGTTGCTCTCACCCTAATTCCATGGATAGCTGGCTTTCTCTTTCAGATCTACTTGCTGGACTTCACAGAACTCAAAGACGCAAAATGTGTTGATTTTTTGTGGTATAACAATGCAACTAAGATCGGCATTATCCTGGCTACCTACCTCTTAGAATTTCTGATACCTGTCATCACCATGATCTTTGTCTATGCTAGGATCTTGCACGAGCTTCGTCGAAGTGCCAACAAGTTCTCTCAACCTCTCAACAAAAACGTATCTGCTGAAAATGCAATGGCAGAACGAAAGGACACAGGACGCACTGCAGTTGACTTTCGCAGTAAAGCTCGGAAAAATACTGTGAAAACGCTTGCTACAGTGTCTATCTGCTTTGTGATATGCATGTCTTGTAACCAACACATTTATCTCGCCTATGGTTTTGGTGTGAATCTGAACTTTGATGGACCACTCTATATCACGTCTGTTGTGATGGCATTCGGGAACATTTGGATCAATCCTCTCATTTATACCTTTCAATATAAACGATTTCAGAAAGGTTTTAAGAAGCTGTTTTTTAAGTCTCGACCACAGTATCCACAGGTGAATCATGTCAGCAATGAATCTGAGAGACTCTAGATTAATGCTTTGAGAGAGGATGTTTAATGATTGTATCTCACATCGCGGAGACGTCTCCAAGACTACCCGAGCAGTCTCAGAGACGTTTCCGAGACGTCTCCGCGACTGATAAAATCTCAAAGATATAAAGATGTTTGATTTCCTCGCGACGTCGTGGGAGACTCACTAGACGTCGCAGAGACTTAACATGTCTCGAAACCCGTCTAATGGCAAGTTATATACCATCAAAAGGTATGAACATAAGATATTAAGAAAAAAAAAAAAAAAAAAAAAAAAAAAAAAAAAAAAAAACCACAATAGTCTGTTTAAGGTGTAAATTTATGATTTATATAATGTGTATGATTTATGATCGTGACCGGATATCATATTTTGTTAATGTTTAATTTGAGGGATTTTGGTCTAGGGTAAGATGTAAACTATACATGATATACTATGACCTTTGTCATTGTACTTCTGCCAATAAAGCTGAAGATTTAATAAAAAGCAGTGAATAGTCTGTCAGATAATAGAATTGTTGAATCACATCTAAAATGCCAAATAGTCAACTAGTTTTGTGAATCCATTATGTAAAAACTGTATATATAATTACATTATAGTTGTTTAACTGTCTTAAGAAAATTTTCAAAATAAGTTCCATTTTGTGTATCCCTCACCTTTTTAACTAACGCCGTCAACAGTCATGACAGTCACTTTAGCTTTAGACATTATTTTGCATGTGCAATAAAGTCGTATTTTAGCTATCCTACGTGTTAAGGAAAAAAAATCACCTGCGCCTGAAATATTCCCTGACCTCCTGTGCATAGGATGGAGGGTAAGAAAAAGAGATATCTGTTAAAATTATAAGTGGGTTGTGCTCCCTCCCCTAATGGAGGTGTCACATTTACCGGGTAAATTGAACGGGTTTTCGCTGTTCACCAAAAAACAACAAATTCCAACACGGCAATAGAACGGCACCGGCCACATTACATTTTTCTTAATTTTCACCGGGTCGGTGTCGTTGTACCAGGGTCTCGCTATCGCTTTCTATACGGGTCTATACCAGAGTCTAAAACAGCCGAGGGAGGGGAGCAGGGGTGGTACTCGAAGCTGCACCGTCTCATATATACGTCCAACGCCTTACTCCTTTTGTCCGTTAAACGTGATTACAACGACTTGCACCGCAACGGCCTCAACGCTCTCTGACAAGAAAAAAACAAAATTGTTTTTTCGCCGGGTGACTCCCGTTTCCCCACCGTTCGCCGCCTGACGAACAGTTGATACGAACGACGGGAAACGAGAGGATACCCGGAGATAATACACGGTGGTTCGGTGATCGACCCGTCTTCTGATTTTGCCTTCGGTCATGCCGCGTATATTTTTGAGAATGACTACAAAGCAATACTCAAAATTTTCGCCGGGCATGAACCGGAGGCCTCGTCGATGGAGACCCAGGTGCTAAAGGCAGGTATGAACAATAGGCATATTGTAAAAAAGGCGTTTAATGAAATGGTGTAAAGGACGAAAAAGCGCTCCTCACCGTCACACACGCGGTCGTGCAGCGTGGGTGGTCTGAAATGGCAGATATTTCCCTTATGGTATCTTAAATAGATTATATGGTTGTTTCAAAACCGCCCTTTGTTTCGAAGCTCTCAGATTCGTCGCTCTCTTTACAGGTCATAGTAGAGGAAAATGAATATTTAAGCCTTTTCAAACATACATTCATATAATCTGAATTATTTTCATTGTCGTTGTCAGGGAGAAGAATTTAAAATTGGGTCCTTTTATGGACTCTTTAAATAAAATCTAAAGTAACGTCAATTTCTTTTATGTTATTATTTTTGTATTGTATTCGTTTGACATTAGTTTCTTACAGTTTTATTATAAAACTTTTGGAAAAAACATTATACTCATGTTCCCATAAAGACTTCAGAGTATAGTTTGGTCTCATATATTATTTCTGCCCAAATTACCATGTTTACTCCTTATTCACCCCGTTTCATTACACGAAATTGTGTTCTAGTTTTCATCATGATTATATTTTTTAATTTCTCCTCGAATCGTCCCCGTACAGAATTTCTGAAATATTAAATCCTGGTTATATCAATGAAATATTCGTATCATGATAAAGGATACTTTATCATTTTTTTAAATCATTATAATATGAATTGTCTATACTTTTTCCATAAATCGTTTCATTGGCTATTCTTTTAGCCAAATTATAACCATAAGCATCACATCAAGAAAAATGTCCACATCATTCATAATTCTGCAGTTAGGATGTTTTTTGTATGATCCCATGGATTAGTTCATTAGTTTACTTTTATTTTCATTGTTTTACACCACGCACCACTTTGGAATTGATTTTACTGTGGTGTAGGAATGCAGAACTATACAAGACAACTATCACTTAATATAATATTTGTAGTAATAAAAATACATGCATAATGCCATTGTATTCTATATCTGAGAAACCGTCTTTAAGAGTGCCAAAATACGAAATTTTGTTACCATCATAGATTGTATACAAATTCATGTAATTAATTCAATATCAGTAGGATTATGGTTGATGTTTGGTGAATAGCAATATTGAACCATTCTTTCAAAGGAAGCCTACACAGAATCGGAACAAAAAAAGAAAGACTTCCCAGGCATTTCGCGACCGATAAATTTAGGGAAACGGTGGCTAAAATGGGAATTAGTTGGCTTGCCGCTCCACCCTTTTTCGAACGCCCCTCCCGCAGAATAAAATAAATGAATGATACATGTATATGAATGGATGAAGTGACCGTGTGGACACTCCTACCCTGCATGTGTTGTTTGAATAATGATGGGATATTGGACGACCAACCAGACCAACACGCAGATACCCCCTTATATCAATAATATAATCAAAACATACAAATATCAATTATTTCACAAAATGAGAAACTTTGTGGGGAAAAAAAATCCTTGGTTTTCCCGTCTTTTTCAGAACTCTAAGATAAGAACAATATAAGTACGACCAATTGGTATTGTATAAAATTTATTAAAGTGTAAATAATTAAACCAGCAACTGAATTGATTATGAAAACTGAAAACAGAGGCTAAAAGTAAATGTAACATCGCACAAAAATATGGGCCTATACAAACTATAATTTCCGATAAAGAGCCCCCAATAAAGTTATAAATCCTCCCTGTTTATGTCATAATGAATTCCTTATGGTATATAATACTTTGTTTTGTAAAATAGTTACTCTGGTATTCAGTTTTTAACTCAATTTATTTACTTTGATTGAATCTTGTTGGTAAACAATCAAGGGACAACTGATTTAAAGCATCAGTTTTCACGTATAGTTTCATGTACTAGGAGTTGGCAAGTTCAGCCAACAGGGGGCGTACTTGATGCGGAAAAGGGGGGCGCGCGGGGTCTCACGATTCATGGTTCGCCCGCACCTTCGCCCAGGCATATCCATCCTCCGTCCTGTAAAACGGGCATGATAGAAACGGGGCGCGCGTCTCTCACGTCATGTCATCCTTTACCGATCCCTTTTAAACTGAGCTACCGGTTTAAATACGTTCTGCAATACCCGTCAAATCACCGCGGAAAAACACCATCGGCAAGCAGTTCGGACTCGTCTGTTTAAAATCCTTTCGGGAACGCGCGTGCCACCCGCGAGCTCCTATGAAACGTAGTGGACGGGGCCTTCAACGCTTCACCGTGTCGCCCTCCCCCGTTTGCCGCCGTGTGCACAAATTTGGCCAGAACGGTGGCGAACGGTGCGCCAACACGGCTAATGTGACACCTGCATAAGTAGGGCTGTTCGTATCAGGACATCTCCCCCGGAGGACAACTCCCCCGGGGACAATTTCCGGAGGACAGCTCCCCCGGAGGACATAGGGTTAGGGTTAGGGTTAGGGTTAGCGTTAGGGTTAGGGTTGTCCTCCGGGGGAGTTGTCCTCCGGGGGAGCTGTCCTCCGGGAATTGTCCCCGGGGGAGTTGTCCTCCGGGGGAGATGTCCTAGAACCGGGCTGTTACATCACCGGGTAGGAGCATAACACCAACCAGGCTTTTTAAATTGTTGTATTAATTAACAATGTAATTTGATATCTGAGATGTTAAGACCAACTATCTGTCATTCTATTAGCATGATTAGGTCAGAAATTTTAAGTCATACCTCTTTCCTTTGTCATCACGCACTTTTGCCCTCTGAAATTAATAAATTTCACACTTTAACGCTCCTTTAATTTGATGCACGAAAATAAATATTCTCAAAATAAGCTGGGTCGGGAAGCGTAATATTATCTCCTGATTATATGAATAAAAAAGGGAAAGAAACTTAGGTGAAGATTAAATCAAAAGCAGTGAATAGTCTGTTAGATAATAGAATTTATATACCACATCTAAAATGCCAAATAGTCAACTAGTTTTCTGAGGCAGTTATGTCAAACTGTATATATAATTACATTATAGTTGTTTAACTGTCTTAAGAAATTTTTCAAAATAAGTTCCATTTTGTCTAACACTTACCTTTTTAAGTAACGCCGTGAACAGCCATGACAGTCATTTTAGCTTTAGACATTATTTTGCATGTGCAATAAAGTCATATTTTAGCTATCCTACGTGTTAAGAAAAAAAAATCACCTGGGCCTGAAATATTCCCTAACCTCCTGTGCATAGGAGGGAGGGTAAGAAGAAGAGATATTAATTTTGTTAAAATTATAAGTGGGTTGTGCTCCCTCCCCTAAGTAGGGCTGTTACATCACCGGGTAGGAGCATAACACCAACCAGGCTTTTTAAATTGTTGTATTAATTAACAATGTAATGTGATATCTGAGATGGTAAGACCAACTCATTCTATTGGCATGATTAGGTCAGAAATTTTAATTCATACCTCTTTTCTTTGTCATCACGCAATTTTGCTCTCTGCTGAAATTAATAAATTTCACAGTTTAACGCTCCTTTAATTTGATGCACGAAAATAAACATTCTCAAAATAAGCTGGGTCGGGAAGCGTAATATTATCTCCTGATTATATGAATAAAAAAGGAAAGAAACTTAGGTATTATTGCTTTATTCATAATAATGTATTTAAAAGGAAACAATACAATATTGCCGAAAGCAATGCATGAGAAATTGTGTGGCACTTTGTGTTTTTGTCAGAGAGGTACTATAAACACGTAAAACTTATCGAAAGGCTCAGCGCCTCCGCACCCGAAAAGCGTGGAGTTAAAAAAAAAAACCTACACAGTTTGTATTGTGTATGTGGGTAAATCCTATTCCTATTTCAGCCACACCAGGATCAAATCTGCCCAAATTAACGGAGAATAAATTCAATATTACTACTCTAAGTTCTCACTCAATTTCATTCCCTGTATTATTTGCATGATGTTTGTTGTTTAGTAAGGAATGTGCAATAAACAAGCGCCTTGTTGTAGCCAAACTCTGTATATATAATTTTCCCTGTCTATACATGTATAAATCTTTCCTCTAGTTTAACTCAAAGTTGTGGCGTGCACCTGTAGTCCAGACAACAAGTGAAAATTATAAGCTGATTGAGTGGACCAGGGTTCGACTTCTAGTCACGTATTTGAGATGGTGGCGTGAATAATTGTTAAATAATCGATCTGTGTGATATACGTCTGTCAAATCCGAACACATATACACACTCTCCCTCTCTTCCTCTCTCCCTCATACCCCCTCCTCCTCCTAACCATTCTCCGAGGTTCGAATTCTAGTCACGTATTTGAGATGGTGGCGGGAATCATTGTTAAATAATCGATCTGTTTGATATACGTCTGTCAAATCCGAACACATATACCCACTCTCCCTCTCTTCCTCATACCCCCCCCCCCCCCCCCTCCTCCTCCTCCTCCTGACCATTCTCCGTGTTCTTGTATTTTTCCCTCAACTTTTAACTTAAAGTTTTTAATTATGTAAATGTTTTTGTGTTTTTAATGATTTGTTTACTAGCATTAAATAAATAAATCAGGAAACTACAGAAGAAAATGTATAAATCGATAACATTTTCTTTTAATCACATTCGACATTGTGTTTTACATTACATATCAAATCACATAATAAAATATCTTGATAAACATAAATTATTCACTTTTAAATTTATAAAGATCGACTCGACCACGTAAGAAGTTAATAAAGTAAATCGTGATCGTAAATAGACATTTAAACAATCACATAAGCATGCAGGCATGTCATTCTTATCTAAAAATGATATAAATCTCCGGCTTTATTGCATATCAACCGTACAATAGTCATGTAACGTAGTCATCTATTCGATAACGTTGTCTTTTCAAATCATCAAGAATAAACTGAAATATATTCCAAGATTTCATTTTCAATTGTTTTTAAATACATGTACCATTTATACGTTTTCTTGAACAATCAATACTCCCTTTATTTTAACCACGTATATTCGTCGGTCCTTTCATGATCTCAATACTTAGAGGTATGTACCTTTTGCACGACTAAATTAACAGTGAAATGACTTCTGTGTAAAAATGAATGAATGAATGAATCTTTTACTTGACCAGTGGCAAGAATGCATTTGTGCGAATTTGTTTTTTTTAATTAATTTTGTAAAATATAAAAATGTATGATTTCATATGTGCACTTTACATTAGTGTATATCGTTGACTATTCCATATTTTATGTTATTTCATTTCGTTTAAAGAAATATATGGATGAAAGCTGGACTCATTGCATTATGGATTGATTTTTCTCAAAGTTCTAATGAATATGCACATGAATAAATGAATTAAGACTGGAAGTGCGTGGAAGTGTGAGTAATTAAACGTATAGTAACGAGAAACTATTGGGAAAATATGTATACATGGAGTAGGTTCACGAAAGTACATGTATTTATAATACTTTGTCCTAGTTTGTTTTCTTCTTCTACGCACTTTACCGATAATAATCTCAACGTGGTTTTAAGATTTTTTATAAGGAAATCGAGGAAATCTAATAATCTAAATATTTTCTCTAAATTTGGTTTAGAGTTCTGGGCCCATATTCATAAAACCTCACTAAAGCTATGGAGGTTTTATGAATATGAGTCCTGTAAAATTAGAATCCTGTTAAAATTTATACCATCGTAGAGAACCTTATACCCCCGTCACACTGAGCTCGTTCCTACTACGTCCTTGCAAATTTTGCCGAACGGGCATAGTCTGTGTGTAAACTGAGTGGACGTAGTAAATACTTCTTACGATCTGTTTACGAACTCATGGACTAGCTCGGTCGGATTTCCAAAAAAGTGTTCAAAAAAATCGGGCGCCCATCTCCTCCTAAAATTTAACGGGGTGGCAACGTACCTGAAACGAGATGGACGTACTACAAACGAAATTGCCGTACTTAAATCGTTCTAAAGATGTGCTAGGACGTCATACAAACGAGCATTGTATATTAATTATTCAAGTTCTAAAATTAAACGTAGTGACAACGTTCCTTAAACGGGTAGGACTTACTCTGAACGAGAAGGACGTACTACGAACATACGTTTCAATTTTTAAACAGAACGGCATGTCATAATTCCCGTCACACTGAGCTAGTTCTCACTGCGTTCTAGGTAGTTCTTGGTGAACGGGCTCAATCTGTTTACACACGGACTGAACGTAGTGCAGACCTTTTAGAATCTAGTACAGACCGTTTACAATCTGTTTACGAACTTGGCGAACGGGCCCGAACGGAGAGAACGGAAAGGCATTCCGATTTTTTTGAACATGTTCAAAAAAATCGTACTGGCTTCCAGTTCTAAAATTAAACGTAGTGACAACGTTCCTTAAACGGGTAGGACTTACTCTGAACGAGAAGGACGTACTACGAACGTGGTACCTAACTTTTATCATGCTGCGCATAGGCACTTTTAGTGACCGTTTGGACGTGCTACGAACGGTATAGAGTGAACGAGCAGTTTACTCGTTCTGAACTGGATAACAACGTATTGCGGACGCGATAAAGACGGAATTAACGTAACGAGAACTATTTATGAACTGCCTAGCATCGTATTCAAGAAATTATTTTTCAAAGTTATAAGTTCCAACCCGACCAAAGCCCGTTCAGCATTTTTTTTAAAAACGGGCAAAAACGGGCAAGAACGTTATAGAACGACCTCAGTGTGACGGCCCCCTTACCCTCGATTAATCTCTCCGCACGCACTTCTCGAAAATTCAATGACTCCACTTGCTTTTCACAGTTATAAACGGGTTTGTATGATAAAGTAAAGGGTATACGTAATACCCCCGTCACACTGAGCTCGTTCCTACTACGTCCTTGCAAATTTTGCCGAACGGGCATAGTCTTTGTGTTAACTGAGTGGACGTAGTAAATACTTCTTACGATCTGTTTACGAACTTCATCGACTAGCTCGGTCGGATTTTCAAAAAAGTGTTCAAAAAAATCGGGCGCCCATCTCCTCCTAAAATTTAACGGGGTGGCAACGTACCTGAAACGAGATGGACGTACTACAAACGAAATTGCCGTACTTAAATCGTTCTAAAGATGTGCTAGGACGTCTTACGAACGAGCATTGTATATTCATTATCAGCTTGAAGTTACGAAGACGCATAAGGTCTGGCAAAAACGGGATAGGTTTTTTTTATGGGAAACGGGCACGCATTTGCGTTCAACACGTTCTAGCCACGGATAATGACGAAGTAAGAACGAGATGAACTTTCTGGAGGCCGTTTGGTCGACGTAAGAACGAGTAAGAACGGATTTTGACGGATTAAAAACGACCCAGAACTAGGTAGGTCGGAACGAAACGCATTGGAAACGAGTTGGAACTGATTAAGAACGGGTTGCAACTAACTGGGCACGGGTTTGGATTGTTTCAGACGGGCTCTGTTTCGTGGAAACGGTCATTTTCACCCGATTTTAACTAGATACAAACGGACTGCAGACGAGGCAAAGACGTGATGGACGTATTGAGGACTGTATACGAACGTTGTTCATCTTAATCCAGAAATAATTAGGTCAAATGTACGCGTTCTTTTCGGACCAATGGCCGTTTTTCGTATTTATTCTAAAAGTTGTGAGATTTCTGTAATTGTAACAATTAATGTGTGGCAACTAAACATCTGATCTATTCGCTTATACTACTATCACACTGAACAATTTCTTACCATGTTATTGAAATTATTGCAGAACGGACTTAATCTTTGTACACACGGAGTGGACGTACTTGAGACCTATTTCAATCTGCTCAGGACTTTATAGCACGGGCTTGGATAGCAATACGTTTCAATTTTTAAACAAAACGGCATGTCATAATTCCCGTCACACTGAGCTAGTTCTCACTGCGTTCTTGGTAGTTCTTGGTGAACGGGCTCAATCTGTTTACACACGGACTGAACGTAGTACAGACCTTTTAGAATCTAGTACAAACCGTTTACAATCTGTTTACGAACTTGGCGAACGGGCCCGAACGGAGAGAACGGAAAGGCAGTCCGATTTTTTTGAACATGTTCAAAAAAATCGTACTGGCTTCCAGTTCTAAAATTAAACGTAGTGACAACGTTCCTTAAACGGGTAGGACTTACTCTGAACGAGAAGGACGTACTACGAACGGTATAGAGTGAACGATCCGTTTACTCGGTCTGAACGCAAACGCGATGAAGACGGAATTGACGTAACGAGAACTATTTATGAACTGCCTAGTATCGTATTCAAGAAATTATTTTTCAAAGTTATAAGTTCCAACCCGATCAAAGCCCGTTCAGCATTTTTTTAAAGAACGGGCAAGAACGTTATAGAACGTTATAGAACGACCTCAGTGTGACGGCCCCCTTAAGAAATCGAATAATGTTGTCTACTTCGTAAATCCCACAATCGTATAACATTCGTTTTGAATTGGTTAGGCCCTATGATTTAATTAAAATTATTAATACTTTTCTCTGGTTTCGATGACGCATAGAATGATCACTCTCTGTTTCCACTTTGCATGTAGGAATAAGGTAGCCTATCTTGGGTGGCAAAGTGGTTCCTTCTATTTGTCATCCTTTGTCGAGCCCTCCCAGATGTTCGTACGTCATTGATGTAGGGCTCGTACTTGGTGTAAAGCGCTCTGGAGATTGACACCGTATCTCCTGAAATGTAAATAATAGTTTGGTGTTAATAGAGGTCGTGTACAGTGCAAAATTGTTTCAGAATATTCATCAATCCAAAGAAATTAAATTAAATATTAAAATCCTAAAACTCTATTTTACTTGCCAATCAGATAGAGCATTCATTGTTTTCTTCGTTGTTCATGGTTAACGACAATACCCGGACATAACCTCGCGACTAATACCCGGACAATTACCGCCCCCGGGTACATTACCCCCCGGCACATTACCCTGAGGACAATACCGGCCTAATTCCTAGGAGGACAATTACCCCAGAGGACAATTACCGCCGGGAAATACCCAGGACATTACCCCGCCGAATAAACGCCGGACATTACCACTCGAGGCGCACAAATCACCCCCGTGGAGGACAATGAACCCTCAGCACATATAGCCCCCCACCGGAACCATTACCCCCTGGATGCATTACCCCCCCGCGGCAATTACCCCGCGAACCAACTAGACCCCCGCAGACAATTTACGCCCGGACAATTACCCACGGATACCCCGGACAATACCTCCCCCGGACACTTACCCCCGGACATTACTCCGCGGACGAATACCCCGACAACTACTCGCCACATCCGGACAATACTACACAACTTCCCCGGCAATTACCCCCTGGGACGCAATACCCCCGCAGGCACAATTACCCCGTGGAACAATTACCCCCAGACAATGTACCCCCCGGACAATTACCCACGGACCAATACCCCACCC
This sequence comes from Paracentrotus lividus, assembly GCA_940671915.1. Taxonomy (NCBI): domain Eukaryota; kingdom Metazoa; phylum Echinodermata; class Echinoidea; order Camarodonta; family Echinidae; genus Paracentrotus; species Paracentrotus lividus. The sequence continues at coordinate 47,316,132 of CALNVZ010002100.1, read as the reverse complement.
GACAATTGACCGGCGGAACAATTAACCCCAGACTTAGCCCCCTGGGACAATTACCCCGGACAATTACCCCCGAGGACAATACCCCGACGAAACTACCCCAAGACAATAACCCCCGGACAATTACCCCCGGACGACAACTACCCCAAGACATATAACCCCCTGGATAATTACCCCTCGCGACAATTATCCCAAGGACAACTACCCCCAAGAAACGCCGTAAAACCAAGTAGATATTTGTATATTTAATATGTCCAACGCGCAATATTGAAGCATGAAATGCGTAGTAATAGTGTTTATCGTAAGAACGTTGTAAGGAGGCACAACAAACTCAGACAAACGGTCTTGTACAAGTTGCAAATTATCTTCTATACTTCATTTCTTCCCAATCCATATATCATGTTTTATCAATTTTTCAGGCCTAATTAATTGATTATGTGATACAAATAAATTCGATTAAAATCAATACATTTCTTGCGATAATACTACGTTGTTTTGTCTTTAACAATAATCAATTTCTCGATAGCTTTTATACAGTAACCCAATGATAAGTGGTTGTGAATCAAAAACCTTATTGGCCGAATTCTGACGGTGGATTCTGCAAAATCGCGTGGTCTGAACCAGACAGTTCTATTGGCGGTCATAAGGGCCATAATTAACTATAAATTAACAAGTAAATGTGAAAAATAAGTAATTTATGACATTTGATTTTACGATTAACCTTATTTTGCTTGACGTTGGCGCTTTAGTTTTATTTTCACTTTATTGCTAATTTATAGTATGGAAAAACACTGTATTAATTATCGTTATATCGTTTCAACTTTAGATTTGTGTATTAACTCTCTTTCTTTGACATTTAACTTCTATCACCCAAATGGGTAAATGTGTTATTGTGTGATTATCTTTATTTTAAAGTTATTAGCTTATAGTTATAAAGCCTCTTTAATCTGGAATATTGGGAAGGAAAAGGGGAAAAAGGAAGAAAAGAGAGGGGAAGCCAGGAAAAAAGAAGAATGTGACGAGAGAGAGAGAGAAAGGAAAAGAGAAATATAAAATAGAAGGGAAAGAGAACGTAGATAATTCGAAAAATGCCACACGGGCGAGACTCACAATGATTCCAACATCGATGCCGGAGAGGGGGGGGGGTAATTGTCAGGGGGTGATTGTTGTGGGGTAATTGTCCGGGGGGGGTTATTATCGGGTTGTCCTAATGCACGGGGTTATTGTCGAGGGTAATTGTCGGGGGTAATTATTTTCCGGGGGTAATTGTACGGGGGTAATATTCCAGGTTGTAATGCTCGTCCTAGGAACCGCTTCCATCAATAGCCGAGGCGGTGTTACAAAATGTTTAAATTGAAATTACCGACTGGTTCGGTTGGAAACTTCTCTGTGCTCTTAGTCCACTCTGTCTCCAACGCGAAAGATTTCATGTTGAACGCATTCTGGTCGTAAGGTACATGCGTTTCTAAGCAATCCTCCAAGTATTGCACATACAGTTGCCAACGGCCGTGATAATACCTGAAATATATGTATGTCAACATAATATATTATATCTAAACACAACACAAAAAGAATGTTCCTCCTATTTCAAAAATTATTGATATTTGAAATATATGTCCATGTAAGGAATTTAATTAGCTACCAGGGGAGCGAATTTTAGGAAAAATCACGAAGTCATGCTTCAGTGAGCAATGGTTGAATGCAAAAATGTCATTTTTGGAAGTTCACAAGCCTCAAATCACAATTTTGATTCAATGATATCGGACCAATTTTTAGATTTTAAACATTTCACGCATCAGAATGTACGCAAAACATGCTTCCAAACATACGGAAAGGACATTTGCGTAAAATTTCACGGTTGAGTGAGCATGCAGCAAAAAATGCCAAAACTGCGATTGTTACTTCTTTTTCATGGTAAAATTGATAAAACATGATGGGATTCATGTCTAGGAAGAGTGTTCTTAGCTTTTGCAAAAAATTTAAATCAATTCACGGTTGAATGAACACCATAAAATACCATGTGAAAAACACTAAGTAAGTATTTTTTCCATTTTGTACACTAAAAATCATGTGAATATCTGTTTTTGTATTATTTTTATGACCGTTGCACGTGTGTACATGATCCTATTGCATTTATTTAAAACTTCATGCTTCAGTGAGCACGTGGCACTGGAAAATCTGTTTTTTTATTTAGAGACCAAAATTAAATTGCTTACTTTGCTTAACCATAACAATTCGTTTTAAAATATTCATTTGATTTCATTTTCGCAAAAATCCCGATTTTTTATGCTTCAGTGAACACAAGATATGAGAAAAACATGAAAAAAGGAAGAAAGTTTGCGGCCCTGGCACGGCCTTATGGCACGTCCGATTCTCAATTTGACCTAAGTTCCTGTTAGTTAATGACCTCTTAAAGATTTGAGCCAAGTTTCAAGAATTAACTCACAGTATTACAAACAAAAAATTGACAATGAAAATGGGCAATATTTGACTTTTGTCCACTTTTTGTTCAAACTCTATACATAAAGTCAATGGGGGGGGGGGGGGGAAATCAATAGTGAACAAAAGTCATATATTGCCCATATTCATTGTCAATTTTTTGTTCGTTATACTGTGAGCTAATTCTTGAAACCTGGAGAGAATCTTTAAGAGGTCATTAACTAACAGGAACTTAGGTCAAATTAAGAATCGGACGTGCCATAAGGCCGTGCCAGGGCCGCAAACTTTCTTCCTTTTTTCATGTTTTTCTCATATCTTGTGTTCACTGAAGCATAAAAAATCGGGATCTTTGCGAAAATGAAATCAAATGAATACTTTCAAACGAATTGTTATGGTTAAGCAAAGTAAGCAATTTAATTTTGGTCTCTAAATAAAAAAACAGGTTTTCCAGTACCACGTGCTCACTGAAGCATGAACTTTTACGTACATGCAATAGAATCATGTACACACGTGCACCGGTCATAAAAATAATACAAAACAGATATTCACATGATTTTGAGTGTACAAAATGGAAATAATAATTACTTAGTGTTTTTCACATGGTATTTTATGGTGTTCATTCAACCGTGAATTGATTTAAATTTTTGCAAAATTTTAAAACACTCTTCCTAGACATGAATCCCATCATATTTTATGAATTTTACCATGAAAAAGAAGTAACAATCGCAGTTTTGGCATTTTTTGCTGCTTGCTCACTCAACCGTGAAATTTTACGCAAATGTCCTTTCCGTATATTTGGAAGCATGTTTTGCGTACATTCTGATGCGTGAAATGTTTAAAATCTAAAAATTGGTCCGATATCATTGAATCAAAGTTGTGATTTTAGGCCTGTGAACTTCAAAAAATGACATTTTTGCATTCAACCATTGCTCACTGAAGCATGACTTCATGAATTTTCCTAAAATTCGCTCCCCTGGTAGCTAATTAAATTCCCTACATGAACATATAATTAGATTTTTTTAACTCCTCCTATTTCAAAACTTATTGATATTTGAAATAGGGGGAACTTTCTTTTTGTGTTGTGTTTATATTAATTTATGTTAATGTATTGTTTTCTTAACGCGTTATTTATATCTCTTTAAAAAGAAATTTGGTGGAAATAAGTGAGGGGTCATATCAATAGAGGCATAAAGAAGAAAAGAAGTGAGTCCCCCATTTCTATATTTTCTTTATAATCCAAAACGAAGTTAAACAATCCTTTTACGATATCTATTCAAAAAGTGTGCTGATTCGCTTGAAGCATTATTGCGTCCATTTTATTTGGAATTGCTACTCGCTTAAAATCATGTAGATTAGTTATATAATGGTTTTAAAGTTATCATTAATTTATCTATCATTGATTAATTAGCATCAAGTACTACGAAATTACAGAAAATGGAATGAACATTAATGACAAAAATCTATATATACAATTCATTAAGAGGCTTGAAAAATTATTGTTGATTGATCTACACTATATGCTTTTGGTTCTTGAGTAAAACACGTGTTTATTAAAGTTAGTCATTGATAATTAGAGCCAGAAATATATCCTATATTTGAAATGAAAATTTAAGCAATCAATAATAAGTGCAGATTGAAACTTATAAAAAAAAAGAGATACTTACGTCCGAAGTATTCCTCCCCATTGCTTATTTGCATAATCTAGAATCTGTTTCAGAGCGGGAAAAGTGGAAAATTGTTCAACATACATATTTCTTTGAAATGCATCACAACCTTAAAAATTAATGCAAATCTAGAGTAAAACACCCCAAAACTGTGAATCTAAAATATAAAGTGATATGCTTCCTTGTAATATTAGAATAGCGTAAGCAAGGTAAGGAAGAATTAAATGGTCAGCAATGAAAATAGTGCAGATTAACACATTCCATTTAGCATTTTAATTACAAAAAGGAATTGAGGTCGAAACTCAGTCAAATTTGCTTCTGATTATGAATTGACTATTGGAAATGATCCTGACTTTCAATATCATACAAATCACCCTGTATATCTCTGCCATAATGAGGAAGCGATATCTTGCATTACCTCAAGATCTTACAAGTTTATTTTGATAACGAGAATATAAAATAGTCAGAAGATAACGAGAATAGAGAGTAGTCACATGTGACTATGTACTTACTTCTCCTTTTGGTCCCCAGAGAGTGATTTGATTTCTTGCGTTGTATTCATATAACAACTTTTCCTGATTTGCAAGATAAATTGAAAGAAAAAGTAATATTCATGTGTGAAAGTGAAATTATTATTGCATATGGTATCATAATAATGTAGTTAATGACGTAAATTACAAGAGGTACAATTTTTTTATGCATCATTCTAAAATATAAAAATATGGCTGTCTGGGGAAAAACAATTATATCATTTGTCTAATTTTTTGTTTCCATTACTCAAGGTTGACTTACCGTGGCATTGGTTGCTAAGGATTTTGCATCCTCCAGCCATGTCCCTAGTAACCAGCCTTGATGAGAGGAAGTGATGTTGTCCATGTCGAGTATCAGGTTACATAGCAGTGTTCCATTACCTCTGGAAATCAAGAGCAAAATGTAAGGTTTATTAGGTAATAAATTATGCAGACACTAAGGAACTATACATTAATTGAAAATAAATATTTCCTTTTAAAAACATGATATTTATTGATTAAATAATGGTCGAGTACGATATCAATGAAGGAGGTCAGAACCAAAAAGCTCATCGTATTATGGAGACTTTTTCATGCGCATCTCAATTAACTCTTAAGTTAATTGTGTATTGCTATTATCTAAATAAACATTCATAAATACTGTTTTATATTCTGTATTGTGTCAATGATTAGGGTTACATTAGATTATTTTTTTTATTTATTTCTTAAATTCTTTTGTTTTTACCCAAGAGGAGAACGTTCTCTAATCGTTCCTGACAAGAATGTGCTCCTCTTGTTAAAAAGCACAAATATAAATGAGGAAATTCAAATGATGGAACATGTGAACAAAATTCAAATTTCGTTCATAAAAGTTTTTGAAAACTACGAAGCCATTTTCTCAATAAAGTTATAATCATTTATGAATTAATTCACCTGACAGACGTGACATTCTTCGTTCTAAAAGAAAACACCATTTTCTGATAGAAGTCAAAGGCAAGGTCCTGTAGAACATTTCTCGTCACATCCACCAGATCATATTTCTCTCTACAATATTTTGTAAAAAGAAAAGAGAAAGATAATCAATTGTCTCACGAGGTCAAACTTTGGAACTGAAAAAAAAAATTTAAAAAATAAATAAATGAAATGTATCTACTACTCAAGTTTGAGTTACTGTGGTACTGGTTGATGTGTACTTTGCATCCTCCAGTCTTGACATCTGAGACAACTGATTATCTTCACTTCGCTTCATTAATTCAACCACTAAAATCATTATTGTTTTTGTTTGCTTTAAAACATACAATTAGACAGATTAAACGAAGAAGTTGGCTGATAGAATGAGGAGCAATGAATAGAATGCCAAAGCAGGAAAGAATTGGTCAGTGGCAGAAGAGAATGTTTTTTGAGTTTCGTGAGTAGGATGAAGGGGAGTGAAATCGAGCAAGAAAAAAAAAATTCATAGGAAAACATGCAATACGTGCCATTTTACTAAAAGTCTGTAAATCACACTTACCTGAACAGAGAACCTGTACCTAATTTAGAAGATGCTTGCAGAAGCAGTCCCCATGCCTTGGCAACCTTGGTGTAATCATACCAAATCTGAATCACAAAACAGTATTAAAGCAGAGCTATAAGTATAAAGCACAACACTGTCGTACACAGTGATACTTTAGTCAATGACTTTGTGACCTTCAAACATTCAAAATTGAAAGAACAAAGCATGAGTTGGTCTTTGAAAGAAGAGGCCTGCATGTCGGATTCAGATAGTGATGAGGTCCTGAAAGGGACTGTTGAGAGAGTAGAAGACTGGAGAGTTGAGGAACATAGAGTATAAACTCACCTCTCACTAGAGTCAGAGGAATTATTTTCTTGATTAGGTCCTGGAAAAGGACTGTAAACCAAATGAGGAATGTAGAAGTAGTAGAGAGTACTCGAAATTCCGGGCAGCTTGACTGTCCGAAGACTTCAGGATTTACGCATTATTGATTTATTTGTGATACTACATTCTTTCTTCTTATCATATTGATGAAGAATATCAAAATATGTGCTCCTCCTGTATACCGTATCTTCTCACTTATCAATATGCTTACCTTTGTTTTAGTTGGACAAAACAATATCCATATAGTTGATACACTGTTTAAAAAAATATATTATTTTTACAGCAAATCTGCTGTCAGCAGAGTCGCCATAAAAAATTTTTTTTTTTAAATGTAATTTTAAAAACAATTTTGTTGTAAATTTCTCCTGCAAATAATTACGTGAGAAATACAAATATACATCAGAAGTAACACATTTGTTCCGTTTTAACCAAATATGTAAGCTATAGAACTCTAATGATTTTTTTAAAATCATTTCTTTCTTTGTTTCTTTAATTATTAGAGGAGAAATTTACAACAAAACTGTTATTTTAAATTACACTTTTGTATGGCGACTCTGCTGACATCACTTTTCTGTATTATTATTATTTTTTTTTTACAGTGTATATTTTTAGGCTGGCTTTCATTAATTTTAAAGGGAAATGAACAAAAGGCAAAAAATCGTTGAAAAATTATACTCCATGCCGACGTGTTTTGTGTGTTTTTTTTTAAATAATATAAATATATAAAATATGTATATTTCAAAATCTATCATGATCTTGTACGTTACATTAAACACGAGAATACATTTACATTCAGTTCAATGGTCAACACACAATAAAATGAGGCTTCTTACATGGGATGTAATAATATTTGAAGGTCTTCTGACAGGTACCGCATTCTGGGTGCCTCGACTTCCTGTGCTGTTATAAACAGTTGCTTGTAGGATGGCCCATGCCTCTGCAGCTTCCATGTTCTGATTCGGATCAGCGGCATACCGTCTCACAACGTACTGTTCAATCCTGCATGTCGGAAGAGGGTGGATTCAGTGTGAATAAAATAACTGATGAAAAAAAAAAAAAAAAAAGTCAATAAATCACCGGACTGACTTTAACTAGGTGTGTGGTTCGAATCCCATCCATTCCGCTAATGTCCTTAACAAAGTCATAAATCTACACATTTGACACACTCGACCCAAATGAGGTCAAAGCGTAGGAAGGAATTGCTTGAATGTCAAAAGCGCCTGAGGGCAGCTCTCGCTAGAGATGGGTATTAATAATACCAAATATTAAAATCGAATTTGTGCACTATATATGTACAATTATTAGGATTCTCATTCCTAAATGACTCATGGAGATGCACACATGTACGCTATTGACTATCTATATATGACTTCTGGATTTAAGGTCCGTATATACACTCTATTCAGAGACATTAATACAATAATTGCTCGTTCTTCTCAGAGGTCTCCATGTATAGGGTCGTGCTTATTTAATTAAGTATATTTCAAATCGTATATTTAGGGATCTGAGATTATGTTCACCAGATCCAGATCCCCATGTACTTAAATGATTGCAGTATAGCGCATATTGAAGTATTTACCATTTCGAGATGTTGGTGAGTTCTGATCTCCATGTCAAGTCAGTCAGGAAGTTGTACATTACATAATTCTGAAGAATTCCCTCTGGAGTCGTTCCCATGCCAATCATAGTCGAATTTGTATAGTTTCTGGCTTTAAAGGGGCCCTGTCCGTCAGTACAGTGAAAACAAGAGAAATAAAAACATTAATAATTAATAAACTCAAATAAATTTTTGACATTGATACGTTTTTCAATCAGTGTAATGTTCATTAGTCTATCTATTTGAACTGTTTATACGCTACATTTTGTTTTTCAGTGCTAGGAGAGAGTTTTGGACTTTAACATTTGTTTGTGAGTAATGTTTTGTCTTAAAATATCAGGTTTCAATGATAATTCAATTATCGAAAAATAGGAAAAAATTGAGTAATACTTATGAGATAAAACATTGTAATATCTTTTTGGTGGCCATTCGTTTTGTTTTGTTTTGTTTTTTTCATTTCAAAACAGTCTCTTTAAACTGTAATGGCTTCCTTGTTTATGGGGAATGAATTAATAAACATTCAGCTAGGCTAAAAGAGCTTACGCTATTGACAGCATCTAGCATGCCGTAAAGACCCGTGTTTCCACCAAAGTTATGAAGCATGCACCATATAAAGGGCTGACCATAGAACGAATCGGTGCGATCATAGATTGGACTGTTCTCTGCCTCCAGATCCAGGACTATCATACGACCCTAAATCAAAAAGAATATGTACAAAGTTGTTATTATAAACAAACAAATACTGAAGACAACGCAGTTTAACTAATATTTAAGATGAAATATCTCACTGGTGAGGTATCGTAGGCCTATTAGGCAAATGTGAAAAATGTAAGCTCACCGTATGTATTTAATACTCTGTATATTTATCAGACTTCTACTGTACTGGGTTCGTGAGAAGTTAATGTAGCCATGAGGGGGCTCCGATTTGTGTCGACGTGCCGCCTCAACGAGATTGAGAGGGAAAGAATGGAACCTTTTGACAAATAATTATAAAGTTAATGGTCGCTGATTCACGCGTGAATCCCATTGATCTCATCAGTGGTGACGCCATCGCAAGATTAGCTGGGACGAGCCTTTTCAAGTTCTCGATTCAGCCTGTCGACCTATAAGCGGCTTTGATTGCACGCACGAAGAAGCCATCAGCATAAGATATTATTATAACTATTTTGTTAAAAAGCTTCCACTTTTACCTCTCAACCTCGTTGAGGCGGCATCTCTGACACCACGAACATTATCCTCTGTGTTATTTGGTTCCCTTTTTTGACAGCGCCTTAAAAAGTATTTAAAAAAAAACAAAAAAACTACAAGCCGGTCTATCCAGACTAACAGGCCTGAGATTTCAAAAGCTTTCTTGACCTGTATCTCTCTTAGTTCGAATGCTTATATAATTGTTTGGCTTTGTTCCACCATTTTCTCTTTTTCAGACGTGAGATGGTTTCTATCGATTTAGTGAGCGTGCAGATGAATCATTGATTGAATATCCTTTTCAGGGAAAGGCTTTTTCATTTGCGCAATTTTTGAGGCGCTTGCCAAAAAAGTTTGCGGCAAAGAAAGTCTTTTTCTTAATACTTACAATAGGAACACCGTGCAAAAGAGCCTTGATCTGGGAGGGTCCCCAGAAGCCACTTTGGAATAACCATCCTTGCATGAGCCACACCCCTTGAGGATCACCTTCAATTATACCCTGATATACCCCTTTACTGGCAGCTGAGAGGTAAGCGGGATCACTGATGGGGGGTGAAAAGTGAAGGGTAAAAGATAAAAACTGACCAGATGGTGTGTTTAAGGCTAAACATCATTATATATAATATTTGATTTGTAACTTGTAAATGATTATTGTTTATATGTATTTGATGCATTAATGTATTGAATCCAACCAATGGTTGTAATAAATGGATTATATTATTATTAATAAACATCATTAAACGACTAAATATTTATTGACATAATTCTGTCAGCTTCTATGCCCGCATACCCCAATTATATGTTTGCGCAATATTCTTTCCCTTTCGTTTCTGTTTCTCCCCCCCCCTCTCTCTCTCTCTGTCTTACTATATTGCCCCCCTTTTTTTCTCTCTCTCTCTCTCTCTCTCTTTTAATTTATTTTATTTGTTTGCTACAAAGTCTTTATTTCCTTTATCATGTCACTATTCACAATTAGTATTTAATGAAACATGGAATCATTTAAAAAAAAAAAAACGGATAAGTTTCGATTGCAGAACTCAAACCCATACCCGTATCACGTATCATAAGTACCTAATAACGCATAATCTGAGTACAACTACCTTGATTTGGGTGTATTTTCATTGAAAGTGTCTGCATTGTAAATGTGATCAGTACCATTAAACTCCTCAGATATCTATTTAGAAAAGAAAAATAATGAAAGAAAGAATGAAATGATCATTCAATGTTGCTGACTTAATTTAATCATCCTTTGTTATATATTAAATGTTTCAAATTTCTTATTCATTATATCCCCTCCCAGATATAAGTGTCATTTTTCATTGAACTCCTTCTCTTCATCCATAATATTTTACAGCGTTATCCTCTTTCAAAAACCACGATGCCTCCCCATAAGACTCTCTATCCAACCAGTTGACTTACAGCATCAATGAATGCCTTGCCAACTTGCTTGAACATCGGGTCCTGTGGATCCAATAGAGCAGTGCTGTTAACAAAAAGATAAGGAAATTAATTAAACGACAACATGAATACAACAATACATACAAAAATTGGATTTTGGTCTGCAAGACAGACCAAAATTGAACAGTTTTTGAAAATTAAACTTTAAAAACTTGCTCGAGTTGCAGTCATTACTTAAACATTTTCTTAGCATTTCAGCGAACGTAAAAAAATATTAATAACCACTTAGTAAAATGTATTAATGTATCATTTAGATAAAAACACTATCACCTTTTTGGTATCGAAATGTCTGATTCAGTGGGATCATTGAAAAAGTATCCAAATGTGCCCAAAATAAAAAATGACTTTTGGTGTATCATAGATTTTTCAAGCCCCATTTATGTTTATTCATAAGTGGTTGAGCTTTGATGGGCGACGCTTCGAAGGTATTTACCCTCTTCTCCGAGGTGCTTCTGTATATTTTATTACGTTAATTACGTCTGAGGAATAAAATAAATCAGTACTTTTATTATACAAACCAGCAGTAGTCCGGACCAAAATGTCCCCAGTCTCCGAGATCAGATATAGATGCATTGGGAAAAACCCTGGAAATATATAATCAACAAAACAAAGAAAAATAGATATCTGTGGAAATATGAATCAACAAAAAAAAAAAAAAAAAAAAAAAAAAAAAAAAAAAAAAAAAAAGCGCTATCACATAAGTTTCCTTGAAAGATGAATTGAAAGGCTACAAAGTCAAACTAAAAATGACAACTCACCCAAGGAGTCTCCGAGACTCCGAGACGTTTTAGTGAAGTCTGCGAGACGGAAAAATTGTCATAAATATGAACATAAAAGATTTTCCCGCGACTCATGAGACGTTGTGGAAATTTGGAGCTAAGGAGGCGTCTCCAATAAGTCTCCAAAACGAAGTGGAAACTATGGGCCTACAATTCATGTAGTCTAAAACCGGTCTCATGGCAGGTGAGATACCACCATTACTTAGAAAATGTTTTTGAGAGATTCTAAAGCTATGGTCCAATCACGTCGTACTTGCATGTGCGTGCAGTCTACGTGCAAAAGCTTGGGCAAAATTTGGAAATTCGTACGTCATGTACTTTTTTTTTTTTTTTGTAATAATGTTTTTATTTTTCTCTCAAATCAAGAACATATTGTACAGATCATAAATGACAAAATTAAACATTCTTCATAACAACAAACTAAATACAGTGTACATTTTTCTCTTAGCTCAGAAATCATTTTGTACAAATTAAAATGACAAAATTATACATGTTCTTCAGAACAAAAACTGAATATACTGTAAAATGATACTTTGATTTAAACATAATTTACAAAAGTACTAGGAGAAAAAACTTCATACGTGTTTTTTTTTTTAAAGCATAATTTATGATCAAAAAGTGGCCATTGAGAAAGAAAGAGAGAGAGAGAAAAAAAAAAGAAGTATAATCCCACTGACCCCCCCCTCCTATACATAATACCATAAAAGAAAAATGAAACTGAGATCACCCAGAACATACACCCACACCCCTCATCCACACACACACCCACACACACACAGCATACAAAATCAAAAGGGTCACGTATAGCGAAAGTATAGCGCAGCCGTCCCAGCGTGTGTTTTCTTCTTTCTTTTTTTTTTTTTCAATCAAAAAATAAAAAATAATAATGTATTTGTCCCGCCGTCCCTGACCTACGTATGAAAGTTTTCCCATTTCCTTAGGTGGTTTATTAACGTACCTCGTTCTTCAGCTAATTTTCTTTCTTCTTTTTCATTTTCCAGCATTCTTTCTTTAATTTCTTCAGGAGTGGGGGGTTTATTTTTAGTTCTGCTATAAACAAATATCATATGTTTAATTAAAAGTATGATATGATTAACTAACTGCTCCTTACCTATATCTAACAGTTTTATGCCAATGTAAATTCCCTCCCAATTTATAGTTTTAATATTTGATAAATTGAATAAATCTCCACAATCTCTCCAAAGAACTTTTATTTTTTCACAAGTAAAAAATAAATGCTCATAGGTCTCTTCATATTTATCACAAAAAGCGCATATATTGCTAATTGAAAATTTATATGTATACAAATGTTTTCTAGTATATATAAGTTCATATAGCAATTTAAATTGAAATTCTCTTAACCTACTATCTAAAGTACATTTCCTGGGTCTTAGAAATATTGTATGAATATCTTTTTCAGAATAATTATATATCCTCTCTCACGTGGTGAGTACCGACTTGGTACGGATTTTGGAGTACGCAGACACGACGTAGAACTTTAGTGCAGCCTTTAGTGCAGCATTTAGAGCTGCGTTCGCCTCTTCTCCGTAAGTTTTCAGAAAAACGCAGCAAACGTGGCCTCAAAAAAAAAAAAAAAAAAAAAAAAAGTACGCCCCAACCACCCCCCCCCACCCTCAAAAAAAAAAAAATGAACGTCGGCTTGTGACCAGGGCTTTACATGTTAAAAGTCAAATTAACTTTGAAATGGATTTTGAAAGGGCATAAAGTCAAACTTACTTTGAAAATGATTTTGGTACATGTCCGGCAAAAGCAGGTAGTACGGGGATCATTCCCAGGTCTCTCATCCTCCTCAAGATCTGATGTTGAAGAGTCACCTGATTGGTATGCCAGGATTGGGGGAGGGGTCCACCCCACCCATCCATGTTACCCATACGAGCCCTGTCGTAGAGGAAGATCAAATATCTAATCAGTTTTCTTATGATTTTTTTATACCTGTACTAGTCGTAATATCATGGTTGCAAAACTTCTTTGAAGAATGTTGATAAATTAATAAGTCGTGATTGATTTCTTTTTCTACGTCATCTCATGTATTTATTTATTTATTCATTTATTCCCACTCATGTGCGGAACACCCTTTTCAGCTGCAAGCTGTTCTTCTAAGGGATCCAACATAGATCCATGCCCTGCTATGAACCCCGCCCTGCTATATACATAACAACGTGTCAATTATTTGAACCCGTAAACCAAAATACTTTCTTTCAAGTCCATATAATTTCAAACCCATTTTCTCAAAACCCCGCTTGAACAAGATCTTTTTTTTTTTCTAATATAGACGTGAGTTAATTTTTGGAATGACCAATCTTTCCTTACTCCTGATGGGTCACCTGTGTACATAATGCAATTGGTTGAGTCTATTTTTTATAAAGAAAATATATTAAGAGAAAGGACTCGAGACTTTTGACACACCATGCCAAGAAAGCTGGTCCACCGAAGTGCTTGTCCAGGTCCTCCTGCTTCAGCCCCATCTTGAGGTAAACCCTCTGCCAGATAGCCTCCTGTCCATTGAAAGCCAGAGGAAGGTTGATACCATTAAGTGCCATCCAATCAATATGCCTCTCCCAACGCTCCCAATCCCACCAGGCAAAGGTGTAGCTGACGGTACAGACATTCTGGTAGTAACGGAATCTAAAAAAAAAAAAAAAAAAAATCTTGTGAAAGGGTTTATTCATGGCCTTTCAAGGTTGCTAATATTGTACTAATGAATTTTTTGAAGATGAGACAAAATATGATTTAATAAAATATTGTTATGTGGTATAAACTATTCTTGGGGCATGGAGAAAAGAGAAACTATTTTCTCCATGCTTCGGGGAAATCGCCATCATACTGTTCTAAGAAACAGCTCCGTGGTGAATACTTTACCTTCATCAAACCCTTTAAGGCAGTCGTGAGTTAGGTTAAAGGCATAGGCCTAACCTGAAGAGAACGTGAAAACATTTCGTAACATCAAATGACCCTTGACATTCTTTGAGATACAAGTCATGAAACTACTCGAGTTCAACTATCTTTAACCGATGCAAGTTGTTCCATGATGACTAAGCTTTTCACAAGATGGCCCAGAACACAAGGGTTAATTGCTTAGACGATTTGATCTATGTTAGTTTATGCTGACTCTATCGAACTTTCTTAGGCAATGTCGGCATATACCAACCTATTTCTTTAAATTAATAATAAATGTTATATTCGTAGTAACTAGTCGAGTTGCAACGAATAGTGACGAATGGTGCCGAACTGCTGCGAGTTTTTTGCAGAATATATATATGTCTTACGCTCAAAGGACAGTGGGTAACAAAACAATAATGAGAATTGTAACTGAAATGGATCTTCTCATTCACCTGTTAGGACTGGTAACCCTTAACGGGGGCTGAATCACAGGCCATTGTCCATCTGGAGGTAGGTAAAGTTGGTCACCATCCCATGATATGTGACAATTACAGTAATGAACCAGGTAATGCTGGACACCCCAAACTGCGGCTACTCCTGTAGTACCAGTCACATTAACATGGGTTCCATCTGCGGAAATCTAGATGATATAAACCAGGACATTATTCTATCGTGAGTATTAGGCCTATACATCTAATATCATGTTCTAATGTAATCTATCCAAGGTATAGGCCTATAGAAACTTTGCAATTTTGCACAACGTTACGAATTTAAAAAATGAGATATTAAAAAGAGTAGGTGAGAGATACCTTTTTCTCGCACAAACAATAACAATGTCTAAATTACCTCTCCCAAATTCTCGCCCTCTTGAATTTCGTATTCATTTTAAATACAATTTGATATAGAGATATGGTGATAACCAAAATGAAGAATACATAATCATTTACATATGAATCGTATCCAGAATTAACCTGTACCATGATATGATATCCAGAAGAGAATCACTGACCTCAAATGTGTCAAGTTGATTACTCCCAGTAGCTGGGATAATATCAACTCTGAAATTCTGGTATCTAGTTGGGAGAAGTCTCTTGACAAGTGCTAGTGCTGCATCCCTCTGTGTTGAGGAACTTGCTTTAGGTTTAAGATGTTTCAGCTCCTCTTCAAACCCTACAGCATGAGAACCGTAAACATTAATATAATATAAACCGACTTCGTATATTCGTGAAATTTTAAACTCAAGGGGGTATTGACTACATTTGAACAGTTAAGGTGTTTATCGGACGTTTAAAAAAAAAAAATCAGCTTTTCGGTCTTCCAATATCTGATGTCAAGATCAGGAGGGCAATAGCTTTGTCCCGAGGTATCAGACTAGGCTTCTTCATTGCAACTGTGGAAACAAGACCTACCTAGACATCATGAAATCGGATGCTGGAGTAGTTGGAACAGACGAGCTGAAGAACTGCATGCACGACAGGGATAACTGGAGGATTCGTACTAGGTCTCGGCAGTATAGCCGACCTGGTAGGTAGGTAGGTGATATCTCATTGTCATTCAAATGACAGCCATTGGGAGGGGTAAGTCTTTCCACTTCGGCCAGTCATCCATCAATGCACATTTCTTCTACTTATTTTTTTCTTTTTTTTTAAACTTAAATTTTAGGTAATTCCCCCCCCCCCAACATTTTTGGTTGGGGGTGGCGGGCCCCCAGGCCCCACGTGGATTCGCGCCTGCAGTTACATGGTCTTTAATCAAAATAAACATCATGATAAATCTTTTACAGCTGCTTACCATTTGCAGAAGCGTGTCCATATATCACTGCAGTGATGAACAGAGTGATAAACCAATATTGCACCATAATTTTCTTTGGTTTCATCTAAGTCCTGTGATGATTAAGTGATAAGATTGGACACTAGAGTGAATGTACGTGAGGGTAGCAACATCTTTAATGGTGACATGGTAGTTGTACATCTTTTTAAATATTCTAATATCTGGTAATGCGGTTGAATATATACGCCTATATGCTTTATTTCTCCAATGCTTGCCCTATCTCGTTGTTCATCTACAGTGTATAACACGTGCAATTATGACAATATGTCTTCCGTTTCCCTATTACAAAACATGTAGCTAGCCTACATACCAACGATATGAATAAGTTGTAGGTAAAGAGGAATAATAAGGAAATTGTCAACAATGTTCTTACCTACTTGCGTCCATGAGACTGTTACACGCACCCAATCGTTATAGTCATTATATGCAAGTTATGATTTTATAATCATTCACCCTTGGACCTTTAGGTATATGCACTGATCTGAAAAATATGACCTCTACACGACCAACTCAATTAACACGATTCAGTTTCATATTCACAAATGGTTTATACATTATCACATCGAAACCATACAACAATCCAGTCAATATATACACAGTGTATCAAAATAAAGGTAATCCAATCTTAAAGGGGGATTTTTCAAATCTGTATGTAACATGTATTTGAAGATAAACTTACCTTTATATTGATACTTTTCTTGTTTCTCACACATATAACCGAGTAATTTGTAAATTGAAGGTGACGGGTACAGAATCCAGTTTTGTATTTTGTGAGATATCGATACAAGAAGGAGTGAATGTTTTACCACAGTCACATTATCATTGGATAAGGTTGTGTTCGATGGTGTGTGACAGCAGTGAAAGCATTCACTCAGTCTTTTATCCTTTTACAAAAACTTGCGAAAACGGGATTATATACCTTCATTTGCATTAGACCCGGTTATGCTTGACATCTGTGATGCAATCATTGCTAAGGCATGTAAGGTGAGGAGTTTCTCTTCAACAAAATTCATGGAACAGTACGTAATTCCTTTTCATTTGATGCCTTCAAGTCATACCTTGAAAGTATGTTTGATTAATAACTCCCTTTTAATTGTGCTAACATTTGTATTATCATCATGCTTGTTGTGCTTTATTTTTGTGTCATTGGTGACGTTATTGCTTTTTGCATGATGTTGTCCATATTGTATCTTTTTTGACCGAGTACTAATTTTATTGCACTTGCTTGTTTATCATATAATATTATTATTTTAAGCAAACTCCTTTTTATTAAAACCAATTCGAAACTTGTGTATTATAAACACTGTTAAAATGTAATATATTATTATCATTATCATTATTATATAGATAATTGCCAAAATAAATGAGCTCAGAATATGGCCTATCATTTTGAAGTTGTCTTGAAAAGTAGGAACATGTTAATCACGTGTTTCATGATATGCCCTTGTAGAGTCATCCTCATAAAATCTGTTGGTACCCTTATCACTGGGATCTTTGTATGTGTTTCATTGAAACAGAAGTTTCGGTAATTTGATTTTACATTTTTTTTTCAAAGTTATTTGATGTCTAAAGACACCATATTACGTGTTGCAGCAGCCATATTGTTCTGAAATAAGACAGTCAGAAATTCTGTCTAGTGGGACGGAATGTCCCGAAAAAGTACACTTTCCGTTGAGTAACAACGCCGCCCAAAGAATTGAACAAAAACAACTATCCAATAAGAGAGGCGTCCAGTGATCCAGTATTTATGAAGGAAAACATACAATCTTCAGAGGATAGCAAAATTTCACTTACGCCAATTAAGTGGCGGTGAAGAATAAACAGAATGTATTACTTATGAGCACACTTGAAGACACAAACCCACACATACCCTCATTTGCACATACACAAACCACATACACACCCACACCCTCACTACCCATACACACATACACACGCACATCCATCCACACCAGCGCACACACCAGTACACACCGAAAACCTAAACAAACCTTTCCACCCATCCACACAAACACACGCACATGCACATACACACACTCACAAACTGTTGGTAAACAAAACATTAATGCTAATCAGAACAGGGGAAATGTTAATGTGAATTGTTTACTCTACGTGAGGGATGATGTGTGTGTGTGTGGTGAGAGGGTCTTCATCCATCTATTTGAAGATTCTATTCTGCAGATTGTCTGTTACTCAGTTATGCGTGCAAAGACCCAAATGAAAAATGGTACCAATGGAGAATGACTCTACCAAGACATATCATGAAACCCATTAATGTTCATACTTTAAACAAGATAACTTCAAAATGATGGTACATTTTATTTTCTTATTTTTTTATTACTCACTCTGTATAATTTTCTGACTTAAGAAATGTAATTTATAGTGATTTTGGCGACTTATTTAGGCCTATGCCAACTTTTTACCGTCAATTCTCTTATGTCAGTTCCAATCGGCATTTAAAATCACAGTTCGAGTATTTACAACGGAGAAATATGTGAATTGATGCTAGTCAATAACAAAAGGATTGTGTAACAATATGAGAGAATATGGGATGGAGAAGGGGGGGGGGGGTTCATCTCCGGTTTTTCTGCTTTTGACCTGTAGTACTTTATTACTGTATTACTATATTAATAAACAAACATTGCTGCATTAACTGGTAGGTGTAAAGTCTCGGTTTGTTTTCGGATAAGATATGACCTGCTATAAAGGTTATCGATACCACGTGAGTGATAATCAACATTACGTGAGAACTTTCATAAATTATTGTTTTTATTCGAGGTCTGTAATTGTTTATCTAGTGCAGGTATTAAGGAGGCGGTTCCACTATCAACATGAACTTGACTTTTCGAACAAACCGTTGTAATAGATACATGAAAAACATGAAAAACAAACATGGCCTTGGCCATGAACAAACCTCGGAAGTAGATATATGGGGTCCATATAAATGTATTACTTTTTTTTCATTATTTTATACAGCCAAGTATTTGGAAACAATGATGCACGAAACTTACCGTATATTTCATGTATTTCGATTTCAATCAGTAATTTATGCGATCCTAAAATGGTCGTAGAGCCATTTTATTTATTCCCATTAAAGGTCTCATCATCACGTATCCTACTTTTCACTATTCATTTGTCTATTTCAATGATGTAAATAACAATTTCCTTGAGTTATCCTTAAATAACTATGGCTGTTGTTTTTTTTTTCTCTCTCTCTCTTTCTCTCTCTCTCTCTCTCTCTCTCTCTCCCTCTCCCTCCATATTAATTTATTGTCCAGGAAACGATTACCTTTTTAAACACGAATAGATTTTTTAAACACATTAAGCAAAATGATAATTGAAATGAAATTTATTCATCATAAACACACATATCACAATCAATTGAATATTACACAAATATATTACATAAATGCAGAAATAAAGAAATGGTAAGCATTTTTCTATTTTTTAAGGTTTTCTCCGAGTATTACCTTAAGTGGTAGAGAACTTCAATTTTTAATTGAACGTCAGTGTAGATACTCTGGAAACTACAAGGTATTATGAACATAATGATATTTCAAGTTTTATTTCAGTATAGGATCGTTTATGTGGGCACATAACGACATAAGACTATAACGGCTTCATTTACATAAATGCATTCAAATCCAAATCTTCATCGCCCCGTAATGTACGACTGATGCATGTATTGCAAATTGAATAAAAATGGCTAAGAACATTCCATCCAGGACCCCGTTGCATAAAACTTCTAACCGGAGTTTTTTCCGGTTAAAATCTGAAAACTCCGGTTAAAGTCCGAAAACTCCGGTTACAATATTTTCTGGATTTTTTACTGTTTTTTCCATTGCATAAAAACATACCAGAGTTTTCAAAAGTATTAATGCAATAAATTTTTAGGGAGTTTTAAACCTCAGGTTGAATAACCTACGAAATAGGTCTACATATGCTGAGTTTTTTAACCCGAGAAAACTCGGGTTAGAAAAAAAGTTTTATGCAACACCACCCAGGTCGTCATTCATATTATGGGTGTGGAATGGAACGACAATCGTGCTTCGGCAGGGGTTCGAATCCAAACCATTAAAAAAAATAATAATCACAGTATACCATGGCATTTAGAATTAGTGGCATCGACACTAATGGTGATGAATACTCGGAGACTACTTGGTTTCAGAACTTTGAGCAGATCGAAAATATCAAAATGAACTATCTTGCAAACAGAGAAACGGAAGAGGAAAAGATAGAGGAGAGAGGAAGATGAGTGAAAGAAAGAAAGAGAGAAAGGAATAAGAAAGAAAGAGAGCGAGGGAGAGAGAGAGACAGACGAGAGGAAAGCATAACATAGACAAATGATGCAATGGTAGAGGATTAAGTAGTACATGGATTGAAACATTAGACTTTTGATTCCATAAATTTAAAGTGTAATTCATGACAAGAGGATGAAACACTCGATTGATGAGTATCAATAATCCCTACATCATCAGGATTTTTTTCTTTAATTCAGTTTCATTCATTATCCCTTCCTCTGACCTCTTCTCTATTCCTGTCAATTGATTTTGAAATCTGGATCCTTGCCACTTGAAGTTTTTTAGATGGCGCCAAAGCCCATGACCTTGATGTTCTGGAACTCATTCAGCCCGTATTTGGAACCTTCGACACCCAGACCAGACTCCTTGATCCCACCAAACGGGGCAGCATTGGTGAAGGCGAAGGTATCGTTGATGCCTACCATGCCGACCTCCATCTCCTCAGCCACCCGCCAAATCTGACTCATGTCGTTGGAATAGAAGTAGCCGGCTAGTCCCATACGTGTGTTATTGGCGATGGTGACAGCCTCCTCTTCAGTCTTAAATCTGGATACGAACATAGGCATGATAGAGGAGCAGTGTTTAATGTTGAGCATTTGTAAAAACGATGTCACTTTACGTTACCTTCAAGAAAACTTCAAAAAAGGAAAATGGGGAAAATGGAGAATTAGCGCGGTAGTTAAAAAGATTAATCTTTATCGGCTATAAATCTATGTCTATAAAAGGATTCAAAGACACAATGAAATCGGTTACACAATCTTGGTTTCAGAGGTGCCGTTGTCACATTCCCGGATTTCTGCAGGATTGGAGGGACTACTAAATACATTGGATCTTGGCATACTACATGCATTAGATTTATATTTAAAAAATTAATTAATTAATAAAAAAAAAAAAAAAGGGTTTTAAAGGGAGTGGTTCCCCATAATGCTTCCTAGGACCAATGCCTTATCAATCCCTTGTCTGTCATATATGTTATAAATACATAAATACATGTCATACATACTTCACAATGGAAGCCAGGGGGCCGAAGGTCTCTTCTTCGCAAGGAAGGGCAGTGGTTGGCACATCGCAAATGACGGTTGGTTCAAAGAAGTTTCCTCCTAGTTTAGACCGAGATCCTCCAGTCAGGATGCGACCACCTTGCTTCACCGCATCCTGTACGTGTCGTTCCACCTATACCAAGATAAATGTCTTGATGTGTTTATCTATGGTATAGATTATCATATTTTACAGTTAAAACTGTACTTTCAACCAATCAGAAGAATAGGCATTATTATAAGATTACTATTATCTCATACATCTTTCATGATAAATGTTTGAAGTAGTTACACTGTAAAAAATATTTTTATTTTTACAGCAAATCTGCTGTCAGCAGAGTAGCCATAAAAAATGTAATTTAAAAAACAATTTTGTTGTAAATTTCTCCTGCAAATAATTACATGAGAAATATAAAATCTACATCAGAAGTAACACATTTGTTCCGTTTTAACCAAATATGTACGCTATAGAACTCTAAAGATTTTTTTTCCCTTCTCTTTCATAAATTCTTAGACGAGAAATTTACAACAAAACTGTTTTTCAAATTACATTTTTTTATGGCGACTCTGCTGACAGCAGATTTACTTTAAAACTACAAATATTTTTTTTTACAGTGTATAGTAATTATTTGGTCTGTACTAAAAAGTTGTCAGCATATCAATGTAGGGTAGATGTAGGGAATACCGGCCACTTAAGCTCATTTGCTTAATTAGCACATGAAAACAATAAAATCACAAAAGAAAAAGATTCTCATTGTTTTAATAGCTACATCATTCAACTTTATTTTCCAAAAAAAATTGAGGTAATCAAATATTTGTTGAGGCAGTTATATGCGTAGGAAATACCGGACAGTATGTTGTTACCATTTTTTTTTTGTATAATAAAGATCTGTCTGGAAGCACTGATTTGAATGTAAACCATCAACTTAACATGTTTGTATTGATTTTTTATAACATTATTCATTTTTAGAAGATTATATGCATTTTACTACAAAATTTCAAAACACTCAGAATAACTTTATATCTCATGTAGATCATGACATATCACAATAATAATAAAGAGAAATAGACATTTCAAAATGTTCAAACAATTTAATAAATAAATATAATACATTATATATGCAACTTACTATTTTATCTACATGCTTAGCAACTCAACCCGGAAGTAAAACAAAAAACCGTCCATGTGGTGTCCGGTATTCCCTACACAAAAAAAATGACTGACTAGTACTTTTCAACACACTGCCACCCCAATACACAGGCTTTGTACAGTGCAAACACTCCATACACGTTTGGCCCACCCTCCACACATGTCCGTAATGCATGAAATAGAGGTCATGCCCCAATTCTATTTTTATACCATCACATTCTCTAAAATGTCAATTTTTACATCAGGCCATTTTTCAGGCTGCAAATTTTCCTACCTTGACAGATTGTGGTAGTTTTCTCGGAGATTTCTCACTTGTTGTTGTCGAATACAGCATTCAACCTTCCTAGACAGACCACCTGACCACTAGATGCCGGTATTTCAACTCAGTTGATCTTATGTTGGCAGCTAGGGCTGGATATGTGGTGACCGTCCGATATTCCCCACTGTCCGGTATTCCCTACATCTACCCTATTTTAATTATCAACAATAATTGATAGCCTATACTACTAATTATCAATATTCATTTAATCAATTATTTCCACACACAGATTTTGGAATAGAATTTCATAACTTTCACTACAATTAAAAAAGCTTCCAAAACTATTTTTTATGAATAACCCGATATAATCAATTTGTGATGCTTTGACATAAAACATGTAGTTTCTGCAAGTATACTATCTTGGAGTAAAATATTAAAAAAATAAAAAATAATAAAAAAAAAAATTAAATAAATAAATAAATAAATAAAAATTAAATATTATTTGCTGAATTGTTATCGACAGAATCTTCGACCCTCTATGCTTCATAGTTTTAATTAATACTATTGATGTTTATGTTCTTGTAGGGCGATGGGCTGACCTTAGTCAGAGTGAGGGGTTAAGCTCCCTCTGCCTCCCTGTCTTTCTCTACTCTGTCTTCACACTTTTACTTTTCTCCCCCATCTCTTCTTCTTTTCGAGGAATCCACTGTTTGCTAGGGTTAAGGTATGATTAGGTAGGTAGGCTATAGGCGTCTGCCCCCTGGAATGACCATAACTTCAATGGTGTCAATATTTAAGTCTCTGACTCTTATGTTGACGGGAATGGCGTAACCCCGCACTTTTGGTACGGGAGCATACTGATGGATTCTGACTTCCCAAAACCTATCCACTTTTCTTTCTGTATAGTTCAGTTTGTGTCATGGGTGCTCAGGCACTTATATTCTTATCAGCTGTCTATATCTTTCATATTAGCTAGGATTTGTAACTAAAACATCCATACAATGTAAGCTGGCTTGAGAAGGCAACTCAGTAAACCCATACTCCTTCATTACCAACCGTCGTGCCTCGGTATTCCGTTGGATCCATGATGATAGGAGTAGGAGAGTGTTGGCATTCAGTCGCGCGGTGTACAGCACTTTAATTTCTTAGCGAAGGCAAGAGAATCATTTCTTCGCTTGCAAGGACTATGCTCTTTGCAGTCAAATATCTTCAAAGCCCTGTGGCGATGGGCAGAAGGCGTCGACAGCAGGACTGAGAATCTGGGAGCTGTTAGCTGGATGTCTGCACACAGGCAGCTGAAGTGTGATGGTCGTGTGGTACATTCTACAGAGGGACACAATGTATCCAAGGCAGCTGCTTCAGTGTTCAGGCTGCTCTATTTAGAGATGCCACAGCCTGCTCGTCTTACGAGAAGCCCCTAGAAAAGGTGGGGTAAACATTGGGTGTTCCTACCACGTCCTGGGTGGGTGACCACGCCCACTGGGTCTCCAATTTAGTGGTAGAAAAAAGAAAAGTCAAAGCTTAACAGTGGCTACATGGAATGTACGCACACTGCTTGATCGAAAGAAGTCTAACAGGCCAGAGCGACCCACAGCACTGGTAGATAAAGAAGTACATCGATATGGAATCGACATAGCAGCCCTTCAAGAAACTCGTCTGAAAGGGTAAGGACAGATAAAAGAGCAGAACTATACTTTCTTCTGGTCTGGTCACCCTGCAGATGGACCAAGTGAAGCAGGTGTAGCTTTTGCACTCTCCAACAAGCTTGCAAGAAGCCTGCAGTATCAGCCAAAACCAATATCTCCACGGCTGATCAGACTAACTGCCAAGTTGGATAATTCCCAATCACTTACTATTATCTGTGTATATGCACCTACTATGACACATACTAATGAGACAAAGGATCAATTCTATGACCACCTCGCTGAAACTATCCAGTCTGTGGACAAGTCTGACAATATCATCATCCTTGGAGATTTCAATGCCCGTGTTGGCAACGACTTCACAACCTGGAGCAATGTTCTTGGCAAGTTTGGCAAAGGGAAGATGAACAGCAATGGTGAAATGTTACTGTCACTTTGTACTGAATTTGAACTTGCAATAACCAACACTTTTTTCAACAATCCAGATAAGTGGTACTATTCCTGGTCCCACCCTCGTTCAAAGCGCTGGCATCTCCTTGACTATGTACTTACCCGTAGAAGGGATATCACCGACATTTGCAACACCCGGGCAATGCGTGGTGCAGACGTTGACACTGACCATCGCATGATACGCACAAAGCTGAACGTAGTGTTTAAAGTCCTAGACCGGACCGACAAATGAAATAGCCAAAAACGAAAGCTGATATGCTATATAATACAACAATTCCAAATTAAGGCGTTTTTATTGTCCATCTAGAAAGTATTTAATTAAAAAGATGACCGAACCTCAACCAGGCCACCCCTCCCGAATACTTGTAAAATTACCCCTAATTTAAAAGTGCGAGTGATGACGTCAAAAAATGTTAATGGAATGCTACAGCAGTCCTGCGGCTAGGCATGATTGCGTTTCACCTTTAGAAAACACGTTTGTATTGCTATGTCAGGACAATAGACGCCCTGTGAGCTAGAATTCTATTGTTATGAAATGAAAGGGCAAAGTCAATCATGCCTGGCCACAGGACTGCTGTAGCATTCCATTAACATTGTTTGACGTCATCACTCGCACTTTTAAATTAGGGGTAATTTTACAAGTATTCGGGAGGGGTAGCCTGGTTGAGGTTCGGTCATCTTTTTAATTAAATACTTTCTAGATGGACAATAAAAACGCCTTAATTTGGAATTGTTGTATTATATAGCATATTAGCTTTCGTTTTTGGCTATTTCATTTGTCGGTCCGGTCTGGGACTTTAAGTCTCCTCATCGGAAAACTGCACCAAAACAATGCAAACGGTTAGATGTATCTGTTCTGCACATCCCAGATAAATCTAGAGAACTAGCCAACAAACTGGATGCTGCCCTTGATACTGCCCCACCTGCTACAGCTTCATCTTCTGATCTGTGGTCTGACCTCAAAACGAAGGTCTACCAAACGGCTGCTGAAGTCATTGGTCATCCTAAACGGCGCCATGCAGACTGGTTTGATGAAAATGATGCCACAATTAGAGTTCTGTTGGAAAATAGAAAGAGGTTGCATACAAAGATGCTTGATGCACAGTGCACACGCTCCACTAAATCCCAGTACATCAGGTCCAAATCAGAGCTTCAAAAACGCCTCAGAGAGTTAGAAGATCAGTGGTGGCTTCAAAAGGCAGGGGAGATTCAACATCTAAGTGATGCTAAGGACAGTAAAAATTTGTTTGCTGCACTCAAGGAAGTTTATGGTCCAATGGTAGGCACCCTTACCCCAGTAACAAGTGCTGATGGCACCCAGATCTTCACAGAGAAACATGAAATCATCTGCCGCTGGGTCGATCACTTCAGGAGTGTCCTTAACTTGGATCCAACTCTGAAGGAAGATACAATTGAGGAAGTCGAACAAAGACCTATCTGCGAGGCACTGGCAGAAGCGCCTCGGATGGAAGAGTTAGAAAAGGCAATCAAGTTATGCAGCAATGGCAAGTCACCTGGAATTGACAAGATACCTGCAGAAATCTTCAAACATGGCGGCGGAAAGCTCAAAGAACGTCTCCTTCACGTCATCACCCAGTCATGGAATGATGAATCTATGCCAAGTGAGTTCAGAGATGGAATCATTGTCACTGTGTACAAGCGTAAAGGAGACCGGCAAGAGTGTGGAAATTACCGTGGCATTAGCCTTCTTTCAATTGCTGGGAAACTCTATGCAAAGATTCTAGTAATGCGTCTACAGACCTTGTCAGAGGAAGTGCTCCCAGAATCACAGAATGGATTCAGGCCAAGTCGTTGAACAACAGACATGATCTTTACACTTCTCCAGATCCAGGAGAAATGCAGAGAACAAAACAAGCCTCTGTATATATGCTTCATTGATTTCCGTAAGGCTTTCGATAGTGTCTCTCGTGAAGCTCTGTGGAGAATTCTTGGCAAGTACGGCTGCCCAGACAAATTCATCAACATCATCAGGCTGTTTCATGAAAACATGAAGGTACATGTCCTTGTTGGCGGAGAATTGTCAGATTCCTTCCCAGTGACAAGTGGTGTAAAACAAGGATGTACTTTGGCCCCTACTCTCTTTGCCCTTTTCCTGGCAGCAGTTCTTGAGGTTTCCAAGAAGAACAAACCTTCTGAAGGTGTATGGCTACATACAAGACAAGATGGTAACCTTTTCAACCCTCGCCGTCTGACTGCTAAGTCTAAATGCAAGAACTTTTGCGTGGAGGAATTGATGTATGCTGATGACTCAGCATTTGTAGCTCATACAGAAGCAGAGCTGCAACATCTGGTTGACCACTTTTCTTCTGCAGCCTCAGACTTTGGCTTGACCATCAACGCATCTAAGACAGAAGTAATGCATCAGCCACCTCCTGGAGCAGAGTATCATGATCCAAACATACTTCTCGGTGGTGCTCCCCTACCTGTGACAAAGAGCTTTACGTACCTCGGCAGTACCGTAACTAATGACACCAACCTAGACAATGAAGTGGGCCGGCGAATACAGGCAGCCTGTGTCTCCTTTCGAAAGCTGAAAGATCGTCTTTGGAAAAGGCGAGGACTAAAAGTGTCCACCAAGATTGCAGTGTACTGTGCAGTCACACTACCCTCACTACTCTATTCTTCAGAGACATACACCCTGTATCGAAGACACATCAAGAGACTCTCGCGGGTTTAGCAAAGACAGCTTCACTCCATCATGTGCATACGGTGGCAGGACTGCATCTCTAACGAAGAAGTGTTACGACGCGCTGATGTGATCAGCTTAGAATCAGTTATACTTCGATCGCAGCTTCGCTGGACAGGTCATGTTATACGCATGCAGGAGGATCGCCTACCGAGGCAAACATTCTACGGAGAATTGCTGACTGGCAAAAGATCTATTGGACGACCCTTACTTCGCTTCAAGGACACAGTGAAAAGGCAGCTAAAGCTATCAAAGATCGCCCCACACACTCTGGAAAACATTGCTTCTCAACGTGCTGGGTGGAGACGTCTTGTTAGTACGACAGCCAATTTAGCTGAAGAAGAGCGCCGCCTAGCTGCTTTGAATAAGAGAGCTGCTAGGCATGCTAAGGCATCTTCTGCCAATAACATTGACAAACCTTTCGAGTGTAATGCCTGTGGCTTCCGCAGTGCTAGCAGAATTGGACTGTGGAGTCACTCAAGGAAACATTAAAAGGAAGGATTATTCTCTTAGTCATCATCGAAACGATGGACTGCCAATGAATGATGACTATCTTGGAGTTTGCGAAGAGAACGCTATTCAATCTCTGTATGCGTGTTATATACGTACACTTTACACAGATGACAGTTTATTACCAGAAAGGCAACGTTATAACCAAATTTATCTAAAACCAAATTTATCTAGCCTATAAGTCACATAAATGTGCTTAGAAAATAAGCTATCACTTCGACGCACGTACGGTATGTAAAATATGGGGGGGGGGGAGCCTTTTTGCTAATGTTTGTACGAACCGCAATGTGCAAAAGTGGGGAAAAAAACGGTTTTACTTATTTCAAACTGTTATAAACGATCATTATCTTTGTAAAGCCTGGATCACATATCACATCGAGCCCCGTACGGCTTCTTTTTTAAAAAATGCCATTTTGTCCATGCTCGTACGAACCGCACTGTGCCAAAATGGGAAAACACACACACAAAAGTAGTTTTACAAAAAAAATAAAAAATCCTTTGTTTGATTTACCTTCTCCAGACCTCTGATGTTGATGAGGGGTCCCATTGAAGTCTTCGGATCCATTCCGTTACCGACCACCAGACCTGATGCAAACGCCTTCATCTTCTCACAGAATTTATCATATATGCCTTCTTGCACCAAGATGCGATTCGGACTTATGCAAACCTACAGATAATTACATGACAGAGGAAGTAAGAAATTTGACATGTTTTTAGCCTAGGATAATCATGTTGAAGAAAGATACCTGAAAGAGTTTACACTATTTAGAATTATGTGTAAATGTAATATTTATATCATGAATATAAAGCCATTTAAATTGAATAGGCAAAATTGCTTTATCCCAAACACAAACTTTAGATACTAACATATAAAAATAAAGGTTTGAGAAAATAATATACAGCATTTATTGAGAAAAAATAAATAGCAGAATAACATTACTTGTGTCAACCATGATAAGAGTGTTTGGGCTGTCTGACGCATGTTTGTATAAGGGGAGCAACAACCCTTGAAACAAACTAATCGCTTGAAGATCAATATAGCCCTATCAATACAGGCTTGTCAACCAGAAACATTTCAAAAGGTAGTATCTCATCTGTCAGAGACAGACAAATCTCATATGAACAGTTTATTTTTCCCTCGACTCATGCCACGGAGATTCATGACGAGTCGTGGAGGCTCGGGAGACGTCTCCAAGACGACACCAAGACGGAGTTGCAAACTAGTCTCAAACATGTGTCATGGTAGGTAAGATACCACCATTAAACTGGTCTATTTCAAAATATAGGGCTACCTGTCCAGAACCGTAGAACCTGAGGAAGAACGCTCCAAAGACGGCAGCTTCGATATCTGCTGAATCAAAGACGATCAATGAGGAATTCCCTCCTAACTCCAAAGAGACTTTCTTGACGGTGCTTGCAGACTGAGCTAGCAGGATCTGAAAGATAGAAGGTATATGGAGGGTAAAATTACATTTAAAACTACTACGAAATTCTGTGATGAGGTTTACGGTTCATCATTTGGTTAGTACAGGAGAGAGTTCAGAGGGTGCAATATGAAATGGAGAGTTTAAGAGGATAGAAATAGACAGGCGAATAAAAACTAGAAACTAGGGTAGAGGAATTCTTTTCTTGATTGAGTCCTGAAAAAAACAACTGTAAACCAAATGAGAAGGCGAGATGATAGGAAGGCTTGGAGAAGTATTAGTAAGTGTTCGACTTCCGACCAACTTGACTGTTCGTCTTCAGGAGGGGGATTGTTTAACGCTGCATGTTATATATTTAAGTATTTTCGACAGCCCATACAACCTAGCACTAGGACAGCGACCCACTCCCCAAATTTGATATAATTGTCTATTCCATAAAGGCATGTGACGAACCTGCAAATGAACCAACGAACCCATTTTTACATGCCTTGCCTAAATAATAGCGGGATTGAACTGCATATTGCCTCTCCATGGTGTTGCACCACAAATTGTCACCCCACCACAAATTGTCACCCCCGACAATTGGGCGACAATTTGTGCAAAAACTGACACCACGAATTGTCGCCCCACCACAAATTGTCGCCTAATTTTCCAAAGGCGACAATTTGTGCTGCACGTGCCGGTCTCAATTTTTAACCAAATTGTGCCAATTTGTGCAGGCAAAATGAAACCTAGAACCACATATTGTCGCCCATTACACAAATTGTCTTCAACCTCCTGGCTGGTGTGTAGTGTGCGCCGTGGTGTGTGTCTTTGTTTGTGGTAAGGTTGTGTGCGTTGTGTTATATGTGTGTGTATGTTTATTATTATTATTTTTTTTTATTTTTTTATTTTTTTATTTTTCATTTTTTTTCATTTTTTTTTTTTTTTTTTTTTTTTTTTTTTTTTTTTTTTTTTTTTTTTTTTTTTTTGGGGGGGGGGGAAAAATATCCATTTGGTTTAACAGCAGTTGGTCAAACACTCTGATCGTCTAATACCATATGCCCTAAACCCAATTGGTCTAGTCTAACTTCGGATTCGTCTAATTCTTGCTGGGTCTCATGACCAATTGGTCTAATTGCCGAATCGTCGAATAGCCAAATGGTCTAATCGATTTTTCGTCTAAATCCCGAATAAATACTTAGCATATTTCCAGTTTGCTACAAGAAACGACCAATTGGTTTTAGACCAAATGGAAATTAGACGGAATTGTACATAGGCGAAATGACAATAGACCAAAAGGTAAGTAGACAAACTGGTTGTAGACGAAATGGAATAAGACAATGTAGGATGAAGCCAAACGGCCATTGGTCAAAGCGGGTTTAGACCAACTGGCAATTTACCTTTGGGAGGCTAATGTGGAGAATAGAAGCAGAGCCCGTGGAAAATTCGGTTATGTTCTAATTCTCTGTTTGTCTAATACCACATGGGCTTAACTCTACTAATAATTTGGTCTAATTTGCAATTGGTCTAATTTTAACAAATTCCCTTATGGCCTTGAACAACAAATAATGTGCATCGACATGGGGCGACAATTTGTGGTGTCAGCTTTTGCACAAATTGTCGCCCAATTGTTCGGGGGTGACAATTTCTGGGGGGGGGTGACAATTTGTAGTGCAACACATGGTCAATAATGAATGAACAGCAAAAGTACCTTACCTTTCCGGTAGCAGTTGAACCCGTGAAGGATATCTTGGATACTAACAGACTCTCGCACATCACCTTGCCCACCGCAGGGGCATTGGGTCTGGAACATGGTAGAACGTTAAAGACGCCGTCAGGAAATCCTGCTTCCTTGGCTAGCTGTATGGGAGATCGAGAACAAGGAGGTTCATTAATTTATTTGATTAAAATTAGATGGATTTTTCTTGTATCAATAAGGTACACATAATCACTCATGAATTAGGGCGTCAATAGAGAGGACATCTTTATAAAGACTTTCTTCACTCGCAAACATTGCCGATTTTTTTTTCTTTTTTTTTTTTTTTTTAATTTTTTTTTTTTTTGGGGGGGGGTGTTGCTTGCTGGTTAATTATAGGCCTATAAAAAGTTGATGTGTGAAAGTGGTGTTATACAGAAGACGACAATGTATTGCGATTGTGCTACGCCGCAAACCAATGTCTAAGTCTCTCAGGGCACTTTCAAATACAACTAGAGTGACATTGTAGCAGCAAATAGGAGGATTTCGCAAAAATGCCAAGTTGTGGCCGAGTATATAAAGTCATGGGTAGATGGTGGATACGAAAGAAGAAATGCCTATTCGAAAAAGAAAAAAAAATCACCGGACTTAGTTAAACTTGAACAGTCATTCCCTTCTCGCGACATCCTTTGATTTAATGCTAGTGATATATTTGGTCAAAAGGATACACCAAATAGCATAATAAATGTTACTTTACTGCGAAATTATATACTTACGTCACACAGAGCCAGTGCAGATAAAGGTGTGTCCTCTGATGGTTTGATGACTACTGTGCATCCCGCGGCCAAAGCGGCACCAGCTTTCCTTGTTATCATCTCAGATGGGAAGTTCCACTGAAAATGCCAACATGCAAACGAAATAAAGGTTTGTGCACATTTTCTCCAAAAAAAAAAAGGTATTGGGCCAAAGTCGAACATGTTTGACTGTGGGTCTTCAGACAGTGTCAGATGACTACAAATAGTTGAATTTTGATAATTTAAAACATGAAAACCCGGTAATAATTAAACAAAAATCAGTCATTGAATATGGGACGTAATATTGACCCGATTTACATTATCCGAATAATACATTATGTTTCATTTTCTCCTTTGTTTTCTAGCCCCTCTCTTCCGTCCCCTTTATTGTTTTCTCATATTTTTCAGTCAGTCTTTGGCACCGTTTAGGCAGAAATCATTGACTAGAGGGATAATCGTTTTAGCCACGCCTACTGGTTGTCTGATCTTACCCCACATCCCAGCGTTTTTCTGAGCGCTGTTCAGATAAAATGATAACTTTACAGAAGGTACTAGGACCAGCCACATCAACATTTATCGGTTTTCTGGTGACTGGGACAATCTTGCTCCCGTTCCCTTATTCCTATGCACTGTTCAGACAAGAATGATAAATTTAGAGGGGTAATAATACCAGCCACATCTATCGGTTGTCTGGTCTGGACAATTTTGCTCCCTTTCCCTTATTTCTTTGCACTGTTCAGACAAGAATAAACTTACAGTGGTAATAACATCAGCCACAGTTATTGGTTGTCTTATAACCCAAAACCCTCTTGCTCTGAGGAGACATCTCCAAGATAAGAATAATAAACTTACAGGGGTAATAAGACCAGCCACACCAATGGGTTGTCTGATAACCAGGACTCTCTTTGTCCGATCATGGGGTACCAGGACATCACCAGTAGTTCGCGTTGCTTCTTCGGCATGGTATCGAAGGAAACCAGCGGCCCCCTTTGCTTCATTTGTCGCCTCTGCCAGTTTCTTCCCCTATGATAACGAAAATTGAATGAATATTCTTCGAATACTACTAAGAATATAATTATACGAGAAGGGGCGGATTATATAACACAACTGCCTCACTGATATTTTAACCTCCCCCCTAAAAAATAATAATAAAAAAAAAATAAATAAATAAATAAATGCCTCTTACACATATCCCCTAATCATGCTAATTACTCTGATTGTTATACCACTACGTACAGACGTATAAAAAAATGCTCTATTTTCAAGAAAGAGCAGCTGTTAGTTTAGTATCAATAATAATGATTTATTTTATTTGCTCTATTTTCAACAAACAGATTTGTTCTATTTTCAACATAGTATCAATAATAGTGACTTTAACTGACATAAGAACAAAAAATGGAAATACCAACGTTTTCTGCAGTGATGATCTTAGCCAATTCCTCCGCATTATCATCCATGAGTTGTGCAAAGCGTCGGAGCATAGCGGCTCTTTCCTGTAAAATATCCAATAATAATATCATAGTATATTGTGTTTATGAATGATCAGGAAGTTATTATACACATACAATGTGATCTAAAAGGATATCAGACAATCATATACAGATAAGTTTACAGTATGACCAAAATAAATGTTCATATCTGAGTTATCTTCACCAAGTAAAAACAAAAACAAAACAAAACAAACTTTCATATAGATGATTGTAATGATAATAATTTGTAAATTCTATATAAAAATGATGTACAATGTACTGTACCCGGCTTTAGCACATGGATGTCATAATTTTATTCATTTATTTATTTATTTATTCCTCTTTCAATCTCTTCATATTTACAATGATATTGCAATTGACATATTTACAACATATAGTGATATGATCAAGTTTTACAATACTATAACAATGTGAAATTGAAATAGAAGGAGACCGACTACTAAGCAGAGCTTGTAGAGTGAAGACCCCCTTTAAATAATAATGATAATCAACGTATGGTCACCGTATCATATTTCTTGTAGACTATAAAAACCATCGCTATAATCATATCAGTGGTGTATAATATCAGGAATTGATAATGGGAGGGGGTTGAAAGTTACTTTGAATACAATTTGTATGATTATGTATATGGAGTGAAGGATTCAGAATAATACTGAAATATCCCCCCCCACACACACACACACGCACAAACACCCACACATATTGGTCGAAAAGTATTTCGTCTCCCGCTTAAAACTGCTTTTCGGGTAGCGCGATAATCTCATCAGCAGACGTTTTCAGGTGAATCCATGATGAAGAACTAAAATGGAACAAGAGGCCTCGACTAGAGGCTACCTTTTTTTATCGCGTCGATCTCAAATCGTGCTATATTGACCCAATATATTGACTCTGTATATTGCATATTTATTCGAACCCGTGTTTGCGGAAGAATATATGGAAACACTTCAACCTAAAGCATTTTTAAAAAAGCCATCTATCCACATAAGCGAGGCAGTGCTTAAAAACATCTATAAGACCAGTGTGGAAAATATTTAAAACTTTTTGAACGGTCTTGGCGATATGATTACATCATTGGTTCTTTTCAAACTTAATGAAACTGATTTATAACCAAGAAATAAAATGGGTCCCACTCGAATGGATTTTTTTTTTTGAAAATCTGCTTACGGTTGCGGTCGTCTTCTTCCATGTTTTGAAGGCAGTGTGAGCTACGTCGATAGCCCGGTCAGTATCCGCAGCTCCAGTGTCCGCCACTTTTGCTAAGACTTCACCAGTAGCTGGGTTGGTCACTTCAAAGGTCGAGCCAGACTTGGCGGGAACCCACTCCCCTCCAATGTAAGCATTCTCACGAACAAGAGGACTCACAGGTGCCATTTTGAAGGAATCGTGGACTAGATTAGAAAGAAGAATGCGCATATCATAATTTTGCATTAATGCACATAATGTAGGCCTATTGTGCCCCCTCCTCCACTTAAATCAGACAGTGTGGATCCAGGGGCAGGGCAGATGTGCATCCCCTATTTTGGAAAACCACTCATTGAATGTGAATGTTGATGTTAGAAATTTTAGGCTTCGCCCTCTATTTTTCAATTTGTGGCGGGCTATGGCCCGGTTCAAAATTCATGCATGTACGACAGAATTTCTGACCCGGATCAGAGGCGTCGGAAGGCTCTTGGGAAACACAGGATTGAAGGAGCAAGCCATTGTTAACATGCAATCACTTGTCCCTCCAATCTTTTGTCTCCGCAGAGCTTTCCGACGCATCTGACTCTGATCAGTGTTGCAATGATTTACAGCTCGATGATTAAATCATGATTTTAAAAAAGCATACTATGATACTGTTTATTATGTTTATTGGATTAATAATCTTAAAGTCCCACTCTTAGGAAATAATTACCAGGCATTCAATTTTACAGGAAGAGTACAAATACATACCAGATTTCCAGAGCTGGATTGGAGGTGGCTGTAATGGTGGATCGACGCAGAGTGACAACATGGACCTTGGTCTAACAGATTATATAGGCCTACAGTGGTGGATCCGGGGGCGCAATAGGCGTGCGCTCCACTCTATTTTTTCCCCTAGAAAAGTTCGTTGATGAACGTACATGCTATAATACATAATCGAAAAATCCGGGTGCGTCTCCCTTTTCTTTATTAATGTTCGGACTGCCCCCATCCATTTTCACCCCTCCCACCCCCCCCCCCCCGCTGCTGTATGTATGTTGTTTTAATTTATATAAACAAATTGTACATTTTGCGAAGTCATACTGGGCGATAGCATTGCAATCAACTCCGAGTACGTATGGATACAAATATATTTGGCAAACAATGTATAATTGTAATTCTATGGCCACAAATCAGAAGAATGTGATATTTGGTTCATTCCCGTTAAATAAAGTGGCGTATCAACCAGGAAGGGGCATGCCGTCTATATTTCGACCGTATTCATTTACTGACTCAGTTTATGATATCGCCCGGTCAAGATTGCATTAAAACAACTTAACATTGTTTTAACAAAAATTTACCCGAAAAATTCCATGTATGTATGCTGGGCTGTGGAGTGTTTTTTGATAGTTGCGCCCCTCAACTATTAAATATATTTAATAAATAAATAATAAATAGTTGAGGGGCGCAACATGCAAAAAAAAAATAAAAATAAATAAAAATAAACAAAAACAAAATAATAACAATTACACTGTCATTTTCGCGTTTACATTGTTAAACTGCCCCGGCTCTGCGGCCTTGTGCCGAAGAGCAGTGGGGTAGCTCACTATTCATGCTATTATTTACTCAAGCCAAGACAGTTTGCACGTAGAATTTAACCGTTACCTACATTATATTTATGTTTCATGAATAACGTTTTTGAAAGTGACATTGCACTAATTATTGCGGTGTCATAAGAATATGCTAGAAGTTTTTTTTTTTTATTATTATTTATTATTTATTCAACCATTCAAACTTAAGTTTAACCTTCAACAAGCATGTTAGAAAGTAAATATTAGCATCATATTTTTATTACTTATTTTTCATTATAAATGTATATTTGACACGTTATGTCTTATCGTTTGGACTTAACCTCTTATTATTTCATATCGTTTCATCTCAGAATATATAAATGATTTTAAATAACGTACATTAATATTTTTTCATTTATAGGAATGGGCGGAGGTGCATTCAATGACAGCATGGCATGGCATGTGTCCATTGCCCATTGGCGACGATCCCGGTGGGACGGGGGACGTGTTCCCCTCGATATTTCTGGGGGAACTCCCCCCCCCCTCGATTTTGAAAGCTTAACATATTTTATGTAGTGATTAGCTGTGGCAGCTAATAAAGAGGTAAAATGTATATATGTCAAATACAATGCTAAATGTTTATTATTAAGCAAAATTTTCGGCTCGCGCTTCGCGCTCTCTAACATTTCATTAGTTCTGCACGATGTGCGATGTATGCGAATTTTGAGTGTATTACTTTTCACTTTCGTGTGTTTCGGTTCCCCCCCCCCCCCCCAGTCGTGGCATGAAATCGCCGCGCTTGCTTGTGTCAATCCAGGGTAACGAACCATGCACCCAGATGCGAAGATCAACAACGCCCCCGTTCGTCTGTAATGCTACAGTCACACAGACACTTGCGTTGAGTTACGTCCGGTTGCGTCCAAAAATTACTTCTTTTTGGCGGATCCCCACGGATGCCTCCATCATAGTCATCAGTGGAAACAGTGTAATTTCGTTCATCCAATAAAACAAAGAAATACATAAGAAATGATAGAATAGAAGATGAAAGAAGGATAAAACATCAAATACGTAACTAAACGCAAGTTAAAAAGTCAAAGTCAAAGGGGAAGACGTGTTTTTTATTTGCTCTTTGGAAATTTGGGATTTTACCTTATGTTCATGGAAATTCTTGGAAATTTTTATATTGCCTGATGCCTATTTGTTCATGGATCGCAAGTATCATATCTTTTTACAATAAAGTTAAGTTTTTGTATGCGTTTTTTGTCATTTTATGTCATTTTTTGCGATATTTTTTACTAAAAATTAATTTGCTTTTTCAAAATTAAGCGCATCATAATAATAAGCGTACTTAATTTTGAGCGTGTTTTTCTGCGTACTGCTGAGCCACTTGTTACCCTTGCATTACGCTTGTATCTTTGTTACGTAATATTGGTTTCCTTTTTCTTTTGTGACGTATGGGTTTATTGTGGCCTATTAAGAAAGATTACAATTTGTTGATTTCTTGAGTTTCAGATTAGTTTGATCGGTTCATGGCTGTAGTTAGTAGGGTTTTCACCTGTCCTACTAGAACACCTGTGAATTATGTTCCGGCCGGACTATGTTCCTTGAATTGCTGGAAAACGGTGTAGTGAGATCAGGCACTGTCTTTACTTGTTATCTATTTCTCTAGTAAGGTGTTGCCATGATTCATCTTCTAACTTAATCTCTTATCGTAATTTCTTTTCTTGATGGGCCTATTTGCGTCTTGAGATCTGTAATATATATATCGTAATTCTAATTTGTGTTATGTAATGTATGATTAGTTTATTTGTTTTTTTGTATCTTTCGGGTGTATATATTTTTCTGTTTCTTGTATAACAATTGCAATTCACTTATTCAATAATTATTGTATTTTTGAATGCTTTTCTTTCAATATGAATCAATCTGCCTTGTTGTCACCTTTCTCTTAGTATCTGCTTTGAGGAGAGATGACCGAAGTCATTGTTCAGCTCTTATGTTTTGACTTCAAAATAGTACTAGTTATAGGTGTCATGCGCATCTCCTGTTGAAACCTGGCAAGTTTTTCGGAACTCGTATAGCTTATTATGCAAATTCTATGCTACTTTTCAATTTCGACTTATGTTAGCTGGCGATATCGATTTGAATCCTGGACCAATCACTCATGAGACTTCTCGTAGCATACCTGCTGATCATTATGCTACTAATTCATCAAGAGCTCGACATACTTATGATAGAAAGATATTACAAATCAATAGGCCTATGGACAGATTGGGAACAGTGTGTCGACCTAAGTTCGAGGTGTGGGAAAAATATAAATTCTCTAGGTATACAGCGGGGCCAACTTCATAGGGGTATACGTGCTGGCAGGAGAAAACAAAAAATTCCGGCTTCGACATCTCCCGGTCTTCAGGACAGTGGGATATCAATAGCAATTCTCCTATCCGCGGTTCTTCTACCAGTAACGATGGATGTGCGAAAGTTTGTGTTATCAATGCCCAATCTGTATGTAATAAGCAGACCTCTCGTGGATCATTTCATTGAACACAATTTTGATATATTTGTCTCACAGAAACATGGCTCTCAGCTTCTGATAAGCATGAAAGGTGATTGGAGATCTGACACTCGCTGGTTTCACTTTTTATCATGTTCCCCGTTCCGATCGACTTGGCGGTGGTATTGCCATCTTGTATAGAGGATCCATTTAAAGAGAAAATACTTCTACTTCAATGCCTCCAGCTTCGAGAGCCTCTGCTGCGACATCCAGTTCCCTGGAACATCTTCTACTGTCAAGCTCCTGGTAGTTTACCGCCCCCATATAGCGAAAGAACAGAATACCTCCAACTGCCTTTATTGATGAATTTTCTGATTTATATCGCAACTTTCAAACTTCACAGTGCAAACTTCTGATTGTAGGCGATTTTAATATCCATTGGGACATTACTCTCCAACTGTCATACGCAGAAGTTCAGGAAACTCTTGATTCTTTTGGACTCATGCAAATGGTAAATGAAAGAACACATGCCAATGGCCACATTTGGACTTTGTAATTACGCGCTCATGTGAGAATCTTGTCAAATCGGTTGAAGTGTCTTCTCTCCTTAGTGACCATGCTGCTATACATTGTACACTTAACATATCAAAACCTTCCCCTATCAGAACATACCATCTATTATCGAAAAATAAAGAAGATTAACCATGACAATCTTCATGCTGATATCTTAGCATCTGATCTTATCAAACATCCTGAGGAAGAACTGACAACTTGCTTGACCAATATGATAGGACACGTTCTATCTTCTTAGAGAAACATGCTCCGATAAAAGAGTGTATCACTACTACTCGACCTTCTAATGGATGGTACTCGAAGGGGATTGCAGAGGCTAAGAAACTTCGCAGGAAGCTCGAGCGTAGGTGGCGTAATACGAAACTTGAAATCGACAGACAAATGTTACTCATCAGAGAGATGTTGTGTGGAATATGATTAACAATCTAAAGCTTCATTTACGAGAACAAAGATCTCAAGCTGTGACGACCCGAGAGAGTTATACAAAGTCATTAATGGTATTCTACATCATCAAAGCAAACCCAAATACCCTACCCATGACTCTGATTTAGATTTAGCCTCTAAATTAGCGACTATTTCGATACTAAGATCAAGAGTCAGACGGAATGATCTTGATGCCTCTACAGCAGCAGCACCGACAACTTGACTTATACCTTCTCTTCTTGATGGCGTACCTGCATTATGCTCCTTCGACCCTGCAACTGAAGATGAAGTATTAAGAATCATAACTCGATCACCGTTTTTACTTCTTTTGATGATCCCTTGCCAACCTGGATCCTGAAAAAACTGTTAAATGTCTACTGCCATGTATTACTAGAATCATAAATGAATCTCTTCGACTGGGTGTGTTTCTGATACTTCAAAAATGCATTGTTCGCCATTGTTGAAAAAGCCAATTTGGATATTGAGAACTTGAAGACTACCGCCCTATATCTAATCTTAAGTTTCTTTCCAAAGTTTTGGAAGGGTCGTCTTTCACGCCTCCATGAACATCTTGATGATCATGGCTTCATGAGCCCACCAGTCAGCTTACAAAAAATATCATGGGACGGAGACGGCTTTGGTCAAAGTTCATAACGATATCATGCTAGCGCTAGATAATAAAAAGCTGTATTTATGATTCTTCTCGATCTGTCGTCAGCGTTTGACACCATTGACCAAGACATCTTACAAATACGCCTTTCAGATGTTAACATTAGAGACCGTGCACTGGTCTGGTTCAAATCTTATATGAGTGATCGTTCGCAGTCAGTGAAGATTGGCGAATGTGTGTCTCCAGGGATTCGCCTCTCATATGGTGTTCCTCAAGGTTCAGTTTTGGCCCGTCTTTTTCAGCATTTATTCTAAACCAATTGCTGATATTGCACGAGCTCATAATGTACATGTCCATCTTTATGTGATGTACTCAACTTTTTATTCCATTCAATCCGTCAGATCAGGATGATGTAAATAACAAGCGTCAGAAATTAGAAAAGTGTGTTGCTGATATAAAGCTTGGATGAACAGGAACAGCTTAAGCTCAATGATGCTAAGAGTGAATTTTTATCTTTTCTCAAACACCAGAAGGTTGACTTATCGTTTGATACTATTCGTGTTGGTAACTCAAATGTTTTATCCTCACAATCTGCACGTAATCTTGGAGTGTTATTCGATAGTCACATGACAATGAATGAATTTGTACAAAAGACATGTCAGGCTATGTATTTTCAATTGCGAAACATTTGCAAAATTCGCAAGATTTTGTCAAATAAAACTCTTGCCATCATTATTCATTCTTTTGTATATCACGCCTTGACTACTGCAATTCTCTGTTATATAATATGCCATCATTTCAATTAGCTAAACTACAACGTGCACAAACTCTGCTGCTCGAGTTTTGTCAAGAACCCGCAAAAGGGATCATATTTCCCCTGTCTTGAAAGGCTACATTGGCTACCAGTAAAGGAACGTATGAATACAAAATTTGCTTATTACTTGGAAGGCAATGCATGGCTGTGCGCCTGCATATATATTCAATCTTCTTAGAGAATATGTTCCTAGTCGTAATCTACGCTCCTCAGGAAAAACTTGCTTGTTACAAAAAGAAATGTATCAATGTACGGAGATCGGTCATTTCTTCAGCTGCTCCAGCTTCTATGGAATGCATTACCTACACAGATTCGTTCTTTGGAGACATTAGAAACTTTCAAATCTAATCTCAAAACATTTCTTTTTGTGAAGGCTTACTAACTTGAATATTAATGTTGTATTATATTGTAAATTGTAGTTCTTTATATAATTATCAAAATATAAATTGTTGTTTACTGTCTGTGTATTTGGCATTGACAATCCTTTCCTCTTTGACTTTGACATGGCAGATTTGGAGTGTGCGCCTAACAGGCAGTCCCTCTTATCTGTTTTTATTAAGAGAATGTGTTTGTAACTACATCATGTATGTTGTTCAACACTTTTATCTTGTTTTACAAAGCGCCTCGGAATAGTGTAACTAGACAGATGGCGCTATACAAATGCGTTATTATTATTATTATTATTATTATTAAGTGTCTGTGTGACTGCAGCATTAGCATGTCAATTCTACTCCACGTAAAAATGTAAATCTATATGTTATGGCATTAGATCGGTGCACAAAGACGTGTCCAATATTTGAGGAGGGGAAACGCAATATAAGCAGTGGCGGATCCAGGCGGGGGCGCAGGGAACGCTTGCCCCCTCTATAATTTGAAAACAACTCATCGGTTGTATATATTAAAATCGGAATATTTTCGGCTGCGTCCCCTATTTTGTCAAATTTTCGGGATGCGCCCCCGTATATCAAAATCCTGTATCTGCCACTGTATAAATCTATATACATCTACAGTGTGTTCCTAAAAAGAGGTAACCGAAGTTCAAAGGCCAATCATTTCAAAAGTATATGGTTTATTATGGTGATTTGTTTACTAAAATATAATGTAACTCATCAGCTTTTATTTGAGACATTGCTTACGTCCAAATTGTCATCGGTATCCAATGACGACGTAGAGACGTTCTCGGAACTTTTCTGCGATTAAACATGCTAAAAGAAATCGGAAAGGTTTGACAATTCTTAGACTTATGATCGATTTTCCCGCGACGCCCTGAAGACTCAGGAGACGTAACGATGAAGTCCATTTTTTTCTGCGGATCCTCACGGATGCCTTCCCGTCATAGTCAGCAGTTTAGGTAGTGATAATATCGTTCATCCAATAAAACAAAGAAATGATAGAAGATGAAAACAACAAAACGTAACTATACGTAAGTGTCTGTGTGACTGCAGCATAAGGGTTGCTAAGCGTTATGCGGCGGTCACAACTCGCTGTACCTTCGACGTGCAACTCCCTACGATGGATTTCGTAGAAAATTCGTGCAGCGTATGTACCATGCAGGCACGTTGCCTGTACGACGTGCAGGAAGTTTTTTCCAATACCCTTACTACTGAAAAGCAGAAATCGCAGAAATTGACCCACGACCTGTGCGTGCATTGTGCATGCATGCAACGCAGGCTACGTTGATTGCACGTGCCCCGTAGCCTACGACGAGTTGTGACCGCTGCATAACGTCAGAGTCAATCCGTAAATACAAAATCAAAGCCACGTATTCACAAAGGTGTCAAAAGTTAAGCCAGAGCTGAAATCTGTGGTTTAACTATGGGCAGCAAAATGTGACACAATCCCGAACAGCAGACGTTTAATTCATCAGAATTTTTGGTGCTGGACCCATTAAAAACTGCCTCGGAATGATTGAAACTACATAAGTTTTCCTAACCATTAAAGCACGATTCCAGAATCCAGTAAACGTACAAGATACATAACCACGTAGACAGGTTGTGTCACATTTACGTTACCCATAGTTAAAGCACAGATTTAATCTATGGCTTAACTTCGAACACCTTATTGAATACGGGCCAAGGTGAATGAAAATAAGAGTAATAATAATATTCTACGAGTCTATATTAATAGTAATCAAACAAGGAAAAAATTGTCTCATATCTTTCATCAGGTTTTTGTTGACAAAAATGTATTTTATTTCGAAGTATATACTCGCAATGACAATCACATGAAGCAGAAATAAAAGCATCTTTCTATTTGTAAGGGTTTCTCCGAGTTTTACTTG
Source organism: Paracentrotus lividus (assembly GCA_940671915.1). Classification (NCBI taxonomy): domain Eukaryota; kingdom Metazoa; phylum Echinodermata; class Echinoidea; order Camarodonta; family Echinidae; genus Paracentrotus; species Paracentrotus lividus. The sequence continues at coordinate 47,272,530 of CALNVZ010002100.1, read as the reverse complement.
AAGTGATCGTGAACTCCTATTTTTAAATGAACGTAAGATGTGATACTATGGAAACAACAAGGTATCATGAACATATGATATTTCAAGTTTTATTTCTGTATAGGATCTTTTGTCTGGGCACAAAGCAGCATTATGAGACTTTAACAGATTCATGTACCTAAATGGATTTAAACCCATATCTTCACTGCCAAAATAACTGATGCATATAGTGAAAACTTAATAAAAATGGCTTATAACATTCCGTCATGTTGCTATTCATCACGTTGGTGTGAAGTCGTCCGACATAAGTGCCTCGTAGGGTTTCGAATCTAGCCAATTTTTAACCTAATGACCACAGTATACCATGGCGTTTAGAATTAGTGGCATTGACAAATACAAATAAAGGTGGTGAATACTTGGTTTCAGAACTTTGGACAGATCGATAATCATGACAATATCATAATGAACTTGTAATCAGATAAAGGGGAGAGGAAACGATAGAGGAGAAGGAGGATGGGTGACAGAAAAACAAAGAAAGAGAGAGAGAGAGATAGGAGAAGGGCATAAAAAAAATATACAAATGATGAGATGTTAGGGGATGAAGTGGTATACAAGGACTGAAACACTAGACTTTTCATTCCATAACTTTGAAGTGTAATTCATGACAATAGGATGAAATACTCCATTGATATGTATCACTAATCTCTACTGAACCGTGATTTTTTCTTTAATTCAGTTGCATTCATTATCCCTTTATCATTTATCATAGTCCATAATTCGCTTCTCTTCTCCTCTATTCCTGTCAATTAAATGTTGAAATCTGGATCCTCGCCACTTGGAAGGTTCTTAGATGGCGCCGAAGCCCATGACCTTGATGTTCTGGTACTCATTCAGCCCGTACTTGGAAAGTTCGACACCCAGACCAGATTCCTTGATCCCACCAAACGGGGCAGCATCGGTGAAGAAGAAGGTATCGTTGATGCCTACCATGCCGACCTCCATCTCCTCAGCCACCCGCCAAATCTGACTCATGTCGTTGGAATAGAAGTAGCCGGCTAGTCCCATACGTGTGTTATTGGCGATGGTGACAGCCTCCTCTTCAGTCTTAAATCTGGATACAAATTTAGACAGTCATTTTTTATTACACTTATTACACTATTTATTATAGGTTTTCCCGGTCATGTTTAAACTATCTCCGATCAATTTGACATTTCTTTTGAGCGCTTTCGTCCGGAATGTGATCGCGATTACAAATCTGCAATGAAATTCGTTTATGTGTAGCCAAAATCAAACACCGTTCAATCCAATTGCAAATTGCGCCGACGAATTTGCTATTATGAGCAGTCGCATTCGTCAATGTTCGCTCAAATTCGTCCATTCGTAAAATTCCAGTCTTCTGGTGAATTCATATTCGTTTTGGGGCATCCACTTTAGAAATAACTATATACAAATTATGAATGTAAGGTTCGGGTAGGAAAATAAAATTTGGGAGAAGGGGGAGCCTGAGCTTGGGAAACACACACGCACACAAAACAAAACAAAACAAAAACAAAAAACATAAGCTGATTATAATGTTTGCGTTTTTATCAGAATGAATGAAAAAACTATATGTCTGCTCGAAAACGAAATGTTTACAAAAAAAAAAAAAAAAAAAAAAAAAAAAATACAAAAACAAAACTAATGTGTATAAAACAGAGTAGGGGCTGCAGCCCCCATCCTCACTCTATTCATTAGAAACTTGCATAACATGAGGGGGTGGGGGGGTGTTAAATTTCTCGGCCTTCGGCCATCAACAAGGTCATCCTGTAACGGCCATGGGGGGGGGGGGAGGGGTTAGATTGGTCAGTCGGGTCGGCAATCTATTTTTTCTACCATTTTCCCGCTGGGCCCCTGGATCCACGCCTGAAATGGTCAATAGACCAAGTAACAATTAGATAAAGTATGTATTACATAAAATTCAGATTAGACCAAATAGCTCGTAGACAGGCGCGGCCCCCATCACCAGCAAAAAAAAACAAAAACAACAAAAACAACAAAAAAACAAAACCAAAAAAAAAAAAAAAAAAGAAAGGAAAAAAAAGAGAGAGGAAAGATGCAAGATCGACAATATTGACCAATAAACCGTACACCTGTGACCGTTACATGATGACGTTCCTGGACGACCGAATGCCGCAAAAAAAAAAAATAATAATAAAAAAAATAACAAATAACAAATTACCCCTTTTCGTTACTAAAAGTGCCCTTTTTTTCTTGGCTACAAAGGACAATTTTTCATATTATAAAAAAAAAACCTCTTAGACTTTTTGAAAGGCCCACGGACAACTTTTTTGTAAAAAGGGGGCACTCTGGTTACTTTTTCCTCCTCAGTTTCTTTTTTTAAACCCAAATTTTTCCGCTCGGTCGCTATGCGACGTCGCATAAAAAGGGAATACCAAGCAATACGCATGAGACCAATTACCCTGCTGCCGGAGGCAACTTTTGTAAAAGAGTGTTGTCAAAAGCACATAGGCCTATTTACATCCCTCTAAACGTACTTTTAATGCCCTTTCTGGCACTTATGTTTTTTAAAAATCATTTAAAACATGTAAATCTATTTGCAATTGGTATTTAACATTATCATGGGTGTAATAATTTTACACTTTGCTTTAAGTGTGTAATAAAACTGTAACGTTGCTGAAACTCCAAAATGTACGTTTTTCTTTTAAAAGGGGGCACTTTTAATCTCTCAAAATCAATATATTGAACAGCATAATAAATTAAAATACCTCTTTTATACCCAGCCCCTCCCTGTCCCATAAATTTTTACTTATTATGATATTGAGGTAAAGGGCCCCCTTTAAAAAAAGTGCCCCCCCCCCACTTTCAAATTCGTTCCGCAGCCTCTGAATACAAATTATTGCTTATAAATTTATTTTGTGTTTACCATGGGCGCCACCCCCTTGCTTCGTGTGTTCACACGGATAGGCCTAAAACGTTTTAAATTGCATGCCTAATGACGAATTTGACTGCTGGAAGCTCACCTCCACTTTCTTTTTACAGCTGGGAATTTTTTTAATTGATCGCATGACTTTGATTTCATACACATTGACGAAGTTCACTGCACATAAACACTTTTGATCGCACATAAACGAATACGAATGATCATTAACGATTATGAAAGAACATAAACGAAATCGATTGCTCTAAACGTTAACTTAAATTACCGATAGCCCTGCTCCGGGAAGGTATCGTTTAAATTCACTGAACATTAACGAATTCGACTGAAAAGAGTATAAAATCGACCGGGAAAACCTATATTAATTGTCCTTCTTCACGGAAACTTCAAAGACGTGTAATGAGAAAATGAATTTTCGTGGTAATTTAAACACAATTCTATTTGTCAGTACCATAAAGTGAAAATAAAATTCGGTTCTATAATCTTAGGTCAGAGGTTCCATTGTCACATTCATGTAGTATTGAAGTGGTTATCAAATACATTGGTTCGTCTTTGGATCTACATGGAACTAACACAAAAGCAAAAACAAATAAACAAAACTAATTCTTGGAATGCGTTTTTGTTTAGAGTGGTTGCCCTTACTGCTTTACACAACCAATGCCTCTATAATCAATCCCTTAGTATAAATAGATACTGTTGATTTTTTTAAATACTTAATTAAGAAACCAAATTTCTGCATTTTCATATTGATTCGGAGTTTTTCCTTTATACAACTATCATTATTTCATTATTTAAAAAAAAAAAATTACTTATTAATGTTCATGGGTTTTTTTTCTTTTAACTTTTTCGCTCAAATTCGGTCGTATTCAAGAATTTTGGGGTTGCAAATTTCAGAATGTTTTAATGGTACTGATTGGCATCTCTGATAACTTTTGACGTACTTTACAATGGAAGCCAGGGGGCCGAAGGTCTCTTCTTCGCAAGGAAGGGCAGTGGTTGGCACATCGCAGATGACGGTTGGTTCAAAGAAGTTTCCTCCTAGTTTAGACCGAGATCCTCCAGTCAGGATGCGACCACCTTGCTTCACCGCATCCTGTACGTGTCGTTCCACCTATACCAAGATTATGATAATCATAATAACGATAATAATATCTAGTTTAATTTATATATTTCCCCAACTACTAGTAAATGTCCAAAGCGCAATACAGTATTATCCCGGTCATGGTATGCTCCCTATTTAGAGCGTTCCTGTCTCGGTCACACAATTTTGCGCACATGCTTATCATCCTATCCACCGGGTAACCGTTTATGCTGCAGTCACACAGACACTTACGTATATATAGATACGTTTGTGTTGTTTTAATCTTATTTCATCTTCTATTCTATCATTTCTTATGTATTTCTTTGTTTTACTGGATGAACGAAATTATAAATATTTCCACTGTTGACTATGACGGGTAGGCATCCGTTGGGATCCGCAGAAAAGAAAATAATTTTTGGACGCAACCGGACGTAACTCACCGTAAGTGTCTGTGTGACTGTAGCATTACAGCTGTGTGGGGAGAAGCAATGTAGATTTAAAAAAAAAAAAAAAAAAGATGCCGGTGACGGGGGTAAAATCCACCACCTTTACATCCACAGTCAATAATGGTCACTATATAGACTACGACATGAGTACTATAGTTTTCCCGAATACCATATCCAATTGTGATGCAAGGTTTAACTGGATGCAGTCTTATATTTTCGGTCATTTAATTTCTATTGCTTCACAAACATTTCATACAATACAATTTTTTTTACCGAGGAAAGGCAGCGGAGTTACCATTTTATCTTTTCTAGAATTCAAAACGCGAGCGTAGAAAGTAAACACAGAATAGCGGTATCTACATCACGAAATTTCACAATCATATCTCTGTAAAGCTTGGATCAAATGTCAATGTGGGGCCTAACATACGGCTTGTTAAAAAAAAAACAAAAACAAACAAACAAACAAACAAACAGCGGTTTTGTCCATGTTTGTACCAATTGCACAGTACAAAAATGGTGAATGATATTATTCTGATCCAGGCTTTACACATGTTAAATCATCATCTGTTTAAATTACCTTCTCCAAACCTCTGATGTTGATGAGGGGTCCCATTGAGGTCTTTGGATCCATTCCGTTACCGACCACCAGACCTGATGCAAAAGCCTTCATCTTCTCGCAGAATTTATCGTAGATGCCTTCTTGCACCAAGATGCGATTAGGACTGACGCAAACCTGCAGATAAGTATATGAGAGAGGGAGAAAGCAATTAATCAATATTTGTCATGTATTTAGGATAATATTGACACAAATACCTGGGAAAAAATGAATGTGATGTAATATATCAATAAATATGAATGTCATAATATCTTATTTTGACCACCCCAAAATGTGATTTAACAAAGAGTTCAAAACTACGCATCCAACATTGTCCAAAGTTTCAAAAGTACAAGTGGTAAAAAAATACCACAGAATTCAAACTCTTTGGAATTATATATATATATTATGTAAGCAATATTTACACAACTTATATACTTTTCTTCTAAGAAAAACCCTTCGAATTAAATAAGCAAAATTGTTTTTCTTTTGTGCTTTAAATCCTGCACACAAACCTCAGTTACACATATCAAAAACAAGTTTGAGTAAATAATATACAGTGTTTATGGAGAAAATAAAACAAACAGCAGAACAACATAACTTGTGTCAACAATGATAGGAATGTTTGCACTGTCTGAAACATGTCTGCACTAGGGGAGCAACTAAAATCTAATAATTTGAAGATCAATATAACCCTATAAAAACAAATACAGAGATGCTGTATAGTCAGTACCATACACTAATTTTGAAATCGGAGGGGGAAAAATTGAAAAAGCGTGCAAATTTTCGGCAAAAATGCTTTATAAAATGGCAGAATATACATAAAAACACAGACATTAAAATTCTTGAGTTAAGAAATTTCCTGAAAAGTGGCATCTATGCAAATAAAATTGAAGAAACGCTTTTCCTATTCAAAACAAATCATTCCTTTAATGCAAAATATCATTTTCCTTTAATTATTGAAATGAAGATTACATATTTTGGAGCAAACATTCACAGCCCAAATTTGGTAGGAATCGGTTCAACGGGGCCCGACATGTAGCCACCTCAGGATTATTCGTCTCATTGAACTTATTGGCCTGGTTCTAGAAGTTTCGATCCCCGACAGAAATAGACCTGTTTATTACTGGTGGTAAGTCGCCTGCCATGAGACGGGTTTGAGACCTCCTGAATTTCCGAGACGTCTCATGAGTTGCGGGAAAATCAAACATGTTCATATTTATGAGATTTTCATTGTCTTGGAGACGTCTCTGAGAGGTCTCTGCGACGTCCGAGTTTCGGAAACGTCTCCTCAGGTAAGATACCACATTTGCATTATCATATTGTATGCATACTTTTAAACAATGGCTGTCATTGATAACCCGAATGACTTGCCGGACATTGCAACATCTATATGTAAAATGGATCCCTGGTATTGAAGTCCATTCTTTAATAACAGGTTAATCGAAAACAATTATGTTACTAGGTCCTTAGGAAAGCAACATCCATAAATCACGATTACTTAGACTGATCTTGTTCATTATACCTGTCCAGAACCGTAGAACCTGAGGATGAACGCTCCAAAGACAGCAGCTTCGATATCCGCTGAATCGAAGACGATCAACGGGGGGAATTTCCTCCTAACTCTAAAGAGACTTTCTTTACGGCGTTGCAGACTGAGCTAGCAGGATCTGAAAGATAGAAGGTACATGGAGAGTAAGCATGAAATAACTACGAGACTATTTAACGCTGCATTGTCGTGTTGTACCTAAAATTGCCAGACATTTGTCAAGTATATTCGAAAAATCTATGAAAGCATTTTAGACAGGTTAGAATGCCTACAACCAATACACTAAGTCAGCGATCCCAAAAATTTAAGATTACAAGTTAAGAATCTGCCCTCGTCAACAGGCTCTTATCCAGGGGGGGGGGAGGGGCGTCCCCTTAAGAATGCAATAAAAATTTAAAACTGCATTCCTTTTGTACACGGACCTTTTTTTATTTTTTGAGCGCCCGCCCTCCCCCACCCCCCCCCCCCCGTAAGATCTGTGGAGAACCCTTTTCAATTGTTTTGTTGGCTTTGTCAATTTTTTCAGGACCGGTTGAGCGACCTTACCTTACCCCCTACCCCGCTATCGCGCCGCCAGCGTCTCTGGATCCGCGCCTGATCAGAGAGTTCGGAAATAAACCAACAAACACGCCATGTCTAAATACTAGCGGGACTGAAGTGCTTGCGGATCTCGATGGCATACAATGAATGAATCGGATAATGAACAGTGGTATGATGACAGAAGAAGGACCTTACCTTTCCGGTAGCAGTTGAACCCGTGAAGGATATCTTGGAAACCAACATGCTCTCGCACATCACCTTGCCTACAGCGGGGGCATTGGGTCTGGAACATGGTAGAACATTGAAGACGCCGTCTGGTACTCCTGCTTTCTTGGCTAGCTGGTAGGAGATCGAAAGGTTAAGAAGGAGATTCATTAATTCATTTGATTAATAGAACATGGGGTTTTCAAGTATTAATATGCTACACATAATCACTCGTGAGTCAGGGTGTCGATAGAGAAGACATCTTTAAGACTTTCTTCACTCGCAAAGATTATCGAATTTTTTTTTGTTGTTGTTGGTGTTGCTTGCTGGTTTATTATAGGCTTATAAAATGTTGAAATTCGAAAGTGGGGTTGTACCGAAGACGACAATGTAAAGTGCGATTGTGGGACGCCGCAAACGAATGTATAGGCTCAGGGAATATTGCAACCAGGATGACCTACACTGTTAAAAAAACAGAAGATTTTACAGAGAGAAAAATACAAAACCGTTCTGTATTATGTATGATAATATAATTCTGTCTACTTTTATTACGGGAAATTTTCTGAAATTTAACCGAACAGGTCTGTTCTTAAAAAGGAAAAAGGCTTTTTATTACAGGAAATTTGTAAATGTACATACCCCATATACCATCTTTCTGTAATTGTACTGTTATTTTACTGTAAATTGTGTTACCAATTGAGCAGTAAGATTACTGGTGTTCTCGAGACTTTGCTGCAGGAACTTTTTCTGTTTTTTTAGGAGAAAAAAAATACAGAATCATTCTGTATATGTATGACAGAATCATTCTGTATATTTTTATAACGGGAAATTTTCTGCAAATTAACAGAACAGGTCTGTTTGAAAAAAGAAAATTTGTAAATTTTCACTCCTCATATACCAATTTTCTGTAATTTCACTGCAAATTTGTGCAGTAAGATTACTGGTGTTCTCGAGACTCTGCTGCAGGAACTTTCCTTTTTTTAAGGAGAAATTTTCTAACAGTGTAGTGGCAGCAAATAGGAGGGTTTCGCATTATGCCAAGTTGTGGCCGAGTATATAAAGTCATGTAAATTGTGGATACGACAGAAGAACATATGCCTATTCGAAAAAAATCACCAGACTTACATTCACTTCTCGCTACATCTCTCGATTTAATGATACGGAAATCACATTTGGTCACAAGGATACACCAAATAGCATACTAAATGTTACTTTACTGCTAAACGATACTTACGTCACACAGAGCTAAGGCAGATAAAGGTGTGTCCTCTGATGGTTTGATAACTACTGTGCATCCCGCGGCCAAAGCGGCACCAGCTTTCCTTGTTATCATCTCAGATGGAAAGTTCCACTGAAAATAAACACGCGAACAAAATAATGAATTTAGTTAGAAATATAGTTTTCTTCATAAGAAACAAATATTAGTCTAAAGTCAAACATGTTAGACTGTGGGGCTTCAGATGACGACAATCAGTTCAATTTTGGTAATAGAAAATACGAGAACCCGATAAAAAAAAGAAAAAAAAGTCAAGAATATTGGAATTATTATTCACCAGATTTCCATCCTCAGAATTGATGCTTATGGTTCACGTATATATATATATATATATATTCTCTCTGTCTCTCTCTCTCTCTCTTTGCCCGCATCCCCATATTTACCGCCACTGTTCAGACAAGAATGATGAACTTACAATTGTATTAAACCAGCGACATATTTCGGTGGATCAATCTTACTCCCTTACCTTATTCCTTTGCATTGTTCAGACAAGAATGATAAACTTACATTTGTAATAAAAACCAGTCGTATTTATCGGTTTTTCTGGTATCTGGGACAATCTTGCTCGCCTTCCCTTATTTCATTGAACTCTTCTTACAAGAATGACGTAATAAGACCAGCCACACCTATAAACACTCTTGTTCTGCATCCCACATCTCACTCCAGGAGACTTCTCCGAGACTCGGACACTCCGAGACGTCTCTGAGATAAGAATTATAAACTTACAGGAGTAACAAGACCAGCCACACCTATTGGTTGTCTGATAACCAGGACTCTCTTTGTCCGATCATGGGGTACCAGGACATCACCAGTAGTTCGCGTTGCTTCCTCGGCATAGTAACGGAGGAAATCAGCGGAACCCTTAGCTTCAGTTGTCGCCTCTGCTAGTTTCTTACCCTATAATAAAATTGAATGAATATTCTTGGAATATTGTTGGAAGGAATATATAGGAACAAGGACATGGAGGATGGAGTACACAACTGTCTCACTGATATTTTGATTTAAAAATGCAACAAAATCATAACAACTTCTTTAACTTTATCTTAACCACCACAGGGTTAAGAAAGCCAATATCGAAATGCAATTACTTTACTGTTATACCACTATGCATGTAAACACTAACAGATTTGCTTTATTTTCAACAAAGATAGTAGGCCCCTAATTGTAGTTTTAAAAAAAATGAACAGTTTTTAGTTTAATATCAATGACAATACAAGATTTTAAAAATAATAATAATACCAACGTTTTCTGCAGTGATGATTTTAGCCAATTCTTCGTAATTATCATCTATGAGCTGTGCAAAGCGTCGAAGGATAGCGGCTCTTTCCTGCAAGCAAATTCAGTAAACTTATCAGAATACAAAGTGTTTATGAATGATCAGGAAGTTAGTATATACATACAATGGAATATAGGAAAGAGCATGTGATCTAAAAGGATATTAAGCAATGACATAGAGATAAAATTACAGTATGACCAAAATACATGTTAGGCTAATCTTTGTGTTACCTTCACTAAGTAAAAACAAAACAAAACAAACTATCATATAATATATAATGATTGTAAAGAAAATAACTTGTAAAATAAATACAATAATGATATACTGGATTGTGCATATCACTATAATAATTACCTACCCAGCTTCAGCACATGCCTGTCATAATGGTCACCATATCATATTTCTTGTGAACTATAATCCATCGCTAAAATCATATCAATGGTGTATCAGGTATTGATAACGGGAGGAGGTTGAAAGTTACATTGAATACAATTTGTATGATTATGTATATAGAGTAAAGGATTCGGCATAATACATTACTTCTCGGAAGGGTAAAGTCGGTCTCGTCGGCAGGCGTTTCCAGGGGAATTTTTTAAAGAACTCAACATTACTCACTGAAACAGCAAGAGGCCTTGGCTAGAGGCTACCTTTCTCTTTTTCATCGCATCGATCCCAAATCTTATATTGACCCAACTTGTTGACTCGGTATATTGCGTATTTATTCAAACCCGACTTTACTAAGAATATTTGGAACCACTTTAACCTATAGCATTTTTAATGAAGCCATCTACGGAGTGCTTTGAAACACCTGTAAGAACAATATGGTACATTTTTTAATTTTTTAACAGTCTTGGTGATGTGATATTTAAATTATATCGTTATTGATTCTTTTCAAACTAATTGAAACTGATTTATTGTCCAGAAATATAATGGGTCTCAATGACAAGGGAAAATTTAAAATATGCTTACTTCTGCGGTCGTCTTCTTCCACGTTTTGAAGGCAGTGTGAGCTACGTCGATAGCCCGGTCAGTGTCCGCAGCTCCAGTGTCCGCAACCTTGGCTACGACTTCACCTGTAGCTGGGTTGGTCACTTCAAAGATCGAGCCAGACTTGGCGGGAACCCACTCCCCTCCAATGTAAGCATTTTCACGGATAAGAGGACTCACAGGTGCCATTTTAAAGGAATCGTGAACTAGAGAGAAAGAGAGGGGGTGAATAATACTATAAGAATAATTTCGTGGATAAAAAAGAAGAAAATATTCTGCATTTGTATTAAAGGGATGGTTTAACATTGAATGATATTTAAATGGCAATTTTTTCGATTTTGCTCACTTTTCCAACATGATTATAAATAGGCAGGTCAGTCTGGCATCTCTTTTTATACCCCCGTCACACTGAGCTCGTTCCTATTACGTCCTTGCAAATTTTGCTGAATGGGCATAGTATGTGTGTAAACTGAGTGGACGTAGTAAATTCTGTTGTTATGAAATGAAAGGGCAAATTCATTCAGCATTTGGCATGTAGCATTCCGTTAACATCTTTTGACATCATCAGCCGCGCCATTAAAATAGGATTAATTTTTCGAGTATTTGGGAGGGATGGCCTGGTTGAGGTTTGATCACTTTTTTTTATGAAATACTTTCTAGAGTGACAATAAAAACGCTTAAATTTGGAATTGTTGTATTATGTGAGATTATTAGCTTTCGTTTTATATGTAATTTGGGTTTTTATTTTTTGGTCCGGTCGGGGGCTTTAACGGGGTGGCAACGTACCTGAAACGAGATGGACCTACTGCAAACGAAATTGCCGTACTTCAATCGTTCTAAAGATGTGCTAGGACGTCTTACAAACTTGCATTGCATGTTCATTATCAGCTTGAAGTTACGAAGACGCATGAGGTTTGGCAAAAACAGGTTAGGTTTTTATAGCAGAGCGGGCGCGCATTTACGTTCAGCACGTTCTAGCCATGCACGGATAATGACGCAGTAAGAACGAGAAGAACTTTCTCGAGGCCATTTAGTCGAGGTAACAACGAGTAAGAACGGATTTTGACGGATTAAAAACGACCCAGAACTAGTTAGGTCGGGACGAAAAGCATTGGAACGAGTTGGAACTAAATAAGAACGGGTTGCAACTAACTGGGGACGGGTTTGGATTGTTTCAGAAGGGCTCTGCTTCGTGGAAACGGTCATTTTCACCCGATCTGAACTAGATATAAACGGACTGTAGACGAGGCAAAGACGTGATGGACGAATTGAGGACTGTATACGAAAGTTGTTTCATCTTAATCCAAAAACAATTCGGTCAAATGTACGCGTTCTTTTCAGACCAATGGCCGTTTTTCATATATTTTTTTTTTTTTAGTTGTGAGATTTCTCTAACTGTAGCAATTAATGGGTGGCAATTAAATAGCTGATTTGTTCGCTTATACCAATATGATACTGAACGATTTTTTTTTTTTTTTTACCATGTTATTGAAATTATTGCAGAACGGGCTTTGTACACACGGAGTGGACGTACTTGAGACCTATTTCAATCTGCTTAGGACTTTATAGCACGGGCTTGGACAGCAAGACGTTTCAATTTTTAAACAGAACGGCATGTCAAAATCCCCGTCACACTGAACAAGTTCTCACTACGTTCTTGGTAGTTCTTGGTTGACGGGCTCAATCTGTTTACACCCGGACTGAACGTAGTACAGACCTTTTACAATCTAGTACACACCGTTTACAATCTGTTTACGAACTTGGCGAACGGGCCCGAACGGAGAGAACGGAAAGGCAGTCCGATGTTTTTGAACGTGTTAAAAAAATCGGACTGGCTTCCAGTTCTAAAATTAAACGTAGTGACAACGTTCCTTAAACGGGAAGGACTTACTTTGAATGAGAAGGACGTACTACGAACATGGTACCTAACTTTTTATCATGCTACGCATGGACACTTTTAGTGACGGTTTGGACGTGCTATGAACGGTATGAGTGAACAAGCGGTTTACTCGGTCTGAACTGGATAACAACGTATTGCGGACGCGAAAAAGACGAAATTGACGTAACGAGTACTATTTAAGAACTGCCTAGTATCGTATTCAAGAAATTATTTTTCAAAGTTATAAGTTCCAACCCGACCAAAGCCCGTTCAGCAGTTTTTTAAGAACGGGCAAGGACGTTATAGAACTACCTTAGTGTGACGGCCCCTTAAAATTGCATGCCAATTGCTTGCTTTACTTGCAAATTGGCTGTATTCACACTGACGTAGTTCTATAACGTCCTTGCCTGTTCTTTAAAAAGTTGTAAAGCAGGCTTTGTTCGGGCTGGAACTCATAATTTTTTTTATTTTTTATTTTTTTGCCAAAAAATTATTATAAACGATGCTAGTCCGTTCATAAATCGTCCTCGTTACGTCTCGTCCGCAATCCGTTGGTATCCAGTCCAGACGGAGTAAACCTCTCGTTCACGTTATACCGTTTCGTAGCATGTCCAGACCGTCGCTATGAGTGTCCATGTTTAGCACGACAAAAGTGCGGCACCACGTCCGTAGTACGTCCTTCTCTTCCATAGTAATAGTCCTTCCCGTTTAAAGTACGTTTCCACTCTGCTTAATTTTAGAACAGGAAGCCAGCCCGATTTTTTTCTACATGTTCAAAATGAAATATCGGAATGTCTTTCCGTTCTCTCCGTCCTAGCCCGTCCGCCAAGTTCGTTAACAGATCGTAAAAGGTCTTTACTACGTCCAATCCGTGTGTAAACAGATTGAGCACGTTTATCAAGAACGAAGTGAGAACTAGTTCTGTGCGACAGGAATTATTGCATGCCGTTTTGTTTAAAAAAAATTGAAGCGTCTTGCCGTCCAAGCTCGTCTTTAATTTCCTAAGCAGATTGAAATACCTGTATGTCTCTAGTAGGTCCACTCCGTGTGTACATAGATTAAGCCCGTTCTGCAATGTTTTTCAGAATATGGCAAGATCTCGTTGGGTGTGACGGTGGTATAAACGAACAGATCCGCCGTTCAATTGTTACCCATTAAAGGGCCTGTCCCACAGA
>CALNVZ010002100.1:47198436-47258583 GCA_940671915.1 Paracentrotus lividus | reverse complement strand
AGGCGATCGTTGTGGCGACACCTATGCATGCTAGAACCTGCCAGAATCGTGTCAGACATCCCGTAGGTGACCGAAGATCATATACGAATCTGCACTCTGTCTACGATAGGCTACGACAACGACTTGCTTCCACGCAAACAATAGACTAACAATAGCTGGTATCCGATAATACAATAGCCTCGACCTTCGAGCATCTCGTGGCTCGACTTCTCTTGTCGCAGCTTAAAATCAACCAACATATGAACTTGCGCACTGTTGCGATCCTTGCGACTGACACAGGCGATCGAGTGTTTTCTACCTGATGGCGGCCTGTCGCCTTTAGGTTCGTGATAGTCCTCTCAGTCGCGCATTATAATTTGGGTCGTGAGTGATTTTTGAAAATTTCAAAAATTAGCGGCGACTGTACAGTATGTGAATGGGAGGCCGATCCTGATTTTGGTGAATGTAGGTGGCGACAAAGGTCGTAGCGGCTTAAATTTCAGTGGCCTTTCGGTGCAGCGATGCGTGTACGTACGCTGGAGCGCGACAACCTACAACTGACCGCCGTTCCGCTCTGCTAAACATGTTCTATCTGGCGACAATCTACGATAACACTTTGTCGCGACAAGAGAAGACAGGCTACGGTCATTAACGTCAAACCCAACTGACGCCGGCTATTGTTTAACTTGTTGAGAACCAGCGGCGAACAGAATTTTGCTACGTATTTGTTGGCGACAGACGCGATAATTCACGATCTGATAGGCGATTGGACCTGCCCATGGTGGCGATGGGATCGTTGTGGCGAAAAACCTGCGAACTACTTTTTAGTACCCATCGCCACCATGCGCAGGTCCAATCGCCTATAAGATCGTGAATTATCGCGTCTGTCGCCAACAAATACGTAGTAAAATTCTGTTCGCCGCTGGTTTCTCAACAAGTTAAACAATAGCCGGCGTCAGTAAGGCTGACGTCAATGACCGTAGCCTGTTTCTCTTGTCGCCACAAGGTTAGTATCGTAGATTGTCGCCAGATAGAACATGTTTGCACATCGAACAGCGGCCAGTTGTGGGTTGCCGCCCTCCGACGTACGTTGCACGCATCGCTGAACCGAACTGCCAGTGAAATTTAAGCCGCTACGGCCTTTGTCGCCACCTACATTCACCAAAATCAGGATCGGCCTCCCATTCAGATACTGTACAGTCGCCGCTAATTTTTGAAATTTTCAAAAATCACTCACGACCAAATTATAATACGCGACTGAGAGGATATCACGACCCTAAAGGCGACGGCCGCAATCAGGTAGAAAACACTCGATCGCCTGTGTCAGTCGCAGGATCGCCACAGAGCGCAAATTCATATTTGGTTGATTTTAAGCTGCGACGAAAGAAGTCGAGCCGCGAGATGCGCGAAGGTCAAGGTTATTGTATTTTCGGATTCCAGCTATTGTTAGCCTATTGTTTGCGTGGAAGCAAGTCGTTGTCGTAGCTTATCGTAGACAGAGTCGTAGATACGTATATGATCTTCGGTCACCTACGATTCTGACACGATTCTAGCAGGTTCTACATGCATAGGTTGTCGCACAACGATCGCCTCCTGTGGGGACAGGCCCTTTACACAATCATGAGAGAAATCTCATAACTGTTTTGGGGGAAAATGACAAATGTGATACGTCTTGTCGAAATGAGAAGAGAAGTCGCAGATCAAAGATCCGAGTAAATCGACAAACTAATAAAAAAGTCAAAATTTTGAGGAAATTTTTTTTTTTGATTTTCTGGTTCTACCATGCTTCATCTTTGCTCTGTTAAAAAAATGAGTGAAAATGGTAACGGAAAGTGGTAAAAAAAGCAGTTTTTCGGCGAGTGTTTTTTTCGGTCATAATTTTTTTTTTCCGGACATACAAGCGAACGTCCACGCTCATTTCCCCTCTCCGTTTAGCTCCGCCCTTAGCAACGCATGGCTTTGTCATGTGTGTGTGATTTCACTGATTTTTGTTTCGTTTTTGTGAGCGAATAGCGAACTAAACTCTCTTTAGCTGCACTCGAGAAATTTTGCGTGCGATGCAACAACCTGCTGTGAATAAAGCTGTTTCATCCGGGATAGCGGAGCACGCAAACGAAATGTCAAATCTAACAATCGGGTGGGGAGAGGGGGGGGGGTTATGTGGGGAAAAGCTACTTATGCTTGACTTAGCTATCTGGATCCAAATGAATGTTAATTTCAGCATTTTATTTAAGGCCGCGATATCTGTTGTCCTGATGGGAAATTAAAACCTCCCTATTAACAAATTTGGTTCCATCAGGGAAACATAGAGCATACAAAATAGGTGACGTGATAATACTTCTGATACAATTTTTAGGTTAAAGTCTTCTGCAGTTTATTTTACAAAGTAACGTGTCTAAGAAAGTAGCGTTTTACTAAACACGACGAAACAAAATACGATTTACTCTTAAAATAATTCATTTCTAAAAATTATTAATATCTTCTTATTACTGGTAACAAGTTTGATCATATAGACGAGATCGAGCAATCATTTACGTTTTATTTTCATTGTCTTAAGCTAACCTGCCACTCATAAAACGTGATCAGAGAAATTCTAAATACATTTGTGAGGCGCAAATATATTTATTAAAACATTTTTGGAGGCTTATCTCTATCATACTTATTCAAAGAATATAAACAAAATGCATAAGCCCCTGTACAAGAATAATTTAGTCTATAGACCATTATTATGTTAAAATTTCCAACAGAGTGCAGATCAAAATGACTCTTTATTATGAGTAAGAGTATACGCGATTGACATTCAAAGAACGCACGCAAACATCGGAATAAAACCCCCAAAAGGTTTTAAAATAGTTTTGTTTCTAACTAATTTAGCGCCAGGATTGGTAAACACTTTTCTTAAAAGAGCGGACTTTTTCTTAAACAATTAGAAAGAGCATGTCTTTGACGTTTTTATTTATTTGACGAAGATATAAAACAACTAAGCCAAATTTAGTTTCTTTTTTTTGAGAAGTTGAATGTTATTTAGACAACATCGCTTGCTGCGTTTGCCTCGATCATGCGTGACGGACGAGTATTATTCTCTGTATACCTGAATGCAGCCTCCTCATTGGTCAATCGTTTCACCTTTGTAACAAGTGGTTGCTAGGGCATTTCGGTGAGTAGAGCGGTGACAAAATGGTCTTATTTTCTGGCTCGGAGTCAAACGGAAGTCAACTTCGCAGACGTTTTTCTCTTGATTTTGATTTCCAAGAGCACAATTCTCCCTCGCGTTCAGAGGCTATATCTCCACTTCTATTTACTTTTTTACAGTCGGGTTTATATCAAATTCAAGGCAATGAATCGGGGATCAATAATATCAAATAAAATGGATTTCAAAACTCGCGACTAAGTCTCTCCTTTCGACGTGACGCATCACAAATGGGCATTGGTCTGAATAGAAATGCGTAAATTTGACCAAATTATTTCTGGATTAAGATTCTAATGCGTTCATAAATGCAGTCTCTCAATACGTCCAACACGTGTTTGCCTCGTCCGTTGGTATCTAGGTAGATAAAAATAAATGACCGTTCCCACTTTGCAAACCCCGTTTAGAAGGGAACCGCTTCAAACAATCCAAATGCGAATACTATTGTCAGAAAATTAAGCTGCGTCGCCTGGTTTTTCAATTTTTGGACTACGGGCCCTTTTTTTTAAATATATTATAGTCATGTTAGCCATAACAAAGCAATTTAATTTTTTTTTTTTAATAACTGACCCGGATCTGTATTAAAATGATTACAGCGCGATGATTGAAATACGATTTAGATAAATATTTTTATCCGATTAATTATCTAAAATATCACTATTAATTGTTATGCATTCAATTTAGTAAAGATGGTATCTCACTTTCAGAGACGTCTCCGATAATTTTTCCGTCACGGAGATATGTCGGAGACGTCTCCTCGACGGCAAAAAAAGTCATAGATTAAGCATGTTCGATTGCCCGCGACACATGATCATACGTCGCGGAGACTCCTGAAACGTCGCGGAGACGTCTCCACGACTGTCTAAAATCGTCTCAATCTATCTCATGACAAGTGATATACAATCATAAGAATAAAAACTACCTACCAGATTTCCAGAGCTGGATGGGATGTAACTGGATGTCGGATCCGTGCAGAGTGACAACATGGACCTTGGTCTAGCAGATTATATACAGTGGCCAGTGGTGGATCCAGGGGCACAAGAGGCGTGCGCCCCACTTTTTTTTTTCTTCTCTTTCTTCATAACCATTCATTGATGAACGTACATGTTGATAATAACAGTAGGCCTATAGGACAATTTCGGCTGCGTCTTTCTCTTTTAAAAATTGTTGGGCTGCCCCCCTCCCATTTTCGAATTCCCTTTCCGCTTGCTGTATGTATGTTGTTTTAATTTAAACAAAATGTGACGTCACATATTTTGCGAATGTCGTACCAGTACTATATACCAGTAGGTTTATCGCGCGTAGCACTGCAATCTCCTGGTTCTGCTTCATGTTGTTCGTTAACTTCACGTAGATGCTAATCAAATATCTTTGGGCAAACAATTCAAGTTTTTGAACATGACATTCATTATTTTTTGCACCATTATCGGACTTTAGAATACGCTAGAAGGTTTTTATAGTATCATTTAATTTCAACATTCAACTTAAGTTTTAAAAAATTCAACAACTCATGTTAGAATGTAAATATCGGTACCCCACTGCAGAAAAAAAAAAATGTTCATTACATATCTTGACACGTTTGTTATTAATCTCTTATCACTGGACTTTATCTCTTTTAATATCATATCATTTCATGTTAGAATTATAGTTATGTATTTGATCATACCCGAAATGATCTTGAATAATGTGTAAGGTAAGCCCTGTGTGCGACCGGTAATGTCGCAGCGATGCATTATATCGCAGAAGTGATTCTTCAAAGTGTTAGGTCAAAGCAACGCATAATATCGCAACTTTTTTTTTCACCCATGCCCTAAAGCATGTTATTACACATAATAGGTCACTTTTGGCGATACATTAAAACTATGTACATGTATTAATACTCTTGCAGATGTATTCTACATCACCCGTTTAAACGGAGAAAAGGAGTGCAATATTTATAAAATATTGTCTGGCTGAGAGTTGAGGGAGATACCGCAGATATTTCCCAAACAAGTCTCATATTGCCACGAGTCGAAGACAATAATGTTACATTATTGAACTCTGCGATGCTATTATTCAACTAATTTTTGTGAGATTCTCCTTTCATATTGGATCAGGCAGATTTGATACAGGTGAGTCTTTTTTTTTTTTCTTTTTTTTTTTTAGCCAAGGCATTCGTGGCTTTTATTTCCCAGAATGCGCCAAACGAGTCTGAAATACAAGGAAAAGAGAAAAAAGAGAGAGAAGAAGAAAAAAAAAACATTATGGAGGGAAAAAAAGGGGGTCAAAAAAGAAAAAAGAAGAGAAAAAGAAAGAAAAAAAGAAGAAGACAGAGAAAAAGATAACAAAAGAAAAAAAGAGAAAGAAAAGAGCAGAAAAGAATAAAATAAAAAAGACAAGAAAAAAAAATGAAATAAAGGCAGTGCCAAAAATAGTCATAATCTGACTGCTTGCAAAATAATAACAACAGAAGAAGAAGAAGAAGGCATGGTCGCAGACCGTTTTTAGCTAGGTGTTTGGGCAGGGGCGGATCCCTTGGGGGAAAGGGACCCATTCAAATCATGCGAGCGGATTTCGATTAGCATATCCGAAGGGAGCGGGTCCCATCTGCAATAAGGTTTTATTGAAATAATAATGACGGTTCATACGTTAGGAATTATTAATCTAAGATCCTTAGATAGACGATAATCATTTTTTTTTCCTTCATTATTTTAATTTCTGAGGAGGCAAAGGCCTTTGCCCCTCCCTTTATTCTTCTTCTTATTTTTTAATAATGTTTTTTGTTCCACAAAATTAAACTTTTGATCCAAATGCAAATTGAAAAAAAGCAAAACATATTCACCTCCAAATTTTCGAACTGAACATTTCAGTCTTCTTCAGGGAAAATGACCCGTCTAATCACCAACGCCGGAAGTGACGTAGCGGCCGAAGAATATATATTTTTTTGTTCTTTCTCTTTTTCACTTCTTTCTCTCATTTTTCACTTCCCCTTGTTGCTCTATAAGTTTATTAGAGAGGAGATACAAGCTTTTTGCCCCCAGGTTAACAACTTTTTTGGACATTTTTTTTTTCAATGCTGGGAGGAGTTAGTAACAACCTGTAAATCAAGGCCCCTTTTTGCTCTTTTATTTTCTGCTCCATTAGTTCTTTATTCTTTCTTTCTTCCTTTTCTTTTCTTTGTTATTATTTAACTTTCATTCCTGCTCTGGTCTCTCTCTCTCTCTCTCTATTGCTGGGTGGTGGTGGTGGGGGTAGTCGGGCAACAGTCTGGAGTACAAGCCTGTTTGGTACCTACTTACACTAATGCAGGGTCAATTCAAAAAGTGACATTTTGTTTAACAAAATGTATTTTATTTGAAATATGTACTCGCAATAACTATCACATACAGTGAAAAACCACAACAACATATTTTTGACATTATTTGAAAATATACAAACAAATTACAGGCTAGATTGTATGACACTAGAAGGAGGGATGGAAGTTGCAAAAAAGAATAGAATTCTAATTACATTGAATTCCAATGAAACCGGTAATGGTTTTGATGACACCCTATATCGTGTAATTCAATATCGTCATCTGTACAAAATTTTGCAAAGAGAATGACGATATTCTGTTTGGTATTTAACTTTGATAGCTTATTTTGTCATAGTGAAAAGCAAAAAGAAAGTTTTCTACGCAAATAAAAATGTAGTAGTGATGCAATGTCCCAAAAGAAAATGAGTACGTTGAGAGATCGAATAATTGTTATAGTCAATATCACTCAAAGGGATCGTATAACAAGAGAATCAATTCCAAATCTAATATAAGAATAGATTTCAATCTTGAATTTATTATACGTTCATTCAGAAGATCGCCCAAAGATTTAATCGATGAAAAACATTAAAGCATAACATTGAATATTAAATGACATTCATAATTCGTTTACGATGAACATATTCAAAACATATATTATTTTATTATTTTATTATTATTATAATTACACAATTCTGTCTGTGACAGTCAGAATAAGAGTTCACAATTTGAGATCATCTCTGCTTGTGTTTTCGCCTCAATATTATTTACACGATTGTTTATGTATTTCATCGTGTAAATAAAGTTTTGTAATAGAAACAAAGTTTTGTAATAGATACAAAAGAACAAAGTCGTTATTTTTTCATTAAACGTTGATATAAACGGATAATACTGAAACTGGATGATGAGGACGCATACCCCAAAATCTTGTAGCTTTATTTTTTAAAGAATAATCATCATTGGTAAGAATAGAATATAAACATCATGATTATTATAAAATCGTTATATTCTTGATATATGAGTCATGCGTTAAAAGTATAAATGTAATATTTTTACATCAAATTCCGGAAATTGTTTTCAACAACTTCAATTCCTTAAAATGACGACATATCAAAACAAAAGCGAGCAATTATTAAAACAAAAGTAGCTCAGGTATACCGCGACACGGTGTGTGTGCATATTGTATTCTCTAAAGTCCGGATGATACTGCCTCGGTCAAAATAAAGCATTATCTGCGCGGCAGAAAGATTTCAGCTGTAGTTTTTAAATTAGAAAGAACCTTGAATTCACTGTCACTTTTCACACAGTCATGATCTAACAGTGTACTTAAATTGATATCATGCAAATGAAATCAGGTTTATAAGAAAATCACCGTCTTATAATTCAGAGAGTATACCATATTAGTACGAAATGTAAATTGACCACCATATAACGTTATACGAAACTTTCAGAACTCATAGTTTTCATTTTAAACGAATATGCCAATACCTGCAATCTGCATTTACCGAGCTCAATGAAGCGACCACATGTTATGCACCGAGACATATTATACCTAATTTCATTTTAAATGAATCTGATGACAGTTACAATCTAAATTTAGGGCAATGAAATACAGTGGCGACGACATAAACATAATTATACGATGAGGATCATTCTTAAATTCCGCCGAAACACACATACTAAATTTTCATTTTAAATGAGTCCGATGATAGTTACAATCTGCATTTACGGCGTTCAAAATGGCGACGACATAACATATAGATAGGAATCATTCTTAAATTCCACCGAAACACACGTACTTAATTCCTGATATTCGTCCATTCCATACTTTGACCTCCCTACCCAATCCTGATTCCTTGATACCTCCGAAGGCTGATATATCTGGTGGACGATGAGGCCTTCATTCACACCAACCATACCCACTTCAAGCTTCTCAGCAACACGCCAGATTTGGCCGATGTCATTGGAATAGAAGCTATCCTGCGAGTCCAACACGGGTGCTGTTGGCGATCGCTAGGACTTCAGCTTCGGTGTTAAACCTGTATAGGAAGAGATCAGCATGAGTAGATTAGTTATCAGAACACTTGGGCCATAAAAAAATAATAATATTCCAAGTCCATCATACATGTGCTTACTATCCATGTCAAAGAAAAATACAAAGGTGTCGTTCATCACCGAGACGTCTACGTGATTAGTCTCAAACTAGTCTCAAACCCGTATCATGTAAAGAAAGATACCCCCATCTTATTCATACCCCGCCTACATCAGGAATGCAAACAGTACACTAATGCACCCTTCAACTATGACCTTTAAGGTGTATCTAATCGAGACTCAGAGACGTCTGTGCCACACAAAAAAAAAAAAAAAAAAAAAAAACTCCCATAGATATTAAAATAAGAGATGTCGCGACTAATTTCAAAACCATCTCAAACTGTTCCCAAATTCGTCTCAAAACCCGTCTCATGGTGAGCTAAAAATGTTTTTATTTGATGTAATAATACAAGAAACTTGTTAGTACCCTAAATCTATATACTCACTTAATAACTGGAGCAAGAGGTCCAAATGTTCTTCACTACAAACTAGAGCATCAGTAGGTACATCGCGGATAACTGTGGCTCGTAGAAACTTCCTCCTAAAGAATGACGTTTGCCTCCTACAAGAACTTCTCTACGATAGGCTACGACAACGACTTGCTTCCACGCAAACAATAGACTAACAATAGCTGGTATCCGATAATACAATAGCCTCGACCTTCGAGCATCTCGTGGCTCGACTTCTCTTGTCGCAGCTTAAAATCAACCAACATATGAACTTGCGCACTGTTGCGATCCTTGCGACTGACACAGGCGATCGAGTGTTTTCTACCTGATGGCGGCCTGTCGCCTTTAGGTTCGTGATAGTCCTCTCAGTCGCGCATTATAATTTGGGTCGTGAGTGATTTTTGAAAATTTCAAAAAATTAGCGGCGACTGTACAGTATGTGAATGGGAGGCCGATCCTGATTTTGGTGAATGTAGGTGGCGACAAAGGTCGTAGCGGCTTAAATTTCAGTGGCCTTTCGGTGCAGCGATGCGTGTACGTACGCTGGAGCGCGACAACCTACAACTGACCGCCGTTCCGCTCTGCTAAACATGTTCTATCTGGCGACAATCTACGATAACACTTTGTCGCGACAAGAGAGAGACAGGCTACGGTCATTAACGTCAAACCCAACTGACGCCGGCTATTGTTTAACTTGTTGAGAAACCAGCGGCGAACAGAATTTTGCTACGTATTTGTTGGCGAACAGACGCGATAATTCACGATCTGATAGGCGATTGGACCTGCCCATGGTGGCGATGGATCGTTGTGGCGACAAAACCTGCGAACTACTTTTTAGTACCATCGCCACCATGCGCAGGTCCAATCGCCTATAAGATCGTGAATTATCGCGTCTGTCGCCAACAAATACGTAGTAAAATTCTGTTCGCCGCTGGTTTCTCAACAAGTTAAACAATAGCCGGCGTCAGTAAGGCTGACGTCAATGACCGTAGCCTGTTTTCTCTTGTCGCCACAAGGTTAGTATCGTAGATTGTCGCCAGATAGAACATGTTTAGCACATCGGAACAGCGGCCAGTTGTGGGTTGCCGCCCTCCGACGTACGTTGCACGCATCGCTGAACCGAACTGCCAGTGAAATTTAAGCCGCTACGGCCTTTGTCGCCACCTACATTCACCAAAATCAGGATCGGCCTCCCATTCAGATACTGTACAGTCGCCGCTAATTTTTGAAATTTTCAAAAATCACTCACGACCCAAATTATAATACGCGACTGAGAGGACTATCACGAACCTAAAGGCGACGGGCCGCAATCAGGTAGAAAACACTCGATCGCCTGTGTCAGTCGCAAGGATCGCCACAGAGCGCAAATTCATATTTTGGTTGATTTTAAGCTGCGACGAAAGAAGTCGAGCCGCGAGATGCGCGAAGGTCAAGGTTATTGTATTTTCGGATTCCAGCTATTGTTAGCCTATTGTTTGCGTGGAAGCAAGTCGTTGTCGTAGCTTATCGTAGACAGAGTCGTAGATACGTATATGATCTTCGGTCACCTACGATTCTGACACGATTCTAGCAGGTTCTAACATGCATAGGTTGTCGCCACAACGATCGCCTCCTGTGGGACAGGCCCTTTACACAATCATGAGAGAAATCTCATAACTGTTTTGGGGGAAAATGACAAATGTGATACGTCTTGTCGAAATGAGAGAGAAGTCGCAGATCAAAGATCCGAGTAAATCGACAAACTAATAAAAAAGTCAAAATTTTGAGGAAATTTTTTTTTTTTGATTTTTCTGGTTCTACCATGCTCATCTTTGCTCTTGTTAAAAAATGAGTGAAAATGGTAACGGAAAAGTGGTAAAAAAGCAGTTTTTCGGCGTAGTGTTTTTTTCGCGTCCATAATTTTTTTTTTGCGGACATACAAGCGAACGTCCACGCTCATTTCCTCTCCGTTTAGCTCCCCGTTAGGCCAAGCATGGCTTTGTCATGTTTGATGTGTGATTTCAACTGGATTTTTGTTTTCGTTTTTGTGAGCGAATAGCGACTAAACTCTCTTTAGCTGCACTGCAGATTTGGTGCGATGCAACAACCTGCTGTGAATAAAAGCTGTTTCACCGGATGCCGGAGCACGCAAACGAATGTCAAATCTAACAATCGGGTGGAGAAGAGGGGGGGGGGTTATGTGGGAAAACTAACTAATATGCTTGACTAGCTATCTGGATCCAAATGAATGTTAATTTCAGCATTTTATTTTTAAGGGCCGCGATATCTGTTGTCCTGATGGGAAATTAAAACCTCCCTATTAACAAATTTGGTTCCATCAGGGAAACATAGAGCATACAAATAGGTGACGTGATAATACTTCTGATACAAGTATTTTAGGTTAAAGTCTTCTGCGTTTTATTTTACAAAGTAAGTGTCTAAGAAAGTAGCGTTTACTAAACACGACAAACAAAATACGATTACTCTTAAAATAATTCATTTCTAAAAATTATTAATACTTCTTATTACTGGTAACAAGTTTGATTCAATAAAGACGAGATCGAGCAAATCATTTACGTTTTATTTTTTCATTGTCTTAAGCTAACCTAACCACTCATTAAACGTGATCAGAAGAATTCTAAATACATTTGTGAGGGCGCAAATATTATTAAAACATTTTTGGAGGCTTATCTCTATCATACTTATTCAAAGAATATAAACAAATGCATAAGCCCCTGTACAAGAATAATTTAGTCTATAGACCATTTTATGTTCAAAATTTCAACAGAGTGCAGATCAAAATGACTCGCTTTATTATGAGTAAGAGTATACGCGATTTACATTCAAAGAACGCACGCAACATCGGAATAAAACCCCCAAAAGGTTTTAAATAGTTTGTTCTAACTAATTTAGCGCCAGGATTGGTAAACACTTTTCTTAAAAGAGCGGACTTTTTCTTAAAACATTAGAAAGAGCATGTCTTTGACGTTTTTATTTATTTGACGAAGATATAAAACAACTAACCAAATTTAGTTTCTTTTTTTGAGAAGATTGAATGTTATTTAAGCAACATCGCTTGCTGCGTTTGCCTCGATCATGCGTGACGGACGAGTATTATTCTCTGTATACCTGAATGCAGCCTCCTCATTGGTCAATCGTTTCACCTTTGTAACAAGTGGTTGCTAGGGCATTTCGGTGAGTTAGAGCGGTGACAAAATGGTCTTATTTTTTTCTGGCTCGGAGTCAAACGGAAGTCAAACTTCGCAGACGTTTTTCTCTTGATTTTGATTTCAAGAGCACAATTCTCCTCGCGTTCAGAGGCTAATATCTCACTTCTATTTACTTTTTACAGTCGCGGTTATATATCAAATTCAAGCAATGAATCGGGGATCAATAATATCAAATAAAATGGATTTCAAAACTCGCGACTAGTCTCTCCTTTCGACGTGACGCATCACAAATGGGCATTGGTCTGAATAGAAATGCGTAAATTTGACCAAATTATTTCTGGATTAAGATTCTAATGCGTTCATAAATGCAGTCCTCAATACGTCCAACACGTGTTTGCCTCGTCCGTTGGTATCTAGGTAGATAAAAATGAAAATGACCGTTCCCACTTTGCAAACCCCGTTTTAGAAGGGAACCGCTTCAAACAATCCAAATGCGAATACTATTGTCAGAAAATTTAAGCTGCGTCGCCTGGTTTTTCAATTTTTTGGACTACGGGCCCCCTTTTTTTTAAATATATTATAGTCATGTTAGCCATAACAAAGCAATTTAATTTTTTTTTTTTAATAACTGACCCGGATCTGTATTAAAATGATTACAGCGCGATGATTGAAATACGATTTAGATAAATACTGTTTATCCGATTAATTATCTTAAAATATCACTATTAATTGTTATGCATTCAATTTAGTAAAGATGGTATCTCACTTTCAGAGACGTCTCCGATAATTTTTCTCGTCACGGAGATATGTCGGAGACGTCTCCTCGACGGCAAAAAAAGTCATAGATTTAAGCATGTTCGATTGCCCGCGACACATGATCATACGTCGCGGAGACTCCTGAAACGTCGCGGAGACGTCTCCACGACTGTCTCAAAATCGTCTCAAATCTATCTCATGACAAGTGATATACAATCATAAGAATAAAAACTACCTACCAGATTTCCAGAGCTGGATGGGATGTAACTGTGATGTCGGATCCGTGCAGAGTGACAACATGGACCTTGGTCTAGCAGATTATATACAGTGGCCAGTGGTGGATCCAGGGGGCACAAGAGGCGTGCGCCCACTTTTTTTTTTCTTCTCTTTCTTCATAACCATTCATTGATGAACGTACATGTTGATAATAACAGTAGGCCTATAGGACAATTTCGGCTGCGTCTTTCTCTTTTAAAAATTGTTGGGCTGCCCCCCTCCCATTTTCGAATTCCCTTTCCGCTGCTGTATGTATGTTGTTTTAATTTAAACAAAATGTGACGTCACATATTTTGCGAAGTCGTACCAGTACTATATACCAGTAGGTTTATCGCGCGGTAGCACTGCAATCTCCTGGTTCTGCTCATGTTGTTCGTTAACTTCACGTAGGATGCTAATCAAATATCTTTGGCAAACAATTCAAAGTTTTTGAACATGACATTTCATTATTTTTTGCACCATTATCGGACTTTAGAATACGCTAGAAGGTTTTTATAGTATCATTTAATTTCCAACCATTCAAACTTAAGTTTAAAAATTCAACAACTCATGTTAGAATGTAAATATCGGTACCCCACTGCAGAAAAAAAAAATGTTCATTACATATCTTGACACGTTTGTTATTAATCTCTTATCACTGGACTTTATCTCTTTTAATATCATATCATTTCATGTTAGAATTATAGTTATGTATTTGATCATACCCGAAATGATCTTGAATAATGTGTAAGGTAAGCCCTGTGTGCGACCGGTAATGTCGCAGCGATGCATTATATCGCAGAAAGTGATTCTTCAAAGTGTTAGGTCAAAGCCAACGCATAATATCGCAACTTTTTTTTTTCACCCATGCCCTAAAGCATGTTATTACACATAATAGGTCACTTTTGCGATACATTAAAACTATGTACATGTATTAATACTCTTGCAGATGTATTCTACATCACCCGTTTAAACGGAGAAAAGGAGTGCAATATTTATAAAATATTGTCTGGCCTTGAGAGTTGAGGGAGATACCGCAGATATTTCCCAAACAAGTCTCATATTGCCACGAGTCGAAGACAATAATGTTACATTATTGAACTCTGCGATGCTATTATTCAACTAATTTTTGTGAGATTCTCCTTTTCATATTGGATCAGGCAGATTTGATACAGGTGAGTCTTTTTTTTTTTTTCTTTTTTTTTTTTTAGCCAAGGCATTCGTGGCTTTTATTTCCCAGAATGCGCCAAACGAGTCTGAATACAAGGAAAAGAGAAAAAAAAGAGAGAAGAAGAAGAAAAAAAAACATTATGGAGGGAAAAAAAGGGGGTCAAAAAAAGAAGAAGAGAAAACAAAGAAAGAAAAAAAAAAGAAAGACAAGAGAAAAAGATAACAAAAGAAAAAAAAAAGAGAAAGAAAAGAGCAGAAAAGAATAAAATAACAAAAGAACAAGAAAAAAAAAATGAAAATAAAGGCAGTGCCAAAAATAGTCATAATCTGACTGCTTGCCAAAATAATAACAACAGAAGAAGAAGAAGAAGGCATGGTCGGCAGACCGTTTTTAGCTAGGTGTTTGGGGCAGGGGCGGATCCCTTGGGGAAAGGGGACCCATTCAAATCATGCGAGCGGATTTCGATTAGCATATACCAGAAGGGAGCGGGTCCCATCTGACAATAAGGTTTTATTGAATAATAATGACGGTTCATACGTTAGGAATTATTAATCTAAGATCCATAGATAGACGATAATCATTTTTTTTTCCTTCATTATTTTAATTCTCGAGGAGGCAAAGGCCCTTTGCCCCTCCCCTTTATTCTTCTTCTTATTTTTTTAATAATGTTTTTTGTTCCACAAAATTAAACTTTTGATCCAAATGCAAATTGAAAAAAAGCAAAACATATTCACCTCCAAATTTTCGACTGAACATTTCAGTCTTCTTCAGGGAAATGACCCGTCTAATCACCAACGCCGGAAGTGACGTAGCGGCGAAGAATATATATTTTTTGTTCTTTCTCTTTTTCACTTTCTTTCTCTCATTTTTCACTTCCCCTTGTTGCTCTATAAGTTTATTAGAGAGGAGATACAAGCTTTTTGGCCCCCAGGTTAACAACTTTTTTGGACATTTTTTTTTTCAATGCTGGGAGGAGTTAGTAACAACCTGTAAATCAAGGCCCCTTTTTGCTCTTTTATTTTCTGCTCCACCTTAGTTCTTTATTCTTTCTTTCTTCCCTTTTCTTTTCTTTGTTATTATTTAACTTTCATTCCTGCTCTGGGTCTCTCTCTCTCTCTCTCTATTGCTGGGGTGGTGGTGGTGGGGGTAGTCGGGCAACAGTCTGGAGTACAAGGCTGTTTGGTACCTACTTACACTAATGCAGGGTCAATTCAAAAGTGACATTTTGTTAACAAAATGTATTTTATTTCGAAATATGTACTCGCAATAACTATCACATACAGTGGAAAACCACAACAACATATTTTTGACATTATTTGAAAAATATACAAACAAATTACAGGCTAGATTGTATGACACTAGAAGAGGGATGGAAGTTGCAAAAAAGAATAGAATTCTAATTACATTGAATTCCAATGAAACCGGTAATGGTTTTGATGACACCCTATATCGTGTACATTCAATATCGTCATCTGTACAAAATTTTGCAAAGAGAATGACGATATTCTGTTTAGGTATTTAACTTTGATAGCTTATTTGTCATAGTGAAAAGCAAAAAGAAAGTTTTTCTACGCAAATAAAAATGTAGTAGTGATGCAATGTCCCAAAAGAAAATGAGTACGTTGAGAGATCGAATAATTGTTATAGTCAATATCACTCAAAGGGATCGTATAACAAGAGAAATCATTCCAAATCTAATATAAGAATAGATTTCAATCTTGATTTATTTATACGTTCATTCAGAAAGATCGCCCAAAGATTAATCGATGAAAAACATTAAAGCATAACATTGAATATTAAATGACATTCATAATTCGTTTACGATGAACATATTCAAACATATATTATTTTATTATTATTATTATTATAATTACACAATTCTGTCTGTGACAGTCAGAATAAGAGTTCACAATTTGAGATCATCTCTGCTTGTGTTTTCGCCTCAATATTATTTACACGATTGTTTTATGTATTTCATCGTGTAAATAAAGTTTTGTAATAGAAACAAAGTTTTGTAATAGATACAAAAGAACAAAGTCGTTATTTTTTCATTAAACGTTGATATAAACGGATAATACTGAAACTGGATGATGAGGACGCATACCCCAAAATCTTGTAGCTTTATTTTTTAAAGAATAATCATCATGGTAGAATAGAATATAAACATCATGATTATTATAAAATCGTTATATTCTTGATATATGAGTCATGCGTTAAAAGGTATAAATGTAATATTTTTACATCAAATTCCGGAAATTGTTTTCAACAACTTCAATTCCTTAAAATGACGACATATCAAAACAAAAGCAGCAATTATTAAAACAAAAAGTAGCTCAGGTATACCGCGACACGGTGTGTGTGCATATTGTATTCTCTAAAGTCCGGATGATACTGCCTCGGTCAAAATAAAGCATTATCTGCGCGGCAGAAAGATTTCAGCTGTAGTTTTTAAATTAGAAAGAACCTTGAATTCACTGTCACTTTTCACACAGTCATGATCTAACAGTGTACTTAAATTGATATCATGCAAATGAAATCAGGTTTATAAGAAAATCACCGTCTTATAATTCAGAGAGTATACCATATTAGTACGAAATGTAAATTGACACCATATACGTTATACGAAACTTTCAGAACTCATAGTTTTCATTTTAAACGAATATGCCAATACCTGCAATCTGCATTTACCGAGCTCAATGAAGCGACCACATGTTATGCACCGAGACATATTATACCTAATTTCATTTTAAATGAATCTGATGACAGTTACAATCTAAATTTAGGGCAATGAAATACAGTGGCGACGACATAACATAATTATACGATGAGGATCATTCTTAAATTCCGCCGAAACACACATACTAAATTTTCATTTTAAATGAGTCCGATGATAGTTACAATCTGCATTTACGGCGTTCAAAATGGCGACGACATAACATATAGATAGGAATCATTCTTAAATTCCACCGAAACACACGTACTTAATTTCCTGATATTCGTCCATTCCATACTTTGACCCCTCCCTACCCAATCCTGATTCCTTGATACCTCCGAAGGCTGATATATCTGTGGAGATGAGGCCTTCATTCACACCAACCATACCCACTTCAAGCTTCTCAGCAACACGCCAGATTTGGCCGATGTCATTGGAATAGAAGTATCCTGCGAGTCCAACACGGGTGCTGTTGGCGATCGCTAGGACTTCAGCTTCGGTGTTAAACCTGTATAGGAAGAGATCAGCATGAGTAGATTAGTTATCAGAACACTTGGGCCTAAAAAAAATAATAATATTCCAAGTCCATCATACATGTAGCTTACTTATCCATGTCAAAGAAAAATACAAAGGTGTCGTTCATCACCGAGACGTCTACGTGATTAGTCTCAAACTAGTCTCAAACCCGTATCATGTAAAGAAAGATACCCCCATCTTATTCATACCCCTGCTACATCAGGAATGCAAACAGTACACTAATGCACCCTTCAACTATGACCTTTAAGGTGGTATCTAATCGAGACTCAGAGACGTCTGTGCCACACAAAAAAAAAAAAAAAAAAAAAAAAAAACTCCCATAGATATTAAAATAAGAGATGTCGCGACTAATTTCAAAACCATCTCAAACTGTTCCCAAATTCGTCTCAAACCCGTCTCATGGTGAGCTAAAAATGTTTTATTTGATGTAATAATACAAGAAACTTGTTAGATACCCTAAATCTATATACTCACTTAATAACTGGAGCAAGAGGTCCAAATGTTTCTTCACTACAAACTAGAGCATCAGTAGGTACATCGCGGATAACTGTTGGCTCGTAGAAACTTCCTCCTAAAGAATGACGTTTGCCTCCTACAAGAACCTTCCCACCATGTGACACTGCGTCTTGTACATGATGCTCAACCTTCAAACAACCATATGAAATATTTCATTTAAACAACATCCTAGAGCATGTTGTTTGCATCCGACAACAACATTTCTACCATGTGACATTGTGTCTTGTATATGATGATGTCTCCGAGCTACGTATCCACAATCCTTTGGTGTTCGTCATCTGCTTCCAGATTTCACTTGGGGCATTTCATCAACATTCTGAGTTATCATGGTTATCAGATCTGACATCTTTACTTGAATTTGATTGCCTGAGAAGCATTGTTACTATGGTAACTGTCAGATAAAACAGGACTTGTCAGACAATTCCTTTTATTTCATGAAACGTCTCCACGTCTTTGGAACTCTCTTACGTATCCAACTTCGGAATTTGAACAACATTGATACCTTCAAATCTGAACTCCAAACCGATCTATTTCGGCAAATGAATAATGTAGTACATTTTGAGGGAGCCAGGTGCCTTTAGATGTTTTGGCAGATAAATGGTGCTATATCAGTGCTGTTCTTATCATCATCGTCATCATCATCATCATCATCATCATCATTATCATCATCATCACGCTCAACAATTGATCAATATTTCTCAACCATAGAGCATGTCGTTTAACCCCGACAAGAACTACATGACCATTTTTCTGTTGGTCAACGCAAAAGAAAATCGTGTAAAATCATTCAGGTAAAGATATAAAAATCCTTACAATTTGGGTCTTCATAGAAGGTTCATGCATCCAGCGCATAATCATTTAACCCTAAAAGGGCCGGGGGGGGGGGGGGCCTAATCAGCCCCCCCCCCCTCGACATTTCGCGCGGTCATGTCGCTGAAAAAAAAATTCGCGCTCCGCACATTTATGACTTTTTTCTCTAACATCTTACGCAACTTTTAAAACCATTTTGAAAAAAATTGAGCGTACGGTTCGGAAGTTGCGCAACATTATGTAATGCTGCGCAGACTCAAAAACCAGACATTTTCTGTATTTGTGTACAAAACATATGGGAAATGGCTTTTCATGCTAAAATCACATTTCTGTATTTAAAATATGGTTATTAGCCATTGTTTTATTTGATATTGCTGTAATCATTAGAGATAATCAATGACCAAAGTATTCCGAACAAAAAAGCAATAAAATACATAAGTCGAAAAACAAAGAAATACATAAGAAATTCCCAAAACAATAAAATACATAAGAAATTGAATTAGATACCGGAATTTTTTTCATGTACAATTGTTAGGAATGCTACAAAGAATATTTACACCAAGAATTAGCATTCTAGGAGCCTTATTTTAATAATTTAGAGCAAAAAGTATGATTTCATGCATAAATTAACATAATTAATTAATATAAATTAAAAAGACATTATTTTGGAAAAAACGAACTATACAGTCTAGTAGATTACATCGCACACTACTATCGTGCAAATTTTCGCGGCGATCGCGCGATCGGCGGCCGAGATCTGAAGGGGGGGGCCTAATGAGCCCCCCCCCCCCCCGGCTGTGAGATGGCAAAAATAACCCGGCCTTTTTAGGGTTAACGATTGTAATTTCAAAAACTCTTTTAAGAATATATATTCAATTCTATTGTAGGCCTTCACAATTATTTTTCTATACAAAAATGAAAAATTTTATTTCTAGATTTGCGCAATCTACCTTATCCACTCCTTTCACGTTGATAAGTGGACCTTGTGTTGTTTTAGAATCCATGCCGTCACCAATTACCAATTTCTCTACCTCAGCCGTTAACTTCTGACAGAACTCATCATACACGCCCTCTTGGACAAAAATCCGGTTGGCACATACGCATGTCTAAATAAGGTGAAAAGAAGTTATTAATTAGTAATGATTCGGGAAACGAACACATGAGGAAATTGATAGTGGAGAAACTTAGCTAGCTTTTCTAATGCAAGACGACTGGAAATCCATGAAAAGCAACAACTAAATAAATTTACAGATTTCTATTCACAATACACAAATTGACTTTTGTTAAACAACTGTGGTTAAAAATATAATCCTCTTCAAACGTACACTTTGTTTGACTTAATAAACGCTATATTGCAGCTCGGTCAAGAATATTCATAAAATCTAATCTTTGAACCAACCAGTGGGGAGGATCTCAGTGCAATAGGTAAAGCTAGTCGGGTATTAAAAAAATATTGCTGCCCGGGCACTGCACTGCTCTTATTTTGGGCATCGCCCGATCGCCGCTTAAGTTAAGTTTTGGCGCAGAGTAAAATTTTGGACGCGCCTGCTCACTTGTCACTCACTGCCCAAAATGCGTCCGATGACCTGCAAGTGACCACCCGGGCATCGGCCAAAACTAGCCGATGAGCAATATAGGCAAGAATAAAAAAAAAAATCATTCGCCGCCGGGAGTTCTGTCGGTCAACGGTTAAAAACTAATCAGATTCAGGGTGGTTTTTCGGCACCCGGTTCACAAAAAATCAGGCGTTATAGTTGGGCCACGATACTTTACTATTCGATTCTTCAACGGTCGCCGAACGATGTCCAGATTTTTAGCAGCGTTCGAGCAGGTTATAAATCAGTCGGTCCGCCGTTCGGCTTTAGTGACCATAGCTTAATATAACTCATTATCGGGAGGGATTGTGTCCGAATGTATATTTATTGAGGATCATGATAACAAGTGTAAGCAATGAAATTGAAATGATACTGATTACATCAGGAAAATTAATTTTTTCATACGTACCTGTCCCGATCCACGGAACTTGCAGACCATGGCACCCGCTACGGCAGCGTCCACATCAGCAGAATTGAACACGATAAATGGGGCGTTACCACCCAGCTCCATGGAAACACGTTTGACTGTATCTGCTGACTGCTTTAGCAGGATCTGAAATAAATTCAATATTCAATACATCAAGAATATCTTTTTGCCTTAATTCAAATAAAAATAGATCTGATGTAAACACATTAGTGATTCGCTAGGATTTCATACACTGGGTGTCCACCAATTATAGAACTTTTTAATTGCGCAGATTTAAGGAAATTCGTGTCCCTGGTTTGAGGATCAAATCAAGTCAAGCAGGCCAACTGCTGTGAAGGAGGGCGTCTAAATTTGCTAATATTTTTATTGAGTTTTGGCACCCGCTATCGTCACTGTGCGCCACGGGCGTAAATCCCGGGGGGATGGGGGGGATACACCCCCCCCCCAGATTTTGAGGAGGGGGGGGGGTGGCCTGTACAAACATCCCCCCCCCAAGTTTTCAAGAAAGAAATGGGAAAAAAAACACTAGATAATTGTGTTCTTGGTTAAAATAGCGCTCTTAATACTAAAAAAATGCCTCTTTTTTTTACTCCAAAAACCCCACAAATTTTTCTGCTCGGTCGGCACTAAGTAACAAACAGTAACCTAAGTATAAAAAGGTTGGATCCAGTAAATCTGATTGATACACGTCTGTCAAAACCCAATACACCCCCTCTCCTCGTCTGGGGACAAACCTGAAGAAAGGGTGTTGTTGACAATCAAAAACATTAATGTAGTTGTGTGCGGGCTAGGTTGGTGGAGGGCCTAATTTTAAAATTAAAATTTTCATAGCAAAGATTGTGGATTTTTAACAAAGCATGTAAAATGTATATCTAAATGGATACGCATTTACTTTCTGCTCGCGCTTCGCTCTCGCTGATACTAAATAGTATTTATAATCTCCAAGTTTTAGCTTAAACATTTGGGCTCGCGCTTCGCGCTCGCATTACTTTTTCCATTACTAAAATGTACAGGAATCAAGGCAAGGCAGTTATATTTTTTAAAGCATACTTCAAAAGACAATTGCTTGCACCCCCTCCCTCTTCGATATATTTCTCTTTAGTCTTATATTTTGCCTCTGACTAAGGTGTCTCCTTTTTTTTTATAGAAAAGTGCCTTTTTTCCGATAGAGCCCACTTTAATCGTTACGCCGCCTCTACTTGTGGTTTTTTGTTGTTGTTGTTGTTGTTTTTTTCTTTTTTTTCTCGCGCTTGCGGTATACTAAGGACTTTAATGCACAATATATTCAATTTCAGGCTGTAAATTTTTCGGCTCGCGCTTCGCGCTTTCGCTGATGTAAAGTAGGAACTACATGCACAATTTCTCAACTTTTACCTTAAATTTTTCGGCTTGCGCTCTCGCGCTCGCATTACTTTTTCAATTACTTTAAATTAAGTTGGATCAAGGGAATCAATATGATTTTTTAAAGCATACATTCAAAGACAAATTTTCTTGGTATCTCCTCGCTCTCCGAATAAATTTCTCTTTAGATCTATATGACTCTGATCTAAAGTGTCCCCCTTTTAAGAAAAAGTGCCCTTTTTATCGAGGCCCCACTTTCAAATCCATTCTGCCTCTACTATATATTTTTGTTTTTCGTTTTTATTATTTTTTTTCGCGCTCGCACATACTATGCACAAAAATATCCAATTTCAGCTTAAAATTTTCGGCTCGCGCTTCGCGCTCGCTGATACTAAATAGGAACTATAATTCATTAATATTTCCAACTTTTAGCTTAAATTTTCGGCTCGCACTTCGCGCTCGCATTAGTTTTTCCATTACTAAAATGAAAAGTAATCAGGGCAGCCATAAGCTAGAAGCATACATTCAAAGACAAATTTTATTCACACCCTAGCCTTCCTCTCAAATCCGCCACTGCCACTGCTATATAGGTATTAATGACGTTCCTTGTGTCACTATAGTGCATGTGTATTAACAAGATCGCGACAAGTTGGCAATTATTTCGCTCATCCACCCCCACCCCCCACTCCTCAAGACGGATTTACGCCGCTGCTGTGCGCCCTTTCTTTATTTTTTGTTCGCCCTGTGTAATCATTCTGCGCCCTTCTTTGTGTTTTTTTTTCAGTCCCTCGGAAAGGCGCATGAAAATAAAAATTGTTAATTTGGTTTGTTTTAAAGTCATAACGAGTTTTATACAGGAAATTCTAAGCAGAGGCAACTTTTGTCGAAAATAAAAAGCAAAACGCTCATGAAAAAATTAAATCAGCACACTTTGTCCGAACTTCATTTCGAAAAAGACATAGGATTTTGATTGAGTTCTATTTCAAATAGATGGTGAATTATGGAAAATAGATTTCGTTTCGTGTGTGAAATTGACAGCAAATGTCGTAGGAGCATCAGTCACACGAACCTTTCCTGTTTGAGTAGAGCCTGTGAAGGATATCTTGGAAACCATAGGGCTCTCACACATGATCCTACCCACGTCTGCAGCATTGGATCGAGAACAAGGGACGACGTTAAATACTCCTGCAGGGAGTCCCGCTTGCGTTGCCAACTAGAACAAAAATAAAAATGAAGAGTCCTTACAAAAATTTACTATCATACACATTCATTGTCCTTCTAGCCCACAAACAACGATTATCTTTATGAGTTCCACGGGGAAGAAATCTAATGATAACTAAAATTATTTAATATATAATATACCCTAAAAAGAATCATCTCAATATTTATGTTTGAAATTAATAACACGAATATATCTTGAAATCACTTCAAAATATATCTTCTTAAATATTGCTAGGGGCCTATTATTTCTCAAATCTCATACTAGTATTCATAATTACTTTTACTTTTTGTATATGAAGCACATTAAATTTGTAATGGTAATGCAATATCGACTAGAAGAATATGCTAATATATTGTGAATCAGGCATACCTCACACAAGGCAAGAGCGGAGAGTGGCGTATCTTCAGCTGGTTTGACGACTACGGTGCACCCAGCAGCAATCGCTGCCGCCGCTTTTCTCGTGATCATTGCACTGGGGAAATTCCACTATAAAATAAGAAAATACAGACATAATAAATAAATACATAAATAAATTTAATTCAATTCAATTCAATACTTAACATAAAATCCACGTAATTAGTTCATGGAATAAGAATTAAAAAAAGGAGTCAAAAATGAAGAAAATAATCGCGGTGGTTAAAATGAGGATTCGTTTGACATTGTGCTTTGGGCTACATTAGTATTGTTTTGAATACCTAAAATGTATAATTATATAGAGATAATCATTAATACAAAATCATTTCGCACTAACGCAAATCAGAAAAAGGGAAAAGGTTAGATGAAAAATATAACTCTACAACTCAAGCCAAGAATTAAATATATGCGTAAAGTTCATCAAATTCGACTATCAAGCTATTAAAACATTGAGTCAATGACATTACAATTTCATTGTTTACATATTGATTCGACAGGAGTATCATACAAATTTTTATCAGCTCGTTGATCGGTTTTCATATTGGTGGCAACCTTGTATAGGCCTATAACCCCCACCAACCCCCCCCCCCGAGAAAATGTAAAGTTAAAGTCAATCTACACTCTGTTGTACATATTTTGAATATTTTAAAACGAAAAACTAGAAAATAGTGATTAGCAATAACAAAATTTGCAATTAGCAAACTTTTTATCGTAGACCTATTGTTTGCACTCGAATATTTACATCTCCATTTCCTTAAATAAATATACTAAAGAGCTATCAATAATGAGTTATGAAACTTTACTATATCCTGAGGTTGATAAGCGATGACCTTTCACATACAGTCATATAGGCATACGTTCGCGCACGTGTCCACTTTTTAAAAGATCCCCCCCCCCCTTGCAAAATTTTGGCCTACGGCTAAAAAAAAACCATCTATCAGATGTTTAAAAAAACAAAATAAAACAAAACAACAACAACAATTAATAGAAAAAGAAGAAAGAATAATAATAAAATAAAAATTAAAAAATGACACCAAACATTCTTCGTTGTCATATCATAAACTAAGAAAATAACAAGGCAATGATAGCAACTCTTTCCTCAATGGAACCCTATGGCTGTCGCATCCGAAACATAGAGAACTACGATCCGTATTACAACGAGCAAAAAAAACAACAATTCGGGGATTTCATAATTTTGTAACTTTCGTTTTTAGTTTTTATACCTTTTCCGCGTCCCGTACGGCACATTACTATTCCATTTGAACTATTATACAGGATTTTTAACGCCTCTCATTGAGAAAAATGATCCTCCTTTGAGTTGCAAATGGCGCACATTCTCACTGTAGCACATTATTATAAGTGATGACTAACAGGCCTTTAAAATGTATTTACATAAGTTCAAGTGGGCTACAAAGTCCTATTTTAGAAGAAAAAAATACCTAAGAACAGACTAGATATTAGTTCCGACAGAGATTCTATTATAGGGAAGTTCCGACAAACACCACCTTGACCTAATTAGAAACACATGTGCAATACATGAGTATTGGTGGTATCTCACTTGTCATGAGACAGTTTTAAGACTATAGTTTGAGCAAGGTTTGAGACTAGTCAAGGAATCATCTGTCTCCTGAATCTCCACGACGTCTCACGATTCACGAGAAAAATTGAACATCGCGGAGACGTCTCTTAGACGTCTGCGAGTCTCGAGATGTCTCCTAGTCTCCGAGACGTACATGTATCCACGAAGTGAGATGCCACCTTTACAGTACTACCAACTCATCATTTACCTCATAGCTAATCCTTTCAGATTGCCACATTAAATTTGTTGCCACCTGCCTAAAAAGAAATGTTTCAGTTTATCGTTTCAAAATATTAAAACGGTTTTTGTGGAATGCGAATACAGGAAATTGTTCTACAGACACGATACCAGCAGAATTTTTTTTAAATCCTTTATTACCAGCATTAAAAAGGCAGTGAATTGTTACGATTGCCGACTACGACAGGAAAAAATTAAAATCGAGACAAAGCTAATTTGAATGAATTTGCAGGTTTGATGATCAGCGCCCTTCTATATACATCAAAAACAAACATAAACCGACGAAGCGTTTTTTTTTAAAATTAGATAACCAATTATGATATCCTTCGGGCATGGTATCATTTGCATTATAAACTTAAGCATAAGCCAGGCATGAGCAGATAATAGAAAATAAACTTTTTGCAAATAAAAAATAACAACGAATGAACTTGCTTTGAGACGTAAAAATACAAAACGTTAAAGTCCTAGACCGGACCGACAAATGAAATAGCCAAATACGAAAACTAATATGCTACATAATGCAACAATTCCATATGTATGCGTTTTTATTGTCCATCTAGAAAGTATTTCATTAAAAAGATGATCGAACCTCAACCAGGCCACCCCTCCCAAATACTTGTAAAATTACCCCCATTTTAATAGTGCGAGTGATGACGTCAAAGGATGTTAATGGAATGTTACAGCAGTCCTGTGGCCAGGCATGATTGAATTTGGCCTTTCATTTCATAACAATAGAATTCTAGCTCACAGGGCGTCTACTGTCCTGACATAGCAATACAAACGTGTTTTCTAAAGGCGAAACGCAATCATGCCTAGCCGCAGGACAGCTGTAGCATTCCATTAACATCCTTTGACGTCATCACCCGCGCCATTAAATTAGGGGTAATTTTACAAGTATTTGGGAGGGGTGGCCTAGTTGAGGTTCGGTCATCTTTTTAATTAAATACTTTCTAGATGAACAATAAAAACGCCTTAATTTGGAATTGTTGTATTATATAGCATATTAGCTTTCGTTTTTCGCTATTTCATTTGTTGGTCCGGTCTGGGACTTTAAGAGGTCCAATTACGCTAATGAATCCTCTACAACAGAATCATAGTTTGTAATCGGGGCTCAGACCATGGATTTCTTTTAAAACCACATAATCGCGGTCATCCCAGATAGCAAGATTACGTTGGGCCAACGTCGGCAATGGTCGTGGTTATTACGTTGGGCGAACGTTATTTCTTGCCGCTGGGCAACGTTGCACAATCTTTTGGTATCAATATGCTGACGTTGGATCAACGTTAAGAGGACCGTCGGCGGCCCAAAAATGCGAACGTTGGTCCAAACATTGGCATAATTATGTCGCGTCAAACGTTGTGCAACGTTTGGCCCACGCAGCTAGAATAACCGTTGCCCAAGCGTATACGCCACTACCATTGCCGCCGTTGTCCAACCTAACCTTGCTATCTGGGATATTATGGATGTGAGCTGTCCTTCTAAGTTTACTCCACAACACGATGGTGGGAGGGGGGGGGGGTGTCATCAAGTCGTCTTAAAGTTACAAATGACTTGAACGAAACGACTGGCATATGTTATTAGGTGCTACACTAATAAATTTATCATAGTTACGAACTGATCACAAGTCGTTTGAAGGTTTTGTTGGTAACTGTACGAGCGTTTGGTGAACAGCACACGGTAGAATCATGCTTAAATTTATATAAAAGTGCTATAGGCTACTTACAAAGGTTGTAATCCATTAGCAGCAGCCCCGACGGGTTGTCGGGTCTAACGAATATCTTCGTTTCGGTCTTGAAAGGAGATGGAACGACGTCCGTAAGCACCGACACGCTTCCTCATGAGAACCTATTCATGTTAAATGATTGCTGCAACTATCCGTACCTCACCATCGCTCTGCGCTAGAGGCTTGCCTCTAATCAATCTAATCAACGACCATGTTTATGCATGAACCGACTTTATTATCAGAAGCCTCTTTGCTTGACTGCAATTCTACTGACTTTCTGAATTTATGTTCGTTCTTTAGTGCTAGCTCTATGTTATCTTTTTATCAACATCGTATCCTACGTTAGAGTTGATTTACGTGGTAGTATCTACGTTATGAAAAACCGATCTTATTTGCACTTTTACCTTTTTTCCCTTTCATTATATATTTAATTAAGTTCACGTTTTAATTGAACATAACTAATACACAGGTGACTCTTGAAGAGAGTTATAATGATCAGATTAATTACTTACTCGTGTTAGATCCAACTTACACACTATGGCAAAGATTTCATTCGGCAAATAATTTGACGAATTCCCCTATCCGCCAAAGGTCCAGGCTTGTTCTGGCGACTACTCCCACCCCCCCCCCACCTCTTTCTCCCACTATTTTCATTATTTGAAGAGCAATTTCACAAATTTAGCACATGCAAAGGCCTTTCACGGCTTCAACCCGAAATGTGGCGTTGAGGTAAAGGTAATAAATATAGCTCTTTAAATTTTCATCAAATTTACTATACTCTCGATAAGCCCAGGTTATACAGTGTGTCCCAGAAAGAACTATACACTTTTTAAATGGCTACCAAATAAGAAATATATGGTTCTCGGGGAAAATATTTATATGTAGATAAAGCTCATATCCTAAACTATTATTTGACACCAAAAAGTCAAATAATAAAGGATGGTTCAAAGAGCAACGCCCACCTTTTTGACGGACACAAAAACGAGGCTGCGCAGGAACCCTTTCCTATGGGCAGCCGAAAGGGTCACTTTTTATAATGGCGTGAATCGGCTAACAAAAACAAAAATAAACTAAAAGACAGAACAAAAAGGTTAAACATTACATTTTTGCATAATATTGACGTCTATTTCTGACTTTTGGTTTATTTATGTCTTAATTGTAGGTGATTTATTCTGTTATTGATATTGACCTCTTTCGCTGCCCATACGCAGGAGGTAAATGAGTAGCGAATTCCTGTACAGCCTCCTTTTTGTGTCCGTCACAAAAGTGGGCGTTGCTCAATGAAGCATACATCACTTTTGACTTTTTGACGTCAAATACTAGTTTAGGATATGAGCTTTATCTACATATAAATCTTTCCCCCAAGAACCATTTTATTTCTTATTTGGTAGCCATTTCAAAAGTGTAGGTTCTTTCTGGGACACACTGTATGGTCCATTTGATGAAAAAAAAAAACCCTCCGGAGAGTTACTATTATACTCTTTTCGTTAACTCGAAGTTTTTGATAGATCCTCGAAATGGATAATATATTTTTTTATTATCTTATAGTAATAATCCTCGTCTTATATCAAATTAATATGGCTTGAAGCCTTCAGCAAAGATAATGGTGTTAATGAATCGCAATAACGTTTTAAATGATAGAATAATCTCTGTAATAAGCTTTAGATTTTTTGCATAAAACAAATGAATAAAGATCAAATTGTTGATGCCTCATTGTGCTTATTACTCTGTTTCTCATGAAATAGATTTCGAGCGTAATACCAAATATAAGTTTGCTCATAATGTATTTGGAATGACTCATTAACGTTTTTGACCCTAAGAATCTGATGTCAACTTCGATTAGATAGCGTGCTACACCTAAGGTCAAATTTTGTTTGTGCACGGTATGACATGTATCTCGTCAACACAAACTTACTCAAATCACTAGACAAAAACCTAAACAAAAAGACCAGAAAACGATTGTGATATAAATAACGTACGTTTTCTGATGTCAACAGTTTGGCTAATTCTGTCTGATTCTGCATCATCAGCTCTGCCCATCGTCGAAGAATTGCGGCCCTCTCCTGAGATGAAATTGAAAAGAAGATGTTTGATATTCCAATAATCATTATAATCGTCTATCAACCTAAAGTTCAAATACGACTTCTTTTAAATTTAATCAAAGAGGGAAACTGACCAGAAATATACATGTATAATGAAAAAAAAAACAAAAAAACAAAAAAACCCGAGACTTGATTATATAGACAGTCGCTCTTCCGTGTGAGCTATGGCACCGACTGGGCAATTTTTTTTTTGTTTTTTTTTAAATACAATTTTAGTAATGCTTTCAGGATATATAATGAGCATTCATCAGAAATGAGGGTTTCCCCAAAATAGCAGGAATGAGTGGCTGAATGCGATTGGCAAGTGAAGTCTTTTTATCAAGTCTGTTTGCGACGACAGGCAGCCAGTTGAACGAAATCGTTTAACAAAATTATGAAAATGCGAGTATACAAACAAACCTTTGTTATGTCTGGCTCATTTTTTCCATATTGAGGTGTCATATGAAAGGGTATATAGAATATGAATTTTCCACAAATGTTATTTTCTTTTTGAAATTCAGATAAGTCCCCTGTTTAAAAACTTTGTTTACACACCAATGTGTGAAATATGCATCATATTAATAATGAAATATGAGGATCTGAACTATACACAAA
Organism: Paracentrotus lividus; assembly: GCA_940671915.1. Classification (NCBI taxonomy): domain Eukaryota; kingdom Metazoa; phylum Echinodermata; class Echinoidea; order Camarodonta; family Echinidae; genus Paracentrotus; species Paracentrotus lividus. The sequence goes on along the minus strand of CALNVZ010002100.1, from coordinate 47,228,464 downwards.
TTTCTCAGTTTCGTTTTCTTTTGCTGGGACGCACTGTATGGGCCGACATCAATGCTTTTCAAAACAGGCACGCAAGTGAAATCGAACCTAACCGGCCACAAACTTGACATTCGCATTATCGTCATTTAATTTGTGCAGCCTCGGTCCAGTCTGATAATGTGACCGGGTTATCAAACACACGCATTGAAATCATTTGGCATTCTTCCAGATATTGGAATTCATATGGGGAATATTTTCTGTGTTTAGCTAACTGGAACTATAAGCGTCCAAAGTCCATTGAAACCAATCCTGTTCATATCTGTACTATTTTTAATTGTTCATATTGGCTTTCTCTACGCTACGTTGATTTTGGTGGCCATTCATCGTCTAACGGTCTGAAAAGCATACCAGATACCTCTATAATAACATATAAATAAATATCACCAATATTATAAAAATGCATAACAAAATACGTGTACGTGCATGAGCCAGTGTGTTCTCATTTATATTCGAAAGGATAGATTATACAGCTTATTTTATAGTAATAAGTGATTAATGTTTTGTATAAAATGAAGTTTAATAACAGTTTTCAGACCTTTGAAGTTGTATCTCTCCAAGGTCCGTTGAAAGTGTCGTAAGCGACTCTGATCGCTTCTTCCATGTCAGATGCATTGCCATCGACAACCGTCGCGATTTTAGCTCCACTGGCCGGGTTTGTTACTTCGAATGTCGCTCCTGACTTAGCAGGGACCCAGGCACCATTGATGAAGGCCTGTTCGCGGAAGAGCGACCCGTAACTCGATGATGTCGACATATTGGCCCGATGATTGTATCCCCAGTGAGGTTTGTATGTGAGCTGGTTGCATGCCGCAGTGGTGACTGCTAGCGATGAATAGTGTGACTTGGATGCACTTCCATATCCGTGGCGGAGAAGCGTGGAGAGAAGGACGCCCGCTCCTGGTAATCTGCTTCCAAGTTTGTGAGCCATGGTTGTCGAACTGAGATTGAGACCAAGGCCAAGCTCACTGTTCCAGTTTGATATGTTCGATAGTTATTTTTTTATTTTCTTAAGCTGGACAACTTGTAATCCTCAATCGTTTCAAAGTTAGATCGTAGGCTTACAATATCCCAAATAAGTTCAAGTCTGTATTTTCAGAAGTTTTTTGGTCCCAGACGCTACAGATTAAATAAAACAATCGATAGTTCCTGCAAAATAAAAACAAGACAAGGCAAATACGCCTGTTACAACAGCGACAGATTCAAGATTTGAAAATAGGGGGAGGGTGTGCACGACTTGAACCCCTGGATGTGCCACTGATAGTGGCCTGGAACAATAGCAAACTACACTTTTTCAACATAAAGGTGTTAACTTTATTTTGCTTCTGCCTTCATTTCATCAATGGGTTTTATCGATGCATTTTCCAACGACTAAAAGGGGGGGGGGGGGGGGGTGGAAATTTTTGTTTAGGTCGCTGACTGACCCGAGCGAAACTACCCAAGCCTGTTATTTGGAAACAATTCTCACGCCTACCCACCCCCCCCCCCCAAGGGTATTTTAGGCCGTCATGCGCGTATCCTGAAAAAAAAATTAAAAATTGGCGTAAAACAAATCTGAAATTGAAATTTTGGACCGAGCTTCTTATTACACCCTGGATTCGCGCCTGAACATAGGGCCTACCTAACAATAATAACTCAAAATCTAACTAAAAGCAGGTATCCAGGATTTTGGCGCCCCCAATGGTACACCCAATTTTTTTTTCCGCCGTCACACCAGGCGAGCAAAAAGGTATATTTCCCCCTTTTTCATCAATTAGTTTAAGATCAATATGGTGCCCCTAAGATAAAAAGCAATTTGGTGCCCCATAGGCTACTCTAAATATCGATTTGGCGCCCCCACAATTTGGCGCTCATTATTATGTTTTAGGTCAATTTGGCGCCCTTTCTCCATCCCCCTCTTTTGAGCGCCCCCTTGCGCACCTACCCGGGAGTCCAGGGCCCCGTGTCCCCCCCCCCCCAGAATACGCACATGAAAAGAAAAGAGGGATAATCGGGCCAAAAAAAAAATAATAATAAAACGAATAGAATGGAACAAGCCAACAATGTATTTTTTTTTGGGGGGGGGGGGACTTTACCCCGGGAAGTGTTGGAGGAATAACCCGCAATTGTTAGAACCCGTGATGTGCAAAGCGCATTGATGAAATAAAGACAGTGAAAATGAAATAATCGACCTTTATGACGAACAGTGTACATTCTTTAAAGACATCCAATGTACATCACTGAAAAATAATACACTCTAAAAACTGAAGTGCTAATTTATGGGTGCTCGTATAGTGACTGCACTTGAAGTGCTAAATCAGCACCTGAAGTGCTGCTTTAGCACTTACCCAAGTGCTAATTTATTAACAAAAAATGTTCATGGTCGGTATGGGACTCGAACCGGGTTCACCTAGACATGGAAGAGTACCGCTGACGTTACCAATAGACCAACGGAGATCTCGCTAACTGGCTTTAATTATGACAGCATAGTAGATGATTATGGTAAATTTTAAGAAAGTTCATCATGCAACAATATGATCTGCTAGCAACCGTGAGATGTGAATTGGTCTAACGTGCTCGTCAGCGCTTCTCATGCAGGGGACCCAAGTTCGAATCCCAACGAAGTCACGCCGTTTTTGCCCATTTTTGCTGAAAGTTCAGCTCACGTGAAAGTGCTAAAACAGCACTTTAGGTGCAGTTAAACAGCACTTTGAGTGCAGTCACTATGCAAGCACCTAAAAAGTGCTGATTTCAGCCCTTGAAGAGCTAAAAACAGCACTTCAGTTTTTAGAGTGTAGATGTGCAAATCAAACCGTTAAAAAAATCAAAAGGTAGAGTACCGGTGTGTGAGGTTATTGGTAGAATTGCTAAGAGATTGAAAGACAATTTAGCAAAACAGGCTTTCTGAACTTATCTCCAAGTATTACTCTTTTAGTTTGGTTCATATATATTCAATCTTCTTACAGAATATGTTCCTAGTCGTAATCTACGCTCCTCAGGAAAAAAAACTTGCTTGTTACAAAAAGAAATGTATCAATGTACGGAGATCGGTCATTTTCTTCAGCTGCTCCAGCTTTATGGAATGCATTACCAACACAGATTGGTTCTTTGGAGACATTAGAAACGTTCAAATCTAATCTCAAAATATTTCTTTTTGTGAAGGCATACTAACTTGAATATTAATGTGGTATTATATTGTAAATAGAATTTATGTAGTTCTTTATATAATTATCAAAATATGTATTGTTTTTACTGTCTGTGTGTTTGGCATTGACATTTCCTTTCCTCTTTGACTTTGACATGGCAGATTCGGAGTGTGCGCCTCACAGGCTGTCCCTCTTTTCTGTTTTTATTAAGAGAAAGTGTTTGTAACTACATGGACATGATGTTTGTTTGTAGTTTAACACCACTTTCATCTTGTTTTACGATACGCCTCGGAATAGTTTAACTAGACAGATGGCGCTATACAAATACATTATTATTATATTATTATTTACAAAATGTGCATTAATCAAAAGAGGGAGCTATTCCATTTGTGACACTGAGCTTTATAGTTGGTACTCTGATACCGATTTGACGTCTCGCTGGTGATACAAAATGAAATCTATTGAGGTTTCAGTGAGCCTAGTAGTCCATGGCTGAACAAACTAAACTTCCAGAAATTCTAAATGAGATTCTTTCTACAGGAAAATTATCACTACCCCAAAAATACTTTAAATCTCATGAGGCGCGGACCCAGAATTTAAAAAATAAGGCTGGGCACAGCCGAAATTTCTGAAGTTTAATTTTGTTTAAGGGGATGGGGGCAAAACTGCACGCCTGTTTGCTCAGCTTGTATAAAAACTTGCATTTAGATTTGAGACCATAACATTATTCCCGAAACCTTTGGTCATGCCTATATACCCTAAAGTAACAGGCCGATTATTTTGGAATGAGTGTACGTCAGTTTTTTTTGCTGTAGGCCTACCCAATATAATCTTTAAAAAATGTATTGAACCCAGTCTCACGGTCTTCGAAGGGGAAGGGGTGGGATTTTGGAGGAGGGCGCAGGACCACGGGTGCCCCCAGCCCTATGTTACAAAAAAAACAACAACAAAAAAGTTCAAAAGGTAAGAGATTAAGGCGCCAAAACAAGAAAAAAAATGATATCCCGTTTTTTGTCATTTAAAAACTTTTCAAATGACAAAAAACAGGATATTATTTTTTTTCTTGAGAACGGTGAAGCTTAGGTTGGGGGGGGGTACTGATTTTTCCCAGTGGCCCCTGCTAGGTTGCTTAACTCCCTCATTGAGGAATGCCTGCAGACAATTTAAGATAATTTCCCTGGGTCAAGAAAATTAATCAACACAATTATACGGTTACTGCTTCAGTGGTGTTATCTTGGTATGCATAGTTATTAATTCATCAAGACACTTTCACATCCATCCCCAATAAACTTCGAAAAAAGGCTGTAACAGTAGACTACTAGATAGATGGTGAACTATGTTAGTTCATCTGTTTTTATACAAACAATCTCTGGTGATCTGGGTCAGGGTGGCTGGCTGAGAGTCTACTGAAGTTGCACATGTATATAGGCTATAGGCCCTACCATGTTACACATGCATTATCACATAATATGTTTTGTTTTTTGGCCCACTCATTTTCATTTAGATCTACAGTTATACATATTATTAATATGTATTAGACAAAACTAACTTAATTTTGTAACAATCAATACACAAAAATGCAAAAAAAAATAACTAAAAAATTACATACAATCTGACAAACGCCCTTCCCTCCCTTGTGGCATTTAAACGGTACCGGTAGGTCATTTAAATTGTAGGTCCTATGATTATTTCGCAAAGATCACCTGTAAAGGTCGTCATGCATGAAATAATGTGTACCACGGAAAGAGTGGATCTGGACTATTTATGTAACTAGTCGGGAATCATATACTCTATAATTTAGTATGGTTCCAAATTCCGATGCAGAAGGGGGTCGCAATGGGGTGTCATGTCAAGGCGGTTGGGTGCTTCTTGCATCCGACTGCAATCGAGGAGCGGAAAGATCACCCAATGGCAATGGTAATTAATTCAACCCAAGAAATACCTCTTCACATAGAAATAGAAATACCTAGATTAGAAGAGAAAGGAAATATTCTCCTGACCAAGTCGCTCGTAATTTGTCTTTCAATAGACAGGACTTATAATTAATAACTCTAGTGATGATATGAAGTATATAATGACCTCCTACCTGCCGTTGACCGTGTAGCGGGGCGACCCTGGATGCTTGATCTTGATAGACTTCAATCAAATGGCGTGTGATATATTAGACAAAATATATACCACATAGGCACATACATAACATACGAATTGGTAGTACTTTGGACCCTGCTGCACCGGTATACTTCAGTTTAAATATAATTATATTGTGTATGTTTACTCAACAACTAGATATAGATGCAGCAACAAGAGACCACAAATTCCCAACCCTACGTCGGGATCGGACCGCCGCGCCGGGGAATTCATGCGCACGATCGATGATGCTGGTGGATGGATGAACAAAGTATTTGAGAACAAACACTGGTTTACGGGCTTAAAATCCACATGATGACAGAACCGGGTGCAAGTAATAGCGAATGGGTCGAAGAGGTGAGTATATTGGTCACAATTCACCTTTTAATAAGCTGCGAACATTCAAAATAACAGTAACACTAACACAACCGCGATAATATTTTAAGTGTCGTGAGATGTGGAAAACGTTACGTGTATTGAATAGCTCATCAGAACAGCGTTGCCAGGTTGAAGATGTCAGATTATCGTACCAGAGCCTCAAAATTATCGTTTTTTAGCAAAAATTATCGTACATGCAAGATTCAATGGCAATTTGCAAAAACGTCCACCACTCATTGAGTGATGAGCTCGATCTTTAAGTCCGGCAAGTGCCAAAAGACCCCCTGAATTTTTAATCGAAAAATATTTTTTAACATTTGCGGATCCGGGAATGTTCCATAATTTCATTGGTGGGGGTCTGGGGGCGGAGCCCCCAGAGCTTTGAGGTATTTTGTGGTTTTATAGGTCAATTTCAACTGATTTTGCCTATAGATCAGTGTTATCTGATCAAATGTGCAAAATTATCGTACATTTGCCATTTTTTGCAATTATTGATCGTACATCGTACAGAGGGCCAAATTATCGTACAAATACGATAATTATCGTACGGCTGGCAACGCTGCATCAGAAGGAACATAAACAATACACCGAAAGACAATATATGGGACTGTTATAAAGTGTAAAAATGGGATTGGTTTGATTCTTTGTGCATCTTTTGCCCAGCTGATAAAGAGTGGAATTTATTGTCCATGACATGTATTATAAATGAAAAAAAATTGTCTTCCAATTACTCAGATGGAATTATTTTATCTCTCATTGACATTTTTTGTTTTTGTTTTGTTTTTGTTTTTGTTTTTTTGTAGAGTCTAACGTTAGATCTAACAGTGAGATCTATCTTGATGTGTATACCCAGTTGTTGTATGTCCGGACAGGTTGGATATCCAGACACTCAATTTTAACCAGTCATTTGAAAGGGTTTAAAATCAAAAATCAAAAGTTTTTCAGTACAAAATGTCAGACAATATTGTGGAGATCAAATATTATGATGGTGATAAGAAGTATTCAACATACATTTTCGGCTTAATCCTTAGATGAAAAACCAAGCTTAATTTTTGTTAAGTGTCCGGACATCGCACCCCCCATCCTAATACTTCTTGACTGATGGATCCTGTAGAAGTAGAAGTAGACAGGGGCCGCGGAGCGATTTTGAAAGTGGAGGGTCTGAACCAAAGTGGGGGGGCTGAACGGGGTCATCCCACAAGACCGACACCCACGAGACCGACGGCCCACAAGTCCGACACTAGACAACAAAGGCCTATTAGACCGACGCCAGCAAATAAAGACCCATTAGACTGACACTAGATCAAACAGGTCCACGAGACCGACACCACAATAATATGACCCACGAGACAGAAAATTCGCAAATAATTAGGCCCACGACACAGACGGTAGAGCAAAACAGCCCACGAGACCGACGTTACATGAAGTATACCCACGAGTCAGATGTTTTTTCAATTAGGCCCATAAAAACGAATATGCAGGGTATCTTCGGGGCACGAGGCCATGCCAGCCCCCCCCCCCCTTATCGGTAGGCAAAGGGACATCTAAAAGGCAAACAAAAAGAAGGAGAAAGAGGGAGAGAAGAAATTACAAGGGGAGTAAACAAAAAGGGTGGGGAGGGCAACAGAGACTAGAAGCAAAGAACCATAAGGAGGCAGGTACGTAAAGGAGGTTGTAATGACCCCCCCCCCTTAAAAAAAAAAACGCTTGAAAATGCACCATTTTCAAGTTGATATAAAAATATTAGGCTCCCAATATGATTTATTTTTCCTAGCTCGCTATTCGCGCTCGCATATCAACATTCATTCTTCTTTTCACAAACCTCTGTCAACGTGGGGGAGGGGAGGGGGGGGTAATGAAAAAATTCCCGAAACAGTTGGTACAAAAATTGAGCCCCCCCCCTCCTGAAAATCTTCCAAAGCCTGTGGATTGTTCGAACCTGCCGTTGGTCACCTGCCTCCTTAGTTCTTTGATTCATTATCTCTCTGTGCCCTCACCTATTTTTTTCGACTTCTCGGCCCTTGCCATGTCTCTCTCTCCCTCTTCCACCCTTTCTTGCCTTTTAGACGTCCCTTTTCTGACTCGTGGGTATATTCCTGTAATGTCGGTCTCGTGGGCTGTTTTGCTCTACCGTCGGTGTCGGGCCTTCATTGCGAATTTTCTGTCTCGTGGGTCATATCATTGTAGTGTCGGTCTCGTGGGCCTTTTGATCTAGTTCGGTCTAGTGGGCTGTCGGTCTCGTGGGCCTAAATTGTTTATAGTCGATCTCGTTGGCCTATTTACTTACTGTCGGACTTGTGGGTCGTCGGTTTAGTGGGCCGTCGGTCTCGTGGGTGTCGGTCTTGTGGGCTGTACCCGGCTGAACAGGCTAAAAATCACAAATGTATGGTCATTTTTGCATTTGTTGCACTTTGGCTGAAAGTGGGGGGGGGGGGGCTGCAGCCCCCCCAGCCCCCCGGCTCCGCGGCCCCTGGTAGAAGTGTCCTCGGACATTTGGCCCTCTCCTGCAATGAAAAATTTCAGAAATGAGTCGAACAATAAATGTAAAAGCATTTGTTTCTTGGAGGGATTCTGCCTTTTGGTACTCAGTGTGAGACCAATTCTAAAAATACTGTTGATGTTTTTGGCATGGTTAATGGTTTGGGTAAAGTTTTTCAAATACCAAAAAAAAAAAACATCTAAAGATAACAGGTAGGCCTACTCAAATACATAAATCTTATAATCCTATTCCGAATCAGTTATTCTGGTTCACTTCAAATTTGTTTTAGAAATCACCTGAAATTGATCGAACATTATTGTCATCATTTGTTTTTGTTTTAATTATTGCAGGAGCATCTTTTATTGGTGGATCTGGCTGGGGTGCTTGATTACCAATACTTTGCAAAGGCAGACAAAAGTTGCAAGTTTTTGGTGAGTAAATATTCAAACTTCGTACCAGGCAAGTTTGATGCAGGATTTTAAAAGCCCAAGGCCAAGCTCAATCTTCCATGACATCACAGGTATAAATTTTGTGTTGCAGAACAGAACACGAGTTAGGCCTACTGTTCAATCGATGTGATGTAAAATTTAATGTCACATAAAGTTATAATGTACATCTTTAATACAATCCAAAAATTGGGTTTCCCCTTTTCTGGAACATACTGTAACAGTTTATGCTTAAAAGGGAATCTAGTGTAATGGGAAGGTGTTGGGAATGATGAAGAAATTATTTCAAGCTTTCCTGTTATTTTCATGATATTTGGGAAGAATATCATAATAAAAAGCTCCACAAGAAAATATTGCTCTTCAAATGCCATAATAGTCATAATATGATCCAAAATATACCACATACCCGACATTTTGTGTTGCCCCATACATGCTTTTCTGTGTAAGTGCATGTGACTCAAAGTTGAATTGGGTTAATTTCTTATCATTTTTGCGATTCCAAAAAAACCTCACAGCACAAAATAATGCTTGGGTGAAATGTTATCAACCTCTCCAAATCACTTTTAGACAGTGTTTTCCACATTTCAATGTCATGACCAGAACACTAGTTTCACTTTAATGTTGAGTGATAGTAAATTATTCATTATTTTTATATATTTGAAGGAAACTGGTTGTAAAATTATAGGTTGCTTTAGAAGAAGAGTAAAAGAATAAGAGAGAAACAGATTGTGAAAGTTTAAAAGATATTGATATTAGATGATTAAAATTGGGAATTTTTGAAAGATGCATTCCAGTCAGCTACCATGGTTTTACAAATTGTTTGCATCAAAATGGATCTTATCTAAAAGCCAAATTCAAATTTTCACAAAGAGTTCATGTGTAAAAATTGGTGTAAACGTCAGAACAAAACAGAACAATATAATAGATATCATTCAATCTTACCAAGACTATAACCCACCTTCAAGTCAAAATAAAAGGTTTTCGTATTATGCATTTACCACATTTTCCTACAAAATTTGAAAATCAATTAAGACCAATACAAATTCATCAAAAATAATTTTTCACTCCTTTGATAATTTGCTTTTATTATACAGGTTCAATAGACACTAGGTCAAAGTGAAATTTGGTGTATAAACCAGTTACAAGGATGATTTATTTTACATTTTTTTTTAACAGCAACATTATATAAGTGTTTTTCTACAATCAAGAGATATGTCACCTTTCTATCAATTCAATTTTCTACATCATTTCTGTAGGGCATGGGAACTGAGAATCCAGTCTTGCAAGTTGGAAATTATGTTTTCAAAGGAGAGTACAAGAAGACAGTGGGGACAGCCGTCTTCTTTGAACAAGGTATGACAAGGGATTTAGGGGTGTGAAGATGCATGACATGAGTGAATTTGTCTGTTTATCATTTCATTTGGAAGAGATAATTTTTCCCCAACTTAAAAATGGCTTTAATTAGAGATTTAATCAAGATAAACAATTCACACCCTCTTTAAAGTATGGGACCATCTGGCAATTATTTGGGGTTGCTATTTTTTTTAATACATGTACAGTCAACTCTGTATAAGTCGACCTTCTAATAAGTCAAATAATCACCTTAGTCGAACCAATTTTTTAGTCCAGATTATACAAGAAGTGTTGTTTACCTCTCCTAGATCCTAAATCAAATTTCTCGTAAGTCAGACAGATTTCTATTGTCCCAAGAGATTGGACTTATGCAGAGTTACCTGTATATCACATGATGTACAAAGATAGGGTCAGAAATGAATATTGACCAATATCATGAATTTTCAGCTCAATAGCTTTTGATTCACACCTCTTTTTGCCTATGGACTCTGGAGTATGTTGAGCTTTAATCCTCCCCCCCCCCCTGTATTTTGCACTTTTTGTTCCACATTAAACCAGATATTGGTGATATAACGTTGTATTGTAATGCTGATTGGAGAAAATATCTTAGTCATTTGCAATTTGTTTATGGATTATTGACTTTCTAGAAGAAAAAGATGAAAGTCAAGAGTGGAAGTATAAATGCTGTACAGACAAGATGCTGGAGATGAAGAGGGTCTTCCTTCAACCAAAAGAAAATGCAACTGGTAAGATTAATGTTTTTGTTCATTCTTTAGATCTGTGTCACTCTGACAAAGCTGATCAATTGTGATCCATCTTATCAAAATGAGACACAAGTTGCTGAGGAAAGAGGAGGAAAGGGTAAAGGAAATCAGCAAAATAATCAATTTTTAAATACATTCCCTTTATTGTTTTCACTTAGTTTTTTTTTACAGAGCACATATGAAACATTGAAGATTCAGACAAAAAAAAAAAAAAAAAAATTTTACCCCATAATTTTAATTATTTTGCCAATTTCCTCGACTCGAGATGATCGTTGCTCGGCGACCTGTGACTCATTTTGATATGATGAATTGCATTTGTTAACATACATTTTGACCAAAGTATTGTATCACCAGTTTTGCAAATTTTGGTAGAATTTGTTGTTGGCAACCATCGGCCAAGTCCGAACTACGTTGTTTTGAAATCTCTTTATTTAGAGAATAACAAAATCTGTCTTTGTTATATAACAAATTCATTAAAACAAGGCAATTTTAGTTCTGCCTTTCTTGAAGTGAATTCAAAACCACCCCTATGTACATGTAGGCTTTGTAAGAAGCCTCAAAGTAATTTTCATGTTCAGTCTAAAGAGATTGTCATTGTAACCCAGTTTTACTGTAGGCTTACATTAAAATAGAAAGTAACACATTTTACACTTTCATTTGTTAATTACATTGTTTAGTTGTCAATTTATTCTTTTATTTTATGTAGATGAACCAGTAACCAGTGAAACTCCTCCAGTGGACCCCAAAATGGAAGAGGATGGTACCTGATAAGATCTCTGGAATTCAATAAGTGGATATTCATCCCTGATATGAGAAGGATGGGGATTCTATCATATCCTATCTTAGAGATTTATAGGACATTCATCATCCAAAGAAGAAGCTGAAAGTTTAGAAGTCAGATCAGAACACTTTTATCAGAAGCATGAAATGAGATATGAGAAACTGAATAGGAAAAATAGAAAGCAAAGACATTGGTGTTGTTTTTACACGTGATGAATGTAAACTTTTCATGCCAAGTTGCTGAAAAAATTATTGCTATAACACTACAGAGGAAAACTCAGAAATGAGAAAAAGATAATATCTTCTTTGACCCCAGTACTTTTCAAATTGCCCTCATGTACTTCTTCAGGACCTTCGGTTATCTGAGGCGGGAATTCTTGATACTAGAAATACAGTCCATTCCTGTTTTAACAAGATGCTTGGGTATAAAAATAAAATTCTTGTTACTTTGAACAAACAGGCACATACACATAGAATTTTCTCATCAAACATAAATTTTGTTGTATCAGTGCATGATAACAGGAGTGGAATGTTTGAAAACATTAAGTTAGTGCTTACTTGGAAACCTGCACTTGCTCATTATTGCTAGATGTTTAAAATAAAATGCTAGAAATAAATGTACCCCCTCCATAATAACTGAAAGTGTCAATTCTGCTTTGTATGAACATGTTCTTGTACAGTTAGATGTGCTTATGTACAGTCCACTCCTGATTTAATAAAGGGTTTGGGACCAAGCCAACTAAAATTTTGTTATATGGACACTAAACAACTTGGGTGATTGCAAATGAGGATTGGGAGAATTGCCTCATTATAACAAAGTGTTGTATCCATGCAGGCAGTATTAAACAGGAGTGGACTGTATGACCACATGAACTTTGCTTTTGCTTGAAAACTGGCTATTTATTTATTTATTTGCTGAATAAAAATAAAAGGCTGAAATAAACATGCCCCCTCAATAATACCTGAAAGTGTTTGTCTGTTTTGTACAGATGGTTTTTTTACGTGTTAGGTAGCATGATGTCGGTGGTATTTATACATTTATAGTCCACTACCATTATGAGGTGTTTGTAACCAAGCCATTTGCCTTACTGTCAGTAAATCTTGTTAAACTGAACAGTTAACAACTTTGTTTTTCACAAATCGGCATCTGGGCCCTATTGCATAAAAGGTTGCTATTGTAGTAGGTTTTCTGTCAATGGTAACTTTCATGAATACTGCATTTTGATTGGCTGTCGGTGGAAACCATGGTAGTTACCATTAATGGCAAGCTTACTATAATAGTAACTCTTTATGCCACGGCACCCAGGAGAATTGCCTCTATATAATGACCCTTGTTGTATTGAACTATATTACAGTCCACTCTCATTATAACTGTAGCTGTATCTATAATAAAGGGAGGACTGTAAATGATTTCAACCATTATTGCTTTAAATGGACATCCGATAAATCTTCCCGACCCCTCCCCATTAAAAAAAAGACAAACGGACAAAGAATAACATGAACAAGATACTCAAGCATACTAGTACTTAAACAAAGTACATTTATTGAACAATCTTGACATTATACTCATAAAGATTCATGATTTGCTTTTCCTTAATTTTGACTTTTTTATGGTAAAAGATATTATAATTCAACACAGTTTGCCAACTTCAACATAATTGAAAGCATATTCATGTACTTGTATCAAACATTTATTCTCTGTGAAATGTTTATTTAGGAAGAAATTCTTGTATGCGTTATCCTAGAGGGTCAACCAAAGTTGGGTTGATAAAAATATCAAAAGGTTTTACAGTTTGTATATTTCCTCAGAAACAGTTGCTTCAATGTTAAAGTACATGTATATGAAACCTCTAAATTTAATAATTACAGATTCTTTTAGACCAACAGAGATCAATGTCACAGTTAATGGCAATCGAGTGAGCTAATTAATCTAACCAAGCTCCATTAATTGCAATCAGCTGTGAAGTCTTGTACAGATTTTCATTGAACAATTTGATGAATGGGTGAAAGTGTATACATTTTAAATCTGCTTCGAAAACTGTCTTTCCTGGTCCTGCTCGCAACTGTAAATGTTCAATTAAGCTTTGATGTCAGGTATGCTGCAGTGTGTCTCGAAAGTTGGGGGGGGGGGGTGAGCATGCGTACAAACATGATCTCGATGTTCATTGCCATGTCATTGTAAGTGTCTACTACAGAAATCCCCCCCCCCCCTTGGTTCTGTCATTATGTTACGAGGAAATGCACTTAATTAGAAAGGTAGTATAGATGGTTGCAAGTCCTGTATGTATGATAAGAGGCCTGGAATCCTCAACAGTCTCTACTCTTGTTGCTTCATAACCCATGCAGACCTCATGCAGTCAGTTCAAACTTCTCAAACTTGGCTGGGTCATAGAAAGATCCCTTCACAATCCTTCCTCCAAAGAAACGTCCATTCAAATCTACAACAGCTGTGTAAAAAGATAATAAAAATCAGAAGAATCTGGAATTAGGTTCTCATAATCACACTCAAAATGTAACTCTAACAAAGTGTGATTGAAGTTGATGTAAAGGAAAATAACTATAATTCAACATGGCCACAAAACTATTGTATGTTTGTGTTTTCTTCTCTATCTATTGCATATAAATCTATTATAATTTAGTTATTGATTTTGAAATTTTTTGTGTACACAAAAATTTATTTATCCAGAAATTTGTCTTCAATGGCACATACACAAATTTTAAAGAAAGAAATAAAACATTTCATTCATATATGTTATGAATGAAATTGTGAGTCGTGCAGTGGGAGCATTCAGATATTGAAACACGGAATGAATACTTCGGTGATGTTATCACTTTATTGTTACATGTATCATATTTATATGCAAAAGCAAAAAAGAGACAACAGTTGTTGCAAGAAGAGGCCACTGTCATTGCATGAAACATTCCTACGCTTGCCAATCAAGGATCTACAAAATAAGGTATACCTTTTACTGCTGCTTCCACTCGGGTAAACTCCACAAATATCCTGACAGCTTCAGTAGCATCTTTCAGAGGATCCTGAAGGGTGATTAAAAATCAAACAGAATTAATGGGACTCCCGATAAAGACATATACTTCATATACAGAGGCATTTATAACAAAAAACATGTACACTTGTATAAACTCCTCGTAACTCACACTATTTTGCACACATTATTTCGCACAAACCTTTTAAGTATCTTAAAAACATACTTTGGAAATTTTTTATTTACTGATTGTCATTAATGGAACATAAACATATTTTACATGAATTGAACAATATGCAGAAATATTCATTACGTTTTGGGGGCTACATCAATTCAAGATTGAGCTTCAGGATAACATTTGGTCTTCAAGATTGAGCTTCAGGATAACATTTGGTCTTTAAGAGCTATGTACATGTACTCAGAAGAAAAAAAAAGAACCCAGTGATCTTGCATAATACTCACTTCATAGATGAGGACTTTGACAACTTCTCCATACTTTGAACATTCCTCAGCTGTCTCTGGTTGCAGATCATCATCAACCTCACCAGGACCTACCATATTCTGTACAAAGTAGGAACAGGAGTATTATGTTAGGCTACAATAAGAATGGAATTAGGCTGTGATCAAAATACTATCTTTGATGTTTATATACTAATACTTGTATTTTAAGTCTGTGATCGTCATTTCAGAATAATCTATGTAAAGACCCAACCATATCAAGTTTTCAATAGACAGTAAATTCACAGAGTGAAGAAGTTTCAAGATAATGTTAAAAAATATAACATAATTTAGAAGATTAGAACATTAGTACTGTTAACATGTTGACACTTTCAGAGTACACTCTGATCAATCCCCTGTAACATGAAGGATGGCGGCAATCAATTACAAATTTGAAACAATGATTCTCATCGGTTGCTTGTCAGTTTTAAAAGGCCCATGCAACTGTGATCACGATTGGCCATTACCATATTGTGACTAGTGTAGTGGGATAGGTGAACAAAATAATTGTCAGCTTTCAAATTATTTTCAAGGTATTTCGGAAGAATTTTAGAGTAGAAAGTTACACTGAAAAGGATTGCTCTTCAAATGCCCTCATAGTGAAAATATGACAAAAAAGCTGATATGTTTGGAACAGAACATTTGTGTGCACATGTACATGTAGTCCCATACATGCACTTTTGAGTGCAGTGCATGTTACTCTAATAATAATAATAATAACGCATTTGTATAGCGCCATCTGTCTAGTTGAACTATTCCGAGGCGCATTGTAAAACAAGATGAAAGTGTGAACAAATAATCATACATGTAGTTACAAACAATTCTCTTAATAAAAACAGATAAGAGGGACAGCCTGTGAGGGCACACTCCAAATCTGCCATGTCAAAGTCAGTAAAGGAAAGGATTGTCAATGCCAAACACACAGACAGTAACACAACAATTATATATTTTGATAATTATATAAAGAACTACAATTTACAATATAATACAACATTATATTCAAGTTAGTATGCCTTCACAAAAAAAATGTTTGAGATAGATTTGAACGTTTCTAATGTCTCCAAAGAACGAATCTGTGTTGGTAATGCATTCCATAAAGCTGGAGCAGCTGAAGAAAATGACCGATCTCCGTACATTGATACATTTCTTTTGTAACAAGCAAGTTTTTTCCTGAGGAGCGAGATTACGACTAGGAACATATTCTGTAAGAAGATTGAATATATATGCAGGTGCACAGCCATGCATTGCCTTCCAAGTAATAAGCAGAATTTTGTATTCAATACGTTCCTTTACTGGTAGCCAATGTAGCCCTTTCAAGACAGGGGAAATATGATCCCTTTTGCGGTTTTGACAAACCCGAGCAGCAGAGTTTTGTGCACGCTAAGAGGAATTTCGTAAATTTATTATAATTTTCTTGATTCCAAAACCTCTTCCACAATTCAATCTCATGAACACAACACTAATGTAGCTTCAAGAATCTCTGAACACTAATCTCTACTCTTGATATACCTACCGTAAGAAGAAGGATCTTGGTAGGATTCTTGAGGACATCTGTAATGGCGCTGGTCCTGTCTTTGGCCTGCTGCAGGTGGAGGGGGCATTGAGGAGGTGGCATCACAAACTTGCTCTAAGAGGAAAGAAATGCAATTTTAGATATACAGTCCACTTCCATTATAAGAAAGTGCTAGGAACCAAGCCAGAAACTTGACTTTTGCTAAAGTGAACACACGCTTTCACATTGAATTGGGCAGGGAAATTGCATTTTTTAATAAAATCTTATTCTATCTTCCCCTAACAGGAACGAATTGTATCATACATGAATATTCACCAAAAATGGCATCAAATTTACTTCCATGTTAGATAGTGAATTGTATTTTTTTAACCCAAAGGAGATTGGCATCCCATTTGGTAATACTGTATTGAGTAAATCAATAAGTCCATTTTCTTTCTTCCATTCATTCACAAGATTAGTTCATCTTATGGGGTGGGGCACATATTGTGGAAAGTTATTGCAACTATAATTCATATAACTGTGATTATGGGGTAGTCCAAATTGGTATACAGAAATGAAATTCTTCTATCTTTAAAAACTGCCAGAAAGAATCTAAAAAAAACTTAAAGTGGAATATTAAAGAAGAGGCCATCTTCTTGACTTCAATTGCATTATCAAGTTTAGTACATGAGAAACAGAACACCGTTTAGTTGATACCTTAGCATATTGCGTTCACGAGAAATGCTTCTTTGAACAATGTATATACAATCGGATTCAATTGGAAGATCCGTGGATATTTTTTAAAGCTATTTGATGACGTCACAAGTGTGAGGAGCAAACCCGGAAGTAATGCATGAAGCATATCTATTACTATCTATAATGCATTATAGAAAGATAAAACAATCGGACAGAACAATAAATACCATGAGGAATAAAGAGAAATCAAAATGAGTAACATAAGGAAAGTGAGAAAGCAAGGAATAACATAAGGCAAGAAGAAAAAACAATGGATAGCAAAAAGAAATTGAGGAAAACAATGAATAACATATTAAAAGAAAGTGAGAAAAACAATGAATTACATAAGGAAAGTGAGAAAAAAACAAAATAACATAAGGAAAGTGAGAAAAACAATGAATAACATAATGAAAGTTAAAAAAAAAAGAGTAACATAAGGAAAGAGAAAGACAATGAATAACATAAGGAAAGATAGAAAAAACAATGGAGAGCATAAAAAATTGAGGAAAACAATGAATAACATAAGGAAATGAGAAAAAACAATGAATAACATAAGAAAGTAAAAAACAAACAAATAATGAGTAACATAAGGAAAGTGAGAAAAACAATGAATCACATAAGGAAAGACAGAAAAAACAATGGATAACATAAGGAAATTGAAAAACAATGAATAATATAAGGAGAAAGAGAAAATACAGTAAATACATAAGGTAAGCAGAAATATCAACACCATGGGTATGGAAGGAGATAAAACGGATTACATCAGGAAATAGAGAACAATAAATAACATAAGGAAAGTGAGGAAACAATGAATTAAATAAGGAAAAGGATAAAAAAGTAATGCACTACAAACATGTATAAGACTTGTATACATAGTGCATCATTCAACTGTGCAACTTTCCCTCACACTTATGACGTCATCAAGATACCCCTCCAAATTTTACTTGACGTTTGAGATTTCAGGGAGGGGACAGATAATGTCTTCTAACTCCACTCGGTTGTCCGTTTTCACGAAATAAAAAGCAAGTTGTTCTACACACCCCACTGATTCGTTTCGTATATGATAATAAGTCTTTACCAGTCCACTTTAACAAAACAAAATTTAATTTAACAGAAATAATAATACCTTGTATTTCCTTGTCTTTATTGATGATCTTTCCTCCTCTCCTACTGGTTTTCTCCACCTGTAATGCCGTACTGATTCCCTGTTCTGACTTGCCTAACCCTGCTCCTTCCTTGAAACCATACTTGGCCATGATCTTCATTGCCACTGAGTCAACACTGCATGTGTACAATGGACAAAAAGAAAATGTCTGCATTTAAATCCTGTCAAAGTTAAATTATCACAAAGATTAATATGAAGAATTTAAATATGACAAGTCATTGTATGAGACTGCCAAGATTAAGGTTGGTTGATTGGTGATTGAGCTTTGGATGGTGTTCTTCAATCGACGTTGAAACCAAAGATCAATCCCAAAGATTATTTGCACCAATAATCTTTGCGCATGAAGGAAAACAATGCTGATTTTGATCCTACAACACATTTTGATTTACTTAATACATTCAACTCCTGTTATAATGAGCATGGATATAACAAGACTTTATTGTATCAAGGTGATCCTCCCGGAACCAATCTCAAAAATATGCACATGTGTTTAGATGTACCGTTATGCTCAGTATAACAACATTTCATTACTATAACTTAGGAAATTGGCCTGGTCCAGAGCACCTTGTTATAATGAGAGTTGACTGTACATTCTGAAATTTAAACTGGTACCAAACTTCTTAAAGGGATGCAGTAACATTGAATGATATTCAAATTGCAATTTATTGGATTTAGCTCATTTACCAAACTTCTTAAAGGGATGCAGTAACATTGAATGATATTCAAATTGCAATTTATTGGATTTAGCTCATTTAGCCAACATGATTATGAACACATAGGTCAGTCTGGTATTCCTTAAAAATTGCAGTCTACTTGCTTGCTTTACTTTCGAGATATCTACGATTTTATACTCAAATTTTCTAACCCGTTCCTTGACGCTTTAGAAAACTGCGTGCATTTCAACGCACATGGTTTTCACCGCATTTCCTGTTGTCAAGTCCCCGTGCCTATCGGGCGGCTACGCTTGCAATGGAGCGGTATAAATTAATCATGTGCGTTCATATCCTTAGCCGCATTTGAAATTTCACTGTTTTTGGAAGTTACTAAATCCATTTAAGCACAAAAAACATACCATTCTTACTTTATAAAATACCCTTATAATGACGCCCCTCCCCCCCCCGCCCTCTTACACGCCATGAACCAAACAATATCATAATGTAAGCCTTGGAATGATCAAATAATTTTGGTCTGAATTGTAATCCAAGTATTGTCACTTCTGACACTCGCACAAAACAAGATGAACACTTACCCTAACCCTACTGGAACCTGAAAGTTTTTAGGGGTGGGAGGCTTGACAAATGTATTTGGCTCTGGGGGCGGGGCGAATTCACTGATCCTTGGAGGCGTCTTGTCTGGATCATCCTGGTCTTGGTTCTTTCTCTTCATCATTTCAGCATAGGGTCTATCTTTTGTAGGAGGTAGTGGAGCTGCAACTACAAGACAAGTTAGTACATGTGATATTTATGTTACATGGCACGTTTTAATGCTAGGTCCCAAACACTCTTGATTTAGAAATTGTACCCTTCTATTATCTCTGCACAAGGTCTATATTTTGTAGGAGATAGCGGAGCAGCAACTACAGGACAAGACAATAATTCATGTAATATTTATATTACATGGCTAAGAATATTTGACACCATACTCAAGAGTTTGGCAAACATTACAGTTGGGTTACAATATGGCATTTTCATTTTGATTGTGCTTGCCTGACAAAGCATCATGCGTTATGTTGCTGACCGTTTGTTAAGGGCTGGCCAAACTAAATTAAAAAGGGCTTTGACTCTACTCATGGTTTAGAATTTGTATCCTTCCATTTGAATTATATTTCTTTCTTTTTTTCAGTAGCATGAAAAATAGAAATTGAAGTACACATATTTAAGATGGTGGGTTATGAGAGTCAACTATAAAAAATAAGTAGAAATTTCTCATATAACATTTGAGAATGTACATTGTGCTGTGTTCTCTGCTCCACCCCCTCCCCAACAGTTCTCTTTTTTTTCCCAGAAGGTTATAAAACATGAAAAGTCCACTAATTGTGCTATTAAACTTCCTTTACAATACATTTAGCCTAAAGGAATTTTAACACCGTTAATTTGCATGGTTTCTACCGTTGGAGACAAATGAATAAATTGTCTACATTTAGCCTGTTGTCAATACGTACATCCATCATCGTTAGGTTTGGAATCTTCATTAATCAGTGAGGATGGCGGTGCAATGGCAGCTCGGGTTGCAGCTAGTTTAAAAAGATGAAGAAAAAATATGTCATGTCATAAGCATAAATATTCTTCAGAACTTATTAATGAAATAAAATTGCATGTCCAGCATACAGTAACATAATATTGAAGACGCATCTTTAGCAAAACAAAATACTGGTTAAAAAAAAAAACTGTACAAATGTAAATGAAAAATAATAAGCCTATCATTTGTAAAGATATTTAGGAACAAATGCTTTGAAATTTATAAAAATTTAAAAATCCACACAAGCCATGAATTCAGCGATCCCCTTTGATTATGCAGCTCGAAGTCTGCTATTTAATTCTTGTCTCTTGTAGCAAAATGTATACAAATAGACTATACATGTTTGAGTTCTCGGTTACTTACTGTTTCTCCTCCTTTCTCTATCTCTATCATCTTCCTCATCATCACTGGCGGGACGTTTGGAAAATCCTTGTGGTTCTCTTTCTCGATCTCTGTCTCTGTCCCGTTCACGCTCGCGACGCTCCCTATCACGTTCACGGTCCCTTTCTCGGTCTCGTTCACGATCTCTTTCACGACGTCTTCTCCTGAAAAGGTCGTTTTTAGAAAACTTGTTATGAGATGACTATCTGATATTGTTATGAGATGGTCTGAACAAAAACTATAAGTTTTCCAACAATACAGTCAACCAGGTCTCAGTTGAGTCTGTTAGGACTTAATAATAGCTTTTAATTTATTTTAGATAAAATTTGACTTATGAAGGGTTAAAAACAACAGAGAGAAGATGAGTTGAAAAAGTCTATTTAATTTCAGCAATTTTGGCTTAGGCAAGGTTGACTGGATATTTTCTAAACACAAATGAAAGAGAATAGATAGCACTTGAGAGTTACAGCAAAACTAATAACATAGCAGAAGATAAATCCTGTGCTGGGTGTTGGATGAAATAACATGATAAACTATTTCTTGTTCAATTGCTCTTTTCTCTTCCTGTAGAAAACAAATAGTGACATGTACATCAGAATATATGAT
The DNA here is from genome assembly GCA_940671915.1 of Paracentrotus lividus. Lineage (NCBI taxonomy): Eukaryota > Metazoa > Echinodermata > Echinoidea > Camarodonta > Echinidae > Paracentrotus > Paracentrotus lividus. Next base: position 47,206,877 of record CALNVZ010002100.1, on the reverse strand, counting down.
GAAATCAACTTCGATTGTGGGTTACTTTAATAACTGAAGATATCAACTATGATAAACAAAATTGCCAAACACCTTTAAAAAACTTGTTCTGATACACATATCATGATCACATTCATATTAATGACTACTGGTAACTACATGTAGTCAAAATAATATTTACCTTTCTTCCCTTTCTTTTCTGTCTTGTTCATCCCTCTCTTTATCCCTCTTTTCTCGTAATCTTTTAGCAACCTTCTCATATTCATTTGGGTAAGCAGGATCATACTCCATGCTCTCCATTCTGAGCCCAAGATTACTTGAGGGTGGTATGACGAAGTCTAAATGCAAATAAATATACTGACAATTGATTTTTAAGTATAATAAAATATATATTATAATTAAAAGAACACTTAATTTTCATATGAGAATTGGTGTGCAAACCTGATCTCATGATGACTTTTTTTAGTTGGAAATTATCATTGTTAATCCAAAATTACTATGAAACATATAGCAAGGCCATTTTTGTAACAGTGCCATATGATTACTATATGAAAAAACCTTTTCACTTGTCATTACCACTGGGGTATTCTACTTTTGAAACCAATTAATATCAGTTCTGTAATAACAACATAGCGAACAATGACATGTGAATTATTGCTGGTATTCTGAAGCCATGCAAAATTTACTTTTGTGACAACTGAAAAAGGAAAAATCTACATTGTTTTTATTTTCTAAAGATATGATGGACAAGTTTGTTTGGTTGATAAAACCAAGCACTGCTTAAAAATAGTAAAGTATATGCAACAGACACTTAAAAAAAAAAAAATTGTCTTAGTAAAGACAAATTCATTTAACTGTAAGGGTGTATGCCTATATAAACTAGCCTGAAAATGCCTTACCAATCTTGATAGCAGAATGGTGGTCTTGATGGTGCTGTTGTTTGCGTTTGAACCTTGGATCGATCACTCCCAGTATTCCTGCACTTCCACCTGCATCCCGTCCATCCTCTTCCACCCTCCTATATCTCTTACAACTCCTTACATCTCTTTCCCAACCAAGTCACTCCCACCCCACATCAACACTGGGTCTAGCACTAACCGAAGTCCTGTCCAGTGCTAGACCAAAGACCCGGTGCTGGTACTTTTTGGGGTCCAGGACTGACGACCAGCAGCCTGTTTCATCTTGCCGTTTGGCTTCTGTAAGGCAGCTTTCTCTTCATGCCAGATGGGACTGCATCATCTTGATACCGGCCTGACCATCCAGCTGAGGACAAAATGCAGTATAAAAGCAAAACAGATTGAATATTTACATAAAACTCAGTCACTGGTCTCCGTTAATCCTAATCTCTCTACAAAACAAAGAACAAATCTTAAAATAACATGGCTACATTTCCACAACACTATTATTCTTCATTTAGTTCTCTTTGTTGATACTCAAAAAGCTATAAATCAAGTTCTACAGGGTATGACCATTGCTATTCTGACAGTACATGTACAAAACACAGCCCAACCCCCATTTTTGAACTTTTTTTTTTAATTCTTTCTATTTTTTAACTTTCTTTCCTTGACTAACTAGATCCATTACACTAGGCCTACTCATTGCATGCCTCTACATAAAGCAATGTCTTAATCACTTTTTTTTAACCCTCAATTTTGCTTAAAAGCAAAACTTACAAACCATCACTCTTTTCTCGCCACCAGAGGAGTTGTCCTTCTTTTGCGTCCTGTATCCACTCCCAAACCATCGTAGAGCGACATTGTGTAGTTTTCAGATCCGGATTGCTCCTCTTAAATCTACTTCACATAAAAAAAAAATAGTATATATATATACAAATATGACAAGACTAAAGAGGCATTTTAATTTTAAATAGTGTTAGCATTATAAATCTAGCCTAACTTATATTAAAAATGTTTTGTAGAATCGTATGACAAATGTAGATTCTTGGGTAAAGCCCCTTTCTCTGGCTCTGCCTAGGCACCCTCAGGATCATGAAATTGCACAACCCCACATGTGTCAACAAATTCAATGTGCTCTCCACTAGCTCTGATCGGTTTTATCTTGGATTAATCTACTCAAATATGATAACCGAAAAACGCCACTCGCGCTGTGTATACGCAGTTTGAACAGCTCGCCGCAATTAATGCATGATCTCTGTCTTCAGAAGCCGGGAATTAGATGAAGACAGAGAGCCAGCCGGCGCTCGTTAGAGTCTTAAAGCATACCGGCCGCCGAGCTTAGCTGCTCCGCTGAAGGATATAGGTGCAGCGGCGACCCCACGCACTAGGCGTTAGGTAGGGTCGCGTGGGTAGGTGCTGTGTAGGATCTACCAAACTCTGCCTAGCGCCCGAGCCAGCCTCAGGCTAACTTTAAAATCTATGCAGTTCCAAAACCACTCTGATGAAAGCGTATCTAGGACATTGAAAAGACTAGGGCTTTTTACGGTTTAGGGACGCCCACCAAACTTAAAAGGTCATGTACTCACACTCACAAGACGCTACTTCCACTGACTGACTGAAATTCATCGGAAATCAGAAAGCGAATATCACCACAAGATCTCTCACGCATATCCAACACTAAACTGACCAGTCCCCGTCGCGAGCGACGGGAACTGACGGCATGATCTAGTTGTGGGCCTGGTCTATTACCCCGAATCTCTCACAAAGTAATATATTTTTTAAAACATGCATAGACGGTCTCTAATCCACATTGAGCGGTATAATGCAGAATACCCCTACCACGGGCCTGTTTAGTTCTTGTTTAATGAGGTTTAACATATCCGTTAAAGATTTTTTCTCTTCGCTGTAGACGAAATGAATGAATATTCAAAGTTCTACTATACTATTGACGGTCTGGGAATTGTGACTGGAAGCCAAAAAACAGCTGAACTTTTACGCCGTTGGAAGGTACTTTGTGCCGAATTTGGGCAAGTTCGTCCGTAAAATCTGCCAACACTAACTAATCCCCACATTTCTGGTTTAATCTCACTGTTATATTAACTGCCAAAACACCATGTGGGAATTCCCAAAACGGCCTTGAACCTACCTTACTTAACTTTTCTGTCTCTCTATTTTCAATTGCTGATGACCGTATTAATGAATTTAACAACCATAAAATCCCAACCACAGTTTCATTAAATCGACGACATGTCTCGATCAATGCGCCCGAGCTATATTACGTAATCGTCAAAGAAACAACATAGGTTTTTTTTTTTTTTTTTTTTTTTTTTTTTTTTTTTTTTTTTTTTTTTTTTTAAATAACATAGATTCTATATATATGTACCGTTGCTAGTTTGTTCTGTCTTATAACTCTACGATACCTATATTAATGCGGAGCCTATTATTACGTAATCGTCAAAGAAACACAATAGGTGTTTTTTTTTGTGTTGTTTTTTTCATTTTTTTTTTCTAAATACATATTATGTACGCCTGTGCTTCCTGTCCTATTTATTAACCTATATTAAGTTGAGTTTGTTCCCGCGGACTTTTTTTTTTCTGCTGTCCAGATCTCTGTTTTTTGAGTTTCCTATCTATGGCACTTTAATACATCAAGAATTTAACAAATTCACTAGTCTAAATTTTACATGACCCCGGCTGTAACACCCCCCCCACCCCCCCCCCCCCCCTCACAAAAAACACATAAAAACAAAAAAAACACCTTTCATATATCACTATTTATGCGCGAATACTCACCTTAAACGTCCAAAGAATAAAAAATCACACCACTGGCCCATGCCAACTATAATAATAAATAAATAAATTATAAAATGAAATACATCATAGATCTATTATAAACTAAACACACAAACAAACCAAAATTATGAAACAACTGTATTAAACTCGTAACGGTAAAAGTGCGGATTTTGGAAGAACTCGCATCGATCACAAGGCCACCTTTACCCCTTTTAACCTCCCCTTCAAACCCCAATAAAAACCCACCTAATCAAATATAATGAAACTTTTCAAAAAAATTATTGCTGCTGAGCCGCAAACAGCGGGGCCGTATACATCTGCATTATTGCTTTAGCACATCAAAAAGTAATACCAAGTTAATCATAAACAATTGCGCCAAGCCGCTCAAACACCATCCGACAACTTTTGTGCATTGCACTGATCGTAAATATCATTTATTCCATTGCGCGTCTTCGATCCAGAAATACCACAATTCATTAAATTGGTGAGGAAAACATCACATTGCCTTCATATGAATTCTAACATCCCCCGACAACAACAACAATCCCCCAAGCCCGGCACGTGCAATACAACCGTCCAACGAAGTGCTCCTATCAACCACCAGACTGAATAAAGAAAAAAAAAGTTTCTTGTAAGAACCAACAACAACCCCAAGAAAGATTACACGCTACTTTACCTGTAACATCATGCCACAATTCACTTAATAATGTAAATAATTTAATGAATATCCCTTAAATCCAACATTACAAATCTATTTATTAGAAAGTTACATCTTAACAAAACACAAACTCTCAATTTATATATACCCTCAACATTTCAAAAAAACACTCGAAGATAGAAAATACATATAAAAAAAACAATCAATAATAATAAATTAAAACTGAACCCAAAACAGCACACAAAATAATAAGATAAAAGACCAGCAATTATCAGTCAGCAACTTGCCAATGACTTTAATGACTAGGTTATAAAAGCACTTGAGAAGAACAGCTTTAATCAAAGTCCAATACCACTTCAGCATGGCTCACAACACTTTTACAAACATTACCAAAAAAATTACGTGATTACAATTAACAAATTAACTCTTTTATTGTTTAACACTGAACAATATTTCACCATATATTCACATATCTATCGTCTTTCTCCTACATTGCACTCTCATAATTCTTCGCTTTGCACTATTCTCACTTTATTTTTTCAAAGTTGTTTCCGCCACTCATGAAACTCTCCGCCAACCCAAAATCTTGAAACTTGCACGGAGACGTCTCTGGCAGACATCTCGGACGACGCGCCTCATCGGACGTTCCATGAATCTTTACAGCACTACTTTGCAGACGCGTTTCTTTCTCAAATTGCTTAAAGCAGTGTTTGAAAATTGTCGCCGGACACGTCTCGGAAGACGACTTTAAATACTTTATTAATTCCGTACCGTAAAGAACACTGCAAGCACCGACTTTTTTATTTCCATCCGCGAAGAATGTTTCCGCCTAAAAACGATACCACCCTCAAGCTATGAATAGCCAGGTAACCATAGAAAAATCCTTTCTAACAGAGACTTTGGCGCATTATCCCATGATCACTTTCCAATCAGAGCATGATTGTCCTACTCTTCATTAAGCTAGCGTTACTTAAAAACGCTTCAAGGGCGCTGTCCCACCATGCAGGCCATCTTTGTTTGCGAACACACTTGCGCGATCTTGCCTGTTCGTGAGTGTGGTAGCAAGTTCGTTGTTGTAGCCCAGCTTACGCACTAGAGTCGTACGTAGGTTTATAATCCGCCTTTTAAAGCCCGAACTCCTCTCATAATATGAAATTATCCAGGGTTGATCCGCCACCAACGATCGCCGCCTGCTGGGACAGGCCCTTTAGCCGATAGTATCTCTTTTTTGCGAAAGACGTTCTCTCGCCGACAGAAACAGAAATTTCTTAAACACACAACAACGGATAAAACCAATGTTTACAAACGTCTCCGTATCCGCTGAACGGCTACGCAGGTTACTTGAACATCTATATCCTTCTGCTTAGCCATATATATTCTCACTCCTATATCAATCGTCTTCGCGGAGAGACCATACCACCATAAGCAAAATCATAACAGGGCCCGCGCGACGCCGGGGGGCGGGCGGGGGGGGCTGCAGCCCCCACTTTTTTCAGGGCCCAACGTGTCACAAAAATCGCCAAACAATGACCACTACATTTTGCTGATTTTTAGCCTGTTCAAGCCCCCCCCACCCCCCCCACCTTCGGCTCAGCCCTTCCACTTCCCAAACAACGCTCCGCGGGCCCTGCACTAACACCAATCCACTCTAATTACCTAATTTTCTCTCCTTTCAACACATACAATACCATGAATGATTACAATAATCAAAGATTGAATGAATCCAAACTAAAAAAAATCATTATCATTTGGTTATAAAATTAAAAAGAATAAAACAAATCACCCCCGGCCCAGCAAACATCGCTTAAACACTAATTTGTTATGATAAAGAACTTGCTACAAGATATAAACCAAAATATTTTCTTTTCCAATATGGAGAGAGCAAACGATCGACCTTCACAAATTGCCCGGCTCGCCCTTAACACGCATTCCTGCTTTTTGCCATTAATGGAATGCCAACATCCTTTAAAATAATCAATCTAAAATACAGTTTTTTGGCCTACCCCCATATTCATCCCAGAATGCAATTTCTCTTTATACCTCTCGCCCGTCCTCCATTTTCCGTTATTTTCATGAAAGAACAACCCTATTTCCTAATACCATCGTGACTCCTCACTTTTCAAAATTTTGCTTCCACTGCCTGAACGTTAAAACAACTTAGCCCACTAACATGCCGTTTCCACCTTATTTGATATCGCTTTCCCACTTCTTGTTAAAAACTACTTTATATCCTTTCTAACGATGATATAGGAATACTATAAAACTGCACAAGGTCGTCAGTCCGCTAGGCAGGCAACAATATATGAAATATAAAAGGACTGCGACTGTATGCGTCATCCAGCCCCATATCAAATAAATACATTCGCAATACTTAATGGACAAATAACAATATGCCATCAGATCATAAACAATACATATTAATATTCAAACTATCTTCGGTCTGACATTGTTTTAAATCTAACTCAAAATAAAAACAACCAACATTTACCCACCAAATACAGTAATGTACCTAACTAAACTATCTGCTCTCTTATATGCCACATGAAGCTACGTAAACTCCAAAATTTAACGTATTATGAAATTATGTCGCGCTTCTTAAATGCCAGCTTGATGATCAGGCTACGCCAAGACTCCAAAATCCCTTAACAATTATTAATAAAAAGCATCATATCGCTTTCCCACTTTTAATTTGTTAAAACTACTTTATATCTTTCTAGATGACTATAGAACTATATAAAATGAAAGCGTCTTTCAGTCCGTAGTGCCAGGAAAATATATAAAAAAAAGGGACTGGGAGCTAGCGTTCATAGCATATCCAAATAAAATAATTTCGCAATATTCATGCGACAAGATAAAATTGCCATTCAGTCTATAAAAATAATATTAATATTAAATTATCTCGGTCTGACATTGTTTAATCTAACTCAAAATACAAAACAAACACCATTACACAATACATAACACTAATAAATAGGGGAAGGTGGGAGCATAACGCGACCCTAGGTCAAAACGGAACTTTCACCATAGCTTGTCATCAAAAGTATTTCCTTCTATAAAATGATCAAAAATAGGCATTGCTGCACCAACTTTACCACTCGAAGTCATCGAAAAAAATCAATACCTACAGAGCGGGGGTCGCCATTCCAAAAACATTTGTACCCCCTCTTGAGTTGTAGGGTATTTCTGCTTGGCAAAACCCAAGGGGCAAAAAGGACCAACACCCCGCAGAATTTGGTGTGCTCGCCATCCCGTTCTGGAGACTTCCAAAAGCTACCATTCTATTTTGCCAACCTTGAACAATTGACCACAATCAAGTCCCCAGGCAGCTTGATTCATTTCTACCAAACCGGTACTCCCATAATAGGGTCACCATTTTGCCCCAACGAAATACGCACGCAGTCCATCTTTGCCCAACTATGGGCAAAACGCGACCTTTTCCGAACAGCTTCATTTGCCCGGAAGTATGAAAAGATGATAAACAGCAAACCAAAAAACTCGTCAAGGTAAAACATTTTATAGCTCTTGCTCCTATCTGTCACGCTCACAGAAGCCACTTGAAGCATTACCTGTGGTCCGTATATGCCCCACCTCCTCCCCTATCTGCCGTTCCTTATAAATGCCACATGAAGCACGTCAACACTTCCAAAATTAACGTATTAATGAAATATCGTGCGTTTCATTAAATGCCCAGTGCATGATAAGGCTACGCCAAGACTCCCAAAATCCTAACACATTAATCTAAAATACAAAGCATCCATATCAGTTTCCCACTTTAATTTTTAAAACATTATATCTTTCAGATGCATATAGGAATATATACAAATGAACAAAGTCGTACGTCCGTCAGCGCCAGGAACAATATATTGAAATACTAAAAGGATGGATAGCGTTCATAGCCATATCAAAATAAAATAATTGCGCAATATTTCATGGACAAATAAATTGCCATCAGTATAACACAATAATATTAATATTACAATATTCTTCCGGCTCTCGACACTTGTTTAAATCCTAACTCAAATAAAAACAAAACATTACACAATACAGTAATGCTACTCACCATAATATCCTGCCGCTTTCTTATATGCCCACAATGAAGCCTACATCTCTCTCTT
>CALNVZ010002100.1:47178275-47198336 GCA_940671915.1 Paracentrotus lividus | reverse complement strand
TTCGAATGCAGTTGTAATGTAGACCTCATTATGATAAAAAGGCATTGATTTGTATGATCTTTCTAGGCCTATATGGATCTGCGAAACGCTATGCGCTCGTCAAGACAAGGCATTATGTCTAATCATCATAAGGGATGATCTTTGAAAATTAATATTAGTTTACCAATAAACCTCCTAGCTCTCGGCAAGAATGTGTCGTACAAAGCATCCATGACATCAGTGATAGCAAATCTCCTGTTATGGATAGAATGACAGAGGATCAAACCGTCCAGTCCTTGTTGTTCCACCGGATAGCTTTCCAGATCGTTGTAAGGTAAATCCACCATTTTGAAGTTGAACGGAAGATGAAGAGACATCAAAGTCGACAAGAATTTCTTGATGCTAGCCTGACGAGCTGAGGTGCATATTCCAATCGTTACTGCCATGATGATGCTGAATTGATGTTAGTTCCTGTAAAATAAGAGAAGGGCCACTGACATGACTGAAAACTTAGTGGATCCGCTCCAAGTCCACACCCACTGGTATTGAATCAACATGCTTTGGTGTTAAAATAATTATTTGACTCTGATTAGTGTTATTTTAACACCACATGCTGGTGTTAACTGATACTTTGCATGGTGTTAATTTCCAAGCTGACACTATGGGTATCGACATTATATAGTGTTGGTGTTCAATTAACACCAATGGGTGTGGTCATCTGTACCGTCGTTTGGGGTTAAAACTAGTTGTCTATAACATTTCAAAAACTAGAGAGAATTGGTTGCTCTTTGTATTCATAATATCCCAAATTAAAATGTATATTTCTTATCTGCAAAAAGTTCGACACTGATGTTTCAGATGTTGTATTGACACCAAGTGGTGTTAGAGATTTTATATCCATGAAAATCTTACACTAATGTCTAACCATGCTAACATCGCAAGACCATAGTTGACACCAGCGGGTGTTATACATACAGCATTTTTGGTGTAAAAAATATGCCATTTAGACAAGTCTTCACATTTTAGTGGATACTCTGTAAAAAAAAAATATATATATCTGTATTTTTACAAACAAAATGCTGTCAGCAGATTTGCCATATCTTGTGTGTAAAATTACAGAAATGTTATTTATTTTTCTCCTGCAAATATTTACGTGAGATATACAAAATATACATCAGGGGGGCATTTCATCAAAGGATTTTATCCGACAAATTTGTTCTCAGCCAATCAGATGCAAGTATTTCAGTAGCTTATATCAGTTTGTCGAATAAAACGTCTGACAAGTCCTTTCATGAAATGCCCCCCTGGACTAACACATTTGAATCTGTTTTAGGCCTACGCTATATAAACTCTGATTTTATTTTTTCTTCTTTCTAATGCATGGATAAAATTAACAGCAATACTGTAATTAAAAAATAAATAAATAAATAAATAAATAAAATTATGGCGACTCTGCCAACATCAATTTGATGTAAAAATACAGATTTTCTTGTATTTTTTTTTTTTTTTTTTTTCAGTGTACAGGAATTTTCAAATTGATTCAAATTTTCAAATTAATTAAACGATCCCCTCTAATTTAAAAAAAAAAGAAGATTATTTAAAAGATAAAAGAAAATGACCTAACTTATCGTAATTCCTTCTCAAGAATATTGACGATAACCTTTGGCATAAAAGTTGAACAAAGGAGAAAAGACGGGTTATCGTAGATAGCCACGCAAAATATCGTTTGAGTTATTTATATTTTAACGCTCCAAAGTACAAATTTATGAACATAGTTATTATCTGTTGATTTTAGATTATCTGCAAGAATGTATAGTCCTACGCATTATGAATTATGGCCATGTGTCATGAATTGGGTGCAAAATGCGTTACATGCCCCATAATTTGTAGAAAATAATGTAGGCCTTCATTGCCACTATCAAACACCTCTAATTTCTTAATAGTAAGTCATATTTATACAAAAGTATTGTAAGGAAGATGATTAAAATATTTTTTGCCTGTACAGAGTCATGAAAGCTATACAGTCTGTGTCAAATAAAATGGTACAGTTGGAAAACATTTTTTTATAGTGTGAAGGTTGATATCAACGTGGTATTGTTTGTTATTTTCATAAAGCAGGAATATCACTCTTTCTTCTGCAATTTTTTTCATCACATTTGGTGCAGTATTTTTTGAGATATGACTAATTTTCTACAATCAAGGAAAATCCATTTTTCGCACGCCGTCCCATGCCTTTGTGTACGATTTCGCATAATGACCATGAATTCAGCGCTCCAGAACAATAGAAGTGCGTAATTTCGAGTTGTTCCTCGTCGCACAAAACTTAGCATAACTTTGTTTTACGAAAGTAAATTGTACAGGACAAAGCGCATCAGCAAGAAAAATCTTTTGGCTTTAATTTCGTACCACAAACACACATTATATGAAAAGATTTCACACCTAAATGATTTTTTCCCCGACTGTACCATTTTTTTTGACACAGACTGTATGTTACCAGAAAATGGTCTAAAAAGTTTCACATTTTCACTGGCAAGTAGTTTCTTATTCTTTGCACTAAATGAAATGAATTAACTTGAATTGTGTTATGCTTAAACAAATATAAACTTGTAGTACAAAATTATTTTTTCCAATCGCGCTTCAAGGCATCGAAATAGGGTGAAAATGTGCAAAATGACAGAAATCAGTTCTTAAACAAAGTTTATTGCAAGAAATATGTTTCCACCACTGGTGTAAATCCCGGGGGATGAGGGGATACATCCCCCACTTTTCGAGGAGGGGGATGGCCTGTGCAAACATCCCCCACTTTTCAAGAAAGAAATTAGAAAAATTTTCACTAGATAATCGTGCTATTGGTGAAAGTACTTCCTTAGCTTACCGCTTTTGATACTTAAAAGTGCCCCTGTTTACACCGTATGCATCTTTAACAAACCCTCAAATTTCGTGCTCGGTCGCTATGCGACCTCGTATAGTCAAACAGTAATTATAAAAAGGTTGGACTCAATGCCCTATGCTGGAGACAAACCTTGGGAAGGGGCCTTGTAGTCAGGCAGCCAGCTCGGTTCTGGTTAGCTAAACGAGGTACCAGTAGTAAAGTATTGGAATATATGGGGAGGAATCCCACATTTACTAAACCCAACGTCTGGCAGTGCATCTCTGCTGCATAAGGTCCCTACAGCCGGGGGCGTCCAAAATGAGTGCCCATTTTACAATTTTTTTATTTTTAATAAAAATAGCAAAAATCATTTTCTAAACACACTAAATTTGATGTCAAAATAAAGAGTATTAAATTGTCTTAACGCTTGTGCTATTTTGAAATCATACTGAAATCGAAAACAGTGAGAGTTTTAATGAAGAAATGTTTTTTTCTCACTTTTTTACGAAAATATTTTTTTTCCCTTTTTTCAATAATTTTTAATAAATAGTTGTATAAAACATTGATGTTTGTAACTTTTCTAAAAACTACCTACGTGCATGTGAATGATGCTGTAAAAAGCAGGGAGTTATATCTTATTCCAATAAAGAATTATGATTAGATAAAGTCAGGAATGCAATATAGACAAAAATCAACAATTTGCCCCGTATCGAAGAAGAATCCCATACCCGTACGTGTATTAGGAAAGGCCGATAACATGCGATAGCTTTTAGCAGACAAAACAAGTATCGAATTGTTCCGCATTTCGCCGGGATCCCACTGAAGTGCGTGTTTCCTTGGATTGTCAGTGGGTTTTGTATTTATCACGTTTATGCATATGGCGGTCGGGTGGAGCATTGCCAAGGAAGATGGGTGGGGTGTGGGCGGCCGCTGCTTGAGTAGGTCTTGCACATTTTCATTGTTTTGGATAATGTTAATTTGTCTGGGTTGAAATTGGGGTTAGTAGTGTGTGTGTCTTTTATTTACATGTATGTTTTTCTAGTTGTGTCTTTTAGTTTGTATGGATGATCGCGGCCTTTCCCAAGTGTGTTTGAAATAAGGTTGATGGAAAATTACAAAAAAGTAGGAGTATCAAGTGTTTGCCCTCTGCCGTCCCCTGTTAAAATAAAACAGTCGACCAGCTAGTACATTGTTTTCTTCTTCTAATTTAAATGGGGGGTAGCAATGTATCTATTGTCTGTAATTTTGTTTCATTAAATGTGAAAGGAATACGAGAAAATCAAAGAGGCAGAAAATTTTTGAAAATGGTGTAGAGATAAACGAACAGATATCATTTTTTTACAAGAAACATACAGTACAAGGGATATTGAAGATAATTGGAAGGCAACAGTGGAGTGAGTGGAAGTGTTATATTTTAGTCACGGAAATGTCACAGTAAGGGGTCATGATTTTAATTGATTCAAAACTAGATGCTCAAATTTTAAAGGTAATAACGGATGAGGATGGTAGGTTTAATAATATGGAGTGTGTTGTACAGGGTTACGGGTATAATTGCGAATGTATATTTTCCTGTTCGTGGAAGGAACTGGAACAAATTAGTTTTTAAAAAAATTTAATAAGAAGTTAATAGAAATAAACGGAAGGAATAATCTAATAATTAATTGGTGGAGATTTTAATATGATTCGGCGATAAAAGATTTGGACTATATTTGAAGTTGTAAACAAAATGTTCACTCTAGATTCAATTCTGGTTTTGACAAATTTTCAGATGATCATGGATTGATAGATATATGGAGGAAGAGGAATGGTTTAAAAAATCAATTTACTTATAGACAGGTTAATCCGTATATGCAAAGTAGATTAGATTATTGGTTTATAATCTGAAAAGTTAGAAGAGATGGTTTTAAAATGTAATATAATTTCCCTCGGTAGCACCGGACCATTCAGGCAGTTCAGCTGATTTTTAAATGTACCGGTTTCGATTCAAATTTAAAAGGATCTTACTGGAAATTTCAATAATAGCTTATGCAACGATGAAGATTATAAAAAAAATTAAAGAAGAAATTTTAAAGCTGAAAGAAGAATTCAAGAAAGAAATAATAGATAAAAGAGTTTTGTGGGATTTTTTGAAAATGAAAATAGGTAATTTTAACTCGGAAAATTCTAAAGAAAAGGCAAGGCAACGGAAAGAGAGAATTAATAGATTTAGAAAAAAGATTATATTGTCCTTAGAAAAAGACTTATTAGATAAGGTAGATCATGAAAAAATTGATTTGTTGGAGTGTAAACGAAATGATTTAAAAAGGTGTTTATGATTATGTAATATGAAGGGGTTAAAATTCGATCTAGAGCATCATATTATGAAAATGGGGGAAAGGGACAACTAGATATTTTACACAGTTGATGCAGTACAACAAAAAAAAAGACAGCAATACGGAAATGATGATAGGGAGAAAAGTAAGTTTTGATCAAAACGAAATAATACAAGAGATACATAGATTTTATAGCAAATTATATTCCCCCTGTGTGTGACGATAATTTATTAAATAATAAGCGCCTTTTTAAGGATTTGCCTAACTAGATTTCACGTTTTCAGCGGAATTGTGTGAGGGAAAGTTAACAGGGAGAGTGTTGGGAAGCTTAAACAAATGAAACTTAAACAAAACATCAGGGACGATGGGCTTACAGTGTTTGAGTTTTACTTATTATTCTGGCCGATATTAGGAGAATGTAGTGGTGGAAGGCTTTAAATTGAACTCTTTGTAGAGGGGAACTTTCATCTTCCAAAAACAAGCGGTCATCATTTTGTTTTCTAAAGATGGGAAAGACCCTTTGTTAACTAAAAATTATAGACCTATATCATTATTAAATGTTGACCTACAAAATTTTAGCTAAGCACTATCTATAAGAATTAAAAAAGTCTTAAATGAAAATAATTTATATAGATCAGGTGGGTATATTAAAGGCAGAAATATAGGTGAAGCAATAAGGTTAATAGATGATATGATTTACTATACAACAAACACAACTGACATTCCCTGGATTTTAATGTTAATGCAATAGACTTTGAAAAAGCCTTCGATTCTGTGTCTCATATATATTTGCAAAAAACATTGCGTTCCTTCGGTTTTGGGCCATCGTTTTTGTAAATGGATCCAACACTATATAAGGGGCGCTTTGAGTTGTGTTCTTTAATGGGGGGATATCTACAGGGTACTTCAAAAAAAAGGGAAGAAAATAAAAATTCCCAAAAAAGAAGAAAGAAGAAGATTATTTCAATATTTTATATTTGTGATATGAGAGACAGGGAATCCTCTTCTCTCATACCTATTTATATTTTGTATTGAGATCCTTGCTTTTTCTCGTAAGGACTCTGCTATTCATGGAATTAGTTTTGGTGATGTAGAGGTAAAACAGGTACTTTATGGCAGACGATATGACCCTTTTTGTAAGAGATGCTGCATCATTGATAAAATAGATAGTTTGTTTGGAGATTTTGCAGCAATTTCCGGTTTAAAAAATAATAGAGATAAAAATTTGTATTATTGTTAGGTCCTCCTCGAAAGAAAATATTGTTGCACTTTTGGTAAATAGTTGAGGCATTAAAATATTGGGTTATAACTTTTTCTTTAGATGTGGACGTGCCGGGAAAGGACTAATTATAAGAGAATTCTGAGTAAAATTAAAAAGATGTTGAAATGGTGGAAACAGAGGGATTTAAACGTTTAATGGGTAAATACAATTAATTAAAACGTTTGTACTTTTAAAATTAAATTAGTGTCATGCCCTTATCCCAGTACCACTGGGTTTTTGAGGAATTGGAAATTTAATGTTTGATTTTTTTATGGAATGGGAAGGATAAATTAAAAGGAATGTTATGTATAGAATTATGATAAGGGGGGTCTTAAAATGATAGATTTCCATTTATTTATTTATACACAAAAAAATCATGTGGATCAAAAGACTAAGTATCAGGAGATTCGAAAGATGGGATGGAAACGTTTTTTTTAAATATAAAACTCGTGAGTTTGGGGAGGTTTACTGATTTTTTTTGTTAGTAATATTTCATTGAACATTTTAGTAACGTGTCTTTGCCCAAGCTTTTATAGGAATATGCTGGACGTCTGGGTCGCTATGAAGATGTTTTGCTTAAAAGGAAACAGGTAAAAGAAATGAAATTATTTTTAACAATAAGTTTATTTCGTTTTAGATGGAATATGTACTTTGATGAAAGTTTATTCCTAAAAATATATATAAATTACATCAAGCATAGTTGCAAACGGCGTAAATCGTGGTAGAGGAGTGGGGGGATGAGCGAAATAATTTGCCAACTTGGTCGCGATCTTGTTTGACACAAGCACTCGCGACACAAGTTTTTAATAGCACAGGCAGTGGAATGGATTTGAGAGGGAGGGGGTACGAATAGAATTTGTCTTTGAATGTATGCTTTTAACTTATGGCTGCCTTGATTACTATTCATTTTAGTAATGGAAAAACTAATGCGAGCGCGAAGCGCGAGCCGAAAATTTTAAGCTAAAAATTGGAGATATTTGTGCATTATAGCTCCTATTTAGTATCAGCGAGCGCGAAGCGCAAGCCAAAAAAATCAAGCTGAAATTGGATATGTTTGTGCATTAAAGGTCCTATATAGTACCCGCGAGCGCGGAAAACTAATATATATAGGCCTATTATGGTAGCAGAGGTGGCGGAACGGATTTGAAAGTCACGGGTCTTGATACAAAAAAAGGGCACCGTTCTGAAAAGGGTTACACTTCAGATCAGAGGCATTCATCTAAAGTGAAATGTATTCGGAGACGGAGGGGATACGCCGAAGAATTTTGTCTTTGAATGTATGCTTTTAAAAATCATAATGGTTGCCTTGATTACTGTTCATTTTAGTAATGGAAAACTAATGCGAGCGCGAAGCGCGAGCCAAAAATTTTAAGGTAAAAGTTTGAGATATTTGTGCATTATAGCTCTTATTCTGTATCATCGAGCGCGAAGCGCGAGCTGAAAATTTTGAGCTGAAATATAATGTTTGTGCATTAAAGGTCCTATAATAGTAATCGTGAGCGCGACAAAAAACAAAACAAAACAAAACAAAAAAGATACAGTAGAGGCGGCGGAAAGGATTTGAATGGGGGGAGGGTCTCGATGGAAAAATGCACCTTTTCTGAAAAGGGGGCACTTTAGATCCGAGGCATAGACCTAAAGAGAAATGTACTCGGACAGGGAGGAGGTACTAAGAAATTTGTCTTTGAATGTATACTTTTAAGGCTGCCTTGATTCCTGTTCATTTAAGTAATGTAAATAGTAATGCGAGCGCGAAGCGCGAGCCAAAATTTTAAAGCTAGAATTGTGAGATATTATTTTGGACAGTATAGATCCTATTTAGTATCAATGAGAGCCAAGTGCGAGCCGAAATTTTTTTATCCATTTAGAAGATAAATTTTACATGCTTTGTTAAATAACAGCGATAGAAAACAAAATCACAATCTTAGCTATGAAAATTTTGTGGGCTGCAGGCCCCAAGCCCTCCAACAACCTAGCCCGCACACAACTACATTAATGTTTTTGATTGTCGACAACACCCTTTGCCAGCAGTGCCCTGTCCTAAGGTTTGTCCCCAGACGAGGGTATTGTATCCAACCTTTTTATACCTAGGTTACTGTTTGATACTTATTGCGAGGTCGCAAAGCGACCAAGCAGGAAAATTTTGGAGGTTTTGGAGTAAAAAACAGGCATTTTTGGTTATTAAAAGCGCTATTATAACCAATAACACAATTATCTATTGTATTTTTTTCTTCATTTCTTTCTTGAAAACTGGGGGGGATGTTTGTACAGGCCATCCCCCCCTCCTCAAAATCTGGGGGGATGTATCCCCCCCATCCCCCCCGGGATTTACGCCCGTGCATGATAGTTGATGGTGAAGGTGAAATCAAATCAACTAGGGATTTTCTAAGGATGGGACTAAATGAACAAGAAATAATTAAACTTAACACTATTTGAATACTCCACTGACATGGAAGCTCTTTTGAAGAAAATGATTCATGTAGAGACACTTGATTTAAAATTTAGAATTTGTATTTAACGGAAGGTTAATAATTGCTTGACGTTACATCGAAAAAAATATATGTGCATTGTTAAATATGAAAATAGAAAAGTCATATGCAGATAAACGTCTAGAGAGGATATATAATTACTGAAAAGATATTCATACAATATTTCTAAGTAACCCAGGAAATGTACTTATAGTAGTAGGTTAAGAGAATTTCAATTTAATATGCTTATATGACTTATATATATAGAAAAATTTGTATACATATAAATTTTCATTAGCATATATGCGCTTTTTGTGATAAATATGAAGAGACCTATGAGCATTTATTTTTACTTGTGAAAAAATAAAAGTTCTTTGGAGAGATTGTGGGGATTTATTCAATTTATCGAATATTAAAAGTTAAAATTGGGAGGGAATTTACATTGGCATAAAACTTGTTAGATATAGGTTAAGGAGCAGTTAGTTAATCATATCTAATTTTAATTAAACATATGATATTTGTTTATAGCAGAACTAAAATAAAACCCCCACTCCTGACGAAATTAAAGAAGATGCTGGAAAATGAAAAAGAAGAAAGAAAATTAGCTGAAGAACGAGGTACATAATACCACCTAAGGAAATGGGAAAACTTCATACGTAGGTCAGGGACGGCGGGACAAATACATTATTATTTTTATTTTTTGATTGAAAAAAAAAAAAGAAAGAAGAACACAACACGTCTGGGACGGCTGCGCTATACTTTCGCTTACGTGACCCTTTTGCTTTTTGTATGCTGTTGTGTGTGTGGGTGTGTGTGTGGATGAGGGTGTGGATGTATGTTCTGGGTGATCTCAGTTTCATTTTTCTTTTATGGTATTATGTATAGGGGGGGGGGGGTCAGTGGGATTATACTTTTTTTTCTCTTCTCTCTCTCTTTTATGAATGGCCACTTTTTGATCATAAATTATGCTTTAAAAAAAAAAACACGTATGAATTTTTTCTCCTAGTACTTTTGTAATTTATGTTTTAAATCAAAGTATCATTTTTACAGTATATTCAGTTTTTGTTCTGAAGAACATGTATAATTTTGTCATTTTAATTTGTACAAAATGATTTCTGAGCTAAGAGAAAAGTGTACACTGTATTTAGTTTGTTGTTATGAGAATGTTTAATTTTGTCATTTATGATCTGTACAATATGTTCTTGATTTGAGAGAAAAATAAAATATTATTACAAAACAAAAAAAAATTTTGGCACTTTTGTTTGCCTACTCACAGCCATCACATACAATCAGCTTTTCATAATACACGTGCGGGTATTGTGTTATTCTCAGTCACGGGGCAAATTGTCGAATTTTGTCTATATTGCGTTCCTGACTTTATCTAATCATAAATTTCTTTATTGGAATAAGATATAACTCCCTTCTTTTTACAGCATCATTCACATGCACGTAGGTAGTTTTTAGAAAAGTTACAACCATCAATGTTTTATACAACTATTTATTAAAAATTATTGAAAAAAGGGAAAAAGTGAGAAAAAAACATTTCTTCATTAAAACTCTCACTGTTTTCGATTTCAGTATGATTTCAAAATAGCACAAGCGTTAATACAATTTAATACTCTTTATTTTGACATCAAATTAAGTGTGTTTAGAAAATGACTTTTCCTATTTTTATTAAAAATAAAATTTTTTGTAAAATGGGCACTCATTTTGGACGCCCCCGGCTGTAGGGACCTTATGCAGCAGAGATGCACTGCCAGACGTTGGGTTTAGTAAATGTGGGATTCCTCCCCATATATTCCAATACTTTACTACTGGTACCTCGTTCAGCTAACCAGAGCCGAGCTGGCTGCCTGACTATTGTCGACAAAGGTGTAGATGTGTGCGTGCTATAGGTGGGGGGGGGGGGGGGCTAGTGACCTGCAGCCCACAAAATTTTCACCGCAGACATTGTGGATCTGTTTTCTAGCGCAATCATTCAACAAAAAATGTCAAATGTATCTTCAAAATGGGCACTAAATAGGGTCAATCATGTACAATTAATCCAAATTTTCAGCTAATTTTTGGCTCGCGCTTCGCGCTCGCAGATAATAAATAGGATATAAAATACACAATTATCTACTATTTTTAGCTAAAAATTTTCGGCTCGCGCTTCCATTGATTTTCCATTACTAAATGAACAGTAAAAAGCCAAGCCATTAAGATACTTAAAAGCATACATTTAAAGTATGTATAGACAATTTTTCTTTGCACCCCCTCTTTGGCCTTCTCCGACTGCATTTGTCTTTAGGTCTAGGCCTATGCCTTTGATCTCAAGTGCCCCCCTTTGTAGAAAAAAAAATGCCCCTTTTCCATCGTGACCCCCACTTTCGAATCCGTTTCGCCGCCTCTGCTATATGTATTTTAATGACTAAACGTTTGTTGTCTACACTAGTTTATGTCAAACAAAATCGCAAACAGTAGGCAAATTATTTCGCCCATCCCCCCCCCCCCCACCACCCTTCGACACGGATTTACGCGTTTGGTTCACTCAATGGTGTATGCATGTACATACATGTACATGTACATGAAAAGAAAAGGGGGAAAAACACAATAATTGTAACTAAATTGCATGTTGCAATTTTTGGTGCCTGCAATGTATTGTCTCTTGGTGCGTGCATGAAGGGTGTTTTAATTGATTAATTAATTAATTGATTGATTAACTGACTTTTGACAACAAAAAAAAACTGCTTCACATAATTTTATTTAAAACCAGGTATTTTTCAAAAAAGAATCATCACTCAATCTATAAGACCGACAGGATGAAAGAAAATATAACGCAACAAAGAATAAGAAAGTAACAAAAAATAAAAAGCCAGTACGAACCAAGGGCCTTGTATAGCACCAGCTCAAGTCCTCAATTACTCAAATCTACCCTGATTCCTAACCCATAATGCAGTATTGTGAGCAGTGTAGTCTTATAATTTAGACCCATTTGAATGCACACTAACTCACTACTCAATGCATTTGTACCGCAATAATTATGTTACAAAGTAGCAAACCAAGTACTTTTCCCATCTAAACATTTTAGTATACCCTATACAAATAAAATTAGATGCTAATTTATACACTTTATTATTAATAGTTATCTCAAAAGGTATATTCTAAGACTAGCTATTAATAACACACAGTCAATGAGAGGTATGATGAGTTCGGTCTCCCTCATGCCTCCACCGTAGGATCCTCCACTCTTACCCCACTCCACTCGAAGTATCTTTGTATCAAAACTATGAGCAGGACAAAGCTGAAATTCCATCAGACATGATATCTGAGGAAGTTTCAGCTTTGTCCTGCTTAATTATCTACGGTATGAGACATTGCACAGCTCATGACTTACATTGTTTTCATGATTATTTGTAAAATGTGATAAATTTTATTCCAATATGTAACGCATAGTCTAATTTGTGGCACATGACATGCATGACTACCGATATAACGGCGCCAGATACAAAATGGCTTTAACCATCTTCGTTTTATACATCATCCGACAAATTTTAAACATTGGATAGATAAATACATATCTAAAGATAGACAGCGTAACTTACCAACTGAATCGGCCTTCAAGATGAGCCTTGTGGTGTAATATAATAGGCACCGACTACGTGAGCAAATTAATGTGCATACAATATGAAATGTTGCAACGGAACAAATGAATGTGCGTGATCGACCTTCAAAGGTCACCACGGGGAATCCCCGCATCATTTTGCGTTCGAGACAGTTCTGTAGTCTAATTTGAAAACATCTTATTATGCTTTGAAAATAATAGTATTTTCATTGCAATTTTCTTGGATAAAATATATATTTTTATTAATTTATATTTATTTTTGCAATATCCTTGCAATAAAATTATGAAAAAAAATGCGTACTTATACTAATTTCATTATGGTTACCTCTATTGGTTAAAATAGCGCTTTTAATACTACAAAGTGCCTCTTTTTAACTCCAAATACTCCAAAATTTTCTTGTTCGGTCGCTATGCGACCTCGCACTACGTAACAATCAGTAGGCTAAATAAAAAGGTTTGATCCAATGCCCTCGTTTGGGGACAAACCTTTGGAAAGGGTGTTCTCGACAATCAAAAACATTAATGTAGTTGTGTAAGGACTAGGTTGATGGAGGGCTTGGGGCCTGCAGTCCAAAAAATTTTCATAGCAAAGATTGTTATTTGTTTTTATCACCGGTCTTTAACAAATCATCATCTGCACGTAAAATGAAAATTGTATCTTTAAAATAGATGCTAAGAAGGGAATATCATGCACAATTAAATCAAACTTTGAGCTCAAAATTTTCGGCTCGCGCTTCGCGCTCGCTGATACTAAATCAGATATATAAATATCTCCAATTATAAGCTTAAAATTTTCGACTCGCGCTTCGCGCTCGCATTTCCTTTTCAATCATTATTAAGATGAACAGTAATCAAGGCAGCCAATAAGATTCTTAAAAGCATACATTCAATGACAAATTTTTCTTCGTACCCCCTCCCTCTCCCGAATACATTTCTCTTTAGGTATATGCCTCTGATCTAAAGTGTCCCCCTTTTCAGACAAAAATGCGATTTTCCATCGTGGCCCCCACTTTCTAATCGGTTCCGCCGCCTCCACTATATATATATATATATATATATATATATATATATATTCTTTTTCGCGCTCGTGGATACGATACAGGATCTATAATGCACAAATATTTCCAATTTCGGCTTAAAATTTTCGGCTCGCGCTTCGCGCTCGCTGATACTAAATCGGATCTGTAGCCTAATGCAGAAATATCTCAAAATTTTAGCTTAAAATTTTCGGCTCGCGCTTGGCGCTCGCATTACTTTTCAAAGACAAATTGTATGTGCACCCTCTCTAATGCTAAAATGGGTATTAAAAGCTTTCCTTGTATACACTAGTGCTTGTGTATGTCAAACAAAATCCCCCCCCCCCCACTCCTCGACACGGATTTACGCCGCTGTAATCAAATCATTCTCAGTTGCTGAAATGGCGACTATTTTTAGCGTGATGTATATAAATAAGCTATAATGTAACTATTATTATTATTATTATTATTATGTTAATTCTTAACCTTTCAGTGAGTCGCGAAAATATAACAAAAGTAAACCCGAGAAATATGACATTGTTCAAAAAGACGGCTGACATAATAAATGCCGGTATCCATATCATCTAATGACATTTGATCAGCTTCCAGTCACTCCCATGTGAAATTTTATGCATATATGAAGCCCTAATGATTCCATATGAAACAATTTGTTAAATTGCAGCTCACTAATTTAGCAGGTCCAATACCTTTGGTATTGAGAAGTTCATCCTGTTGATGTATGCTGTAACAAAATTAATGAAATTATGTATAAGCCCTATCAATATTTTAAGCTACTCTATTAGAGGCCTAAGTGCGAAAAAGGGATAATGAATAATAATAAATGAATTAAACAACATCCCTGATGTTATCTATTTCATACGCAAAAGTCGAATCATTATCAAGGATGTGAAAATATCGGAATTTTTCTTCTTTCCAAAAGGGTATAATAGGTTAGGGATCGGCCAAATATATCATTTAGGCCCCTAATGATTATCGAGAAAGTCTTAATTCGTTGGCTGATAATTATTGTTAAAGTTATAATGATGATACAAACTCATCGTGACTTAAAGAATACCGAAGTGTGATGTCATAACGGTGGTGTTGTCATGGTTGCTGGTTCGACAAAAAAAAAAAAATAAATAAATAAATAAATAAATAAATCTTGTGTTGAACAATAGCAACATGATAGCACCGGAACCTGTTTGCGTATGTGCCCGAGTCTAGTCTGTTGCTGGAACGCATTTAGGCTAAATCTCATACACGGGCTTTTTTGTTTAGAACCAGTAACTGGGACGACAACACTTCGGTACTCTATAGATCAGAAAGGGACATTCGTGCTTGTGGGTCTCAAAATCATTAAAAAATAATGAGAATTGCAACCCCAAAAATATTACGGTTATTAATTACCACAAAATAACAATAATTCTGAACACATGTAAAGTGCACAAACTTTTCTGATAATCATTGTTTTGTTTTTTGTTTTTGTTTTTTGTGAAGGTAGTAATTCAATGATTATAATGTCATGACTAATATATAATTTTGGTAAAATGAATAGTATGAATGATATCACCCCAACAACAAAACGAAGAAAAAAAAAGAAGAAAATAAGAAGACTTTCAGTTTCTCCGTCGTGACCGTAGAAATCTGAACACGTGTTGGGATTATTGTCGTGACTGGGGAAGTATACAATGAAGCAGAGGCTTAATTGTGAATTGCTGCCATCTACGAGAAAATCCAGTCAATTCCGCTAGCCCTGTTGCCACTGTCATGACTTTTGATCCCAGTATAGGTCTGTGCTGCTGATCCTGTAAAAAAAAAAATTCGATACCCATGGGACCCCAATAAAAAGTTCAGACCCTACCACTAAAAAAAGAAGTTAGCTTAAAAGTCCCCCCAATATTTTTATTTTTGTTTTGTTCGGGCTTCAGAGGTAAGTTTACATAAGGATATCAAATTTCTCTCTCGCCCTCCCCCTTCTCTCTCTCTCTCTCTCTCTTCATATTACCAGACCGCTAAAGAATATTGTAAAATACAATGCGAAAGATTCTCATAATTAATATTGTATGCCTCGGGTCCTTCTTCAACCATGTTTACGCTTATCAAAACATAAAACATATACCCACATCCCCTCCCCTATATACACAAAGCAGCAAAAAGGGGCACTTTTTATACTAAAAAGTGCCCCTTTTCACATTAATTTACTTGTATATCATTTTACGCCCAAAAGGGTCCTGCTTGGTTGAAAATTTTCCGCTCAGTAACTAGAACTATGACATTTTTCATGCGCAGGCAGCACCCCTTCTAGTTCTACATAATCGCTCTTTATGCAACTGGGGGGAAAATGCCTTTTACCCGTGTGCCACCCCTCCCCACTCTCAAATTTAATTGACCGACTCTGCCTATAGTACACAGTCAACTTCATTTCAAACAATCACAGAACAAAATTCCATGAAAATTTATTCAAGAATCTCTTTTCTTCCAAAAGAAAGAAAATGTACACGTCTAACCTACATACATGTACATCGGGCATGAAACAATTTATGTGCAATGCGATTTTTAAAAAAAACTATTATTCTATATTAGTACATGTATTTGACATAATGATCTTTTATTTTTATTTTTTCTTCTTATTTATTAAACGTGAAGATTTCATTTAAACTTGGCACAGCCTCACTAGGTCATGACTAGTATAAGCTCATGCTATTATGTTGCCTATATAGCTCATGCCATAATTGCTTTTGAAGCTCTAAATTTTCTTTTCACTTGCATATTTTTCATTTGTCTTGTGCACACTGAAGCATGAGACATGTCGGAGCATCAGCTCACCGTCCATATTTAACCAGGGATGTATCCCAGAATACACATAGTAAACTACACACATAAATGTTCAGGTATATGATAATACAAACGGGTATAATATTATCATGTTTGTCATGTTTTCTGCCTCAAAAAGTGGTGTCATTCTCTGCTATTATTAGGATCACAACTTATTTCATCCCTTGAAAATAGTTTTCAATCTTTAGTTTTTAATTATATACAGCTTCAACATTATACATAATATCATTTAATAATCTATAAAGTAAGTAATAAAAACTAAAGGCAAAACAACGGCAATTTACATAAATACAATGTCAAAAGCACAGTTTAAAGAAGTAATACACAGTATATAATTGCAAACAGCTTGACAAAATGTTTTTTGTCTTTCTCCTAATTCAACAACAGCAAACAAACAACAACAACAAAGAGAAAGAAAAAATAAAATATAATAGAGCCTAATAATTACAAATAGCTTATATGACCCACGTGGGCCCTAATTGTTCATTGCATTTCTAACAAGTGCTTTCCAAGAGGCCTTGCAACATCACATTCGAATTACTGCTACCCTTCTGTTTTATAGAAATACGAACGCCTGGCTAGAAAGCAGGGGTTCCCATAGAAGATTTATTTGAAATGCACATGTATTTACAGAAAAACATCAACAACCAAACACAACATAGGCTAGTTTTTACATTTTCTTTTAAATAACTTCATTAAGTAAATATAGTTATACAGCAACATCAATATGTTGCCTTATTTATTATATAGTTAAATATATAGTTAAAAGTTAAATGGTATATTATACGATTGAACTTTTTTAACTATAATATATAAAATATAATTAATATATATATATTATATATATATATATATATATATATATATATATATAAATATATAATATATATATATATATAAACAAGAACTGAAAGGTGCTATTCTTCATCCCTTGCCCTATTTATAACAGGGTGTCATATTATTTGAACAACAATTTTTGCACCTCTTCAGTCCCCGTATAGGCCTTTCTTTAATAGTGTTTATATAATATTTCAACAAACACATTATTTTCTATTCTATTCAGTAGCATGATCTTGTACCATGTAATTTAACGCTCTAATCATTTGTGAGATACAATGTTTCAAAAATTTTCAGAGCTATATACTCTTAAGCCTGACATAATTATTATTGAATTTATGTATGCATTAAAACATATAAGGAAAAAAAGGATAAGGACTATTTTATGATTACTCAGGACTCATTTTGGCATTTCTCGCCCCGAGCTCCATTTTTTCCCCCCGATATAGTGTTTTTTTTGGTCAGATTTTGTTTTTGTTTTTGATTTGTTTGTTTGTTTGTTGTTGTTTTTTTTTGGGGGGGGGTGGTAAAGGCGTAAATTGTTTCGGCTTCGGCCATTATATTCAAGGCTTTATCATTTTCAAATAACAGCCATATGGGTAGAAGACAACGGCCCCAAATACCCGATGTTATACACTTTCCCCCTAAATTTGGGGTCTAAAGGGGCGGGCCCGTCGCCCCCCCCCCCCCCCCCCCCCCCCGCCCCCGATCCGTCTATGCACTAGATTTGATATTCATCAACTTCATCGTACACTTAAAGTAATACAATTTTAAAATATTTATATAAATAATGTGAAATAAAAACAACAAAAAATTTACAAATTGTTTACTTTAATTTCGCAGTTCTTATGTCACTTCACCAACATACCAATTGGCATATTATAATCATAATTCATTGTGATCTAATTTACAATAGACCTTTGTCTGATAATGCTATTACGAGCACGCAGCCACAAGCGTACAGCAGCCACAATAAGCAGCAACATAATCGGTATTATGAATGTTAGTATCAAACTGATAGCAACACTAACCACAAGGATACAGACAAAGACACATACAAAGAGGCCAATTACAGTCTTGACCCAACCGGGGAGAGTTTTGAAAATACTAGTAGTATTCATTATGTTCATGCATATCTCAAAGAGACGTACATCGAGGCTTATTGCAGACTTGACCCAACGGGGGACAGCTTCGAAGATCTGCCAGCACCACTCACGGATAATATCGATGATGGGCACGTGAGGTTGGACTGCCGAGGCGTATTCCAACAGCTTCTTCCAGTCGTCCTTATCCATATCTACTGAGTTGTCCAGCTTTCCACAGAGAATTACCAGTGAAGAACAAGCCACAGCTGTTGGCTGCTTCGTCTGAAGGGTATCCATAATAGAACTCTTCCAACCTTGTCCGTATGGCCAGTAAAAGTCATGTGCTATCACAGCCACATTCTCCTTTCCTATGGACAAAATTAGAGGAAACAATCATGACAATAGGGCTATCATAGTTATGGGATGGAAATGACAGATATCAAGAGCATAGTTATTGATAACACCACATTTGTCTCGTCGGAGCATTCATCAAGTAATAGTCCGGCATCCCAGAAGATTTATTCAGGCGAAAAGCGCCGGAACAACTGACCCCATAGGGGGTTGGGATGGACCCTGGGCCTCACAAAAATGAATTGCTGCCGGGTCTGAGCTGTGGGCCTTTCGCCAAAATCACACATTTGTTTGGACTCACTACCGGAAGTCACTTATGAGACAATTACAGGAGGTGCACTTGGACACCATTCACACCAAAACGTGTCCCCAACATATTTTAGGGGCTTCATTTTATTTATTTTTTGAGTTTGATTACCCGATAGTGATACGATGCACCACAAAATAGAGTTTCCTGGCTTATTCGTCCCTGAGATCGATGCATAGCGACGTTAAACATCGCCGGAGCGACGTCTTCGTATTTGCGAACCATGTCTGTTTTTTTATCAGTTTGCGGTTTTAATTTTCTGAGTTGTTAATTGTTTAAAATATTGAGTTCGCTGAGTTTGCCAACGTTTAAAGCAAGCCTCCGCTTTCTGGACATGGTTTTATTAAACATATATTATTCTATTTTTGGGCCATATATAACATGGTTAAGAACTTGCCAAAATGAGGTGTTAATAATTCCGGAGGCCATTCATAATAACGTGTTGATTATGGGGATTAATACCAATCATAACCACAAACAACTCATTATCCTTGTTCCCACTATGTCTCCCACTATATGCCCCCACACCCACCACCCACCCACATACCCACCCACACACACACACACACGCAAACACACATGAACACACCACGATACACACACTCCTCTTTCACCATCTCTCCTTCTTAGCATCGTCTCTAAAGTACTTAATTTTTTCGTAACCCGTACTTCCAATCCCCCACAAATCCCGCCCCCTTTCCCCCCTCTCTTGTCTTTCCCTCCATCTACACCCCGCCCTCTCTCTAGCAACCTCTCTCGCCCCCTCATCTTTCTATTTCACTCCCGTATACACTTCTCTACAACCTTATTTACTACTATCCTCCCAGTCCCCCTTTTCATTATGCAATAAGTGATAAATCTCATGTATAGTCATTCAAAGTCTTCTTATATTGATATATTTATTTTGTTTTTGTATTTTTTTCTTTGGGCGTGTTATACAGTTGTCAACCTTAGTATCATATCAAATGTGTAGTATATATAAACAAAGATTATTTAGCAAACAAGTTTAGGAGAATGAAGATCAGTCAGGGAGAAGAAGGGTCTGTCAGGCTGGTTCTTTTCAATTTTCATCTTAAAACTTCATTCGAACACCGGCTTTTCTCAAAAGTATTGTAACTGGAATGTCTCTTTCGC
>CALNVZ010002100.1:47145094-47178175 GCA_940671915.1 Paracentrotus lividus | reverse complement strand
TTTATTGCAGAATTCTTCACATCTTCTATCAAATAACAAAATAGCCTAATAAAATGGAGCGTAGAATTAAGGAAGTTGGAATAACGTAGCGTAGCAAGGGTACCTCCGTAGTTTAAGTTCATGTAGTTTTCTAATACAAATAGAGTCTACAATGTAGTTTCTAATATTTTGTAAATACAACGTAGTCAAATATACCATGTAATTATATAAGTTCATGTACATAAGCTACAATGTAGTTAATAAGCAATAGACTACAATGTCCTTTTAGGAAGTCGACTGCTAGTCTGTACAATGTAGCTTGATAGCAATCGTCAATGTAACCACTCGTGACCAAGGCATAATAATCACATACTTATCATTGTGATTAAAAGGTGGGATCATCGCCACGGTACCAAGGGCCCCCCCCCCCCCCCTTCCTTATCCACTCCTGATGCTGATCATCACATGACCAATCCTGAATAAGGAACGCCATGGAGATAAAGCGACTCTGACTATACGCTTGTGACAATTTCGATATGGAAACGTCACGTACGCATGTGACAATCTCGAAATAGCGGAACCCGTCACCAACGTCGCCCCTGCACCAGATCTTATCCGCTATCTACATCGCCAGCTTTCAGATAGCACGGCTTTCCTATGCACCTGTGCAGACCCGGACACCCTTCGATGCTCTTTCACCCCCCCCCTTTCCTTCCTGTACAGGTGCCAACAAACTCTGGTAGTAGTGAAATTGTCCATGAATGAGTTATAATGCAGTTTCATTACCAATTACCGATTTGAACTAGCATCGTACCTTTACGAGATATATGCTATTAGCGATGTATTCGGACAATCAGAATTAATTATCGTGTCAGCCAGCCAAGAAAGTCTATGTACGGGCTAGCACCAACATTCATGAGGTGCTGAGGCAGGGAGGGAAGGTGTTCTATGAGGCCTTGGCGACGTGACGCCGAACATGAATCTTGGTGAATTAGTGCGGCAGCGTACTAATATGTATAAGGATTACCGGTACGTTTTACCGCAAACGCAGCCGGACTTCGCGAATGCATTCAGATACAAGGTAGTCACGAGGTGAGTATCCCAACCGCGCAACAATCTTCGCAACTCTGGTCCAACTAGTCCAAAGATCGCGATAGGCACGCGAAAATTGGTAGTAATACAGTAGTTTTGCTTAGGAAAGAGAAGAGTCTAAGATTCTATGCACGCGATAGCCATAAGTATAACAGAAAGTCATTTGAAAGAACAAAGACACTCTTACATAGGGTACCGAACTCTGCCCTAAATATTCAGAATGTCTGAGTGCTTAGTAATAATTGATGCTCCAATTTAACTTGAACCCATAAGCTCGTAACTTTTCCACTCATCTACTTATATGAAATGATGCCCCACCAAACCCCGCCCTATACCTTTCCCTTAAGCCAAAGTATCCGAAGTAAGGGTTGACTGTATGAGCCAGCGTGTCTGAGTCATGCGGGCCTCTGCTTACATGCCTTGCCATATGCACTATTGCAACGTACATTTCCTATCTTACCTAACTGCACCTATATCCCTTAATGCATATATAGATTTTCTCAACGACAGGATATTCTATATCGCAAGTCTTCACCATACTCTTGACAACCACATTCCCACTTTAGTCGTTTATCGATGAGCAGTCACGAAGTTGCCTAAATGTTCTCGTGTTACTCAATCAACAAGATTAATCGAAGTATATCTCGAAATTTCAGTGGTTCGCTCGAAGAGTAATTATGCTGGTTTAGCTTAGCTTTAAGTTAATGTATGACCTGTAAGTTTGAACAGCCGATGGTGATGAAGTTGTGTTTAAATTAATGTACTTTACTATAAATAGCCTATGAGACTTGGAGGAGTAATTTATAGTCGTTTATCATAATCTGGTTATGGCAAAGTCCTTAGGTTTAATACAAAAAGAGTGTTCGTATACTTCGAACAAAACGTCCCTGCCATCAACAGCCTCGACTATAGAATATTCTTACCATGCTACTCGTTAGATTATGCATTGATTGATTGATTGTTGGAATGATTGTAGTTATATCTTGATGGCACCTATATTAGAGATTCTGATGGATGGCAGTGAAAGTGATGTGTGACAGTGAAGGCATGTGAAATGAATATAGGTCGCTGCATAAGGTCTTGCGCATAACGTCGCGCGTATAACGTCCCTACATAATGTCTTGGTTATAACGTCCTACATAACGTTGCCGCATAACGTTCTACATAAAGTTAACTGAGAGTGAGTGGCATGTGTACATGTGTTATCATGTTGGCTTGCATATGAGGTACAGTGTAAGTGATGCGCAGGTATGTCAGTGGTGAATGATTGTGGCCACTCGGCAGCACTGTTTTGACTATGAATGCGAGTGTGTACATGTTACATGCAGATGAAGGGAGCAGTACACGGACATTGGAGAGTCAGTGTGTTGATTGATTGTCAGATGTGACAAGAGTAATTAAACCTATCTTTATTGAAGCTAATAATCACTACACTTACCAGATAGTATTCAGGATAGTTGCAGGTTGTGAATGAGATGAGTTGTTGTTGACATTTAGCGAGACAGAAGTTGTTGTGCACAAATGCATAAGTACGAGCTGGGTGTATACTACATGTAAACAAAGTGGTAGTCTTAATCCAGAATCTCCGTGTGCCCAGGTAATAGGCTCGCTTCCAGTAGTAGATAGATATCGTTCTGATTTTCGGATCGTCTGTCTGGTTTATACTCCCTTATTGTATGTGGTTGGCAGCATTACTATTTGTTTAGAGGGTCTCGCGTTACAATACTTTCATTTTTAGTCGTTGTTACGCGTGAAACATCATAGAAACCTACAACAACATTTTAACATTAGAATGATTAAATTGACCAGTATAATCCTCTGATCGCTCATCATCGCTGATTATTTCGCTGTAAATGGAGTGGTGGAAGTACAGCCCCGTCGCCTTCGGCAACGGGGCTGTGTATATGTAATCCAACACATGCTGCAGCAGACAGCACCTCAACAGTCACACACCGTGAGAAATTATAAAAGTGAAATGATAGAGCCTAATGTTAGATCTAAGATTAGAATTTAGATAATTGATCTACGGCTACTATATCTAACGTTAGATCTAACGTTAGGACCTAACTGTTAGATTTTTAACGTTAGGCCGCGCTAGGGGTGCAATATTTGCCACACAAAGTGAACAGACACCTGTCCATTCACACTGTCGTTCATTTTTGTCAGTGATGCCTGGGCTGGAGTTCACTCCCAGTTCCCAATCCACTCCGACTTTAATTTTGGTCACAAAAAAAAATGTCAGTCGAACTTGCAACATCATTCAAAACACCAAATCTTGTTACTTCTAAATCTTAAAAACATTCATCAATATACACAAAACACATCATCAACATAGCTTCTTACCTACTAATTCAACTAAACAAGTCTCAAGTCAGGATATAGTTTATATACCCCAGTTGTTGTTAATGTCCGGACGGGCTGTTTGTCCGGACAAGAAGGCAATTTTCGGAGCTTTGTGATCAATATTCTTTAATCGATTGAAAGTAATATCAGACAATATAACAAAGCATAAATATTAACAAAATTATTTGCTAATTACTGCACAAATTTTAGAAAAATCTCAGAGCAAGAAGATCATGTTTTTATCTGCTTAAGTGTCCGGACAACGGGCCCCCCATCCTACTAAGATATAGCATGCAGATCGTATGTAAAATGCCATTCACATATTGGCGTCTATCCCGCTGAAGTTCAAATGGTCTACACGGAATTCATGATTTAAATTGTTAAAGTATTAATTGTAGTTTCTGAATTGATAAATAAAATATATAAAGTATGTAGATATATATTATCTTAATAAATTATGAATTGTTGTTATTTTTTTTAATTCAAATTATTAAATTTTATAAGAAACGTATTGTTTGAGGATACAGTTAGCAGACAGCAGTAGCTCGAGCGCGCGTAAACCATCAGGAGTTGCAACTTAATGCCTGCCGAAGCTTCGGGCGGTATGAATCATCCAAGTTCGATGCAAGAATACTGCACGTGATGTTTTCAAGTTCATGACCAGGAAAGTGGATTAGGCCTTGATTTTGTTGATATGGATAGTTTATACATTTATCTAAATGTTACACTGTGAGTATACATATATCCTTTTAGATTATCTTTGTTTATAGCCGAGGCAATGGCATGATATGAGACTGGGCACTCCCACTAACACTAACATTTTTAAATTTTGCAGTCCCACACACTTACAATTATGCATGGTCAATTCAAAATTTCAATTCATAAATTGGCTCCCATTTGCATGTGCACATTGCAATGCATCACATGTTTATTACTGTAAATATTGCCTGTCACAAGAGTTTCTCTGCAAAGAGGAATACTATTGCACTAATACGTTAGGACATAAAATGTAAA
Organism: Paracentrotus lividus; assembly: GCA_940671915.1. Taxonomy (NCBI): domain Eukaryota; kingdom Metazoa; phylum Echinodermata; class Echinoidea; order Camarodonta; family Echinidae; genus Paracentrotus; species Paracentrotus lividus. Next base: position 47,173,747 of record CALNVZ010002100.1, on the reverse strand, counting down.
AATGTTGATTAATCTCTATAAAAATATTTTTAAAAAGAGTGTAGATCTAGGCCTAGAATCTAGATCTAACAGTTAGATCTAGTTCTAGGTCTTAAAAAAAAAATTTTTTAAGAAGAAAAGTAACAGCTACGTGTAAATTGGGTCCAATTTATTTAACTTCCACTTATAAATTTTGATTAGACTATGTTATTTACACTATTTCTGCCCTTTTTTCACAACTGTTGTTTTTTTCCTACAAGTTTTAAATTATTGAAATGGGATGAGATGTTCAAGATTATTTTCAGGCATGATTTGTGACTACTGACTGGCTTTTTCATTTTTGTATGTGGGAGTGATTCATGTCATGATTTTAATTCTTCTCAAAGGTAAGCTAAATCTTCATTCTCCATCAAAATCCATGACATGTTAAATCTTGAATGCTTTTTTTTTTTTAACAGAGAATTTGAGAGTTCTCCACCAGAGATTGAGGAGTCCGTGTTCAAGGGCCTGGTGACTTTGGCACTGAAGCAACTACATGGCGACATCGGGGCAGCAATGATGGTGGATCTCATCATGTATGATCCTGACTGTTTGCAGGGAGTTCTTAGAGTTCACCAACGGTGGGAAATCATTCAAATTATTTTCTTTTATAGATATATGCAGTCCACTCCCGTTGTTACAAGGTTCAATCTTTACAAACTGCTCAGGACCCATGCAGCCAATTAATATAAGACCCTCACCACTGGTTGAAATTGGAGCCATTGTATTACATGCATGTATCATTTACCTCCTATTCAATTATAATAGACTGCATATTCTTTTATTGCCTTTTACAGTACATACTTTTGTATTTTTACTTTTCTTTCATTTTAGAAACAAAATTTGTTTGAAGGTTGAATGAATTATCACCTTGCCTCCCGAATTTTTTATTATCCCTGCCATTTCTGATTTTATCCTGAATGTACATGAAGCCTCATTTCACTGTTTGGTTATACAGTCGACCTTCCCAAGTCATATCTGTAGGGACTGAATAAATAGCTTTGACTAATGAGTTTCAAAAACAATAGATGACCTTCTACTTGGGCGATTATTCAACTTAATTGTAGTTTGACTTGTCCAAAGTTGACTGTATGTTATTTTTTAAATGAACAAAGAAGGTAGGTTTAAAGGGTCATACTGATGATAATTATAAAATGTATCTCAATGAATTTCACTCCATGCACACTTTAATTTTCAGTGATTTGAAGAAACTCTGGAGTGCGCTGACACTTTATGGATTCTATGAGAATCAGAGATGTGCTTTCATTGTGCGACAGGTGAGACTTACATTACTCTTTTCAGTTAACCTTAATTTCTTATATTCCAGTAACATAAACAGGTCATGGAAAGCATGTGTGTGTTTTGGGGTGATATTTGTTCCCTCGTAGATCCAAACATGTAAAAAATTTGGAAGGGTAACCCCACAGACTATGGGCTGGTATAAAAAAAAAACCTGTCTGTATATTCAATTAAATGTAATGTTGCTAGTATCGTCAAATACTTTCCTTTCGATGGGCATGCATATATGGTCAAAACCTGAAGCCAAAATACAATATCTATGGATATGTGTATTGAGGAGAAATAATTACAGAAGATGAATAGAATGATAATACAAATTCTGATAACTTTGCTTAAAGAACCCATTGTGTTTACTTTACATTTATTTGCATTTTTCTATTTTCACACAGGAGTCTTCAGATTTCATCCCACCAAAAGAAGACAGTCAACATAGTATCTCTGAGCCTCTGAGTGGTTGTGGATGAAACAAGGTCAGCATGAAGAGAGATATATAAAAGAAACTTGAACTAGACATGAACACCATTATACCATGGATATCACAGTTGAGCCAAATTAAGCAGTGCTGTTGTGTATATATGTGTTTGGATTGAATAAAGATGTTATAAGATGTAAGGATGTGAAATATCCACTTATTTTCTCATTGAATACCAAAACTGGATAAAATAACGAAGACCCTTAGTGTAAAAATACCAAAACATTTTCAAGCCAATTTTGCTTGTATTGACTCATAATAAAGCATCACAGTAAACATCTCATTTTTAGCAATGTTTACTTTTGATGAAACGGAGTGCCAACCAATAGAGGAATCATGGAGACAAGTGAAATAATAGATTATACATAATTCAAAAGCACATTATAACTTGCAGTTATTTTCCTGTAATATATAATTAATGTAGCCAACATCAGCGTAAAGTCATCATTGGCTTCCCAAATCCTCAGTAAATCTGAACTTTTGAGCTGCTTAGAAATATCAAGGCAAGGTACATCATGTATTTTTAAACGGTGCTTTATAGGTACAATAGTATGTCTGGTTGCCTTGGAGTATACAATGTATACCTCACATGCATCTACATGTAATGGAAAATTTATATTTAAACAGTGTTCTGTACTTTTAACATGCAAATCAATAAAAATGTGATTGATTAAAATTAAGTGTGTATACCTTTTTTTTTACATGTGGTTTATGTTTATGACAGCTTACTGTAAGGTAATGCCCTAGTTCAGCTGAGTGTGTACTGCATTGCTGGATTATATACTGGCTGTCTAATCTCCTCATATTATGTCGATGGGAGAAAAGTACACCCTGTAGTATAACCCTGTAATGCCTTCTGCACACAGCCGACCAAAGGCATTAGCTTTTGGCAAGCCACCTATAACAAGTTCTACTTGTAAATGACAGGAGAAACACTACCAGTTACATATGAAGAAAAAAAGTACTGAAAATGAAAAAAAAAGAAGCCTTGAAGTAAAGTTATTTCAATGTTTGAGGATAAATTTTTAAAGGTAATTTTTTTTAATTTGCCAAATCCCTTTGCAGTACAAAATAACTTTCCTAAAATCATTAAAGGGCCTCCTGTATCATATACTGAAAGTCGAGTTGATACACAATGAACAGACATAAATCAAGAGACATTTTACTAAAAAAATCAAATAAAAAGTTTTTTATTTTTATTAATTCAAGTCAATTAAACAAAATATAATGGTTTGATTTGAAAATCAAGAGTAACATCAAGTTACATTCTTTACCCTTTATTCCAAACACAGATAACACAAATTTGTAAAAAGGCAACTCTCCCTATTTCAAACCTATGCATGTGTCTATGTGTTCTGACAATTGCTGTGTGGTGTTATAATGGGAATGGACTGCATTTTCTCTTCAAATGCAGAGACGCCAATGCTACAGAATAATTATAACATTACACATTAAAACGCGAATAGTGAAAATACTGGTAGTTGAAACAGCTGAATGCCTTGGTCACAGGACAAAGAAATATATTGATCTGACTGCGCTGCATTCCCAAAATTGAATGACAGAGCAAAATATTATAATTCATGCTTTCTCTCATGAGAAGTCATTTGGTTCAGCTGTTTCAAACATTTGCAATATTCATGTTCTAATTTTTAATGTTATAATTATTCCATAGGATGGCATCCCTGCATATGGTAGTCCACCCCCTGGACTGTAGTTCATTATTTCACTGGTATTACCATACATACGCACACACGGCGCGTACGTACCCACATAACGTACACGTACACGTAGAATATCACGATTTTTTTTTGCGAAAGTGAATTCGTGGGGATAAGTGAATTAATTGGGTGAAGTGAATTTAGGAGTCGCGGGCTATAGCGTAAATCGGAAAGGCATCATCAATAAATCGTCCAGGGCGTGGACTATGCACATGGTAGAAGAATATACATTGAAGGAATCCTCTAGTTCATAGCCGGTTACTAGGCTAAAGGTAAAAACCAATTACATTTTGTGTCATTTTTTGGACTGAGATGATTTTTTAATCCAATTTTGCAATAAATACACTTGGAACTCCCTATAACAAGGTTCCTAATATAATGGAAATAACCATGATATATAAGAAATCTCTTTATGTTCGGGGGGGAAAAAAACATCCAAGAGCTGGGACCAGCAAAATTACCTTGTCATATCAAAAATCATATTATATCACAACTCTCTCTTATTAGTATAGTTTCCACTGCACGTTGAGTGAAAGAAGAAATACATTGTGACTAGAAATACTTTTGGTTTTAATTAGTCAATTGTCAGTTAAATAATGTTATGCATGAGGTTTATTTATATGTTCTCCCCCCTCCCCCCCCCCCCTAGCTGTCAGTTGGAAAGCTTTTCACCACAGATTACACAGCAGTCCACAGTGTTTGGGTATTATACAGTTCCTTTTGCCCACAGGTTACCTGGCAGCATAATAATGACACTATGAAAACATGTAAACTTTGAGCTTAGAGGCGATTTCACCCATGCCTTTTTTTTCTCTCTCTCATTTATATCATGTACATGAAAGAAATTGAACAGATGAAAAGTATGAAGGGAACAGAAAAATGTAACTACAGCCCACTCCTATTAAAAGAAACAACATTTTGTTATAACTAGGTAATTCTCCTAGTCCAAATGTCATCCAATCTGCAAACCTACTACAAATTTGCAAGTCAATATAAATAGGTTATTGCCTTTTTCCTGAGCATGTCATTATAATGGGAGTGGACTGTACAAGGGTGTAATTCACTCACATGCTCTGTAACATAAAGTGTTAGGATCAATTGCAAATTTGAAACAACCATTCTGATTGGTTCACAGTGAAACTTTTCTGCAAGAAGTCTACACAGCAAGGATTCCGATTGGCTACTATTGATTTCCGATTGATTGTAACACTGTATGTAACAGGGGAATGAAGAAACCACAGAACCAGAATCTTGATGCACTCTTTCCTGCTCCAAGGAAATTCTTGAAGGGAGGAGGTACTTGAAGGAGTAAGTCTTCCTTCTGAAGATGGATAAACTTTCTATCTCTTTGTTGCCAACCAATCAATCTCTTGGTTTTGATGCATCTTTGCAATAGTGTTTGCATTGATTATATATAAATGTCTTCATAATGTTATGAGAAAACAAAATTCGCTGTCACTATGAAGGGGGGAGGGGGTAGTTGCAAAAATAATGATCATCTTGTAGCTTTGTAAGAATGCCTTCCTTATGAGGATGGCAGAACTTTCTATCTCTTTGTTGCCAACCAATCAATCTCTTGGTTTTTATGCATCGTTGCAATAGCGTTTGCAGTCATTGTATACAAATGTCTTCATAATGTTATGAGATACACAATCACTCTGGGCAAAAGTAGAATGTGATGTCAAGTCTTTTCATCCAGCTCATAGAGTTCAATGAGCTCAGTTACGATCCTTTGAATGATCTCCTCACTGATGTCCTCTGAAAATGCCTGCAAATGGAAGATGAAATGAAAGAGGGAAATCAGTACAGTCCATTCTAATTATGATGAGTATAAATATGAGGTTTTATCGAACAAGGTATTCCTCTTGGTTCAAATTTCAAACATGTGCAATGTGTAACATTACAGTGCGTCCCAAAAAGAACTATACACTTTTGAAATGGCTACCAAATAAAAAAATATATGGTTCTTGGGGGAAAGTTTAGATATATATACAGCTCGTATCCTCAACTATCATTATCACACAATAAAAATCAGAAAATAACACATTCTTCAGTGAGCAATGTCCACTTTTGTGAAGGACACAAAAATTAGCATGTGCAGGAATTTGGTATTCATTTATCACCCTCGTATGGCACGCCATTAGGGATTCAACTAATAATATGGAATAAATCGGCCAACAAAGACAAAAATAAACTGGAGTCAAAAGCAAAAATAATGATATGAAAACAAAACGGTGAAAAAATACATTTTTTCATAATATTGATTGTTTATTTCTGACTTTCGGTAAATCTTTTACTCTGTTTAAAGTGGATTTATTCCATTATTAGTTAAATCCCTTATGGCGTGCCATACAAAGGTGATAAATGAATAGCGAATTCCTGCGCAGGCTAATTTTTGTGTCCTTCACAAAAGTGGGCATTACTCACTAAAGAATGCATTATTGAGAATATTAACTTTATATACATATACCTTTTCCCCAAGAATAATATATTTTTTATTTGATAGCCACTTGAAAAGTGTTTTTTTTTTTTTTTTACGTACTGTATAGGAAGGAAATTGGCTTGGTCCCAAGCATATTTCTTTATGAGGAGTGGACTGCAATGGATTCTCTATTGTAATTTTCTTTATACACCTACATAATCTTAATTCATAATTGAAGTATTTAAACACATAAGAAAAAAATCTAGAACCTTAAAACCTCTATTAAGACTTTGTGTATATCAAAGTCTGGTCTCGTATCTTCTTTTTAAAACCTCATGCTCATCTCCAAATTGCTCCAAATTTTATTGTCCGGAAAGGATATTTATTTTGCCCCTTTTCTCGTGGGCCCGGAAGCCGCTGAGCAGCGCCAGAAGGACGTTGCTCTATCCCCCTCTTGTTGAACGCCAAACAGGGAAGCAGTAACTACCACTTTTTAACGTCTTTTGGTATGACGCGGCCGGGGCTCGAACCCATGACCTCCCGATTATGAGGCGGACGCTCTATCCACTGAGCCAACACATCTAGATCACTTAACCTCCTATCTGTTAAAAATTGACTTATGAAGGGTTAAAAACAAAACAATGTAATAAAGGAAAGATTAATTGAAAAGACCTTCGACTTACCAAATTATCTGACTTATACGATTTTGAATCAGGCAAAGTTGACTTTACATACTCTTTAATTTTCAAACCATTTAAAATTTCTTCATGCATTTATATGAAATATACAATGCAATAGCTTGAATTTAAAATGAATGATAAGATCATAATATCTAATTTTGCTACATTTATCTATTTTTCATCAAGACATTAAATTTACAAAAGACCAACCTTCCACCAAGGGTTGACAGCCTCATCATTGAGTGGTACTTCTAGACCATAGCATTGTAAAGAGAAATAGATAACAGCTACTGCCATGTGTTGCGGCTTGGTCCGTAGACCTAGGTCACCATGGTAACTATCCCTCAGCATGGCCCAGGCTGTCCGACAGACTGGTGTACGATCCCAAACATCCCGGTCCATCCAGTGTGACAATGACTTCAGGTAGTGTACAAGGTACTTGTGAGGAAGGTCGCCAATCTAAACACAAATGGATTTGTAGATATTGATGATCTGAGTTCTGGCAGAAAATATTGTTTCACAGAATTAAACAAAAAGTACACTGAGTGTTCAAACTACAATGATTGTCAAATGATTAAAATACAAAACACAGTCCACCTTGCTATCATATGTCAGGATCAGTAGGACTTCCTCATAATAGCAAAATCATGTATCTGTGCTCGTTATAACGGGAGTAGACTGTAGACAATAGGCAAGGAATAAGAAATGATGGATAAGAAATGTAGAGGTTTTGTTTTAGGCAAGGAGTCTTCTTCATAATAAATCACCAATTATCAGAGCTCCAGATATCCTAATTGTGTCTCAACAAAAATGGGTACTGGTATGCAAAAGAGTTTTATTACATGCTTCAAACATACAGATACATAGATTATATTGTTTATTGTAAAAACACAGAGATTTAATAAAGACATACCAGTAGCAAACTACTGAATATTCTTTAAATTTCCCCATGAATTATATAACCCAGACCCAAAGCTAAAATTACTATTGCATAAATTTGAATGCCAGAGGACAACTAATGAAAAAAAAAGACTACAACCAAAAGGTTTGGGTCACTTCTTCACTTGTAGCAAGAAATCCAAAGACATAATGTAATTCCTTTGCTAAATTTTCACTTGGTCTAAACAGACTTTGACTATTACAATTTGATCTCGCCCCTAAAGGTCCAATTCCATTTGGTCTTCGACCAGTTCGTCTAATTGCCAATTGTGGCAATTAGACCTATTAGACAAATAACCATTTTGTCTAATTCTTATTTTGTATAATTTCTAATCAGAGGTGGCGGAACGAATTTGAAAGTGGGGGGTCATGATGGAAAAGGGGCACTTTTTTCTGATAAGGGGGCACTTGAGACCAGAGGCTTTAAGAGAAAAGTGTTCAGATAAGTAGGGGTGTGCAGAAAATTTGCCTTTAATTAATGATAAAATGAGGGCGAAGCGCGAGCCTAAAATTTTGAGATAATTGTTCATTATAGACCCTATTTAGTATCCGCGAGCGCGAAGCCTGAGCTGAAATTTTTTAGCTGAAAATTTGAGTTAATTGTGCATATAACCTATTTAGTATCTGCGAGAGCGAAGCACCAGCCGAAAATTTTGAGTTAAGTTTGCATCATATACCCCATGAAATATCCGCAGCGCGAAGCTCGAGTTGAAAATTATGAGATTAAAATGGAGTTTATTGTGCATTATAGACCCTATTTAGTATTTGCGAGCGCGAAGCGTGAGCCGAAAATTTTGAGCTCGAAATTGGAGTTAATTGTGCATTATAGACCCTATTAAGTATCCGCGAGAGCGAAGCGCGAGTGTGTTGGAAATTATGAGCTTAAAATTTGAGTTTATTGTGCATTATAGACCCTATTTCGTATCCGCGAGAGTGAAGCGCGAGCCGAAAATTTGGGTTTTAAAACACATATGGAGTAATAAGGGGCACTTTTTTGTATTAAAAGTGCCCCTTTCTAGTAATAAAAGTGCCCCTTTTTACTATGAAAATGGCATTTATTAGCTAATAAAAAGGGCACTTTTTAGTCATGAAAAGGGGCACTTTTAGGGTGGATGAAAAAGTGGGGGGTCACAGTGCCCCCCCCCCCCCTGCCCCCCTGGTTCCGCCGCCTCTGTTTCTAACACCACTTATGTAATCAATTCCTGTAACAAACTGAAAATAGACCAAATATTCATTTGGATATTAGACTACAATGCAATTAGACCAATACACAAATTTGCAATTAGCCCAAGTGATCATAAGACCAAGTGAGAATTAGACCAATTATGCATAAGACCTAGCAGAAATTAGACCAAATGGGTTAAGCCAATGTGAAATTAGACAATCAGAGAATTAGACCAGGTGGATATAAACCCACTTGATAGTAAGGATTGCAAAGATATGATTAGATTCCTTAGAGTAGAAAGATCGCATACCTTTGGATTGTACTTCAGCATACGGATCAAGAGCAATTCACAGTTCACAACGCTGTCTCGGAGTTCCCAGTACTGTTTGCCAACCTCCAATGGAGTATCTCCTTTATGTAGAATCCTGAAGAAAAGACAACATTGTAAATGACTTGGAAATCTACAGTTCAACTTCGCTTATCCGACCATCTGTTACTTTAAGTGATATGGCCAGTTGTGAGGGTAATGCATGGCTTATGTACTGGGACGCCATTTATGCCATTTCTATCAAAATTGGTAGGGGAGGATTTTATAACCTTGAGGGATGGGATAATGGGACGTATGATTGTAAATGATCATAACATTTTTCCAAATAAATGAATAATAAAAAATGAGAAAAGTGAGGTTTTTATGTGAATCTAAAAAGGAATAAAAGAGGAATCTGGCCAAAGTCCATGGCAGCTTGATGGAGGAGGCCAGCAAAATGATGGCCACATACGCAAGGTCGAACTGTATACAGGAACAATATGCATTATATATCATCCTTATTGGCAGTCCATCGTCAAGATATTGACTAAGAATAATCCTAAAGAGATTTTCTAGTGTTTCCTTGAGTTACTCTATATTATATACAGTTACAGGCACTGTGGAAGCCACAGACATTATATTGACAAAATTTGTCAATATCATTTGAACAAATGCCAGAGAATACGTAACAGGGCAGTTCCAAGCAAAACAGGACATGGAGCTGAAATTTTAATGTGCTGCTGTGCCTTTGAAAATGCAAATTAGGATCTGAAATTACCACAAAGGCTTCTTCACAATACAACCAATCATTTAAGTTTTTAAAAATTGCGATTCAGTATTCTTGCGCTGAATAAATGATCAAACCCAAATTTGCACGTATGGGACTATGGGGCTTTAAATGCCTCTAATTCTTATATCTCGTCCCTTTTTGCCAATATTTTTGGCTTAATGTAATTGTCATGGTCTACTCCAACAAACTTTGGTATTAATATTTCTTTCTAATGCATTTCTCCTCACGAAAAAGACTGGGAAACCAGATGTCACTCCGTAACCGTCACTCCGTAACCGGACAAGGGTTCAAGTTTTAAGTCATAAATAACAAAATATTCAACCAATTTTTTAAAGCAAGGTGGCATATTATACCTAGAATAACATAGAATCCAATCAATAACTCAAAATTGTGATAGCCATTTAAATTTCACAGAGTTTAAGCAAAATGTTTTCTGCTTAAATATGCATGTCCATTTTGCATCACTCCGTAACCATGATTATGAATATTTATATCTCATTAATTAAGAGGATCACTATAAAAAAAAATTATCATTTTGAAAAGAGTGTACCATCAGCTTTTGTCATGAACCATTTCTTTGTACATAAAGATTAAAGTATAGATGATAAACTTGTTTGAATGCTGAAATGTTGCTTCTGAATGTCACTCCGTTACCTTGGAACTGCCCAACAGCTACTTTGCTCTCAGTAAAATAACTGACCAATGAAAGATCCTGAGTTTATGGGGATCTCTTTTAATAATGTTTCACATTTTAATTACTTGTGAATCAAAGGATGAATTTTGGAAATGATTTAATGATTTTTGTGCACAGGCAAATTTCAATGAATTAATCAAGAAAAACTTTATCAAAATAGCAATATACATGCATTTCAATCTTTTCTTCTGTGTGAATAACTTGGGAAGGCTTTGCCTCAAATAATAAATGAAAGCCTATTCGATATTGACTGGATATGATATGAGTTACTTCTTTAAGATTAACGTCACACTAAGTACAAAATTCAAGGTTCTCAGAGCTGGATGTACATCCATATACATTGTATAGAAAACTTGTAAAACATTTTCATGCTGACCTGTAGCAGACATTGATGATGTCTCGAAGTTTAACATGCTGCTCCTCGACCTTGGTGGCCAGGTAGATGGCTGTAGCTCCTATCAGGTATGGATCATAGTCGCTCAGCTCACACTCTGCAAAGAATCGATGGTAGATACAGCAAGCAGAGGCCAGAGTCACTGATTCCAAGTGTAACTTGATTCCTGCTTCCATTACATACTGGATGACCTAGGACAGAAAGATGAGATGATCAAGATAATGCAGGTTTGGTAAAAGCTGCAGAGTCATGTCCAACATACCTTTCCATAATTTTATGATTTTTATACATGGCCATGTGTTATAAGTTCGCCGCCTTTTGCGTTACATGCCAATTTGACTACAAACGGCTCTTTTTTCTCTTCAAGGACCTGTATCTTGAAAAGTATACCCCTATAATATCAAAACTATACATTTTCTGAAAGGAAATTCCTCAAGGAATCTAAATCTGCATTGAAAAATTATACCAGGTGTAGGATAAAAAAGTTATTAAGAAAATGTCAAGAAATTTAGATTTTTTTTAAATTTTCATTGTTTTTATCATCAAGTCCTCTATATTCACCTAAATATGATTTTACAATCTGGTAGATAATATTCAGACCTTTTAAACAAGGTATAATTCATTATGATTTACAATTTTAGAAAGAAAAATATAATGATCTGAGATTTAGCCCTGAAAAAATAGCTTTTTTTTCAAATTCATGAGGGGGTGGTCCTGTCAAGTACTGTTGCACCATCAAACATATGGTTTAAGTGATATGATGGTAGAAAGCAGTTTATAGGCTTTAATTTGGTGCTAAATTTACAATAATAAATTAAAATTTGGCAGAGATATTGCAGTTTTTCCAATGGTAGTACAATACCTGTAATTCCTAATGACTTTGTATAGGAGGCATCTCATTTTTAAGTCAAATATTGATTGTTGAGTCTTCCTTGGTACTATTAAAACATCAAACCTGTTGTTCACTGATATCCTGGTATAAAGCAGCTTATAAGCTTTAGTTTGGTACCAAATTTATAATCATAAGTCAAAATTTGGCAGAGATATTCAAGTTTTCCCCAATCAACCACAAAATGCAAAATTTCCCATTGACTTTGTACAGGCGTCTCCGCTTCCAGCGTCTCCGCTTCCGGCACCACCCCTACTCCCCCAAACTTAAACCGTTGTAACTCCACCAAAATGTTACCTAGAACAATGAAACTTCACAGGGAGCTAGCACAGTAACACAGCTTCAAAATGAGATCAAATTTGTTACACAAACTTTCTTACCTTTGAAAATATTGACAAATTAAAGCTGAAAACAGCAAAAAGCATAACAGCACCACCCTATTTGGTTGGCAAGTTCATAACACACGACCACATGTATGAGTTTAGAAAACAACAGAAAACTTGATTTGGGTACATAGACATAATTATGTACTTGAGCACTGCTAAAACATGTTTTTGCTAATTTACTATAAAATCTCAAGATATTTGAGTATGCTATTTTTATGGAAGATGTAAATGAGCTTCAAATATTCTAACATCTATACATATCATTCCTAAAAGCACAGTGCACAAACCTTAAAGTGAGTCTTCTTCTTGTCTGTATCTTCTCTGGCAATAGCTTCACACCCATCAGACTCCATTTTAGGGGCTTCAACTACATGTATGGACCTCTCAAAATTGATATGATTCATTGCTGTTTGAATGTCACAGCAATGCTATTCCCTGCAAACTCGTCCAAAAGTTTTCCTTTGCCTTGACTTATAACTGCAATAAAAGAGAATAAAAAGAAGATTATGATAATAATAATAAAATATAGCAAGGTGTCAAGTCAAAAGGTAAAATTTGATTGATCTATATTAACAATACAGCACAAAAATTTGAAATAAAACACATAGATCTACCTACCGGTACCCGGTAATAAAATAAAAGTGTTATTACTGTTAAATCAAACTTCAAAATAAGCATGTAGAATTAGGACCTGCTTTTTTTGGACGGCAAAGAAGGAGGGGGTCTTGATCTCGCAGTGATTTCCGCAATTGCTGTTAATTCTATTCCATAATTTTTTTAAACAAATTTCCAGAATAGGCTTGTATAGCAAAAGATGGTAAATAATATCGTAAAATAGTGATTTTTTTACTCATAAGTTGTGAACAACTAGAATAGAAGTGCGTAATGTGATCCCCCCCCCCCTGTTTATTGATTATTGATGGCTCTGCTTCTGCCACTGCACTGGGAACCAACGAATCAGCTCAGCTCTACTAAGAAGAAGTTAGTCCCTAGCTATCTGGACCAGGTGGCCGTTCAACGAAACCATCTGGGGGGCGTTTCACGAAACCGTCATAAGTCTAACTTCTTGACTAAATCGGAGATAGTGAACAACTTGTCCACAAGCGGGTTCCACGAAGCCCTCTCTGACAAGATCGAGGACAACAAGCTCACTAAATACTTATGACAGCTCCGAACCTGTCATATCTTTTGGAGAGCGCTGAAACGTCAATCAAACGCAATTTATGGCAAGCGATCGGTTTGGGCGAATTGTATTTGCCGCGACAATCTCGATTTTCTCATTTTTGTTCATACAAAATGACAACCTCAGAATTTTGGTCTAATATGCAGAAAATAAATGGTTGTTAACAATTGAGGGCTTTTTATATCCAATAAAGAAATAATATCTAGTAATATATCCAATCAAGAAATAATATTGAGTAAATTGCAAAAGCATTATTTAGCCTACCATAAAGCTATATAAAGAGACCCGCAGAGACTACGTTGGTAGTTAAAATCGATCTATTAGTCCCAAAATAAGTAATTTTTAATATATTTTTTTTTAAATTACAATGCACTATTGATTTCTTTTTGTCAGTAAACAGAAAATTTAGGAAAAACCTCAATTTAGCTCCATTTTCAGCTAGCATACTTTTTTTATAGTCTGATTTACGAAACTATCAAATTAGCGCATCCGGGGGTACCCATCTCATGTTCTGACGTGGTCTTATTAATTTCATGATTGACACCTTGTAAATATATGCAGTAAGGAACATTGTGCGTTTTAATACACATTATATAAATTATACATAATTTTATGAGTTTTCATACTGTTATTGACCAATTTTATCACTTCAATTTTCGATAATATTGAAAATTTTGCTAAACCACAATTTCTAAATATCAGCGAAACCGTGATTAAGGCTATTACTCGATGACATCACCTCCGATAATATAGATATTACAAATTGTCTATCTTGGAAGAGCTTCGTGTAACCGACTTAGTAAGATTAAGATTGGAGCTAACTATGTTGTTGGTGGATAAAGATATGACTAACTTGTCCATGGTTTCGTGAAACGCCCCCCATAAGTCTAACTTCTTGACTAAATCGGAGATAGTGAGCAACTCGTCCACAAGCGGGTTCCACGAAGCCCTCTCTGACAAGATCGAGGAAAAAAAGCTCACTAAATACTTATGACGGCTCCGAGCCTGTCATATCTTTTGGAAAGCACTTACACGTCACGCAATTTATGGCAAGCGATCAGTTTAGGGGAAATTCTATTTGCCGCAGCACTTAGGATTTTCTCATTTCTGTTCTCCCAGGAATTTTTCATGCCATGGAATTGCCCATAACCGAGATAGTAAGATTGGAGCTAACTCCGCACATCGAAATGTCTACAAGTTCGTTCATACAGAGCTAGAGGACAATGCATTTTGATTGTTGGGCGCTCTCATTAGCTATCGCGTGAAGCTCCGCCTCCTGGTTGCGATGACTGAAGTGAGTTGACCATAAGTGAACAACGCGATTCAGCTGTTAAATTTAATTCCCAAAAGACCGCTTTTATATTGTGCACTGTCAATCATAACCAAAGTGGGCCCATTTGGCAGAAAAAACTGCAAGACTCGACTTCACAAAATGTGCATCGGAAAGCCACTCTTTCAATACTTTTTAGAATAAAGAAGAGAAATATAAATAGGAACTTCAACGAATCCACTGTCGGACTCTGCCCGACCAGGGGGCTGTCATTAGAGGAGTGTTTTCTCCTTTGGCCAATAATCCTGGGAGATTATGAGGCTTTATTTAATGACATTGATACCCAGATAACAGTAGATAAAGACCGTCAACCCAGGCTCAACCCGCCCCAAGGCTATGAACGTTACGCAACACTAAGCGATTTCACAGCTGTTTTTCCAAGTCACCCATATAAGAGCGTTGTTTGATCTTCCAAGATAGGCACCGACTAAATGACGTCATATATCGAGGTTCAGCCCTGACTTTTCGTAGGGGTATAAGAAATCAATGCCTCATGGCTCTGTTTTACGTGTTCGTGCACTGTACACTGATATGTCCGATCCTTTGAAAGCAAGCTTACATTTTGCCGTTCGAATCATCGAAATTGGCCAACAGATACTAGAGATATCACCAAATCAATATGTTTCATATCATATTTTGATATCATGTTTGAGAATGAATATGAATATGTTCCGACAGGTGGCGATAGTTTTCATCTATTTGAGAAGGAAATTTAGACTTTAATCTTGAAAAATATGTTACTCTAATTCGCGTGTTCCTGCATGTTCTTTTTTGGGAATGGTTTTAGAAATATAAATTTTGAGAGGATTTTGAGAAATCACTGAAGTTTCCAGGACTTTTTCATGCATTCCTACCGATGCCTGATCCACAATATAATACTGAGGAAGCGATAGAAGAGCTATAGAAGACGAAATGAAGTAAGAACAAAACAAAGAAATACATAAGAAATGAAAAGATGAAGGAAAAAACAAAGAAATAATTAAGAAATGAATGAAAAGATGAAGGAAAAACATAAAAATAAATAAGAATTTAAAAAATGAAGGAAAAGCAAAGAAATACATTAGAAATGATTGAGAGAAGACGAAGGAAAACAAAGAAATGCATAAGAAATAAAAAGATGAAGGAAAAACAAAGAAATACTTAAGGAATGAATGAAAAGAAGATGAAGGAAAACAAATTAATACTTAAGAAATGGTTGAAGAGAAGATGAAGGAAAAAATAAAATACATAGGCCTAAGAAATGATAAGATAGAAGATGAAAGAAATCCAAAACAAAGAAATACATTGGAAATGATTGAAGAGAAGATGAATGAAAACAAAGAAGTACATAAGAAATTATGGAAGGAAAGAAGAAGGAAACAAGAAAGAAATGAGAAATGAAGAGGAAAAACAAAGAAATACTGAAGAAATGATTGAATAGAAGATTAAGGAAATAACAAAGAAATAGGTCTACATAAGAATTTATAGAAGAAAAGGATAAAACAAAAGAATAAGTAAGAAATGATGGAAGAAAATACAAAGGAAAACAAAGAAATAAATAAGAAATGAAAAGAGGAAAAACAAAGAAATACTGAAGGAATGATTGAATAGAAAATTAAGGAAAAACAAATAGATCTAAATACGTCATAAGAAATGATAGGATAGAAGATGAAAGAAAAATAAAACAAAGAAATACATAAATGAAGGAGCAAAAAAAAAAAAAAAAAGGGAAGATAAAGATTCCTACATAAGAATCAATTGAAAAGAAGATTAAAAAAAAAACTGTCAATTAAAAGTATCCCACATTGCAACATCAGTACCAGGTGATTGACATAGCAATCTCAATTTTACGAGGGAACTCCACTGAAGCAAATGTAATCATAGTAATAAATGGGAGATTATGGAGGGAAACATTGTGGTTGTCGGTGCGTAGCTGCACTTCTGAACTTCAGACTGAAGCTTTCTCCCAGAAAACACTCCTCTAATGACAGCCCCCTGGCCCGACAGTTGCAGTTGAAAACATATGAAAAAAGGAGGACTTACCAAAAAAATTAATGACGAGTCTAAATTTTATCGTGACTATTGTTCATTGGAGGGCACAATGGTAGTGTATTTCATGCTAACGTGAGCGTGATCATTCGATCAGTCGTGCATATTTGTGGAGTAAAAATTTCAACGTGCTCTGTGGTTAGCGGATAGAGATATGATTAACTTGTTAAATGTCTATTCCATGGTTTCATGAAATGACCCCTGTTTCAGACTCAGTGGTTCCCAAGGCAAGGCTTGCTGGCGCACGGAGAAAAGTTCCTCCATAATTTAGTAATTTACGCATGACGCTCGAATGATCACTGTTGTGATATGCATTTGTTTACGCGTATGAACATTGTCAGTGCTTTGGCATGCAAGCACGAGATGGCGATTGTAACCAACATGTCTACGAGAAACTGCATCAATAAATGTCAAGTATAACCTCATGCGATTTGTGTCATGTATCAGTTTGTGAACAGTTGGACAACTAACACAACATGGTGGCAGCGGTGTTGGATTTCTTTGATTGGAACCTCGTCATTAGTGAAAATTGACAGTTTTGACCTGCTCGGTGAACGTAAGTTAATGGACGCTCTGCAGTACGTTCAGCCGAACTACACTATGCACGTAATGCACATAGTCGACAACGTGTGAGTACAAATTATGATCGCCAAGCCGATTTGAATAACGTTTGCATCGAACATTTCAAAGTGGCAGGTTGCTTGTTTATGAACGCTTTGCAGAGCAAACCGCCCGTGTCTGTGAATAATGAATGTCTGATAACACTCTGAATGCCTGATTGTTTGGTGAAAAGGATGGACAGAAAGTGTGGCTTCACGGCTTCGCACACCGACAGCTAATGTCTGACTCTCGTTGGAGCTGATCACCGGCGACCACACACAGAGCGGAAACCGAGGCCTACAGCTGCGGCGAACCAGCACACCTCGTCTACCCTACACAGATGACCAGCGTCTGTCACCGAGCATCAGCGCGGACGGATACCAGAGCGGAAGGATATCGTACCACCGATCTCTGCAACAACAGCATCTCTGCAGACACCCAACCACGCCGTACCAGCCGGACGAGCATCGCCGACGTGGATCACGCACGTGGAGCGGCGGAAGGAACTACTTTCAATAAACGCTTATCAAAAACTGAAACGAGAAGAATCTAGTCCCTAATGGCTAGAACAAAGACTCAATAGACTATCAATAGATAAACAGTTAATGCTTTTGTTGATTACATATATTTTTATGTGTTTATGATGTATGCCATATATGTTAGATTTTCCATCTGATATTTTTCATGTAATTTGGATTGCTTATTTCATCTGTATTACGACTGTCTATTGATCTATCTGTTCCTTCTTAATAATATTCCATTCCTTCTCACAGCGGTATGGCACGATACCCAGAAATGAACTGGGGCGCCGCCAATCTGGCGGAAGACTTCAAACTCTTTCGTCAAAGAATGGAATTATGTCTCCTCGACAATGAAGTGTCAGACAACAGCAAACAAGCAACTAAAATCAAAATCGCCCTTGGCAACGAGGGACTGAGGAGGATCAACGCATCGGGCTTGACAGCCGATGAACAGAAACAACCGGCGAAGCTGTGGGACCTGCTCGAATCGCAACTGAACATAAAGGTGAACTTCAGAATCCACCGATTGGAATTCATGCGCTTTCGGCAGAGGGCTGACGAGACCATCGACGAGTTCGTCACCAGGTGCCGCAGCAAGGCCAAAGACTGCGACTTTGCGGCTGAGGAGCTCAGCGAGAGGGTCATGGACCTGGTTATTGCGTCCACCCGAATCGAGGCCTTCCAGAAGGACCTTCTCGACCAACCAAAGGGCTACCCCCTGGACAAGCTTCTCACAGAGGGCCGCCGATATGAGGCCGTCCTCGCAGGCCGGCAATCCCTGCAAGCCTTGGACTCTACACCAACTGTAGCAGCCATCACGAAAGGAAAGAAATGTGGAAATTGCGGGCTCTTTCACCCACCGAAGAAGTGCCCCGCATACTCAGACACCTGCAAGGCATGTGGCACCAAGGGCCATTGGGCCAAGCTTTGTCGGAAGTCCAGGAACAAGGAGCGGAGTCAAACACCTCATCGGGGTAGACAGCACTCCCAACAACGATCTAAGGACCACAGTAAGACAGGCCGAGGGGACCGACAGCACAAACACTCCAGTCGAAACTCCCGAGGGAACCGACAGAGCTACACTTCTGTAAATGAACTTGGAAGTCGTTCCGAAGATGGCCTACTAAGCACTGAAACAGACCCTGGGTTAGATTTTCAGCAGTTCGACACTGTGCGCATCAGCTCCATTGAACAGGAAGAGCAAAAGGAAGTCTTTGCTAACACAGACATCATATGCCCACAGAAAAGCGGACAACATAAGCTGAAGCTCAAGGTCGACACAGGAGCGAGTGGGAACACTTTACCCCTACGAACCCTCAAGAATATGTATGGGGAAGGTTGGCGAAACATCGTGACACCCACAGTGACAACAATAATTGCCTACGGAGAGACTACAATCCCGTGCCTTGGGACGATAGACATCAAGTGCAGCTACAAGGGCTCTTCCTGGTTCCGTCACAAATTCTACGTAGTAGACGTCAAAGGCCCTGCGATTATGGGACTTCCTCTCAGTCTTGAGTCTGGGGTAGTCACCCTTCACGGAATCCACCCGGATCCGAAACCAACTACGAACCCAATCAGGTCAGTGGAGGACCTTCTGAAGGAGTACCCTCAGCAGTTCGACACCATTGGGAACTTCGCTGGGGAGGCCACCCTCCATGTCAAAGAAGACGCAGAGCCCTACATCGATGCTCCTCGGAAATGCAGCATCCACATCAAGGATAAACTTCAAAAGGAGCTAGACACCATGGAGTAACAGGGTGTCATTCGCAAGGTGGAGCACCACACTGACTGGTGTAGTTCTATAACCACGGCTGTAAAGAAAGATGGTTCGCTACGCCTTTGCCTCGATCCAAAGAAGCTTAATAATGCCCTGAAGCGATGCCCCCATAAGATCCCCACTTTGGAGGAGCTGAGCCCCACTTTCGCTGGAGCGAAATATTTCTCGAAGTTGGATGCGAAGGCAGGATACTGGTCCGTGCACCTAGATGCCACATCACAGGAATTAACGACATTCAGGACCCCCTTTGGTCGATACTGCTTTCAACGGCTACCATTCGGCCTCTGCGTCAGTCAGGACATTTTCAACAGCATATGGATAGGATCACAGCAGGGATCCCTGGATGCGTCTGTATCGCAGACGATATCGCGCATTGTCGGCAGGACAGAAGAAGAGCACGACAGAAACCTTCGGCCAACTTATGGAAATTGCTAAAAGGAAGGACTTGTATATTAATAGCAAGAAGTGCTCCATAAAGACCGACGGCATCAATTTCTTTGGAGCGTCCTACACCTCTGAGGGAGCTCGCCCTGACTCAGGGAAGGTCGAAGACATTCATGCCATGCCATCTCCGCAAGACAAGGAAGACCTCCAAAGATGCATCGGTATGATGAATTATCTGGCCAACTATATCCAGAATTTCTCAGCGAGAGCTGCTCCCCTGAGAGAAACTCCTGAAGAAGGATGTGCCATTTGTATGGCAGGAAGACCACCAGGAAGCCTTTGACTCCCTAAAGAAGGCAATCAGCTCAGAGGACTGTCTACAGTACTTCGACCCCAAGAAGTCAACCACACTGGAGGTCGACGCCTCCAGAAAGGGCTAGGAGCATGTCTGTTGCAGGATGAGAAGCCGATCGCCTTCGCATCCAAGAGTCTAATCATCGGCACAGTCCCACCTATTCTAACATCGAGCGGGAGACTCTGGCTCTGGTTTTTGGCATCCAGCGGTTCCACACCTACCTCTTCGGGAAGGAGTTCACCGTGGAGACGGACCATAAACCACTTGAGATGATATGGAGGAAGCCACTCTCAAGTGCCCCAATACGACTTCAACGTCTCTTGATTAAGATCAATGGCTACGACTGCACTGTCCGGTACAAGCCAGGAAGCTCAATGGTACTGTCCGACACACTCAGCAGACTTCCCAACCCCAACAAGGCTCAAGACGTCCCGCTTGATCTTCACGTAGATGGTCTTTACATGGAAGAGATCAGCATGGTGAACTTTGGCAAGTCACAACAAACTGAGATTACTGAAGAAACATCTAAGGATCCAGTCCTCCGAGCCCTATGGCAAACAGCGATATCCGGTTGGCCGGATACCATCAAGGAACTACCAACAGATCTTCGACCTTACTGGACGTTTCGAGATGAGATCGGAATCTCTGTTGGGGTAATCTTCAAGGGACACCAGGTCATCATCCCCAAGACCTTACAAGCCGACATCCTACAGCGATTGCATCAAGGACATATGGGCATCGAACGGACGCGACGACTGGCAAGGGAATCGGTGTACTGGCCGGGCATCAACCAAGACATCGACAGCCTAGTGAAATCTTGCAATGCATGTCAGACGCACCAACCGGGGCAACAGAAGCAACCGCTAGAACAACACGACATTCCGACCACTCCCTGGACCAAGCTAGCAACCGACCTCTTCACATTAGCCGGAGAGGACTACTTGCTGATAACAGACTACTACTCAAGGTACCCCATAGTACAGCGGATGAAAGGCACATCCAGCGAGATGACAGCAAATGTTGTAAGCGGAACCTTCAGCCTGTTCGGTGTGCCTGCTGAAATTGTCTCTGACAATGGGCCACAATACAGCGGGAAAGCCTTCGCGGACATGTGTAGGAAGTGGGGAATCAAGCACACAACCTCATCGCCCAGGTATCCACAGTCCAACGGGATGGCCGAGCGAATGGTGAGGACAGTGAAGGACATCATCAAGAAGTGTAAGGAAACAAAGCAAGATGTTCCAACCGCCCTCCTTCATTTCCGAGCAACACCTCTAGGCTCGGGGATGCCTTCCCCTGCGGAACTGCTTTTAGGAAGACAGATCCGGACTACTCTGCCTGGTCACCACCTCTTCAGACAACCACGATCTGACGAGGCACATGACCAGCTGATCAAGAACCAACAACAGACCAAAGAGAACTACAACAAAGGCGCTGGTCCTGAACTACCCCCACTCATGGTAGGACAGAAGGTACGAGTTAGGAACCAACAAGACCAAACGTGGATGCCAGCTGAAGTCACTAAAGTGTGCAAGGAACCACGTTCTTATGAAGTACAGACGCCTAATGGAGCAAGGCTCAGGAGAAACCGACTACACATCAGAGAAGTGCCTCCTTCACAAAACCTAAGGGAGACACCTGTCCGAAAACATGTGCGCTTCGAGGACGAAGAACAGTTCCGAGACGACCTAGTACATGAAAACACAAAACACAACACACATGATCATACTACCACTCAACCACCTCTACATCCATCACAACCATACAGCACTCGATCAGGACGAGTAATACGTCCACCAGTAAGATACCAAGAATGTTGATTCCCATGGCAAACTGTGCCAGGTTGTAGAACAAATCCTGAGTGTTGCACGCTTTCTAGTTCATTGCTAAGGATAGCAACATGTATATATTATTGATATGTTGATATGTTTTGTTTTGTTAAAACTGTAAATGCGTTGAAGAAAACCTATGAGGTCGCAACACAAAGCGAAGGATACTTTGGTGACAAATTTATTCATGTGATAAAACCTTTTGCATGCACACATAGTTGACTTATATAAAAGTAATAGAAGGAAATCAATTAAATTCTGCCTATGAAAACGACCAATTTATACATCTATCAAACACACTGACATGGTCAAGATTCTTTGTAAGATTGAAAAAATTATTTATATGTTGTGACAGGATTGTGTAAAGACAACTCAAAAATAGAACAATATTTCACAACTCGTTGTTTAGAAAACTATACACCAGACGTTTTAGTAACAGCATACATTATGCTTTACCAAAAATACTGCCAAACCAGTTACGCGTTGTTTATAATTATGTTATTATATCATGTTAACCTCTGGTTATTTAATCTTTTAAAAAAGAGGGGGATGTTGTGATATGCATTTGTTTACGCGTATGAACATTGTCAGTGCTTTGGCATGCAAGCACGAGATGGCGATTGTAACCAACATGTCTACGAGAAACTGCATCAATAAATGTCAAGTATAACCTCATGCGATTTGTGTCATGTATCAGTTTGTGAACAGTTGGACAACTAACACAACAATCACGAATTAGCATATGAAATACACTACCATTGTGCCTTCCAATGAACAATAGTCACGATAAAATTTAGATTTGTCATTTATTTTTTTGGTAAGTCCTCATTTCTTTATGCGTTTTGAAATATTGGGCGTACGTCCGACAGTGGATTCGTTGAAGTCCCTTTTTTATTTTTCTCTTCTTTGTTCTAAAAAATATTGAAAGAGTGGGTCTACGCCCAACCGTTTTTGAAGTCGCGTCTTGCAGTTTTTCTTGCAAAATGGTCTCCGTTTTGGTAATGATTGACAGCTGGAGCACGAAGAGCCGAATCGCTTTCGCGGGTATTCGGTTACTTCCGCGGACTATAAGGTGCGTGGTGGATGGTGCGGCGCTACATCAATGCGCATGCATAAGTAATGTGCGCATGCGCATCTCACTGTATGGCGCTCTGTGACGATTTATGCGCATGCGTTAAGTTTTGCCACTGTGCATGTGTACGTGTATGATCTATGACCTAGCGCATGCGCAGCTAGCATGCATGAGCCAAGATGTTTGGGAGTGATCAGTACAAAAGTTTCCCCCTTCGATTATAGGATTCAGTAAACCTAGAATAAACATTCACTACGCACGCCAACACGTGCACCATAAACGATTCTCCAAAACAATGTCTGAACAATAAACTTCCTGCATGCATTCATCACCGCTCGATCCGAGCTAGCTCCCTGGAAATTCTTTCCTAAATCACTTGTTGACAGTTACCCAGTGTTACCACGAGCGTCGAACGCCCACGCACCGAGTTCGGGCTTTCGGGAAATTTGTAAACATTTCTCCGAGAGCTCCGAGCACGTGACGCGAAGGCCAGAGTGTTTGTGATAAGCTACGCCCCCAGTTATTGTTTCCGTCTTCGTTCAATGCACATATGTGTGTTGAATAAACATGAGTGCGTGCGCACATTACACGATTAGCCAATCAGAGCGCCCAACAATCAAAATCCATTGTTCTCTATTTCTGTAATTTTTTTGTAAAAGCGGAATGGTAGACTTTTTTCCGTGTGGCGTCGCCTCCAGCCACGACCTCCCCCGACCGGGCCCCCCGGCCCCGCTAGCGCTTGCCGCTCTCTGATGATGATGGATCTGGTTGCCTCAGCTGGCTGCGCTCGCTCGCGTTCGGCTCCTCAAGCATCCATCCCGGGCAAGCCCCGGCTCGAGCTGCCGCTGCGCTGGCTGCTCACTCTGCACAGCTCCACCTCCACTCCCGGCGGGCTCCAGGAATCTCCTCTCTCTGCTCTGGGCTCTGTTGAACGCGCCAGGTAAGCTCCTAACTCACTAAATACATTAAAATAAATTTCCCCGTACAGATTAAAAGATTATAATGAAAATAAATACACTTGACGACCATGTCTTACCAAGTCATGAACTTGAAGTTGATTGCAAAGACGAAACTTTCTGACCCATGGCCATGGGGGCTGCCATTTTGAAACCTGCTTTTGCGCATGCGTGAAAGAGGGAATTTGAAAAAAAAAAAAAAAAATACTGAAGTGAAAGCAGAACCGGACACATTTGTTTACAATAGTTGCTGTTCAAGATTAACGCTATGGCTAGTGTTTTGGTAAGAATCTTGTTTTTAAAAGATAAATTTCAAAATAAACCTATTGTATTGTGAAGGTGAATCAGTGTTTGTTGACGTATTTTCTCCAGAGAAAACAGTCGCAGATTTTTTATTTTTTTATTATTCAGTCAGACCCACATATTGAAATTGGTGTTGTGCACTCATACAATTTTTATTTATTTTATTTATTTTTTTTGCAGGACGATGTTAAAGTGGGACCCAGATGCAGGTTTTTAATCTTGGTCCATTAGTTTTTCCCAAAAGGTTTTCTCCTTGGCATAATCCTGTTATAAGTCACCAGTCCATTCACTCCCGTTCATTTTGTCAGTGGCGGAGACATAGGATGGGGGGTTGGGTGTCCGGACACTTAACAAAAATGAAGCCTGGTTTTTTGTTTCAGGATTTAGCCAAAAATATACATTGAATCCTGCTTTTCATCATCAATATTTGTTCTTCACAATATTTTCTAACATTTTGTGCTAAAAAAATACAAAGACATTGCTTGTAAACCTTTTCAAATGATTGGTTAAAATTGAGTGTCCGGACACCCAACCCGTCCGGACACCCAATAACTAGGTATACTACTAGTTCCACGCCATTGACTTTGACTTAGGTACTCCCACACAAGCAACTGAACCTGACTGACTGTTTCTGTCCCTCCGTTGCTCTCGGAGATCATCCCAAATAGGGCTGCTGTATTGATCCAATATATGACGTATCCAGGGGGCAGGGCAGAAAAGGAAAGTAATTATTCAGTGTTCGGTAGTAAATCAAAGAAATTTATACGGGTCATGTGGATCTTGTGAATAAAGAACAGGGTTTGAACCATCTGGGACTAATGACAAGACTCAGTAAGAAAACTTTCAGAAAACAAACTTAATTTTTCACTTTTTAAAATCACATTTTCACTTGTCTTTTTTCAATAACTGAGTGTTTGGATGTTCCTTTTACTATCCCTGATGTTTTTAATTTTTCTTTTTTTCTTCTTGGATGAAAAATTATTTTTTAAAGTCCACTTTCTGAAAATTTCCCCGCACGTTTTTGGGCGGGAGAGGGAAAAAAATTCAGTGATGTTTTATTTTTTTTTTCATGATTTTGATTTGAAATTTTTCCAAAAGTTATTCACTGTGTCTTATATTGACATAGACATATACTACTACTAATTTTGGAGCAGAAAGTGATTGCAAAAAGGAGAAAAACCGTAGATAAAACAACATTGACAAGTTGCAAAATTTTCCCCAAAATATGGCAGTTTGGTCCACGAGGTCAATACTAAAGTATTGACATCGTATCATGAGTGGGTACTCCCAGATAAAAAGCAAAAATACTCTGACAGTCACAAATCATACATTTAAAAATAGTTCAATGTTTCATTTAGCATGTATATGACTTAAAACTCACTTTTAAATCTCGGAAAGCGCAAAAAAACAGCTAAAACAGCCCACTTGCCGTGTTGAAAATTTCAATGAGAAAGCTGTCTCTGCATTAAACCGACCAGCCCCCGTCGCGAAGCGACGGGAACTGACGAGTCACTACGCGTTTCTAGCGAAGTTTTTTTTTTTCTAGAGAAAAAAAAAAATGATCACAAATTTCGGGGTCAAGATAATTCATACTCACATTGAATCCAGACTGTGAAGGTCCTTCCTCGAATTGGTGACATCTGCAAATATTTCACTTGAAGTAATAAACTAAATAAGATGAAAAATACTGGAAAACAGAGACATCCACCACGTAATTTCTAATTTCAGTTGCAAGGTTAGGTCATCCGGAAGTGGAACGTCGTCTGCTCCAACTTCACGTCTCCGTGGCCGTGCGTGCCTGTTCAATTAATTCTTCGCACAGAATTATGGGACGGAGGTCATGAATCGAATGACGTCATTGAAAAATGGCAGCGATGGCACCGAAAATTTTAGAAGAAACAAGACCAACGGAAAATCCATTTTGGTAAGTCAAAAAGCTCTTATATACTTTCATTTTTAGTCGTTGTTACGCGTGAAACATCATAGATTTAAAAAATAGATATTTTAAAATTAGATTAATTAAATTGACCAGTATAATTCATTTTGCGCTCATCATCACTAAAAGTTACGCTGTAAATAGGGGTGGTTGAAGTACAGCCCCGTCGCCTTTGGCGACGGGGCTGTGTATAGTTATCTCTGCATGAGCTATCGTCAGTCAAACGATCATCATGTGCGCACGCAACATAGTGAGCGCTGTTACGATCGGGCTTCTGTACAGCAGGCACGGGACATGCCCCCGCACGCGCGGAAAACGAAAGAAATTAGCGGAAAAATCAAAGAGGACTGTTTGACTGTTACTTTGACAAAATATTTCTATACCTCTAAAATCTAATTGTTTGTTCATTGTGTGACGATATATCAAGGACATACGGATAGACACATAACTAAACAGCCATAAAATGCCAAAGACTCTGATTTAAAGACATTTTTCACCACTCAAAATATAGGGGACAAAACGAGGTAAGTTTCGATAACAAATGCTTCAAAATGAGTACTAGAACTTCGTAACATTTTTAGGGGAAAATTTCTGGGTTTAGGAGGTTGATAATGAATTTTTTCCGTTCGTTACACTCGTAAACATGACTATACATAATCAATAATTCTGAAGTAATTACAAAATCTAAAAAAAATCACCAAAACCTTGGCGCTGCATTTGCATTTCCCAGGCGATATCGGAAGTGTCTTTTGTTCTCGAGATACCGATTTTTGTGTACCAATTTGCATGTGTGTGCGAGAGCGCCAGCTAGCGTTTGTGGGGGTACCTAACTTTGTACACAATGTCAATGAGCGAGCAGAGAGGAGACAAATTGGAGGATCATATAGCCTTCTCCTGTTTGAAATATTTCTATTTAGGCCTATCAGAGAATATTTTTTCAATAAATTTGATTTCACTAAGTTCGGCCTAACTTTAGACCCTTCTAACGTTAGGCCTATCATGACAACAACAAAAAATAAATCCTGAATGATGAGTGGAAAACCCATGGTAGCTACTCCCACATAAAAATTAAAGATGCCCTAACAGTCTCAAATCAATTATCATGTCTGAAAATAAGCTTGAACATCTCACTTTTCACAAGAAATAATTCTAAACTTGTGTGGAAAAACAAAACTTGTGTAGGTCTAGTTGTGAAAAGAGGGGCAAAACTAAGACTACTGCGGCAGCCCATACACAAAGTGTACTTGCTATGAAGTGACTAGCATGAAAACATGTTGTGCCTTCGTTTTTTCCAGGCTGGAATTTCAAAATAATGAAATAAAACATTGGCAAAACTTTATTTATTACTTTAATACAATACTAGGCGGATGACTATCTTTGTTCTTCATGATGACCATAAAGCAAAAAAATTAGATCAGAACTTCCAGTGTAGTTAAACATGTCACCATCCTGCTGTTCAGTTTGCAACACGCATGCGCGACATCAGCAGCAGCTATATGCTCTACAGACTAGTATTTTGACAGCGATCGAACAAGACTCTGCAATGGATTGGGAAATACAAGATTTCTTCAAATGCACACATTTTTTAGGAAGATCTGATTTGCGAAAAGTCTGTTTTGGTAGGTGGCGTTACATGAATTATATTTTTGCTATATTTTACCCATTCTTAGTGGTATTTTTAACATTCGAAATCGAACTCTCAAAATTTTGAGGGGTTT
Source organism: Paracentrotus lividus (assembly GCA_940671915.1). Taxonomy (NCBI): domain Eukaryota; kingdom Metazoa; phylum Echinodermata; class Echinoidea; order Camarodonta; family Echinidae; genus Paracentrotus; species Paracentrotus lividus. The sequence continues at coordinate 47,145,579 of CALNVZ010002100.1, read as the reverse complement.
CACTCGGGACTCTACCACTTCGTGGCAGCGTCCCGGGGCTAGGGCAAAACTAGATCTAGTATAAATAATGCACTCAAATTTACCAACTAAATGATGGCTTAGCATTCACGAAAGCTATACTTCTTCTCAACCACCTCATGCTTCCTTCTATTCTATTTGATAAGCTAAACACGCTAATTCTTCTCTTTCTTCATAAATCCACATTGCCTGTACCTCTATCCTTTCCTCTCAAACTTGAATACTTTTTAACAACAATGCAACAGCCGAACACGAAAGGCATATACACTCACGACGCATATAGTTTGCAGATCTCCGAGAACAGTGGAGGAAGAAGAAGAAGAAGTAGATCTAATTGTTAGAACTTTTGATCCCAATTTACACTTTTCCTTTTTCAGAGTGTAGAAATGTGAAATTAATCAATATTTTTACATTTTATGGTAGTTGAGTTTGTTACGTATCAGGACAATTACCCCCCGGACAATTAC
>CALNVZ010002100.1:47088418-47144181 GCA_940671915.1 Paracentrotus lividus | reverse complement strand
GTACCCCCGGAGATAATTACCCCCCGAGGACAATTACCCCCCGGACAATTACACCCCCGGACAATTACCCCCAAGGACAATTACCCCCGGACAATACCCCCCGCGACAATTACCCCCGGACAATTACCCCCGGAAATTACCCCGGACAATTACCCCCGAGGACAATTACCCCCCGGACAATTACCCCGGACAATTACCCCCGCAGGACAATTACCCCCCGAGGACAATTACCCCCGGACAATTACCCCCGCGACAATTACCCCAAGGACAATTACCCCCGCGGACAATTACCCCCGCGAACAATTTACCCCCGGACAATTACCCCCGAGGACAATTACCCCCCGGACAATTACACACCCCGCCGACAATTACCCCCGGACAATTACCCCCCGGACAATTATCCCCCGGACAATTAACCCACAGACAATTACCCCCGGATCTGATCTTATTTTAATGGCTTTCTCTTTCCCTTTCCCTTTCTCTGTTATATTGATCTTTCTCTTTCTTCTCTCTCTCTCTCTCTCTCTCTCATTTTCTTATTTTTCCTTTTTTCCCTTTTCCCCCCTTTCCATTAAACAATAATAATATGGTTTTCCCGGCCAAATTTCATACATTTATCACGTTTTCATTTAATGTGTATTCAAATTCGTGTTGTTTTGATGCGACAGACTGACTTTAGTCAAACAATTTCGTGTTCATGCTCTCAGATTCGTTTTTAGGCACACAAAGTAATGGTTGCAAAGTTTAAATTCGAATATAGCATTTAATTTCATTATTTTGTGCTTTCAAATTTGTGCGAATTTCAGTATACAGAATGAAATGTCGACAGGATGAAGACGAATTTGAATACTATTGCGAATGCATATGCTTATTATGAGAAGTAGAATGCGCAAATACGAAATCAATCACATCAATCGTTAATTTTGATGATTGAATACGATTTCGACTGGCAACATTTCGATGCAGCAGCGTTTTTTCCGAACATGAATGCCTTTAATTTGCAATTGATTGACAAAACAATGAAATTGGCCGGGAAAACCTATATTAAGCATTTATAATGTGCCGACTCTCTAATAAACTATTCAGTGGCGCAGCTAATATTATTTCTCCGGCAATAGCCATAGCTTGCCCTAATAAAGGCGCTTCAGGCATTCGAGGAATTTTCTTCCTACCGGTACCCATTTACCTTACTTGGGTCAAGTCTGGCCAATTGTAGATTAATATCTAACCAAAGGACATAAGTGTAATGGAGGGGATTCGAACCGCGTACCTTGTGATCGTCAGCTCCACCGACTTATCCATTCGACCACACAACCTCCACCCCAGCTCCTTTTCCCCCTTTGTTGTTTAGCGGCACCTTCTGCGCCATGAAAAAATGGGGGGGGGGGTGAGGGGGGGGGGCTTGCGCCCGAAGCCCCCCGTTTCGATACACAAAATGCATCAGAAAATATGTAAACTGGCCCTCATATTCCCGACGGTGGATTCGACAAAATCCGTGGGCGGTCATCAGGGCCATAATTAATGACTCCATAAATGAATAAATAAAGTGAAAATAACTTATGTATGATATTTAATTTTACGATTAACCTTATTTTTTCATATATTGATATTGGGCTTTAGTTTATATCTGCACTTTATTTGTTAAATAGGAGTTATTAATTATGGCCTTTATTGCCGCCCTTAGAAACCATGGGCTCAGACCACGGTTATCTATTTGCCTGATGGTTCGCGAAACACGAGTCTCGCCCGATTTCGCTATCAACAAAACACGCAATATGACCTTTTGACCTTTAAGTTGACCTTTTGACCCCTATATGACCTTTGACCTCATCATTCTCATCAACACATAAGTTGTATTAACCAAGGATAATTTATACCAGGGGTGAACAAACTGATGTCTATAAAAGAATGAGTGAAAGTTAAACAAAAAGTTTAAGAAAAGACGGCCTTTAACTTACATTTTGACCCCTATAATAACCTTTGATCTCATCATCCTCATCAAGGCACATGTGGTATTACCCAAGAATCATTTGTACCAAGTGTTGAAGACAAATGATGCAGAAATAAAGAAATCAGAGCAAGTTAAACAAAAACTAAAAACTTTGACATTTTCGAATAGACTAACAGACCAACAGGACTAACAGGAAAATTGATTACTAGGTCTTTGCCGAACTTCGTTCAGGCGAAACAAAAATAAATAGAAATAAGATCAGTTGGAATCAGAGATGAATCAGATATATTCAGCATTTGTGATTATTTTTGTAATCGTGTACTTTCATGAATGTTCAATTTTTTTCTATGAAAATAAAAGGATATATGGGGGCCAACATATTTTCTGATTGCATAGGGCGCAGAAATCGAAAAGGCGAAAAAAGGGAAAAAGCAAAGTAAAAAGAAGAAGTGAAAGAGTGAAAGAGAAAAGGAAAAATAGATATAACAGAGGAAGAGAAAGAGAAAATCATTAAGATATAAGATCAAGTAGAAAATAATTCGAAAACCTGCCGACACCGGGCGAGACTCAACATAGGCGCCGCTTGATACCAACATCAATGCCTCGTGGGTAAGCCGGACCGGTAATTTTCCTCGAACGGGGGGTATGTTGGGTAACGGTCTCGTACGGGGGGTAATGTCGCGGCGTGGTTAAATTGTCCGGGAAGTAATTGTTCCTCGGGGGGTAATTGTCGGGGGGTAATTGTTCTGGGGTAATTGTCTGGGCGGTAATTGTCCGGGGTAATTTGTCCTCGGGGGTAATTGTCGGGGTAATTGTCCGGGGGGTAATTGTCCGGGGGTAATTGTCGGGGGAATTTGTCCGGGGGGTAATTGTCCAGGGGTAATTTCTCGGTGGGTAATTGTTGGGGTAATTGCCGGGGTAATTTGTCCGGGAAGTTGTAATGTCCGGGGTAATGTCCGGGGGTAATTGTCCTCGGGTAATTTGTCCGGGGTAATTGTCCTCGGGGTTGGAATTGTCCTCGGCGGGTAATTGTCCCCGGGGGTAATTGTCCAGGGGTAATTGTCCGGGCGAGTGTAATTTTGTCCTCGCGGGCTTCCCTTCCTATGGTACATTGTCCGCCGGTCCTGGTAATTTGCTCCGGGGAGGTAATTCAGTCTTTTCAATCCATGTCGTTATGTAATTTCCTTTGTTTGTTCTTAACCTGCCATGTTCGAGTCATTGTCTCTGGGGGTAATTGTCCTAGAACCGAGTTTGTTATGTCCCAATGTATTGGTGCAAGAGTGTTCATCTTTGAAGAGAAAAGCTTGTAAATGTAATATTTACACCAAAAAAAATATTTTGTTCTGCATTGCAGGGAGGCAATTTATGCATCAAAATTTGTGAGGCATACATTTGGGACTGCACTCTGTGAGTGGGGGTACATACCTACCCATGGGAACGCATGTAGTCTTCTCACTTAAATCTTGCCGAAATCCCGACATGGTTTAGCTTTGCTGCTGGCTTGGTGCTGTGTAGACTTAGAAGTTAGATGTATGTTTCAGTCTTCTACTTCTTCTCGAGTCCTTTCTCTCATCGTTCTGTTAAATTGTATCAAACTGTATGGAGGTACCTTAGTCCACACACTTCATCTTCAACTGCTAAAATGTCAAATGATTCAATGTTTTTGATCAAAAATTGTTTTCTCCATTTAAACACTCCCCATCTTAATGGTACATTTACTATTAAAAAAAAAATCTAATACAAATTCATGAATAGGTTTGGCATTTAAGCTGTCATTTAAGCTAGTATGACTTTCTTGAGAATAAACTTGTTCATATTCAGCCTTTAAATGCTATCATATATATATACAAATTTATCAAATTTACACCATGGATACTCAAATACCTACACTTTTACAGGAAGTAAATTTGTCAAATTTTTTGAAAAGTCAAAATTCAAAGACTGGCTGGATGTTGTTTAGAGGAGACAGATTCATCGAAATTTCTAGTTGACTAGAATCTTCATCCTTTTTCTTTTTAGTTCATGTGAAGCCAAGTGGGCAGGGTTAGTACAAAGGGCAATTATTTCATGCAAAATGAAGATCAAGCATGTGAACTTCCTGTAGTACATACATGCTATAATAGGGCAACCAGCCTAAATATGACATTTTTGCTCTAACCTTTTTCTTCTTTTTTTTCTTGCTGAACATGATGTCTCTTGAGTAATAAAGATATTCTAATTCCTTTTATCAAACATTTAAAGTAAGCTAAAGACTTCTTTAATAATCTACAACTGTGTAAAAAATATTGAGAAATTTCATAGATGGTCACATAATTTCAACAGAAACTGCATATAATGCAAAGGGCACCCTTGTTGGTGATCAGAATAGATCTGCCTAATATTAGGCCAGGACCTCGACCGTGGCCGAAATATCTGTGACAGGAAAAATATTATAATTGAAACCTGGGTTTATTCAAAATAAGACCACTGATCACACACTCAAACACACTCAAATCAACTACATGTATTTATCATATGCAAACTGAGGATGACCAGGAAAAAAACAATTGTACAAAATTATTAAAAATAGGCCTAGAAAATCTACCTAAATTCTGCTGCCAATATTCCCAATTCATCATTCATGTGCACTTTCTTGGACAGAGATAATTGTTTGATAGTTGCTCTGTTTCTATTTTCATTTCAGGAGGATCCCAGCTTGGAGAGGAACTATAAAGGTCACAGAGACACCATAACAAGTGTTGACTTCAACCCAAATATGAAGCAGCTTGGTAAGAATTTTGAAGCGTAGACATCATAATTTTAAAATTTCAGAGTAATATCATTGTGATGCAGGTTCGTTCATACCTTCAAACATTGCTTTTTATGTAACACATGTGGCTAGATACAAGTGGGTTATCTGTCTACACTGTCATGATTTGTCAAATTTTATGCTGTTACAGCATGTGAGAAGAATTCTTGATTTATAAACCAAAATGCACTTAAAGCAATCAAATTAAAAAAATTGAACTATAAATGATTGCTGCCTGACTTTTCATGGGCTGTGGAGCTTGGGGGAGGCTGTGGCTTCACCCCAACCCATTTTTCAGTAAACTTGTTCAAAATTTTCTCTCTTTCTTTCTCGTTATCTGTCTCTTTCTCTCTAATATCACTATATTCTAGTCTAGAATGCATTATTTAGTGTGATTTTGATAGATGATGATCATTCTTATTTCCAGCCTCTGGTGCCATGGACTCATGTCTTATGGTGTGGAACTTCAAGGCCCAGATGAGAGCGTTCCGATTTGTGGGCCACAAGGATGCTGTCCTCTCTGTCAATTTCTCCCCTTCCGGACACCTTGTAGCATCCTCATCAAGGGACAAAACAGTCAGATTGTGGATTCCTAGTGTGTAAGTATTCTATCATTTTCAGGGTTCCAAACTTGCTTTTGTTCATAGGGCATCCATATGTCGTCCGCATAATGGTAGGCTACAATCTAAATTTTTGAGTGCATAGGGACTCAATTTATTGAGATTTAACAATTTTAAACCCTTTAGTGTCCTGCTTTTTTTTTTGCAGTTTTGACTGTATTTTCTTCTTTTTTTTCTTTTTTTTTAATGAGGAAGGGTGGAGGGGGCTTGCTTTGCCGTGCAAGGCATAAGAGATTCAAACAGTTTTAGAACTGTTAGATTCATGTTATTAAACACCAATTTCTAATTTTTGATTCATTTTTCTTAAAGTAGACAACTGGAGAGTCAAAACTGCTTTTGATTGCAACCAAACTCATACCACTGCAACGGAAAATCTTTACTGATTCCGAATATCTAAACCCCTTGTCAATATCTCTTTTAGATCGGGAGTTATCACCTTTTCAAAGGCAACGGGCCCCATTTTTCAGGCTTTCGCGGTACCCCCCCGCAAGGGCGTCGAGATTATGACTCAACAGCCTTGGCACCCGTACGGTGTCTCACTGTATGCACGTATCCTGTACTGTGCTATATTGCGTACATTGCCATTGTGATTCTTCAAAACTTTCTTTCTTTCTTTTTTTAATCTCATGCTTCACCCCAGGCCCTGACTAATTAACTGGTCAAATGATATTCTTGCCGACTGTTCCTCTATCATTTGTCTATATAATTTTAAGTTATCTTTTCCAATAATGTATTCTTTTTCATTATATTAAGATTAAATTAAAATAGGCCTATCCTCAGCAACGACATTGTTTCATTGTCAATTAATGGACTGATTCAAATAACAACTTTTAGTTTTTGTTTTTTTTTTTATGACAAATTAATTATAACCAGTTATCCTATATATTAATATGGTAAGGTTATCAAATCTTGATTGTTCATTTGGTTTGTAAGTCTTTATTTATTTGTGCCAGATCCCGAGATACTTTCATCCGTTATCTATAATAAATAATTCGTCCAAACTTTCGGATGGAATAGCTCCTTAGTTTTCAGTTACAGTATATGTGAACCTTTTTTCATGGTTTCAGATTTGTTCAGAATGAATAACTTATTTTGTAGATTTCGACTTATTGCAATGGATTTGACAGATTTTGCATTCGTGATAAAAGCAGCAGTCTTACGAGAGGCGACTGTATATCCATCTGCTCCTGGCGACTGGGTATTTCATCTACCGCTGCTCGCTGCGTGTGTAAGAATAAGCAAAAACTAAATTAGTAGACCGTAAATTATTGCAAAACAATCATGCTACATAAATGATTCTTAAATACCCTCGTCTCTCCATATAGTACTGATTTTATTTTTTATGGAGTTCTGTGTCTTCAGCCATTGGATATTGATAAATACAGGAATTTTGGAGGAATGTGACATGACCACCTTGTCAAACTATATGAGGTATTGTTAATCCGTGTAAGTTAGAGTTGGGAAAGTCCTGACGTGGAAATGATAATATTTTGCTCTAAACCCTTATGAGGATCAGATTAAGAAACATCATATAAAATCAATATAGAATTCAACACAGAATAAGTCTTCTTAAAAATGAAGTCAACTATAAATTTACGTGGATTTTAAGCATTATTATCTCCGAATGTCAATGGGGCAATCAACGGGCCGACCGTTCACGCCCCTCGGTAAGAGATTGAGCAAGGCAATTTCCGTGGCTTTTACCAATGATTGCAATCTTAAAATCTAATTCCGCAAGTTCAAATCTACAAAATAATCAACACCAATCGTTACAATACTCAAAACATGAATATCCTAAACAGGTATACAACCCTTATGATTTGTCCAATGGTCAATCAGTTGTGATAAAAAGAGCCAATATTAATCCGAGACCAGCAGCTAATAGCAAGCTTTGACAGTTGCAAGTCATGTGTTAGTTTATATGCCAGTACAGTCTCACATCATCAAGCTGCGGCGCAGCTCACGAGTCAGCTGCTAGCTGTTCGATAGCTGTCCAGGTGGACGTCACAAGATAGGCAGCTCTTCTCCGCACGCCGGCGGCCCCATTTGGGGCGGATTAAACTAAAACACTAAAAACCGTTTACCAGCTATTTCTGAAGAGATTCAAGTCATTTTCAGCATGGTCAATCCGTATAAGGAGGAAAATCTATTTAGCAACATGCAATTTGGCCATTATTAGCAAATATTGTGTATTTTCTCCGTGTGTATACTTTAATGTATATTTACCTTGTTTCAGACCTACAAAGTCTCACGCCCCCGGCGTGAGAATCACGCCTCAGCACCTCATCTCCCGCTCACCCGCCCAGCCCTCATAATCTCACGCCTCAGAAAAAAACTGAAGAAATTATTAAACACTATACATTGTTACCATTTTGGGGCCACAAAACTCTAAAACTCGGCAGTCTTGTTGTGCATCAAGCACTGCGAGTGCGATGTTTTCATGCAGGCGATCGTAATATGCAAGATATCTTACTAAACGCTATATGTGTAGCGTGCGCGCACACCTCCTTTGTGTACAAGTTTGTACTGCGCGCGCGCACATATGGTAGCGCACGCCGCGTGCGCACTGCTTCCAAATACGATGCTGAAGATCTCACGCCCAGCCACTCTCTGAACTTGGTATCTCTGTTGTTTAATGTTGTCTTTAGGAGGGTAGGCTATACAACGTGATGTAACACAATGTTGTATTTACTGGACATATTGTGCTACTCAATTGTTATTTCAGGAAAGGAGAATCAACTGTTTATAAAGCTCACACAGCCACAGTCCGCAGCGTCCAGTTCTCTAATGATGGTCAGCACCTACTTACAGCATCAGATGATAAAACAGTCAAGGTAAAGTGTTTTATTGACTGACAACATGGTTATGTGATTTTCTGAGACTTACGGTAGATCTTCTTCTTCTTTTCAAGTCCTTTCTCCCGACGTTCTGTTTGATTGTTTATATTTGAAAAAGTCATATTCATGTTTATATAGGAATCCGAATCTGAAACTGAGATCAGAATCTGAATTAGCCTTTTCCATTAAGTACTGTATGCAGGTGATCTCATTAGCGGAAAGAGTAGTATGATCAGCGTGGGAACATGTTAGGCAGAAATGGGCATACCAGAAGGTGACTTTGGTATCCTCCTCTCCACATTCCCATAATGCCTGTCCTTTAGTATTTATGCCCCATTTGGCAATCACTGCCTCGAGACTTAGATGATACAGTCATGCAATATGAACACTTGGTAATGATCTAAACAGTTCAAAAGTTTTGTTTCTAAAACATGTTCATCTCTGTCCAGTCTGCTTGATTTAATGCAGCAGTAGATAAAATTTTATGTTAAAAAAAAAAGAAAATTAAAAAAACATTGTGTTAGAAAGGGAATTCATGGGTGGTCTTAGGGTAAGGTATAGGTGAGGGTTACTCTAAACATAACAGTAGCTCCCGTGGGTGCACTATTAAATGAAAAACTTATGGCCATGTTGGACCAACAGGCTGAAATTGTTATGCATTAATCTTTACTGGTCTCTGATAAAAACTCCATTCTTTACATTGTGCAGGTGTGGACAGTTCACAGACAGCGTTTCCAGTTCTCTCTCACTCAACACAGTAACTGGGTACGATGTGCCAAGTGGTCCTCCGATGGTAGGATGATCGTGTCCTGCAGTGATGATAAGACGGTCAAGGTTTGGGATAGGACCAGCAAGGAATGCATACATACTTTCTTTGAACATGGAGGGTCAGTATATACTATCCTTGACATTCTAAAAACAGGGGTCTTTTGTTTCATGTGAATCAATCTCAAGTCTTCCACGATATGTTTGTAAAGACCTTTGTTTCATGATAATAAGTTACATTGTAATTGACTTGAATATAGGGCAGCTCTTTACAAAATAGGGGACAGATCAGTTTTGGCAAGCTAAATTGTAAGAATGATACACATCAAACCATTATTTAATTTTAAAGATTAGTACTTTTCACATGTTACAGTATCATACACCAATGTTATTTAAATTTTTCAAGAAAAATGTGTGTGACAAAAGATGCAAGCTCTTTGCACAGACTTATCACAACCATAATCGTACATTCTAAAGAAAATAATGTTTGGAGGCAATTGCAGACAAAAGAAATCATGGCAAACCATATTAATTTATCTAGCTATCATCTCCCAACACTCAAAACCTTGAAATAGATCTGGTAATTTTTTGCTAGAATTCACAAATTAAGTTAAATATGAAACATAATTGTTTTTTATCCCAATTTTCGCATGACTCTAGAAAATCGTTTCTGATGTATATTTAAATAAATGTTATCATGAAATTAGGATACGTAACTGTAATCAATAAAATTATGTACCAAGGAGCCCATGATAAATCAAAAGAAACACATTGTGAGAAATTTTTAACATATATTTTCAATTTTGACCATTGAACATTTAGCTCTACCAGTATTTTATGAAATAGATAGCCCTATTTTGGTCAACTTGGTTTCAGTAGGATTCAACGTGGCCCATTTTCTTTTGTATTGTAGTAGGCTAACAAAACAAAACGTGCCATGTTGTCACTAACTCAAACTGAGTTGGCCTAATTTTATGAATAGGGCTCTGTATTGTCATATGAAAGAGTGCCCTCTTCAGTCAGGAAAAATGGTAGGAAATCTCACAAAATTTTGCTTCCTTAGCGAGACTGTAAAACCAGTGTGAAGTTATATCAGTATCATGCTTTATACAAAAGCTCTTGGTTGGGGGGGGGGGGGTAATTTATTTCCTCCTAAGTGCAATAAACAATAACAATATGTCAAAAAATGTTGTTTGTTTATGTGGGGGAAGCATCATATTTATGGGTAACCCTGATTTCCATAGAGAAAAGTGTAACTACTAGGTTTCATTTCTCAGCAGGATTTAGGCATTGGAAAAATTCATTTGTGTGATATAAACGAGATATGGAATGTAGAAAATAAGATTTAGTAATAATTATGTGTAGAGCACCATGAGCATCATGACGGACCTGAGGCGCTAAAAGTCAACATCACTGTCATTAGATAAAAACTGAAGATACAAATTCAGAAATGCATGTATAATGGATTTCAAGCTAGTTTTTAAATCACAGATTTATTTTTATTTCTTTCAGGTTTGCACATTCGGTTGCATTCCATCCTAGTGGGACCTGCATTGCTGCAGCAGGCACAGATAATACAGTCAAAGTATGGGACATAAGAATGAATAAATTGTTACAGCATTACCAAGGTAAGTTGTATTGCTAACGAAAAAAGGCAACTTTATGATATGCTCCAAATTTAATTTTCCGAAACAAGGGTGAAACAGAATTTTTTTTTGCCTAATTGATCCTGACCCCGGCAGCACTGAGCAAAAGTCAGATCGACGTTGCTCTATCCCTTTCTTGTTGAATGCCAAACAGGGTAGCAGCAACTGCCATTTTTTAACATCTTTTGGTATGACACAGCCAGAGACCTCCCGATTATGAGGCGGACACTCTATCCACTGAGCCAACACATCGGTATATGCCCACATAAATAAATTTATGAAAACAAATTTATGTGCTAGCAGCTGTTTCCTTCTATTGCTTTATATGAAAGAATACTTCAATAAACCCCTAGTTAAAGAAAAGTATTGGTCACAAAATCCATATTAAGATATGATTTTAATAAAACAATAAAGCAGTGAAATTACCTCATGCAACACTTGTAAAACATATACAGCTACCGAAGCCAGTGTGCATCCATATTTGTCTACCTGTCTCGCATACATATGTGTAGTAGTAATTCGTGTAGGGTCTCGATTTCCCTGGTCTGTTAGATACTAGTATTTTGTACACTAGATTTCCTTAGAAATTATGTTTGGATCATGAGAATATATCTAAAGAACAGGGAAATTTTGTAAGTAATTTGAACATATGTTACCTCAAAATTTCCTTTGGATTTAACATGTTTGTGTCATGGATTACAATATATAATTTGTAGATAGTATACTGGAATGTAAACTACAAATGTTCATTATGTATTGAGTTACCTTTTGCATTTAGAGGCAAGAAAAGATTGTTCTTTAAATGCAAAGTTGTAGAGAAAGATCTTTTACTATCCTATGACTATGTATCTTCAACTTTAAAGCTTTGTTTTTGACAAACACTTACTGTTCATTAGTGCACTGTATCATGAATGGATTCTTCGGAATTTCAAAGGCTACAGACTAATTACTTAGTAGGTTTCATTAAATCTTGTTATTTGTATCACACTTATTATGCTCAAAGTATAATCCTGATACTTAAATCCTTAACACCTTCCGTTCTGGCTACGCCCAAGAATTTGTGTCTTGATGATTGGCTTCACATTTCTCTCTTACAGAAACAGAGACAGAAGGGCAATTCTGCAGGAAAATTGCTTGCCAGGCTTTTTCATATTTAAATTGAAATTATGTAAATAAGACTTGTATTTAAATAACTGGTATATTCATTAGAAGCTACGATTTTCATTTCGAAATCTTATATGATGATAACCTAAATGTGAACAGCCTGGTAACTGACATTACTGTGGAATTGCCCAGAAGATTATTTCCATGGAAAATATTTTATGCTAAATTTAAAACACTTTCAATCTTGCCTAACATACATGTATGTACAAGTACTCTCTACAGAATAAAAAAGCTTATTTCCTGAGACCTCGTGTTTTGATGCAAGAAATAGTGATATTGTACATACTATTTAGATCTTAACTTGCGAGCTTTTTGTGTTTTATCAAATCATCTTTCAGTCTATCTCACAATAACTTCAAACTTGAAGTTTAGGTTTTTATAGTTTAACCCAAACTATACCCTGTAAGATACCCTCTCCTGGATATTGAATGATTAGAACTTTGACAAGGAAATTGATGACCCTGGTTGACTTCTTTGCTTGCGTGTTCTTGAGAAATCAATGCCTTCCAGGAGCCCCTTCCTCCTGGATATCCCTGCCAATTTACACCGTGCCACGTACGAGGCTCGATTCAAATGGAAATAGGTTCCAAATTGAATGTGTCCTGTAATGGAGCTATATTTGAAGAGCAGGAAGCTGCTGGATATGCGCCAAAATCGGGCCAATTGGGTGGAATTTAGCGTGGGTGTGGTAGAAAGGTGTCTGTGATTTCAAAGGCAGATCTACAATGTGTCCCAAAAAAAAGAAGGCAACACAAGATGTTACAAATTGAATGTGTCCTGTAATGGAGCTATATTTGTTGTGCAGGAAGCCGCTGGATATGCGCCAAAATCGGGCCAATTGGGTGGAATTTAAACGTGGGTGTGGTTGAGGGAGTAAATGATTTAAAGGCAGATCTACAGTGTGTCCCTGAAAAATTAAGGGAACTTATCCAACATTGTAGATAAATATTTGTTTTCCAGCAATGAAAGTAATAAAGTAATAAAGGTTTAAAGTATAAAAAATTCAGTTTTCAAATGGTACATTACATGTAGTTTGATGGTCTGTTTATTTGTTTTTTTGATGGTCATGCAATGCTGATCACCTAATTTGTTGGCAAAATTGTAGTTGGAACAGTTTTCTTTTTACTGGAGATTCTATGTCTGGGAAGAGTTTTGAAATAAAATGGTTCCTTTGTTGCCGAGATAGGCCCTTAAATGTTTTTTTTTTTTTTTTAATAGACGCACTGTATGTATAGCTTGATTAAATTTGTATCCTAGTAAAGTTTTGTCTTTTTTCAGCTCTTTACTTGATTTTAAAGTTGAAAGGAAACTTCCTGCACTGTGCTAGTGTTAACTAACATTCCTATGACAAGTTACGAACTTGTTCCTGATCATGTGTTTGCCATTTCTTAGATGTTAATGATACACACTACCAGTGTTAGTAGTGATGATGATCCACATCAATTATATTGTGTAATAATTCTGTTGAAAGCATTTAAAGGTGCAGGCTCATCCAATTAACTTCATTGCTACATACCAGATTTCGCTAAAAAGCCTTTCTTTCTCTCATTTCTTCTCGTCCTTATCCTTGGAGTTTCTGTCTGAAGTTCTAAATAAGGACAAACATAAGCAAAACGAATAGTTAATGAAAGACTTTTCAATTATTTTTAGTCATTCATCTTGGGACATTGCCACCTCAAGTTCATGAATGGATATCATTGTATAATTATTGTTAATTCGCCAGGTGTTGCAAAGAGGTGGAGTTGCTAATGTTGGTTAGGGTGTGAAAATGGATTATCCAATCAGGATTAGATGGATTATTCAGATTAGGTTTATTGGAGTCACTTTAGTCACTTTGGGTGTGGATGTAAACTATATGATTCAGCTATAGGCCTAGTATCTTTGTTGTTTTTATTGTTTTATTGTGTTTATTTTCTCTATATTTCTGCTTGATCTTTGATATCCCTTTCCTCCTGATATATGTAGGTCATTGGTATAGTTGTTACATCTCCCTTTTTCATTACCAATCTGACATTTTCACCTATTTTCTTGATAATATCTTCAGTTTACTAACAGTTTGGAAGATTAGCAAAGTAACACAAAATTGGCAATGTTGTATACTATAAAGTTATAAAAAGTTGTAGCAAGAAAGTTCGAAAAGTTGACACATAAGTTGGGTAAATGTGCGTAACATGATTGCACAGTTTTTTTTTGTTTTTGTTTTTGTTTTTTTTTGTCTTGTTCCATTTAGGAACATTGCATAACTTGGTGCAATTTCTGTGCTTTAAACTTTTCTCATATTTTGGTAACTTTTTCAACATTGCCTAACTTAGCACAATTTTATCAAATCTTGCATCACTCTACACAACTGTTTGCAACATAGGGGAGACCGGGTATGGACGTTACAAAATTCACATTTTGGGCCAGATAATTCTAATGAAAGAACTCACGCACTCCATATTGGGTCTGTAGTTAGCCTATTATGTTGGCTAAAACCTGAGGCATATAAAACTTGAAAACATGTAAACACTAATTAACTACAGCTTAATTAGTCAAGACATTTTTTTGTAACAACCTACCCCATATACGGGGTAGGTTGTTACACCATACGCGGTCAATTGTTACAATATGTAAACATACGGGGTAAGTTGACAATGTGTAAATCTCTTATACCATACTTTAATTTCAACTTTCCAGTTTCTTGACATCGTTAACAGTAGATCAAGTAGAGATCTAGAATAGACAAAAGTAATAATAGAAAAATGAAAATATTAACACCTGAAAATTGAGACAAAATGTAATTTTACATATGTAATGTAATTGGGGTAAGTTGTTACATCAACATGGGGTAGGTTGTTGTAACAACCTACCCCATGGGTGATTTTACACACAGATATCAACTGTAGCACAGTCATTAGGCAGAATTATAGGGCATGGCTAGGGGGTATATTAGTGACATACATGTACTATATTTACAATACCAGACTATCATCATGTGCCTTCAGTTGTAAGAGCTATTACAAATTTCAATTTTTGTCAAAAATTTACTTTGAACTGTAAAAAATGTTTTTTGTTGATTTACTTTTTAATAAAACAACGGAGAAACCTCACGACCGGCAGTTCATCACAGCTATGTGTAGGCTGTATATAGATGCCAGTTAGCACATCCTCTCTTGTTCCATCTTAGCACACTGAGAACTGTAACAACTGACCCGTGTAACTTCCATACCCGGTCTCCCCTAATGTTGATTGAGCAGCTTCAACTACTGCCAATTTGGTGCAACATTAAAAATCTTCCCAAGTGACATTCATTCTATAA
Organism: Paracentrotus lividus; assembly: GCA_940671915.1. Taxonomy (NCBI): domain Eukaryota; kingdom Metazoa; phylum Echinodermata; class Echinoidea; order Camarodonta; family Echinidae; genus Paracentrotus; species Paracentrotus lividus. Next base: position 47,129,112 of record CALNVZ010002100.1, on the reverse strand, counting down.
TAATTTAAATACCAAAAGCAGCACTAGTAAGGATCATGACTGGCCTTACACCCTGGGTTAATTCTCTCTTATTGAGTTAATGAATGACTTCCCAGGGATAGTGAAGTGGCACAGCAGGTGAATAGAAGTGGAAATCATTCATTTTCAAGTCATGAAAAAAAAAAAATCAATCATGGAGTGACAGTTGGTAGATTGTAATAAGTCAGGAGGAAGATTAGAATGTCCCAGCTAATTTGACTCCTGGGATCAGACATTTGAGAAGGTTTACTTGGTATTTCATCATTATTGTTTCCTGGACCTTGCTTGCTTGGTATGTAAAATACAAGTTAAATCATAAGCCTGTAATATAACAAAAAATTATAGTAGCCAATCAGGATCCTTGTTGCATAGTCTCCTTGCATTTAAGTCTCACTGTGAACCAATCAGAATGGTTGTTTCAAATTTACAGTTGATCTTAACTCTTGATGTTATACAGGGCAATGATTATATTTCAACTTGTCCTTTTTTTATCAAGTTCTACGTAAGCTAAGAGTGTGTTCAATGTCCAGTTTCAAATTTATACGCCAACATGAATCATGATACAAAACGCAATCACAAAACTCAAACACAAACGCGATCAACGGTGCACCGTTCAGTGCCCAAAATTTAAACGTGTTTATACGTCGATCGTCTTTAAATTCCCCACTCTCAAAAAACAAATATCTTCTCCTTTTTTCAATTGCACCAGAAGCTTTCATTGCGAGAGCACATTTTAACACGTTTGAAAACTGAATCCTGTTCAATGTCGCATTTCGTTGCAATCGCGATGCTCAAGGTCGTAAAATTGAAGCTGATTGTGTTTGTAAACGCATCTTTTTCGGCGTTTAAATTTTCGGCGTATAAATTTAAATTGAGATTTGAAACACGTTTATTTTTACGACCGGGGATGGGGGACAATGAACACCTCTTTGTTTTTCTTTATATCAGCGTTTTGTAATTGCGTTTTGTATCATGATTCATGTTGGCGTATAAATTTGAAATTGGACATTGAACACACTCTAAGTGTACATTGTATGAGCACTATTTCCTATTCTGAATCTCTCTCTTTTCAATGAAGATGATGTTTATTTGTGTTCTGTGTAACTTACATTATCTTGCATCTGGGGGGTGTAACACAAAGACTTACGATTGATTAAAAGTTACGATTGATTTTTTCTCGGTAGCCTCATCATGGACAGGATGCTCCAGAGTTGATGATCTTAATCCTAACCCTAGCCCTAACCCTTCTCTTCATCATATCCATATATCCTAATCCATGACTATACCTGGTTTTCAAATGAGGTTACCAAGAAAAAATCAATCGTAACTTTTAATCAATTGTAAGTCTTTGTGTTACACCCCACTGGACAGTTCCAGCATTATGGACATAATATACATTCAGACAAATTATGATTAAGGATGATAATAGTGAACACATTTCCCAAATGCTTATTTCAATTAGTTTTGTTGAAATGATATGTTTACATATGAAAATAGAATCATGTTAAATTTATGTAAAATGTTAACCATAGGATATCTGTTTACATGTAACTTGACCCTTACTTGACCTGTAACTCACTGGCAAGCCAGGTTTAGAGCTTCCTTTATAATGAACATTAATAATTAAGCTAATACTGAAGACCTTCCTTGTCTTTAAAAAAAAAAAAAAAAAAAAAAAAAAACACTCAATAAGAATATTAGCGAGGTATATTAAGTTCATTTATACCTTGTTTAGTTTAATTCAATAGTGGACTTGTAGAGTTGGCGTGCTGGTTCGAATTATTCTATTTGGGGAGCAGGATGGATTGCTCTAATAAGGCTTATGACTACTTAATATCATCCATTCAACCTGAGAAAAAAAAATCTTACTATTTTTACTTTTTTGTTTGTAGTCGCTTCCTTTTCTTAGTTTATAACACTATTTGAAGTGTCTGATGAATGATGGGGAGGCAATGCCAAAAAAATAAAACTCAAAGAGTGTCAAGACTATTATTAGAACATAGAGTGGCCATGAGGATTTTCTTCCTGCCAAACACGGACACTGCTGGCCCCACCTTTTCCTTATTAGATTACTAAGTATACACCTTATTTATATCATACTGAGCGATTTATATAATGTGTTATATAGCCTAAAAAAGGTATGTTAACCTAGTAATTTGCTGACCAAATTTAAGTTGATTTAAGTCAATAGAACTGTCAATCACAATTTTGTCGCCTTCCCGCAGAAAGTCCGTTGACGTATAGGCCTAAATGTACGCGTTGTCATTACGCATACAGCCTTTTTGCGGGAAGGCAACGATTTGATGTTTCATCATATGTAACGTGCAATGTACATGTATCTATTAGCACTTTTATCATTCAAGTTTCTATTTTTATAAAAAGCCTCTTTTTTTTTTTTTATTGGCTAGCTTGATTAATTTGGATCCGTGAAATTTCATAGTTTCAATAATAGAAAATCGCACATTTCAAATGTAAAAACATAGTCACAGCAGTGAGATGAAATGTAATACATGTAATACATTTATATTTAAGGATTTATTGGTTGGGTTGGTTCAGGCATGGAGGAAAGCCATGGTTCAGGGGTGTGACAGTATATAGGGAGTACGAATGACTTTTTGAGAAAATATATGAGATTATGATCTATACAAGACACTGTGGCTGCAAAATAAATGTAATTGCATTAATGTACGTACATGTATGTAGCAAGGCAAATCAGCTAAAAGTTACCTAGCTCAGTAACTTATATAGAGAGGAAATTCAAGTGGGAAGTAATGCCAGGAGCTAGATTGATGCTGGGAAATTAATATCTTCCTCCTTTTTTGCCACTAGAGGCAGACCTTGGGATGTAAAAATGGAGCATTGGGGACTTCTCTAGGGATAGCTTAGACTGAATTTTACTGATCTTAGTTAATGCTAACAGTCTATGGCATGTGGTTACTAAGAGCAAAAGAAAAATGTTATAATGAGAATGTACATATTTGTATTATTTGCTTGTAGTTTTTACTCTTTGAAACACTGTTTATCTCCCTCTGTTTAATCTATTACTTCCCTTTTCGTATTCTCTCTTATCACTTGCAAAGTACTGAATTAGTGTAATCTTTTTGAAGAGATCCATATTGTGCTGGGATTTTTGGTTCTTTTGTAAAAACATATAGTAATGAAAAAAAAATACAAAAACAAGAAATTAATCGACTCACAAATTTTCCAAACTAGCGCAAAATCTTGAAAATATCGGCCTATACAGTAGGTCATTAAATTTAGTTTCTAAAACGTGAAAGCCTATTTTGTTCCTCTTATTTTCTTTCTTGTGTATTTTTTTTAATAAGTTATAAAGTTATTTGATATTATAATTCTTTAATGTTATTCGAAATAAATTCTTTTGTTTTCTCTTGTGTAATGCAGCACATACTGGAGCAGTAAACAGCCTATCTTTCCATCCAAGTGGGAACTACTTGATAACCGCTTCTAATGATTCTACTCTCAAGATTCTTGACCTTCTTGAAGGGCGTCTATTCTACACCCTCCATGGTCATCAGGTGAGTACATAGATGTTTCTAGGACAACTACCCCCTGGACAAGTACCTCTTGGACAACTACCCCCCCCCCACCAAAAATCTACCAACTAAACCTACACCTAACCCTATTTCTAGGGTATACATGTATGTAGTTGTCCTAGGGGTAATACTGTATAAGTGGTTATTTTCGCAAATTTAATTAATTAAATAATTTAAATTAATTTCGCGAATTTCCTCAACTAGTCCAAAATCGTGAAAATATCTGGACGCGAAAATATTGGCTTATACAGTATTCCAGAGGGTAGTTGTCCTGATATGATTCCTAATGCCCTAGTCAGGTGAGTACATAGATGTTCCTCACAGTTAAGTTCTAGGAAAACAACCCCTGGACAATTACCTCCTGGACAACTACCCCCCCCCCCCCCAAAAAAAAAAATAAATAAATAAATTTTTTTTTTTTTTAAATCTACCATCTAACCCTCACCATAACCCTATATCTGGGGGTAGTTGTCCTGGGAGGTAATTATCCAGGAGTCAGTTGTCCTGATACACTGTCAAATATCTTCAGCAATACTGATGGATTGTTCACACAGGAAGAAAAAAGATGAAATACAATGGAAGCAAATGTAATAATCCAAGAGGTTACTTGTCTTGATACAGTTCCTAACGCTCCAGTCGCATTTCCACTTTGAGGCTCGTATTGGACACTTTCGTAAATGTGGTTCATACAGAAATGGCCGACACAGATGATTTATGCACATCGTATGGGCCCTGCAGTAGAAAACTGGGGCGTTATTAGCCCATACTTGTATTAGATGCCTGTATTCGTTATTTTCTCACGGTGCGGTTCCTATGAAAATGGCCAAAACAGCTGATTTCAACACGTCTTAGGGGCCGCACAATGGAAATATACCTGGGGCTTTGTGTCAAGAAAACTAACTTGATGATCCCACAATAAAAGGGTGTTTTGGAATGCTTCACCCAATGGCCAAAGAAGAAAGAGATATTCTACCATGTATTTTATAGATATAAAGTAGTGCTTTCCCCTGAATGTTGTACTTGAATTTACAGGGCACTTACTGTTGGTTCTGTTTATGGTTTTCACACAATAGTAAAACTGTATGCTGTTATTTTTGCGTACAGACATTTTCAGGATATACTGCTTGGGCAAATATGTGCTCTTTGTTAAATTTGAGTTCCCAAACAAGTTGCCCTTTACTTTTGAAATGTTCAGCTCTCAGCTTATTTAGAAAGAATATCAGACGTCTTTTCAGATACTGGTAGTGTCATTTACTTAGTATATGAACAGATAAACTTGAAATAGATAGCAATTCTTATCTTGTATTTGCACAGGTGGTGTTTGATCATGTTAAGGTACACCATTTTAATTGCTTGTCTCGGATTATGTGATGCTGAAGTGCTGTGATTAGGGGTTTTAAACAGTTTTAGTTTTTTGTACAGTTGAAAATGGTGTCTTTTATATTAGTGTTGTTCTTTGCTCTTTCTCCCTATATATATTGATTCATAGTTAAGTTCACTGCATTTCTATGAACTCAATGTAAATTCTTCTGGAAATAAGGAAAACTGAATGCTTTCCCATTTTCTATGTTTACCAATTACAACAGTGATCACTGACTTATTTGTATCCACATTTATTTTTATTCAGAATTTGAATAAACCAGGATTATTTTTTGTTTGGATATAGATATTCATTATGCTGTTCAATGATATCTAAAGAAAGATTAAATCAGATACATGTATTTGATTTAGAATACATGTGCCTGGTGACACGTTCTTTGGTGATAATGCATGTTTACCGTACTTGAAATACTACATTTATTTCAAAATTTGTACTTTTGTTATTATAATAATATTCATATGCTATTTGTTTGTTTTGTTAAAGGGACCAGTCACAGCTGTAGGATTTTCAAGAAATGGAGAGCATTTTGCATCAGGAGGAGCAGATGAACAGGTCAGTACAATGACTGGAATTCATACCATCTCAAATATTATTGCACAATTATTTTTTTTATGTGCTAAAAGGTTCTCAAAAAATAAATCATAATACTGGTATTCACAAGTTTTTGATTTGCCCTGCACACCCCACTTAGAATTGAATCTTGAATATAATGCAAATATTTCTTCACCCTGAATACCTGGATATGTTTAAGGGAAATTGAATATATAATTAATGTTCTTTTGTTTGAGCTTATTTGTAAATCCCTTTTTTGAAAGATACATCTATGAGCAGAGAGGTCCAAAAACGAAAACAATACAAAAAGCCATTACTCATAAGTAATTTGCATGTCATAGTTGACTTTTTTTATGATTGTATCAAATACTGTTACAATTGTTCATACCAAAATCTTAAACATAGTAAATAAATACTACACACCAAAGGAATTTGTGTTATTGGTGGGCAAAGAGCAAATATAATCAATTTTCTCAGCCATTTGGTAAGTCTATGAGTCAATCAGTTGCCCGCGATTTGCACCAGATTTGTGTGATATTTTGTGTCCAGACTGCCGGCGAGATAGTGGTCTACTCTTATAAGTATAATAAATTCAATCTTTAACATTTATCGTTATTTTCCCCTTGCAGGTTTTAGTGTGGAAGACCAACTTTGACAAGATAGACTACAGCGAGGTGTTGCAGAGTCACAGAGCCCGGTCCCAGACCCACCCAGCCCCACACATACATGACATCCATCCGAGGTCACCCCAGCATGCCGTACCCCATAGTGGTGGGGCCAGTACTAACATCAATGCTCAGACTGAGCTCAGAAATACAGTTTCAGCCCCACCTGATGTCATGAACCTGGGACCTGCCCTTTTCTCACAAAATGGGGTAAGTTTTGAACCTTTTTCTCAGAAAATAGAGTAAGTTATCAGCCCTAAGTTACCTGCCCTTTTCTAAAAAAATAGGGTAACTTATGAGCCCCATTTCACAAGATGGGGTAAATTATCTGCCTTTTTCCTCACAAAATACTAGTCGTAAGTTATGAGCCCCTTTTCACAAAATGGGGTAAGTTATCCATTTAAGTTATCCACTTCTTTTCCGATAGCATATCCTTCGATTGGTAGAGTTGTTCACTATCACCATTTTTTTTTTTGGGGGGGGGGGGGGTGGGGGGTGGAGAAAGGGGCTGTTGGTGAACATTATGAGAAGTTTTGTAGGGTTAGACTTACAAATGAAATTTTAAAAAATGGGTATGATAAGTACCCAGCATTTGATTGTTCTGGAAAATAAATCAGATCTATTGTTCTTCTTTTCCTGAGAGACCTCATAAATACGAAATTTAGATCTAGAAGACCATCATTTCAGAGATGATACATGTAGTTCAGTTTATTCCTATTTTTCTGCTAGTGAATAGGATGAGCAACTATATGATTTTCTTTCCTCCTTGACCACAGTTTCTCACAAGGACATGTAGGGAAAAATACACTGTGGTCTTTTCTTTTCTGTTGAGCAGTTTTGTTAAAAGTATCAATTAAAAAAAAAAAAATACTATGTACATCCTTGTTTTACACAGGAAATTAATTGAAAACTTTGACAAAAATCTAGGTAATCTTTTAATTGATGATTTGCTATTCATCACCGTATTTATATCTCCTCCCTTCCATTTCACTTTTGGGGCTTAATTTCCTCCTTTTTATAGTGTACATACATGTATGGTTTTTGTTTTGTTTAGTTTTTTATTGTTCCTAGTTGGATGATTGATGGCCTTGTGTAGTGCTTGAGCTCATTATGGGCGAATTTCCTGGCCTAAATTTCAGGATTCATCATCGTCATCTGTGCGTAGAGCAACAGGGGATGGGCTTTTTCCTTTGCTCTCTTGTGTTTTTAATTCTTCCTCCAATCCCTAAAGTCAATGCCCGAAACAGGCAGCGATTGGTAAAGTGATGAGATTATGTCCTTTACCGCTTCATTCTCCTGCCTGCCAGTGTAGGATTAGTAGTTGCTTCCACATCAGCCTGAGTTTGCTCCATCTCGAGATACGAGAAGGAAAACCACACACATCAACATGAATAGAGCGATTTTGCACTCGAGCTTGAAAATTACCTAGAACTAAGCAAATATTGGACCCTGTGTTTAAACAGTGCATGATTTTGTATTGTGGTCGGATGTTGTAAAGAAATTATCTCAAGCCAAAATCTGAGCTCGTACATATCTGCGAACTAGCCTAGTTGACTAGGGCTTGATTTTCGCGATTCTAGCCCACAAAATAGCCTGTTGATTAGCGCCCACATTACAAATAATCTCAAGCTAGTTCTGGTCGGGCTAATTGGCCAGATCGGAAATGGCTAGATGATTTAGAGATTCTAGCCCATGAAATAGCTCGCTAATTGCACCCATATTGCAAATTATCTCTCAAGCTATTTTTGATCGGGCTAATTGGCCAGGGACCCTTTGCATAAGGAGTAACTAGCAATTCAAAATGCAGTATTTCATGAAAGTTGCCATTGATGGCAAAGTTTAATCGTAACTCTTTATGCAACGAGGCCCAGATCAGAAATAGCTAGCTAATTTAGAAACTCAGCCTGAAGTAGAAGGGCCTATATTACTGTATCCTCTTACCGTTCTTGTAACTCCCTTCCTGTTTATAATGCAGTAGTGCTTCTGAATTTGTGTTTTTTAACCTTGCTTCTGTTTACATCTTCTCCTCATGCTAGTGACTCAATGTGTCATGGCTCATCCTCTATCTCCCATCACTCTCTTTTTATTTATTGATTTTTTTTTTGTTCTCTCTCGCTCTCTCACTACTTCTTTCTATTTTCTCTACTTTTTTCTTTATTCATCGCTCTTGGTTATCTTTTTTTACCTTTCTTTCTTTTATCAAATGGTAGAAAATGAACTCAGAATCGTAATTGTGATATGCTTGCATGATTTGATGAGTACAGTATAATCTCGTTATAACGAGGTCCTTGGGACCATGGAAATTACCATGTTATATCAGGAATATCTTAATGTTAGGTAAAAAAAAACAGTATACAAAGAGCCTGGGACTAGCAAAATTTTCTTGTTAATGCTATATGAGGAATCTTGTGATATCAGACCTCTTTACAACTCTTCCACAATACTATAAAAGTAAGATCATCCCTCTCTCTCTCTCTCTCTCACTCTCTCTCTCTCTCTCTCTCTCTCTATCTCTCTTTCTCTCTTCCTCTCCCTCTCTCAATTCCCTCTTTTACTCTCAATTTCTCTCTTTCTATACGGTATACCTCAAAGTGAACAAGCTCAGTTTCAGCAACAGAGCAGATGTCTGTTTTGGGAGCTAGGTGATCTGTAGTCTTTGAAACAATGTTGTGACATGATGGTGTTACTCCATTGCAGTTTATAATTTGTGACTGTGCATTGATACTGACAACAAAACCATTTCAGCAGCCCTGGGGTGAAATCTTTGTATGAATAAGGTATGATTCCATGTAATGTGCATGGGAGTGACATTCTTCATCATGTCCCGAAGGCATCATATCTTTCATAGAATGGTCAACTGGTGAACCAGCAGCTGTTTGACAATGAGTGAAAGATTTAAGAGCCTCAACATGAGTTTTGTTGATTGAATCCATGTGGAATAAAGCACAATGTTGACCTTGACCCCATTGATCTGGATTGTATGGTGATTGGTGGTGGGATGGTCTGATTCTTGGACTTGGTTGGAGACCTTGACAGATTTATGTCACATGCCTTACATACATGTTCTGCTTGATATGTGTGATCAGTCAGAGATGGGGAGGATTGACTAGCTTACATCTCTCATGTACCTTAGCACTAGACCAGGCTCTGGTCGTTTGAGTCTTTCACCTTTCTCTACTTCTCACCATTTCTCTTTCCATCACAAATTCACTTTCCCCCCTGATATGTGCTTGCAGAATGCTAGTGTGTACATGTTTACATGTATGGTGATAATGTTGTGAGCGTTGATGAGAAAATACAGGATGGCCCAGGCAGTGGACTACCTTAGCACAATCTTTTGAAGTTCTTTTTATGGATATTCAGGGTCCACAAGTTTAATTACCTCTCCATAGACCCTTGTGGTAAAAAATGAGAATTGGATAAAATATGAATAATCTATTCCGAAAGCTTTTGCCTTTACTTGGTTATTTATATCTCTTCTTCATCTTCCTAATATATAAAGGGCCATTTTTGGATCTCCTTTATTAAGGGCCTGTGAGAGAATACACGAAGTTGATCTAGATCAGCACCAAATCCCACTAGACCGACTTCTGACCTCTAATTACACTAAGCAATGATCTATCATTATGAAGAAAAGAATGTGTTGAAATATTTAAAACTGATTTTGTAAGAATTTTTAAACAACAATGAATTTATCTGTGGTAGGGGTCTGTGGGGCAATCGTGTTAATGACTAATTAGAGGCGTGCATCTGCAACAATCTGAATATCACTCTGTTTGGCTTCCTTTTTTTTAATCCTTGAAAAGTGTAGAATATCTTTAACACTAATGGACTTTTTTATGTTAAAATAATGTTTTTAGTTCATAACATCATTAGCTCTCCATTATATGACTTTTGTCCTTGCTTTCGTCCTGTTTTTCTGTGTTTTTCCCCTCTTGATTTAACATGTACTTGTATTTTTAATAACTTGTAAAGAAATATAATGAGACAAACATTATTTCATTTGCTCCTTGAGAAGTACAATTTGCAGCAAGACCTATGTAATCATTAAATAAAAATATATTTGCTTTTGCTTCATGGTCAACTTAATATTCATCAGAGACTTGGCATTTTTTTAAACATCATCACAATTGCAGGGTTAGCAATTTATTACATGATTTATTATATTGGAAATTTATAAAACTTTCAGCTATCAAAGATAGATCATTTCATGATTGTTTCAGCTTTAAAATATATTCACCCAAGATTGCTACACTCAACAAATTGTTGTCTTTGTAGGTTTGACTCTTTAGAAGTTAATTATTGCATAGTTCAATATCATTTCACCCATTGTATTTTAGATTGTAAGAGAAGAAAAAAAGTGATATTCCTCAAAACCGAGGTATTTTATTGATGATGACATGCTATATTCCTTGAAATATAATCAGATTTGATTTAGTTGTGAATTCACACGTATGCTTTCTTCATAAACTTGGCCAATGACCTCAAATTAGACTTTTCTAGAAGTTGTGGATCTAATCGCAGTTCCTCTTTCCCTCTTTTCCCCTCTCTAACTCTTTCTCACTCTCTCTGAGGGGAAATATGAAAAACCTAGTACTCTTCATACCCACGAGACTGAGTTATTGATATTGTTGACAAGGATTAGAGTGCGTCAGAAGGACGTATGACGCCAGTGGCCTTGACCTCCATCCGTCATGCTAAAACGAATTTACCAAACTTGAGTACTTTTGACAAACTTTGAGCCCGTCTTCCCCCCTCATATTATCTTGTCAACCAATCAAATTATTATGAAGCCCACTTCCTAGTGGTCATTTCCCTGGTTCGTAAGACGCTGCATTTCATTAAGAAGCTTCCTTGCGACATCATGGAAAGAGAGCAACTTGAAGAACTAATGGGTATCTTTGAATCATCCTTTTCTCTTACTGAATTTTTATCATTCCTATGGGTATATGGGGGCTAACCCATTCCCAAAGTAGATTCAAATTTGTAATTTAATGATATTTTGCCAACAGGATTGTAAACATATACATGGAGGTAAAACAGGAATCAATGAAAGTTTCAAGCTGATAGCTTGTTTTACTCTCAAGATATGTATGATTTCATATTGAAATTTTGAAAACCGTTACCGTAATGCTTTTCAGATCACATACTTTCCAGTGCAGCGCAGAAACTTCAGCGTATCTTGTGCTATGATGTTCCCATATCCAGCACGTTGGCATCCTGTCAACTGAGGCAATAGAGTGGTGATAAATTAGATTGTGCATGGCCATATGCCTGGCCTTGTTCGTTATCACTGTTTAAAACAAGATAGTAAATAACTTTCATTTGCTCAGAAACTTTCAGGAGATTGTAATTACGGTCAGAGTAATAGGATTTACTCATTTCACTCCCTTTTGCACTTATTTTGTGATGTTACTAAATCCTTTAATGGGTTAACTTAAGAGGAGTACAGTGTTTATGTGGAATCAATTAGAGCTGTACCTATGTGCTGGGTTCATGGGATAAAAACAAAATCTGGTTTGCTATTTCTAGGACATACTAGGTATGAGAAGCTCATCTATCTTGGCCAATTTCCAAAATCTTTTCCAAAGTTACAAGTATGGAAAGGCTCTTGGATGTGACTCACATCAAGTTTAAAAGATTTTTTTTTTTATTGAGCCTTTTCTTTTGGATAAGTGTTTTGATGGAATCATGGATTTTTTTAAAAATCAATATGAGACATTTCTATCATGTGATAAGTTTCAAGGTTGTTATATGTTACAAAAATATTCAAGGATGTTAGAAATTGTATAATTGATCATGATTATATCAGTGTTGATAAAATTTGCACTTTTCTTTTGGGGCATAGATTACATCCATGTGATCAAATTAAAGCACTCTATTCTTTTGTTTTCTTCAACAAGTTCAGTTTAAACTCTGTCTCTAATGTGATTAATGATACTATCCCCTTATACATTTAAATGTCATTGATTATATCACCTCCTGACAGGCAGCGGGACATTCTCACAGTCGGGCTACTCCAGCTGGGCTCCATGAACTGGATATTACATCAACAGACCAGGAGAGAAGGGGTATGGTGAATGGTACATCGCACCCCTCTCCACCATCTACTGTACCCCTAGAAGTTAAGGAGATACCACCGGGTCTAGCTCAAACCCTGGAGAACATGGTCGGCCAGTTGGATGTACTCACACAGGTATTAAGCTTTATGTAATGGTACACCCCTCCCCTCTATCCACCGTACCACTAGAAGTCAAGGAGATACCCCGGGTCTAGCTCAAACCCTGGAGAACGTGGTCAACCAGTTGCGGTGGGTGCTCTTCAGACCCCCCTCCAAGAAAAGGGCAAAAAAAGAGGGGCAGGGAAAAAAAAAGAGTGTGAAAGAGTACATATCCTCCAAAGCATACCAGGCTCAGATCCATGGGGACCCAATTCCCCCCCCCCCCAATTAAGAAAAGAAAAAAAGGGGGAATTTTTGATGGATGACTGAACTGCTTGACAGACTACCCTAAGTATATTGTCTTACAAAATGTGAAAGTTTTATATATTATTAGTGTATGCTTTTCTATATAATAAATTAGACAAATTAAGCGATGATATGTACCACACTTGACTGAAGTGTGAAGGCAATGAATAAAATTGTTAAAATAATTGACAGTAACTCAAGTTTGGAAAATGGATTGTATTTTTCGCTAACAGATTTTAAAATGAGGATGACATAATTGTGAAATACTGAAAAAATCCTTTCTCTTTGGCTCAAGGAATCTTAAATCATTAAGACACAGTCCCTTGGTCATTCCTTGAAAGTGATTAAATCCAAGGGATTCACTCCAAGGGATTCACTCCAAGGGATTATCGTTCACTTTCTTGACCTTCTTCTCTTCCTTCTCACGTCCAGACCGTAAACATCCTGGAACAGAGATTAACAATGACTGAAAACAAGCTACGTGAAGTCTTGGATAATCAACAGCAGATCACCCTGCAAGTTAGACCAACTGAATGAGATCATGCTGGAAGAATGCACTCTCATCAATAAGCTACAGTCTACTCCCATTAAAATGAGCTCCGATATAACAAAATTTTGTTAGAACGAGGCAGGTGTCCTGATCCCAATTGCAAACAAGTGCACATTCGTCTCTTTGCATATATGGTCCGTAAAGCAAAACTTTGTTATAACCAGCTTTATGAGCCTCAAGTACCTCATTATAACAGTAGTGGACTGTAAAAGCATAATAGATCTTCAGTAATGTAACGTGGGTTTAGCAAGGTTGATCTTGAAGGTATAGACCAATGGGATGAGATACACATAATAACAAGATATGCAGCTTAATCCTGATCATCTCATTGGTAAAGGAGTGGGTTGTAAAAGTAATTGAGATCTTCGGTAATGTGAGATGGGTATTTTGAGGTTGATCTTGCAGGGTGTAGACCTGTAGAAAGAGATCTGAAGGAGTTATGCACTCTTATTGATAAGTACAGCCTCCTCCTGTTATAACAAGCATGGATTTAACAAGATTTTGTTATAATGAGGCAGTTATCTTTGTCTTAATTTCAAACAAGTGCACATTTGTCTATGTGCGTACATGGTCGATAGAGCGAAATTTTTTAATAACATGGTCAATGAACTTCCATTAGTTCGATTGAAAAAGATTTCTTTATAACGAAGCAGTTATTCTGGTCCCAATTTTAAACGAGTGCACATTTGTCTCAAGTGTGTATATAGTCAGTAGAGGGAAGTCTCATTATTACACACGTAATAGTCTCCACTTCAAGTACCTCGTTATAAGAGGAGTGGACTGTAAAAGAATTTAATTAGATCTTCAGTAATATGAGGTGGGTGTCTCAAGTATTAACTTGTAGGAATTCATGATACCTTGAAGGATTAATTTCATCAAAAATTGGTAACCAGACAGACTTAATTGCTTGAGAGGAATGATGTTGCTCATCATTAAAAAAGGATTTACTCTCTAGTAGTGGGTGTAAATACTTTGTAAAGATCACATGTCATGGAAACCAAAACCATCAAATCAAGAAGTTTTTTTAATCAAAGCTATGACAGATCAGAAAAAAGGCAGCGTAAAACAGATCAGCAAAATAATGAAAAAAATTAGGCCCAGCATAAACATTCTTTTCATCAATTACTCAATGATAATGATTACAGCTGCATTACATGTCATGGACTACATGTACTGTATATCCAATGGCTAATTGCTATTTGGTCTGCACCTATTTTGTCCATTGACCGTTTGGTCTCATCCAACATGGTCTAATCCTTTTGAATCTATGACCAGTTCGTCTACTAACCATTCGGTCTAATTGCCACTTAGCCCATTTACCATTTGTCTTTATTTCCATTTAGTCTATACCCTCTTCATCTAATTTCCACTTAGTCTATATTTTTAGGTGTTATTGTAATGACCTATATTTTAATTTGACAAAATGGAGAAAAAGTAAGTATGCGAAGGGCAATTCAACAATCTGTACATTAGACTAAATGATGTTTAGCTCTTGTAAGTATTGGACCAAGAGATAAATAGACCAAACAGCATTTAGACCAAGTCGTTAGTCATACTCATAGGTTTAGCCAATGTGGTAATTGACAATTGAAGAATTAGACCATCTGCTAGTAGACCAAGTGGATATAAACCTTTTCAATCTAGAGAGCAAATGCAAAAAACCCTCCCCTCTCGGATTAACCTGCCAAGAACTTCAAGAGCAACTCATTTTATAATTTGTTCTTTTAAGTTGTTGTTTTCAGAACAATATATGTGAAGTCCTAAAGTAACATATAAATTCATGAATGTATCAATAAATATTTAATTTTGATCAATGCCAAAACATTCGTCATAATATAAGTTTAATTGTTTAATATAACTGAATAAACTAAAGATGGTCTGTTCTACTTGCTCATATATGTACTCCAAATTCAACTAGTGTGGATATGTCATTGTGGATTTTATAGGCACAATATGTCTGTAAACTGTATATACCTTCATAATATTTGTTGTGTTAAATATATTTATAAAAAGGTAATTTTTTGTTGTTACTGTAGATATGTATAAAATTGTAAATTCTTATGTAAATTCATGTATATTGTACATTTCAGATTGAATTTTTCCCATATTAAAGAAAATAAATGTGAAGGTGTTATGCATTGAATGAGAGAACATTTCAATAAACAATTTTGTAATATTTGCTACACGACTGTTCCAATATTATTTTTGTTGTAACCATAAATTAATGCGTGTACATGTAAATACATATACATGAACCATGAGTTTTTGTGTCTTTAAGGTGCTTTAGAATAAATGTCAACAGCTACTGGATTTAAACGTATATGGTCTTGGAATACAGAAAGCTTTTGTCACAAATACCATTAACCCTAATAAGACTGGGGGGGGGCCATCATGGCCCCCCCTCAACATTTTCCAAGACCATTCCACCGCGCGAAATTTTTTGAATGCGCCGCTTGCTGACTTTATACTTTCAAGTCTCGCGCATCTTTTGAAACCATTTCCGCGGAAATCGGTCATACCTTTACGACGCTACACGATTTTCAAAAATATCCGTCAGACCGAAAATGGCTCAAAAACGTGATTTTGTGTACAAAGTCAATGCAAATAGAGTTTTCTCACCTTATTCGTAAAGATATGATTATTTTGACTTTCATTGGCTGAAATCAATTTATTTTAGCATTATTATGCTTCAAAATGTTTCTTCAATAATTTTCGCGAAAAAAACAAAGAAAAACAAAAGGTCGAAAAAACAAGGAAATACATGAGAAATTCATAAAACAATAAATACATAAGAAATTAAATTCGATACGAGAATGTTTTCATAGTATAATAGTTAGGAATGCTATAAGGAATAATAATACACAAAATTAGCATTCTAGAAGCTTTATTTTTTCAATTAGAGCAAAAAGTATGAATTCTTGCATAAATTAGCATAATTAATTCATATAAAATAAATCGATATTATTTCAGACAAATTAACAGTGCGGTCTTGTAGATTACATGACACACTACCATCGTGCAAATTTTCGGCCCGGTCGCGCGATCGGCGGCCGAGATCTTAGGGGGGGGGGGCATGATCCCCCCCCCCCCCCCCAGTCTTGAGAGCTACCAAAACACCCCAGTCTTATTAGGGTTAAGAACGCCGGGCGAACGATTTTCAGACCATTTCATATGAACTTCTCAAAGAAGGCCGTACAGAACGACCGTTCGCATACCGTTCGTAAGAAACTCCCCTATCTCTTTAGAGAGACAATCTTACGAACGTCGTAAGAAAGCTGTAAGAAAGCAAGCCAGATTCGCACGAAAACACCGTTCGTAAGACTATTATATTTGTGACCGAAGTAAAACAAAAACAAAGGTAACTCTTTGAGGTATTGAACATCAATGCTAATCCATAACTTTGGAATAAATTGGCGCTGGAGATGAGCTCTCTTTATCCTCAGTTTTGTTGAAGACTCGCTTGTTTTCAGAAGCATTTGATTTTTGTTATGTGTTTGTCTTTGCAGTTGCATTATTGGGAGCTATGTTATTATGGTTACATTTTACAGCGCATGTAATTATGTAGTGGAAGCGCTGAAGAAATTTATCTAAATATGTTTTCTATATTAGCTAGGCATATAGACAAATTAAAACAGAGGCGCCAAAAAGTAATTCAGCAGACAACAGAATTTAAGTACATTTTAAAACCTCCATAATTTTCCGTAACATTTTTTTTTCTTGAACACACTGTTTAAGTCAAGTGATGAGAATTATTTTTTTACATAAAAACATTTCAATTTTATAATTTGATTAGTCATTTTTAGTCATAAAATGGAAATTGATATCTAAAACTCTCATCTTTGAACATTTAATCTTTATGTACACGTTCATAATTTATTATAAGAAAATTAGGCTAAACATCCAGGCAGTCATATATTGTGGCTTTTCATGTTTGTATATATCATATATAAGCATCTTCTCACCGATGATGCTAAAATAAACCCCTCACAAAAAGTTTCGCAAGTCGATTTTGGGTCATGATAACTTTTCAGGTACGCTTTAGTTATTCCTGATTTTCATACCATGGAAAGATAATTTATTCCCCTTTTTATTAATATCCTACTTGTAATGATTATGTCATGCTTCAATGCACAGTATATAAGAATATGGAGAAAAGTAAAAAGTCAAATGTTGCAAAATGCATTTATCAAAGCGAAGTTCCGCAACTCGACTTTAGGCTCTGATAACTTTCGAGGTATTTTCTAATTTTTATTGAATTTTAGACCATTGTCAAGATAATTTATTCCTCTTTTCAATGACACCCGAATTGTAACGATAGTGTTTTTCCTGCATGGACCGAACACCTGAATGTTAGGACAAGTCAGAAGTTAAATGTTGCAAATTGAATGCCTATTGTGAGTATTATTATCTGTTGCGAGCAATAACAATGCATTTCGCAACTTTTCACTTTTTACTTTGCATTATATTCGTGAGTTATGTGCATTCAAATATGATGTTACTATTGCAAATAGGGTATCAACAAAAAGAAGAATAAATGAACTTTTTAATGCTATAAAAATTGACAATGATTAAATCCCCACATTAAAATGTATCAAGGTTCAGTGTTGTGTTACAGAAATTTAAACTGAAAATTATCTTTCGCTTTGTCATGTATTCAAGTGGTATTGAGGGGTTCTGTGGACACAGGCATGACATCACCCTGACAAATAAGGTATCAATCAAGAGAGGAATAAATTAACTTGACAATGGTATAAAATTCAATAAAAATTAGAAAATATCCCCAAAGTTATCAGGACCTAAAGTGAAGTTGCGGAACTTCAATGTGATCAATAAAAATGCATTTTACAACATTTGACTTTTTACTTTTCTCCATATTCTGATATTCTGTGCATTGAAGCATGATACAATCATTAAAAATAGGATATCAATCAAAAGGGGAATAAAGTATCTTTCCATTGGTATGAAAATCAGGAATAACTAAAGAGTACCTGAAAAGTTATCATGACCAAAAGTCGACTTGCGAAACTTTTTGTGAGGGGTTTAGTTCTTCACTCAATGCTATAATTCTATAGTTTTTACCAATTGCGTACATATTCTTCATATACATGTCCACAGTACTACAAATATCGCTGTTGCTTGGCGAATAATTTATATTTGACCATGAATAGGCCTCTAAATATTTGCTAACATAGGAACAAGGTTTCCTAAGAGAAGAACATGAAAGGAATAACCTGTAAATGTCAACTCTCATCCGTTCGTATGCTTCCGTCTCAAGACCTTCTTTCTTCTATAAATGGGCCCGTCAAATATCCGTTCCTAATACGAGGAGAGAAACTCGGTTACGAAGAAAAGAACTCGTCTCCGCTCTTCGCAAGATACGCTTTCAATTCTAATTGACACAGTTTCATCCCCACAATCTTCATGAAGACGAACGAGTGGAGTGAATAGATGGATACCTGTATCAACACTGACAAGCAGTCATCTATTCATCTCTTTTCCGCCTTTCGTGTAATATAAAGAAGATATTTGTTAATTTTTCCCTTGTGACGGTTGGAAATGAAGAATGGGTGGTACATGTTCGCACTTTATGGAATACCGGATGTAGAGCACAACCAACTTTTATGTCGTTATGTCGTTGTTTCTCTGAATGAATCGAGTTATGCGTCTTTCGTTTTCGCTATCTCTTTATCCTTTCATCTCAGTCCTGAGATACGTTTTTTTACATTCCTAAAATAATTAATACACATGATCTATATTTTTCAGGAGAGTAACATGTATATCCGTTCGCAGCTGTCCTGATAAACTTATATTGTTGGCTCTAACGTACTGTTGTTCAAAAGTTTTCTGTAATACCACTAAAACTAATACAATGTTAATATTACCTCTCAGACGAGATTTGTAGAACTGATGTGAACAGTGAAAAGTATTAGTTTTTTTTGTTTTTTTTTTTTCACCCCATAAATAGTTTATTAATTCGTTAAAATCCCAATGATTTATGGTGTTTAAGGGTATCGAATCCATTCTATGATTACATATATTCACCCACTAATATTATCCAATACCAAACTGGTCAGTTCCTTTAATCCAATAGATGTTACCGATTCAAATGTCATGTTTACCCCTAACTGTGTAATAGCATCCGTTCTCCAAATGACGTTCAAACGAGTTATATTATTATAGACCAATGGATGACAACACAGGAGACTTTGTTCATATTAATTATCAATAATAAAGTCCCGCGATGTTTAGTCAATTAAGAGATTTATAGACTTGGATTCAATTAATTTGTATAATGCTATCTATCTTGCAAACATGTCTATAAATGATAATAATATAGCATATAGGAAAAGTTTAGATACCAAGTTGAACTTGGTAATTACAAGATAAAATAAAAAGTGAAACGGAAACTAACTTGCATCATAATATCAGTCAAAAACAAAGACTAAACCACTGAACAATAAGCATTGACGATATCGTATATTTACCTCTCTTATCTCTTACTTAAATCAGTGCTAATTTTACCTTCATACATTATTTATACAGCGTCTATCATTAATCGGAAGGAATAAGATATATTTAAATATACAAATGAATGATATCTTATTTCATGCCTCAACTCGTTTTTTTTTTATGAGTCTGCACACTCGTGGGTGTATATTGATTGTTTAGATAAGCTACACGAGAATTTAAAATAGGAATTATTATGCTACTGTTGACTGTCGTGGGATAATTTACTTGAGATAAGATTCGTATAATCAGCCTGATTTATTCTTACTGACATGATTATCTGAATTCGACAGAGAATATTTCTTAAATTCAGGAAATTCTGTACTTCAAATTTCTGAATTGTTATGTTTGTCCTCCCCCCCCCCACGTTTTCTTCCTTTTTGAGGTATAGTGTTTTCGCTCAGATTTACGCGCTTTCGTGGGTTTTTTTTTTTTTTTTTTTTTTAGGGGGGGGGGGGTGAGGGGAACAATTTCAGCATTTTTTTTAGTTGTATCTCATTCCTCTAACAATAACATAAAAGTAGGTTTGTTTGTTTATTTCTTTCTTTCTTTCTTCTTTGATATCATATCATATCTATGTTCCCTTGTGTCATAAAAGACAAGGATAAGACATACACATCTTTCCGCTTTTGGGGGGAGTCCTTGAATATAAAAGCTGATTAGAGGTGGAATATTTCAAAGTTGAAACTGCGCAAGCACCTGAGCACATATTCGGAAATCTATTACTTCCCAAATAAATTCACCTGTTCACTTTATCAATTTCAAGTTCATGGCTATATTGTGAAGCTTTTATTGAGGAAAGCATACAATGACGTTTAACAGTGCATGTCTCTGTTACAACGTGAATGTCTTCCAAAATAATCTACCCAATATAAATTCGAGACTGGTACTATAGTAAATGGGTAAACTCTGATCATCTTGGGACCGTGATGATCATCCCTGTCTCCACTATGCAGTGCATTGTGTCTACGGAGTCTTTACTCCAACTAGCTCTAACTGAACTGTATCAAGACATTCTTTCATTTAAAACTTCTCGATTGATTTTGCATTATCCATGAACTTAAAAGGGAACACTCTGATCGGATATAATGCATATCCTATTTTGTTGTTTTCACCAATCGGTAAGCTTTCATTGCGAGACGGGGAAGACGATTATACCAGTTTTATACCCCTTTGATGCTCAGCCTAATAATGACCCTGACATCAATACACCTTGCGTCTATTAGGATCCTGACCCCATCATCACAATCCATACACTGCTAGTAATGGTTTGATAAATCCGCCATCGATTTCGTTTCTAATCCTTCAGAGCTGAATGTGTATAGATTCCGGACACACAGGCTCGGAGAACGAAGTTGACATTGAAGGGGGGGGGCGGGGGCGGCGGCTAATTTATTGTTTATTTTGTTTAGTAATACGCCCATCCACTGAGAATTTGAGCATCGTTCACTAATCGGACAGGTTTTTAATCCTTCTGGTGCCCACCGAGTGTCTTTATGTCAAAGTCTGATGGTCAGCTGTGTGTCTATCAGGTATTTGTCCGACGTGTTGGACGCGATGCAGAAGAGGAAAATACCGGTGAGGAACTAAGCTCAGGCCTTAGTTCGCTATCGACATGAACGGACACCATTTCCATTTTCGGCCTCGAGTCAATATTGGATATGTGCTAGTCCGTCACGACGTGTATAAGATTCATTGTTTCGCTGTCCGACGTCTCTGGCCGACATCTGATAAAATCGGGTGATCAGGTACTCACTATATTCAATTACGGTTTTGTATCAACTTTCGACAATAAGTGTCGTTCAACTCAATGTGGAAGTTGCAGTATTGGGTCAATGTACGATCTATCTCCGAGTAGTGATATGAATACTAGATTAGAGTTTGCCGGTATCAGATAGATGTGGAAGCCAGTTTAGAATCAGATAGCCCAAAATTACCCTCCGAAAGCAAATCATGGATATGGACAAGCCGATAAAACGGCGACAATGTCTGCCAGATATCAGTCTTTCATCCGATTTCATGCGGATAATAAAAATCAGGTCACCAAAACAGGCTCCTCGGTGAAATTTCATCGGAAACTCATCAAAATATGCCATTTTGGGATCAGGTGAGCTCCGAGAGAAGCGAAGTCCGTTGTCAGCGAATGAGCTATAAAGCTTCATTTAAGTCAACTGTCATTATGGGATCTTTTCAACGCATGTGGAGGTCATAAATGTGACAACAAGCAATTTGATCTCATACTATGACTATGGGGAAAAGAACAAGGAAACCTCACTCCCTAAACAATCATATCTACTTTATGTTATTAGGACAGATGAATAATATAATAACAAGTACAGTTTTCTCTAACCGACTCTACTCTCTCTCTCTCTATCTTTATCTATCTATCACTATCTCTCTCCCTTTTAATGTGCATAGTTCCAATTGACTGAAATCAGATAATTGGTAGGATTATGTGTATGAGCAATATCCGATCGCTTTTTGGCTCTTAAACCGTTGGGCTTTTAAGTGATATCGATCGATCCATCAGAAACAAAACACCGCGGTTTGTACCTTGTTTACAGGAATAATGAAAGTGAAGCCAATTTCCTCCATGGATCATTATACACAGTATCAATTAGAGAGGCCAACTTCTATTAAGCAAAAACATCTATTCAAACGGTGTTTTTTTATTATTTTTTTATTATTATTTCATTATTTTGATTTATTTTTTTATTTATTTTTATTATTTATTTATTTTATTTATATTTATTCTATTATTTTTTTTTTTCGGGAGGCTGTTTGGTTTGTTTATTTTGTTTTTGTTTTGTTTTTGGAGAGGGGGCTTTCGTTTCTTGTTTTTGTGTTTAAATAAAAGACACTATTAAAAGTAATTCCCTCCAGTATAGCAATATATACATCGAAGGATGGTTTTAGTAAATTTTGTATACATGAGTTTACTCCACTCCAAAAACACGAAAGAGTGCTTGAAACGGACCGACCTGTCCACCCTTTCCCCTGTTTTAAGACACTTGTTGGCCTTTAAAGAGGTGATTTCACCTATTCCCATCTCTTCTTATAGAGAGTATACCAAACATTTTACACGTTTGCAGAGGGGTCACTCTAAATAAAGACCAGTTGCTAATCTGGAAAGACTTGAGAGAGGCCTCCGTAAAGGCAGAAATGTTGCGATCGTTTTTGTTTTGTTTGTTGTTTTTTTTGTTTGCGTTTTTCTTTATGGACGTTGTAGATATTATAATGATCGACTTTATTCGGCCGTCAACTAATATTAGACTGTGTAATTGTTCTGACAATCGAATTAAATTTGATAAAATGCTCCGGGCATATAAACTAAAAGCTCACAACAAGAGATAAACGGAGCTAATATCACCTTACCTAACTTTGTGAGTTTGTTACTTCTTTTAATAACCCATCATACAAAAAGATGTTCACGATAAAGAGAGCGATGCAGAAGTTTAAAGGTTAAAGACATTTATCCAAGTGACTTTTGAAAAATAATGGCATGCAAAGAATGACGAAGAAGATGATGGAGTATCTTCAAATTTATCCTCATTATACGTTATTATAAAAATACTGCGACAAAAATACTTGTAATACAAATAATGCAGCAAAATATTTTTGTTTCTTGAATGCTAAGGTATTATGTTTTAACTTTTGATCATAACTTAAAAATTATCAGAACAAAGCGGGGAAAATCCGGTGGATCCCATTTTCTTTGCTCGTTTATAATGGTCACACAACATAAGATATTTCAGAGCAAGCACGTAATGTGTTACTTTTCAATTTTCTTTCGTGATTACAAGCATAAGTATTATTTGATCAGCGCTAAGAACGAGATACGTTAGTTGTTTGCGTGATTGTTTTATTTGCTTTATTTTTCAATGTCATTAAAAATTAAAGAGAGATGATGATGTGCATATTTTACTGGGCGGGCATGGAAAAACTTCAACTGTAGTAAGAATAAATGGTTTACAGAAGAATGTGGTAGAAATTATGTAATGATGACGTAACCAGACCAGATGGGAATCATAAATATTCCAAAGTAGAATATTGTGCCAAAAAGCCGAAATGGATAATAGACCAACATAAATGCTAAAGTACATAATATAAATAATTATAAAAAAAAAAAAATGAAGAACCAATTGGAATTTGACCTCAAACCATTGCTTACTGAGGCAGGTGATTATATATAATTTTTTAAATATATAATTCATCATCAATACCCCTCCCATTTTCTCCGCTCCTCCTTTCACCTTACGGTTCCTTCTTCTTTTTAGAGGTCACAAGAGGTGAAAGAAGTTGCTGCCATGGTTATGACATGGTTATGAGATGCCATATCTTATAATACATTACACCATAAATAGCTTTAAAACCCATTTATTTAAAATATTATATAACCTGACTTCCTTCATAATTATACACGCTGCATAATACGTATATCAAATCAAGCGAGCATACGCTAACAGTCACCATCAAAACGAAATTTAATTTCAGAGAGACTGTCCTTTAATCCTCTCAAATTAGAGAAAATATTAATTTGCGGTAATGAAATAGAATTTAATCGCCGTGGAAGTCACGAATGTCCCGGCTTCAGGAATGACAATCTCCATGACCCATTTTTAATTATCCTGTCCTTAAATAATATGGTGGGTAAAAATACTTCCTATCCGGTTTAACCACGACGGATGTTATTAATTAACGTGTAAACTTGTAAAGTCCTGTAAATGAATTGATTTGAGTACAGTATGACATAGACATACTGTTTTCGATACCATTTTATTTCAAAAACCAATAAAACCATTGTAATAAAGTATAAATCATTATATTTGCCGACAGAAATTATATGTGAGGGTTTAATGGAGTCTTTAATCTTATTGAGATAATATAAAATCAAATTTCAATACCGTATAATTTAAGCGAAGAAACGATTTTTTTTCCTTTAAAATCATATATCGGCAGTAGAATAATTATTTGCACATCTAACAGTACTTTTTAATGATAATGTCTCAATTCCTCCTCACCAAGGTTGTTCGTTTGGTTTAAACTTTTCAACTATATCATTATGTATATACTACACAAAGGAGAATGTATTATCATTCTCATTTCATTTGCCCTGAAATATCCAGAGAGTAAGAGAGAGAAGATTGAGATATAAAGTTTGAGATATAGGCCTATCTTCTATGATAATGTCTTCGCATAATTATAATGTTGAACATGGATATGACATCCGCATCTTTTCAATAGGCATGATCGTATTCGAAGACAGCCCACATCCCTCTGGTAAATATAAATGGAACATTCCATTACTGATGATAGGGGTAACCCACTACTGCGAGGACTTTTTTTGATAAGTTAATATTGCTTTTTATTCGGGTTCTCGATTATTATCTGGATACGTTTCATATTGATGAGGACCTATCCTTACAAAGAAATAATCAATGATGATACTAATACGTAGACAATAATTTTACAGGAGACCGGAAGCCAGGAACTGGGGGAGGAGGCTTCAGCCCCATTTTTCTTTCTTTCTTTTTTTTATTTTATTTTTATTTTATTTTTTTTATTTTTTTTAAATACTAAACAGTAGTCTGCTCAAAAGTGACAATATTTGGGCATTTCCATGCTGTGTCGTACGGGACATTTTCACAACAGTTTACATCATTTTGACATGAAAATAAAATAGGCACAAGACCACACTTGACTCGACTCGATTACACATCTTTTACAATTGAAATGAAAAATAGTACTCTGTCATACGGGACACAAAAATAACAGAAAAAAACAACAAAAAAGACAAAAACAACAAAGCCTGGAATCGCCCATTTGTTGCATGTTCAGCCGAAATTTAAAAAAAAAAAAAAAGAAGAAGAAAGGGGGAAAAAGCTCATAGGCCCCTGATACTAACTTAAAATTGTAATGCAGATGCAGGAAACCAAGTTGGGTAACATTTACTTATCATAAAAACAATTTTGCAGACGAAGGTGCACCCTTCATTCATTTGATAATGGCGAAAAGATTTCATTTCACAGCAATAGATGATAATGCTTGTTACGAATATTGAATCATTTCGATGTATTTTCTTCTGTAAAGTTTCAATCGTGATTTGGACAAAAAAAAACAACAACAACATAAATTAAAAAATGGAATGAGTGGTCCATAATGATGAAGTATATAAAGCCAGCTCCAACTTTTATACCATAATCCACTTCTTTCATTCATTTGGTAAATCTTTTATGATAAAGGCCTAGCAATAGAAAAAAATAAATAAAAAGTTGATAAGTCTACGGCGCATTAATCTGCCACTCAGTATTTTGAATGAATAGTGTCCCTTTCAGAGAGAATATATGTTTCTCCCCTACTTAGATGTTGGACGACTCCGGAAGGCCGATATTGGATTACTCGAATGGTTGCTATGGTTGCAGATTCCGAACCCGCCTGACGTTGCCTTGTCGCCGATGCTGATTGGTCCATATCTAATCCTATTTTCAGTGACTTCCGATCATGATCAAATTACTTGTCAATCATACGAGATCAAAAAGTGCGCCGTACTCGCCAGCGAGCAAGCCTCATCGTAATGTTGTGCATGAACCGATTGCATTTGGGTTGCATGCATGTTACGGGGCAAGTGTGTTTTCCTTTTCTCCATCAACGAGAGATTCTGTACGTAGCTGAGACACTGTGCAGGATTTACCTATACAAAGGAAACCCAAATCAATTTGTATACTAATGTATTCTGTGGTCGAGTCAAACCTTGTCTACGTGGGGGATATTTACACAGAGAGGGTCAGCTTTACTATCTTCTGAAACTCCGCGTCCAATTTATTTGGGATATTTACACAAGGCGCAGTGTTAAAAACTTCTTCACACCGTTACATGTCGACCCATACAGCACAGCATTGCACCCCTTTTTCTGTGTACCAGTACCATCCGTGCACCTCTATTTAGAACACGCGCTAAATGACAAGTGCACAAGATAACGTCTTCGTTCGTTTCTGTTCGTCTTCGTGGTATCTCGTCTCCTTTTCATCTCCATTTAGAAGCCTGAGATAGCACCCCCGTTTTCTTTTCATTGGAATAGAATTCCACCCGATTTCTTCGGGGGATACCAAGGAACATAATGCCCGCTCAGACTCCTGGGACGTCGTCCTTCGGAATGGAAGACACAGAACTTTTGGGGACCAGTTCCAAGTCGGTGCAGGAGCAAGTTTTATCCGGCCAAGTTCTTCTCATGGACTACAGACCCAACTCGGCCTTCTGTCGAGCACATATAGATGGGGCGCTGAACGTTTGCTTACCGGGAATTCTTCTTCGGAGGTTACAGAAGGGAAACCTGTCCCTAAAATGTCTTATTCAGGGGGATGAAGGCAAGGACCTTTTCGTGAAAATGGCCAGCAAAGTTCCTCTCATTTTATATGATGAGAACTCGAGCAACATCAATGCAAATTCAGATGATTTTTATTTATATTATCGGTACTTATTTTTTTTGGGGGCTGTTTTGTTTTTTTGTTTTGTGGAGAGGGGCTTTCGTTTGTTTGTTTTGTGTTTATAAAAGCACTATTAAAAGTAATTCCCTCCAGTATAGCAATAATATACATGAAGGATGTTTTAGTATAATTTTGGTATCATGAGTTTACTCCACTCCAAAAACACGAAGAGTGCTTTGAAACGGACCGACTGTCACCCTTTCCACCCTGTTTTAAGACACTTGTTTGGCCTTTAAAGGGTGATTTCACCCATTCCCATCTCTTCTTATAGAGAGTATACCAAACATTTTACACGTTTGCAGAGGGTCACTAAATAAAGACCAGTTGCTAATCTGGAAAGACTTGAGAGAGCCTCCAGTAAAGCAGAAATGTTGCGATCGTTTTTGTTTTGTTTGTTGTTTTGTTTTTGTTTGCTGTTTTTCTTTATGGACGTTGTAGAGTATTATAATGATCGACTTTATTCGGCCGTCAACTATATTTAGACTATGTAATTATATCTGCAATCGAATTAAATTTGATAAAATGCTCCGGGCATATAATAACTAAAAGGTCACAACAAGAGATAAACGGAGCTAATATCACCTTACCTAACTTTGTGAGTTGTTACTTCTTTTAATAACCCATCATACAAAAGAATGTTCACGATAAAGAGAGGCGATGCAGAAGTTTACAAGGTTAAAGCAATTATCCAATGGACTTTTGAAATAAATGGCCATGCAAAGAATGACGAAGAAGATGTGGAGTATCTTCAAAATTATCCTCATTATACGTTATTATAAAAAATACTGCGACAAAAATACTTGTATAACAATAATTGCAGCAAAATATTTTGTTTCTTGAATGCTAAGGTATTATGTTTTAACTTTTGATCATAACTTTAAAAATAATCAGAACAAAGCGGGGGAAAATCCGGTGGGATCCCATTTTCTTTGCTCGTTTATAATGGTTCACAACATAATATTTCAGAGCAAGCACGTATTGTACTCTTGTCAATTTTCTTTCGTGATTACAAGCATAAGTAATTATTTTATCAGCGCTAGAAACAGAGTACTTAGTTGTTTGGTGATTGTTTTTATTTGCTTTATTTTTTCAATGCATTAAAATTAAAGAGAATGATGATGTGCATATTTTACTGGGCGTGGCATGGAAAAACTTTCACTGTAGAAGAATAAATGGTTTACAGAATGAATGTGGTAGAATTATTGTATTGATGACGTAACCAGACCAGATGGGAATCATAAATATTCCAAAGTAGAATATTGTGCCAAAAAGCCGAAAGTATAATAGACCAACATAAATGCTAAAAGTACATAATTATAATAATTATAAAAAAAAAAAAATGAAGACCAATTTGGAATTTGACCTCAAACCATTGCTTACTGAGGCAGGGGATTATATATATATTTTTTTAAATATATTATATTCATCATCAGACCCTCCCATTTCTCTCCGCTCCTCCTTTCACCTTTACGGTTTCCTTTCACTTCTTTTTAGAGGTCACAAGAGGTGGAAATGAAGTGTGGCTGCATGGTTATGGACATGGTTATGAGATGCCATATCTATAAATACATACACCTAAATAGCTTTAAAACCCCATTTATTTAAATATTATATAAACCTGACTTCTCTTCATAATTATAACAGCTGCATATACGTATATCAAATCAAGCGAGCATACGCTCAACAGTCACCATCAAAACGAAATTTAATTTCAGAGAGACTGTCTTTAATCCTCTCAAATTAGAGATATAATATTAATTTGCCGGTAATGAAATAGAATTTAATCGCCGTGGGAAAGTCACGAATGTCCCGGCATCTAGGATAGACAATCTCCATGACCCATTTTTAAATCTATCCTGTCCTTAAATAATATGGTGTGGTAAAAATACTTCCTAATCCGGTGTTTAACACCGACGGATGTTATGTAATTAACGTGTAAACTTGTGAAAGTCCTGTAAATGAATTTGATTTGAGTACAGTATGACATAGACAAACTTGTTTTCGATACCATTTTATTTCAAAACCACAATAAAAACCATTGTAATAAAGTATAAATCATTATATTTGCCGACAGAAATTTATGTGAGGGTTTAATGGAGTCTTTTAATCTTATTGAGATAATTATAATAATCAAATTCAATACCGTATAATTTAGCGAAGAACGATTTTTTTTTCCTTTAAAATCATTATATCGGCAGTAGAATAATTATTTGCAACTCTCTAACAGTACTTTTTAATGATAATGTCTCAATTCCTCCTCACCAAGGTTGTTCGGTTGGTTTAAACTTTTCAACTATATCATTATGTATATACTACACAAAGGAGAATGTATTATCATTCTCATTTCATTTGCCCTGAAATATCCAGAGAGTAAGGAGTAGAAAGATTGAGATATAAAGTTTGAGATATAGGCCTATCTTCTATGATAATGTCTTCGCATAATATTAATGTTGAACATGGATATGACATCCATGATTTTCAATAGGCATGATCGTATTCGAAGGACAGCCCAACATCCCTCTGGTAAATATAAATGGAACATTCCATTACTGATGATAGGGGTAACCACTACTGCAGGGACTTTTTTTGATAAGTTAATATTGCTTTTTATTCGGGTTCTCGATTATTATCTGGATACTTTCATATTGATGAGGACCTATCCTTTACTAAAGAAATAGATCAATGATGATACTAATACGTAGACAATAATTTTACAGGAGACCGGGAAGCCAGGAACTGGGGGAGGAGGCTTCAGCCCCATTTTTCTTTCTTTTCTTTTTTTTTTATTTTTATTTTATTTATTTTATTATTTTTTTTAAATACTAAACTAAGTCTGCTCAAAAGTGACAATATTTGGGCAATTTCCATGCTGTGTCGTACGGGACATTTTCACAACAGTTTAACATCATTTTGACATGAAAAATAAAATAGGCACAAGAACCAACTTGACTCGACTCGATTACACATCTTTTACAATTGAAATGAAAATAGTACTCTGTCATACGGACACAAAATAACAAAAAAAAAACAAACAAAAAGACAAAAACAACAAAAGCCTGGAATCGCCCATTTGTTGCATGTTCAGCCGAATTTAAAAAAAAAAAAAGCGCGATGCGAAGAGAGAAAATAGTCCGGTGAGGGAACTAAGCTCAGGCCTTAGTTCGCTATCGGACTGACCGGACACCATTTCCATTTTCGGCCTCGAGTCAATATTGGATATGTGTCAGTCCGTCCGACGTGTATAAGATTCTATTGTTTTCAGCTGTCCGACGTCTCTGGCCGACATCTGATTAAAATCGGGTGATCAGGTACTCAACTTATTGCAATTAGCGGTTTTGTATCAACTTTTCGACAATAAGTGTCGTTTTCAACTCAACTGTGGAATGTTGGCAGTATTGGGTCAATGTACGATCTATCTCCGAGTAGTGACTGATTAATTAGATTAGAGTTTGGCCGGTATCAGATAGATGTTGGAAGTGCCAGTTTAGAGTCAGATAGCCCCAAAATTACCCTCCGAAAGCAAATTCATGGATTGGACAAGCCGATAAAAACGGCGGACAGATGTCTGCCAGATATCAGTCTTTCATCCGATTTCATGCGGATAATAAAAAAATCAGGGTCACCAAAACAGGCTCCTCGGGTGAGATTTCATCGGAACTCATCAAAATTGCCATTTTGGGGATCAGGTGAGCTCGAGATGAGAGTCCGATTGTCAGTGGAATGGGGGTATAAGCTTTATTTATAGGCTCTGTCATGGTATTGGGAGTCTGCTTTCAATGCATGTGGCGTCATAAACATTGTGACAAAGCAATGTTGTCCTCATACTATGAACATGGAGGAAAGAACAAGGAAACTCCTTGCCCTAAACAATTTTTTTCTTACTTTTGTTTATTATGACAATGAAAATTGATAATAACAAGTACATTTTCTCTAACCGACTCTCTCTCTCTCTCTCTATCTCTCTCTCTATCTTTATCTATCTATCACTATCTCTCTCCCTTTTAATGTGCATAGTTCCAATTGACTGAAATCAGATAATTGGTAGGATTATGTGTATGAGCAATATCCGATCGCTTTTTGGCTCTTAAACCGTTGGGCTTTTAAGTGATATCGATCGATCCATCAGAAACAAAACACCGCGGTTTGTACCTTGTTTACAGGAATAATGAAAGTGAAGCCAATTTCCTCCATGGATCATTATACACAGTATCAATTAGAGAGGCCAACTTCTATTAAGCAAAAACATCTATTCAAACGTGTGTTTTTTTTATTATTTTTTTTTTTATTATTATTTATTTATTTTATTTTATTTTTTTATTTATTTTTTTATTTTTATTTATTTTTTATTTTATTTATTTATTTATTTATTTTTTTTTTTGGGGGGGCTTGTTTGTTTGTTTTTGTTTTTGTTTTTTGTTTGGAGAGGGGGCTTTTCGTTTGTTTGTTTTGTGTTTTAATAAAGCACTATTAAAAGTAATTCCCTCCAGTATAGCAATAATATACATGAAGGATGTTTTAGATAATTTTGGTATACATGAGTTTACTCACTCCAAAAACACGAAGAGTGCTTTGAAACGGACCGACTGTCACCCTTTTCCACCCTGTTTTAAGACACTTGTTGGCCTTTTAAAGGGTGATTTCACCCATTCCCATCTCTTCTTATAGAGAGTAATACCAAACATTTTACACGTTTGCAGAGGGGTCACTAAATAAAGACCAGTTGCTAATCTGGAAGACTTGAGAGAGGCCTCCAGTAAAGCAGAAAATGTTGCGATCGTTTTTGTTTTGTTTTGTTGTTTTGTTTTTGTTGCTGTTTTTCTTTATGGACGTTGTAAGAGTATTATAATGATCGGACTTTATTCGGCCGTCAACTATATTTAGACTGATGTAATTGATTCTGACAATCGAATTAAATTTGATAAAATGCTTCGGGCATAATAACTAAAAGGTCAAACAAGAGATAAAACGGACTAATATCACCTTACCTAACTTTGTGATGTTTGTTACTTCTTTTAATAACCATCATACAAAAAGATTGTTCACGATAAAGAGAGGCGATGCAGAAGTTTAAAGGTTAAAGCATTATCCAATGGACTTTTGAAATAAATGGCCATGCAAAGAATGACGAAAGAGATGATGGAGTATCTCAAATTTTATCCTCATATACGTTATTAAAAAATACTGCGAAAAAATACGTTGTATACAATAATTGCAGCAAAATATTTTGTTTCTTGAATGCTAAGGTATTATGTTTTAACTTTTGATCATAACTTAAAAATTATCATAGAAAAAGCGGGGGAAAATCCGGTGGGATCCCCTTTTCTTTGCTCTTTATAATGGTTCACAACATAATTATTCAGAGCAAGCACGTAATTGTACTCTTGTCAATTTTCTTTCGTGATTAAAGCATAAGTAATTATTTTATCAGCGCTAGAAACAGAGTACGTTAGTTGTTTGGTGATTGTTTTTATTTGCTTTTATTTTTTCAATGTCCATTAAAATTAAAGAGAATGATGATGTGCATATTTTACTGGGCGTGGCATGGAAACTTTCACTGTAGTAAGAATAAATGGTTTACCAGAATGAATGTGGGTAGAATTATTGTATGATGACGTAACCAGACCAGATGGGAATTCATAAATATTCCAAAGTAGAATAATTGTGCCAAAAAGCCGAAATGGTATAATAGACCAACATAAATGCTAAAAGTACATTTAATTATAAAATAAAAAAAAAAAAAATGAGCCATTTGATTTGGAATTTGACCTCAAACCATTGCTTACTGAGGCAGGTGGATTATATATATATTTTTTTAAATATATTATATTCATCATCATGACCCCTCCCATTTTCTCCCGCTCCTCCTTTCACCTTTACGGTTTCCTTTCACTTCTTTTTAGAGGTCACAAGAGGTGGAAATGAAGTGTGGCTGCATGGTTATGGACATGGTTATGAGATGCCATATCTATAAATACATTACACCATAAATAGCTTTAAAACCCCATTTATTTAAATATTATATAAACCTGACTTTCCTTCATAATTATACAGCTGCATAATACGTATATCAAATCAAGCGAGCATACGCTCAACAGTCACCATTCAAAACGAAATTTAATTTCAGAGAGACTGTCTTTAATCCTCTCAAATTAGAGATATAATATTAATTTGCGGTAATGAAATAGAATTTAATCGCCGTGGGAAAGTCACGAATGTCCCGGCTATCAGGATAGACAATCTCCATGACCCATTTTTAAATCTATCCTGTCCTTAAATAATATGGTGTGGTAAAAATACTTCCTAATCCGGTGTTTAACCACGACGGATGTTATGTAATTAACGTGTAAACTTGTAAAGTCCTGTAAATGAATTTGATTTGAGTACAGTATGACATAGACATAACTTGTTTTCGATACCATTTTATTTTCAAAACCACAATAAAAACCATTGTAATTAAAGTATAAATCATTATATTTGCCGACAGAAATTTATGTGAGGGTTTAATGGAGTCTTTTAATCTTATTTGAGATAATTATAATAATCAAATTTCAATACCGTATAATTTAAGCGAAGAACGATTTTTTTTTCCTTTAAAATCATTATATCGGCAGTAGATATAATTATTTGCAACCT
The DNA here is from genome assembly GCA_940671915.1 of Paracentrotus lividus. NCBI lineage: Eukaryota > Metazoa > Echinodermata > Echinoidea > Camarodonta > Echinidae > Paracentrotus > Paracentrotus lividus. The sequence goes on along the minus strand of CALNVZ010002100.1, from coordinate 47,095,302 downwards.
TCTAACAGTACTTTTTAATGATAATGTCTCAATTCCTCCTCACCAAGGTTGTTTCGTTTGGTTTAAACTTTTCAACTATATCATTATGTATATACTACACAAAGGAGAATGTATTATCATTTCTCATTTCATTTTGCCCTGAAATATCCAGAGAGTAAGAGAGTAGAAAGATTGAGATATAAAGTTTGAGATATAGGCCTATCTTCTATGATAATGTCTTCGCATAATTATAATGTTGAACATGGATATGAGCATCCATGCATCTTTCAATAGGCATGATCGTATTCGAAGGACAGCCCACATCCCTCTGGTAAATATAAATGGAACATTCCATTACTGATGATAGGGGTAACCCACTACTGCAGGGACTTTTTTTGATAAGTTAATATTTGCTTTTTATTCGGGTTCTCGATTATTATCTGGATACGTTTCATATTGATGAGGACCTATCCCTTTACTAAAGAAATAATCAATGATGATACTAATACGTAGACAATAATTTTACAGGAGACCGGGAAGCCAGGAACTGGGGGAGGAGGCTTCAGCCCCATTTTTCTTTCTTTCTTTTTTTTTTATTTTTATTTTTTATTTTATTTATTTATTTATTTTTTTTTAAATACTAAACTAGTAGTCTGCTCAAAAGTGACAATATTTGGGCATTTCCATGCTGTGTCGTACGGGACATTTTCACAACAGTTTCATCATTTTGACATGAATAAATAAATGGCCACAGTAACCAAACTTGACTCGACTCGATTACACATCTTTTAACAATTGAATTGAAAAATAGTACTCTGTCATAGCGGGACACCAAAGAAAATAACCAGAAAAAAAAAACAAACAAAAAAGACAAAAACAACAAAAGCTGGAATCGCCCATTTGTCTGCATGTTTCAGCCGAAATTTAGAAAAAAAAAAAAAAAAAGAAGAAGGGGGAAAAAGCTCCTAGGCCCCTGATTATAACTAAAATTGGATGCCAGATGCAGAGAAACCAAGTGTGGAACATTTACCTATCATAAAAACAATTTGCAGACCGAAGGTGCACCTTCATTCATTCTGATAATGGCGAAAAGATTTCATTTACAGCAATAGATATAATTGCTTGTTACGAATATTGATCATTTCCATGTATTTTTCTGTAAAGTTTCAATGCGTGATTTGACAAAAAAAAACAACCAACAACATAAATTAAAAATTGGAATGTAGTGGTCCATGAATGATGAAGTATATTAAAGCCAGCTCAACTTATACCATAATCCACTCTCTTTCATCATTTGGTAAATCTTTATTATGTAAAGCCTAGCAATAGAAAAAATAAATAAAAGTTGATAAGTTCCTACGGCGCACATTCTGCCACTCAGTATTTTGAAGAATAGTGTCCCTTTTCAAGAGAATATATGTTTCTCCCCTACTTGATGTTGACGACTCTCGGAAGGCATATTGGATTAACTCGAAGTGGTTGGCTATGGTTGCAAATTCCGAACCCGCCTGACTTGCCTGTCCCGCCAGAGCTGATGAGTCCATATCTAAAAAAAAAAAAAAAAAAATCCTATTTTCAGTGACTTCCGATCATGATCCCAAATTACTTCGTCATCATACGAGATCAAAAAGTGCGCCGTACGTCGCCAGCGAGCAAAGGCCCTCATCCGTAATGTTGTGATGAACCGATTGCAATTTCGGGTTGCATGCCATGTTACGGGCAAGTCTGTTTTCCTTTCTCATCAACGGAGAGAATTCTTACGTAGCTGAGACACTGCTGCAGGATTACCCTATACAAAGGAAAACCCAAAATCAATTTGTATTACTAATGTATTCTTGGTCGATGTCAAACCTTGTCTACGTGGGGGGATATTACACAGGAGGGGTCAGCTTATATCTTCTGAAACTCCGCGTCCATTTATTTGGGATATTTACACAAGGCGCCAGTGTTAAAAACTTCTTCACACCGTTACATGTCGACCCATACAGCACAGCATTGCACCCTTTTTCTGTTGAATGTACCAGACCAGTCCGTGCAACCCTATTTAGAACACGCGCTAAATGACAATGTGCACAAGATAAACGTCTTCGTTCGTTTCTGTCGTCTTCGTGAGTATCTCGTCTCCTTTTCATCTCCATTGGTAGAAGCCTGAGATAAGCACCCCCGTTTTCTTTTCATCTGGAATAGAATTCCACCGATTTCTTCGGGGGATACCAAGAACATAATGCCCGCTCAGACTCCTGGGACGTCGTCCTTCGGAAGGAAGACCACAGAACTTTTGGGGACCAGTTCCAAGTCGGATGCAGGAGCAAGTTTTAATCCGGCCAGATTCTTCTCATGGACTACAGACCCAACTCTGGCCTCTGTCGAACACATATAGATGGGCGCTGAAACGTTGCTACCGGATTTCTTCTTCGGAGGTTACAGAAGGAAACCTTGTCCCTAAAATGTCTTATTCAGGGGGATGAAGGCAAAGGACCTTTTCGTGAAATAGGCCAGCAAAGTTCTCTCATTTTATATGATGAGAACTCGAGCAAACATCAAGTTTGCAAATTCCAAGATGCACCAATTGTTCTGTTGCTGAGGAACTCAAAGAAGTTGGTTATCGAGTCAGCTACTTCACGAGCGTGCGTATCTGACAATTTTATCTCTTACATCTATTTATTGGAACAATTCCGTATATTTACCAATACTTGAGAAGGAATATCCCATTGCAATGTTTTGAAGCTTTGTTAGTGTTACACTGAGAATGTTGTCAACTGTCCACAAGCTCCAAAGTCAATGAATTACCCCCATAGATTTATAGTACTCGAATTGCTATTTCTTATACTTCGTTTAAACGCTGTTTAAAATAGCATAGATGTGCAGGTTTCAAGATATTCATGACGTTGACATTTGATTACACATACATTTACCAATTCATGTTTTGTGTTTCTCCAGCTGCCTGAAGAGGCTGACAAAACTCTGCCAGTGGTTAATCCTGTTCATTTTGCACAATGTGTAGCTTGGCAATGTTGATGAATTCTTTTGTAATCTCACAAAGGCTATAAAGTCAAATAAGCTTTCATGTATCATGGTATTATTACATTTATCAGTATGTTAATATTTTTCATTGAAAATGATTTTGAAAAAGAAAAGTAGTTTAAAAAATCTGCCATATCAGTTGATTTAAAAGTTGATCGGTACTTTGGTAGTGTTCTTTTTTCAGGAATACAAAATGTACAATGTGTCTCAGGTGAGTTGAAAGTTAAATTTGAAATTCTGGTCTTGATATTCATTGAGACTTTCAGAAAACTTTCACAAAAATGATGGGAAAGGTTTATGAATAGAACAAAATAGTGTGGGACGATTTGAATTACCAAGTTTCTGAATCAACTTAATTCTACTGAGAGTCCATGCACATTGACACAGAAATGTATAAATGGGACTACACACAAATGTCCGCACTCAAACATTTCAACAGTCTTTTTTTGTGTGTGTGTCATATCATGACTACATGTATATTTGATGGGGATTTGAAGAGCAGTCCTTTGCTTTGAGATATTGTTTTACTACATGCTACCTAAATAACATAAAAATCTTGATATGTTACTGTATGTTGCGCTTTATTAAATAATGTCATTATTATTATCATTATTTTCCAAACTACCAATAAATTTCTCAATAAAGTTGTGACCAAAATGATATGGAGAAATAATGTAGTGGTAAGGTCCTTAGGTGGCTTCAATCTGGTGGCAGCGGTGGGTTTGTATGTTGCTACATGTATTTTTAGACAAATAATTTATTCATTTGTCCCAACGGTAACCTAGTTGCGTATAAGCCACACGCAACTGCATGTGGAAATAGATTTGACCAGAAGCTATGAAAAAATCATAGGCTGCCCGGGCGAGTGATTCGAACCCAACGACCTGTGATTGCTGACCACTGTCATTACCGCTAGACACGGAGTGCCCTTGGCGTGTGAAGTTCAAACTTCTATACATGATTCAAAGTAAAGGGTACCCGTGGGATATTAAATAGTCAAATAATTTATCATTTGCTCCCAACGGTAACCATGTTGGTTATAAGCACACGCAACTGCTGGTGTGATAAAATTTGGAAACCAGACAGCTATGAAAAAATCACTAGGCTGCCGGCGGAGATTCGAAACCCACGACCTGTGATTGCTAGTACCACTGTCATTACCGCTAGACCACCGGAGAGTGCCCTGGCGGTGAACGTTCAACTATCCCATTACATAATATCAAACGTAAAGGAGTTAAATAAAATTAAAATTAAATTAATTTCTATTTACATCCCAATCGCGTAAAACTCCGTTACGTTTGATTATTCATTTATTGGATATGTCTTGAACCTTTCACGACAAGGGCACTCCGGTGGTCTAGCGGTAATGACAGTGTCTAGCATCCACAGGTCGTTGGGTTCGAATCCCGCGCCGGGCAGCCTATGATTTTTTCATAAGCTGTCTGGTTTCAAATTTATCACACAGCAGTTGCGTGTGCTTATACCAAAACATGGTTACCGTTGGAGACAAATGAATAAAATTATTTGTCTATTTAATATCCCAACGGCGTAAACTCCTTTACGTTTGATATACATGTATTTTGTTTCAAAATAGTAGATGTCATAGGTTGGTTGGCTGTTTGAGTAGTTAAAAGTTAGGTGAAGAGTAAGGTTATGGCGTAGATTTCTTGTAGTCTGGGTTGTTTGACCTCAAGACTGGTTTTTACAGATTTGTGTCAATCAGGTCAATGTCCGGGACCGACCTTTAATGTCACCATCCAAAAAGACTAGATTAATGGCACGGCCTCATTCTAGAAATATATGTTACCTAAAATACAAAGTTTGTGAAATACATCAAAATGATTTCAATGTACATGTAGATGAATCATAAATGTCGATTACATGTATCTGAATAATTTCACACAAAAATCCACCCTCATTACTGCTTTATATGTTTACACGCTTTTGTGTCAGATCTATTTGAATAATGAAAAGAAAAAATGAAAGAAAAGAAATTGTGTGGGCAGCATCTATTGTTGTAATTATAATACTAAGATGAAGCATAAAGTTCAGTCCCATCTTTATCATATGATTTCAATGTCCATGTAGATGAATCATAAATGTCAATTACATGTATCCGAATAATTTCACACAAAAGTCCAACCTCACTACTGCTTTATATGTTTGCACACTTTTGTGTCGGATCTATTTGAATAATGAAAAAAAAAGGAAAGAAAAAAAATTGTGTGGGCGGCATCTATTGTTGTAATTACATGTATAATACTAAGATGAAGCATGAAGTTCAGTCTCATCTTTACACATTTACTTAGCATTGTCTCTTTTGTATACAATTGAACCCACACAATATTAAGCCATAGACGTAAATGTCTCTTTTTAATGAAACTTTTGCATTATCTTTGAAACCAGGATGGTATGAATCACCTTGGCCCTGTAGATCAGAAAGAGTAAAAATAATTGAGAAATATGAATTCATTTTCCTACAACATACACTTGTGTAACTATCATTGATTGAGTATCAATTTTAGTTTGTTTTTTTAGGCTACAGAAGTGAAATAAATAAACAAAATTGGTGCCAATTTGAGGATCAAAAAGTGATCCACTTAGACGTTTGGGAATCTTGTACGTCTATGGGTTAACATAACATGCAGCAATCAACGATGGTCGAGGATGGACTTGTGCTTCGACTCTTGTGTTTGACATTTGGTCTTAATCTCGCTGGAATTCAGTCAACACCAATAGCCTGGAGTTAACCCGTTGAGTTGATATTTCCTGTTGAGCTGCTGGACGAGAAATAAGAACACATTTCCTCAATGATGCGGAGTCCCCCTTCCCATAAGGCCACTGCTGGTCGGAAGAATTGCTCAGCAGGGCTTCTGTGTTTACAGATCATGTTCATTTGTCTTGATTTGAATTTTACTTTCGGTTTAATATTAAAGCTTAAAAACATTTGAAAGACAGTAATGATATATAGGCCTATATGTTCCTGAAAAAATACAATGAAATGAATTGAACTCTAAAGCGGTAAAAGGAATTGGGTACAATATTGAATGTTTTGAATACCTGAATACCATTTTTACTCTGTTATTTTATTTTTTTTCTGTTTTTTTTTTCTCATGTTTTTCAGGCTATAGGCTACATGTATTAGTAGGCCTACAAACATGTATATGCACAGTATTATGCTGTCTGTATTCTGTAACTCACTTTAGATAAATGTAGGCATTGTGTACATGTATGGTAGTGGATTTAATTTGAACTTGCCCACTGGAATACCAGAAGCCATAATGCCATTGCCATGTGCATTGTCATTGGTATGCTGGCATCGCAATGTATATCCTCTTCTCAATCTGTCTTCGCAATATTTGTCTGCCCACTCACTGTAAATTCAAAGCCTTCCCAATTAAAACCTCAACAGGGGGACTCCAAAATGACTCGTCGTAAATCGTGACTTTTGTCAGTTTGATATGACCATTTGATTCTTTCATCTCCTAATTTTTGGAATAAATGCCACTCATCCAAAGAATTTGAAAGGTCATTCTTAACTACCCATGAGCATGTTTACAAGTTTCTGTGCTATATAGCACACCTTTATTTTTGTACTCTTTTGCTCTACTTTTGGAACAATCTCTTTCTCCATTTCACAATTTCCTTTATGAGTTATAAAAGTACCAGCCTGTTTGACATAACTATTACCATTTAATATGATTTTGTTCTTGCATGGCAGTTTGCATGAACCTGAAACATACTGCAATATATTTGTATTACAGGATGATATTATACTGTAGGGCTACATGCATTGCACAAGTATCAAAGTATGTTTATTTCACTATAATTTGTTAGCTTTGAAAAGAATCATAGTTCAAAGTTTAGCCCTCATTTTTGTC
>CALNVZ010002100.1:47060388-47076099 GCA_940671915.1 Paracentrotus lividus | reverse complement strand
GTAACCTTTTTAAGTGGCATGGTAGACATCTAGACATTAAAGCACTTCTCATCTGTTAGATGTGGGAATGGAATGATATACAAGTATGTGCCTGATGGTGGATTTACTTGAATAAGGACATAAATACATGTCTTTCCAACCAACACAAGCAAAGACAACAAACATTGATTAGGTCGGTCATGTTCTTGTATAAACATACATGTAAAAATTATGAAATGAAAGAACTTTCAAAACAATTTACACAAGATCAACATTGGAGGAAAGTTTCCTCCAATGGTAGATGTAGGGGCGGGGGAGAGAAAATCCTTTATACCGACTTGCACCTCAGGCATATGTCCAATTGGATAATTATATTCTGTGAAAGTTTTGCTTTTAGGAATGTTGCAATAAATCCAGATGTGAGGTTAAACGCTCACCTCACTTGTTTACAGTTTCCACTTTCCAAATTTGGTGGGCGTGTCTGTCTGCCAAGTCATTTCCTACTCCAGTTTCCATTTTTCACACCAAACACATGTAATACCTGACCACATCCATACTACCCACATGTACTCTACCTAAATGTACTTTGAAGGTCAGAGGAGCAGAGGCCAGAACTGTACTTGGAATTAAGGACACGCATAAATTATATGGGTGGTGAGGAATGCAGTACAGTCTACTCCCATTATATTGAGCGCAGATACAATGTGAAACTCCTAGTTCAAATTTCAAACATGTATGCCCATGTGTTCAATATAACATGATTAATGAGGTATTTGTTTGGTCCCAAGCAAATTGTTATAATGGTGGTGGACTGAACGTGTACCAGTAGCCTATTATCCATGCTAATGGTATCTGTCTTTCCGAACACAAACGCTCGTAAAAATTTTGAAAATCAATACTGACATACAAATGCCAAGATTGCAATAATCTAAGGCGCTCAATATTCAATTGACCCGTGCTTGGGACTTTGTTGTAGTCCTTGTTGCTATAATATTAGCAGTTGATTTGGTTAGTTTGGTTTGTTCTTTCAACGCCCACTGTCGTCCTTGGTGCTCTATTGTCCATTAATGATGAGCCATTATCCTGTAGACTTGTTAGGTGTCCTTGCTAGCCCATTACTGCTGCAATAATAAGCTGATGGGAGTCTACACTCTTAATGACTGATATATTTCGCCTCGTCACCTCAGTATTATTACACATTATTAACCCGAGTGACACACTTCTGCATGTGATGATGTAACAAATAGAAATCTGGTGGGGGAAAAATTCTATGAAATGTGTTTTCTTGCAAGTATTGATATTTACTTAAAATTTTTATTACAGGTTTATGTTTCTTATTTTATATGTAATAAAAAAAAAATCATTTGCATATAGGCCTATATGCTCGCTAATATTTGAATAACATGTAGAATATCATGCTCCAATGCTCCAAATTTTATTGTCCGAAACAAAGATGACCGGATATTTGCTTTGCCCCTTTTCTCGTGGGCCCGGCAGCCGCTGAGCAGCGCCAGAAGGACATGCATACATGTTTGTTGTATAAATGCAAGATGCACTACATATAATACACATCTCATTCTCTCTATGATGTAATTGTTATCACATATTTTGTAAAATGAAATTTAACCAAGCTGTAGGTCTGATTCATTTTGGGTTTTTTTTTATGAGTCCTCAACAATACCACCTTTACCACCTTTACCACCTTTAAAAGTGAAAGATTCACTCAAACATGGAGGGAGAGGGGAAAACACTACCATTTTATGATTGTAAGGATGAAGGAAAGTACACTAAAGTGAAAGTATTACTCTGCAAATTAAAGGAAATTGAAAGTCAAACTAATTGGAATACTGCATAGTTATGTTTCTCAAAAATATACAAAGAATGAAAAAAAGTGAATCATCAATCAAGGAAATCCTCTCGGTAATTTGGCAACCCTACAAGTTTATGGACACTTTGGGGTTTCGCGGGCTACCTTTCTTTCCTGCTCAAGCTGGATTCCCCATATATGTAGAGATGGGGCGCCTTCCGATTGTATGTTTGTGCTTGTGCCAATTACCACAGTACTTTCTAATCAAGTCTCAATTGAGGAGTCTAGATTGATTTGTTTTCTCTTCCTATATCTTTCTCTCGGAGTAATGCATGTCCATTACATTAGGGATAAATTGGTTTTACCAGCATTATGTAGGATGCCTTGTTCAAAATTTGGTTCATGAAGCAGTGAAGTCATGCTTTTAGATTGGAAGTCTGAAATGATAAGAAATATTGCCCAGAGGGAAAGAATTTTGCCTAAACATTGCAAACTTATCTGCAGGATTCTCCAGGAGTACTATCTGTAGGTTTCGGAGTACGAAAATATTACTCGAGTAAAAAATTTTTCATTCCCCTTATTTAGCAGCTGATATGTTGATACCAATTAACTTTTTGTTTACTCATTATGTAAATGTTTCCTTGTTAATTGTTTATTTATTTAGATTGTAATGTTTGCCAAATTATGCCATATTTCTGTGGGAAGTGTGACCACTGCGCATTTAAAATTAAAGGGCAAATATGTCAAATAAACAATTGTGGTAGCCATCATATTTAACTTCCCCTTTTCACTCTCTCCTTGTTTATATTATGATCATTCTACATGAGATGATATCTGTATATAGCATTGTTTTTAATTCAATTTTATTTGAATAAAATTTCATTTCCGTTCTAATTTTTATTTTTAGGAATGTAAATACTTTAAAATAGGATTAAAACGTGTTTTTATTTTTAGAAATATAAATAGGATTAAAATGTGTTTTTATTTTTAGGAATAAAATATTTAAAATGTGTTTTTGTTAGGAATGTGAACTTGCTTTAAAATTGCTCTCGCTAATTAGACCATTTTATATTCTTTCTTTAAATATTGTTGTCCACAGACGAAGCTCGACGGAACAAGTCTGGCATCCTGGTCCATTGTCTTGCGGGTGTAAGTCGTTCGGTGACGGTTACCGTGGCATACCTCATGCAGAAGCTCTGCCTCTCACTCAATGATGCGTACGACTTCGTCAAGAAGCACAAGTCCAACATCTCCCCCAACTTCAACTTCATGGGCCAGCTGAAGGAGTTTGAGCAGAAGCTGACGACGAGTCCCTGTCGGACCGGGACGTGTCGATGCGCCATCGATGGTTGCCACTGTCTCAGTCCAGACCCCACCTCATGGATGTCGACATCATTATCAACGTCGTCATCAACTTCATCATCAGCATCATCATCAACCTCGTCATCGTCCAGTGAGCTCACAACTCCAGCAAGCAGCGTCAGCGCCAGCACGTGTTCAACAGACAGTCGGGGAGGGGAGTTTGATTTTCATTTAGATACCTGATAATCAGAATGTTATAGGCCTGTTTAGTAAGGCTGTAAAACAGACTGTAGAACTGTGCAGATCCATTTAGTTCAGGAAATGTCTAGAAATGGACAACACATTGAAGTGTGATATAGGACATCCAAGATATAGAAAGAAGAAGCAATAAGAGGTATACATGAAGTGATAAGAACAGCCCTTTTCATCTATCATGTATACAAAATCAGAGTGATTGATTAGTTTCAGGGTGCTACATGCTATTGTTACAGTGCGAAAATGAATTTAAGATGTGAATGAGGCATATGGATGTTGATAGAGATCATGCCATCGAGGGAAAACCTAAACGTAATAATGGGCTTTTTGAAACACCCTCAAAGATTTATTTTTCTTTTTAACTCCTCTGTGACTGGTGTTATACATTTTTCCACCTTAAAGTATGTGTAAGCACAAAAAAGAAAGAAAAATAAGATGAAAAGAAGCCTTAGACGTAATACTTATATTCAGTCCTTTATGGTGGCGTAAAATAGTGGTGATGAATGCTTACAGATAATATCAGCTATTTCAATGGCCACTCCTCATGTTATCCACTTAGAATGGGTAAAGACAAAAAACTCATTTATGATTTATAGATTGCTTTAAAGTCCTCCCAATATCAAAGACTGCAAAATTTGAATTGGTAGCTTGAAAAAATACATGTAACGGGCTCCTCCTCCCCCCCCACTCCCCAGTTAAAAAAAAAGGGGGTAAAAATTCTTGATAGATGACTTACCCGTTTGAACCCTAACCCTTTGGGTGATATAATCATGATGACCTCCTTGATGATCGAAGGCCAACAAAAATTTAACACCCAGCCCCCTCCCCCTGCTTATGGCACGTCCAATGTGAAGTGAAAAAATTTGATGTACTTTTTGCTCGCCCGTTGTGACAGAAAAATATTGGTTGTGCCCAAAATCTGAAATTTTGATAGTATGAATTTTATATCCAATCTGATTGTTTTGAAATGAAATACAATTGAAATAAAACTCCTGAAGTCTTTATCCCTCTGATTATTATAACATTTAGTTTTCATTTTGGCTTGCTAGGACTCCATTCAACAGAAAGCTATATTTCTAGTTCTTTATTTAGGGCAGAACACATTCTTCCTCAGTTTCAAAATGGCCTACATTATCTCTAAGATTATTATCGCACTCTAAAATCTACATTGTGATTGTGTAAATTGTCTGTTGCTCAATTATTTTTGTACTTGAATATTAACGCCACAAATATGTTACTTAACAATTTTTTGTTGTATGATAAACAAATTTGAAATACCTCTTGCCATTTAATGTTTTCTTGTTCAATCAGGTACTATGAACATGCATTGGTTTGGACTCTTATACTGTGAATATATTATAGATTTAAACACTATCACTAACAATTAATAGAGTCATTGCCCTTGTAAATAATTCATCAGACAAATTAGAACTTTTGTACAAGATGATTATGAAATTGAAATTAAGACTTGTTTTACATCAACGTGGCAAACAACTCAAGAAATTTAGCCGTTTATTAATTATGAAATGATCGTTATCAAAATGACCACACAAGAGAGACAAGGATTGGATTTGTTTATTCTCCCCAGCTTCTATTCTTTAATTTATTTTAATTATTACTAAGGGGTTTTCATCATTTGCATTATAAAGAATATTTTGAGATTTAGAAGAATAATTTTAGGAAGAATAGTTGATCCTGTTCCATATCAAGACAACATGAATATGATAACATTTCTTTGTCGTGCAAGACATGTGCTTAGTAATTTAAATTTAATGCAGTGGTACTGCGTGTATACCACAAGATACTCAGCTATGTGTCCTTTCATGCTTTTTTGAGGCTGGTTTCGTGGAAGAGGCCAAATGCACTCAACAACATGTAGGCTCTATACAGATTTCAATTACATATTCTTGTCTTCTTGTATGAATCCACTTTGATAATTTACCATGATTTATGAAGTTATGCATTCAAGTTTGGATAGATTGATATAAAAGTGCATTTATTATTAAAAGAACAGCAAATTAACAGAAACATTACATATCTTCAATATTGCACAATGTGAGAAAGAAAACAAATATATCATTCCAATTGTAAGTTTAGAAGAATCAGAGTTTCAGACAACAAAGGACTTGTGTGATGATATTTTAGTGTTTGATAGATATGGGTGTGAAAAGAGAAGCTATTTTGTACATCTAGATAGGATTGTAGTAATTGAATGTCTTGATACTGTGTACAGAATATATTTATTCATTGGATAGGATTTTTGTATTAATCTGATATTTAGAATCCCTATGTGCCTCAATTGAATTAGATTTTCATTATAATTTACAGAATGGGAATAACCAGTCCAATAGGAGGAGAGATTTGGAAATGTTGAAAAAAATCATACTTTTTTTTTTTTAAATATCATTCTGATGAAAAGAATGGAAAACCCCAGTTTCCAAAACCACACAAAAATAATTTCAAAGGAATTGATCTTGAATACAGAGTAGATTTTGTTAACTGCCATGTTGTGATGTGTGTAATAATTAAAAAAAAGCTTTTCTGACATACATGTAGCGACACCATATCATTGGGGATTCTATCCACTGATAGATGAGACATAAATATAAATGATTTTGACTGTCACTACTGGTTTCTTTAAACAACAACAAAATAAAAAAATAATCCAGGATTTTAATAATGACAAGGATTCGTTGAGATGGCCCACATTGCCACTTGATTGTGCAATCTACATGGTTGAATTGATCTTTTTCAGGTGGCCATTAGCCCCCGGGCCCCTGCTAAATTCGAGCCCTGATTATAAATATCATGTATTCAGTGGTTTTCAATGAGACAGATACTTTTAGTAACATTACTAATTTTCCATAGAACCAGAGTCATTTCTAAATTCATATTTTTGTAAATTTGTACATTTCTCACACTACATTTCATGTGAAAAAAAAAGTTATTTTATCTATTATGCAACAAGTAAACAAAAGTAAGAATGTATTCTCATGAATTCCTACTTCTTACACGATCTGATTCAATGCTCTTTATATAATCTACTTAACAATTTTGACTGAAGTTTATATTTTTACTATGCATTGCAAATACAAGTGAAAGTTGTGTACTATAAAAAAAAAAGTATTCAGGGTTTATTATACAGGAGAGACGAAGCAGGTTGTACTGTTTTCATTGTTTGGTACATTTACAGTATGTAAGATTTCATAATGATAAACCATCATCTTTGTTTCATATGCTGATTATGGAATCTCATGTTTACAAAATGGTTGGTTGGTGGGTTCATATTAAAGGCATTGCACAGTTTTAGGTGTGTTTGCTTGTGAACAAACGGTTCTTGTCTTTGGGGATAGATCTCTGTGTTCAAGATGCCAGAGAGAATCTGAAGATTTCTTTAATTATATTGTTAACGTTTCCTCAATTTTAAAGGGTTTCTATGCACGGATTCATCTCAAGATTGATAAAAAGTTGCCAAATTATTTTCACCAAGATTGCAATGGGATATAAAAGTGATACATAATGTGTTTTAAAAAAACTTAAGATGGATCAGAAGATGTTTTTTGGGGTACATAATGGGTACATAATATGTATTTTATTTCAATTGTTTGTGAAAAATCCTGATATGTGCCATGAAATCAGTCTATATTGGACATTGGATTGCAATGTTCCAGGGGATATTTTGTCTCATTAGATATTTTGTGTTCGGTTGTTCATAGGACACTTAATTTCATAGCATTCCACCACAGTAGTGTGTGTATTTATTGTTTTTTATCGTTTTACTCAATTTAGCTATCATCTTAGAGATTTATAGATAGATATAAATCACGGAAAGAAATTGGCATAAAATGAAACTATTCCAGTTTTGTAATTCCAAGGGAAAAAGGAAATGAGCTTCATAAACAAGGTAACCAAGCAATTTGAGACGTAAGTGAGACACTAAAAGATCAAGGAAACTTATTTATAAACCCAACACTGGTGTTGAGTATCACAATGATGAAAAACATTAAAACAATGCATTTCTCGTTGATAAACAATTGTAAATTCATATAAAACAGTAGACATCTTGTATATTTTTAGAGTATATATTTTTAAAGATCAAAGTTAAATCTGTATTATGATGTAAGATGTATTTTGTGTTGTCTTTTTTTTGTTTAAGATTAAATGGTGTAAATTTTTATGTTGTGTTTGTTGGTATAATGCAATATACCAGTTAAGAGATATGTGTGTATGACGTCATGGGACAAAACGACGGGGACTTTCACAATCATGTGGGTCTATTTGAAATTAATGAGTAGTTGTGATAATGTGTAGTGTTTATACCTCAGTTTTTAACTCTCATCATTCATTCATTGATCAGAGAATGAAGAGAGAGGGTGATTGGTAGAGAAATACTAACACTTGCTTCAAGATAAGCAGCTTGGTAAAACCATGTTCTCTATTATAGGTTTTCCCGGCCAAATTCATACATTTATCATCCGTTTTCATTTAATGTGTGTTCAAATTCGTGTGTTTGATGCGACAGACTGACTTTAGTCAAACAATTTCGTGTTCATGCTCTCAAATTCGCGTTTAGGCACACAAAGTAATGGTTGCAAAGTTCAAATTCGGATATAGTCATTTAATTTCATTCTTTGTGCATTTAAATTAGTGCGAATGTGAGTATACGGATTGAAATGTGGACGAAATTGAATAGTTCTTACCGAATGTATATGCTTATTATGTGAAGTAGAATGCGCAAGTACGAAATCAAACACAAAAATCGTTAATTTTGATGATTGAATATGATTATGACTAGTAACATTTCGATGTATGGGCGTTTTTCCCGAAAATGAATGCCTCTAACATGCAATTGATTGACAAAACAATGAAATTGACCGGGAAAACCTATATTATTGTGTTAGTTGTCAGTTTAACTCTTTACACGAACAAACTTGAAAACAAGTACTAGTAGTGATTTGTACTTGTCGGTCCATATGATTTTGAGGGATGCAAAATCCATTAAAAAAAAGGTATATGTGTAAAAAGAAATTATTTTGTATAAACAAGACTCAGCGTGTGAAGCTATCATGGATAAGTGCTCGGAAGTGTATACACTTTAAAAGCAATCTAATTCCTGTCTATTCTATTTTGTACAGTCTAAGAAAACAATGCAGGAAGATAGACGAAAGTCGTGAAATGTAATTAAAATATCAGAAAATGGAATGATTTATCGTATGACAAGGTTTTGATTTCTCTGTGATCCATTTAGTTAAGGGGAGTTGTTACAAAATGAGTGATGGAGATGCGTGTAGTGTTGCTGTTTGAGAGATACTGTTATGAAAGTGGTTGAAATATAATCAATAATGCATGGCCTGTTAAAAACTTATGAAAGATGTATCTAAAATGTCACTTTTTATCCTTTTCTTTAGCTTCGACAAAATAGCCTTCCAGAGTGTTTGATCCTAAATACATTACCTAAAAAATTAAGACTGAGGACTTTGAAAAAAAATATTCTGTGAACTTGAAAAAGACATGTGAGAATCACTCACCTCATATTATTAGGAAATTTGCAGGAATGCAACGGTCACATCAAATATAACAATAAGGACACAATGAATCAGGAAACCCGTCGGCATTTTTTGCATTATCTATGAGGATGATAGCCAATGATTCAGACAAAATTCCTCTTTTTCAGCCAGCATTTAAGATACCTCATTTCAGAGACGAATTATGACATGGTATATGGCGGTTGATGACACATTTTGACTGTGTTTTGTGATTGAGTGAGATTCTGATGTGGTTTCGATTCTGGACATATATGCATTCATAATAGTGAGTGTGGCTTATGTATGAACAATGTTAATTGTATTCTAAATCATTTTTGTAATGGCTATCGTAATTTATACTGGAAACTGTTGGATCTAGTGTAGTGGGAAGTGTGTGGAAAGATCAAGAAAATTATTGTGAGCTTTCCTGTTGGTGCTATTTGGGAAGAGTATAATGATAAAAAGCTCCACAATTAAAATATTTGCTCTTCAATTGCCCTTATAGTCAAAATAAGACCCAAAATATACCATAACAGCTGATATGGTTGGGTCCCGAACATTTTGTGTTGGCCCATACATGCATTTCTGTGTAAATGCATGTGACTCAAAGCTGAATTGGTTAATTTCTTATCATTTTGGCGATTCCAAAACATCACAGCACAAATAATGCTTAGGCGAACTGTCATCAACCTTTCCAATATTTAAGACAGTGTCTCTTCACATTTTAATGTCCCTGAACAGAACAATAATTTCACTTTAAGCCCGATGAAATAATGGTCAGCGAGTGTATCTTCTAAGTATGATTAATATTTTATAATTAGTCCTAGCATTTTTTGTTCTTTAATATATATAGGCTTACCATATAAAGCGATAAACATTATATATACAGTAGGTGGAAAAGAGTGTGCACTAGATATTTTTAACGAACATCGTAAAATGATTTTAGATGCATAAGTAAAACTTGTTTTCACCTCATTTAATTGACTCTTCTGTAGTTCAATGGGTTTTTTATGTATGTTGTCAGAGCAAACATTATATAATAAGGAAACATTACACAAACACCAATCTAATCTACATGAGCTGTCTTGAATTCGACCAAATTACAAGGGTTTAGAAGCAAAGCCATGGAAAGTAGGTCTCTTGATAATACTGAGCACAACTTATATGAGCAAAACATCAACACTTTCTATTATTTTCCTTCTTTTCAGCAGCGATTGGCGCGAAAACAAGGAGAAAATCCTGAAGACATTTTTGTCTTCGCGCCCTGGATTTTTGTCAACTTTGTAAGTTACAGCATGCCACTCTCATGAGTTATTGATCTCGTAAAAACAGTTTCTTTCTCTCCCTCTTATCTCTCTTCTTTCTCCCTCTCTCCCTCTTATCTTTCTTTCTCTCTCTCTCTCTCCTCTCCCTCTCTCCCTCTCTCTCTCTCCTCTCTCTCTTCTCTCTCTCTCTCTCTCTCACCCTTTTGTGCCTTATCTCCCTTCGTGTTCTTTTTTTTTTTCGTTTTCTCTTGCTATATCTATTTCACGTAATATTCTTGATTACACTGGTCCACATTAGTTCGCGACCTCGAGCTATCCCGCTCAAATCTTCCTTTGGGATATATTGATCAAAGCTTTGAACAATAACAGGTGTATTTTTTTTTTCTTTCTTTCTTCTCGCCCCCATTTTTTATGGGGTGCATTTGAAAATAATCTTACCTGATATCCTATAGACAATATTCTTGTACGCATAGGCCTATCTCGCGCGTTGAATTCTTATTCAGACTTATTGAATATTATATAACTGCCGAATTATTAATAAATAAATAAAGATTTGAAAACGAACAGGCTCATAAATGAATCCCCAATTCAAATCGAATTAGTATTTCAAAAGGCAATCTTGCTAACGTGTTAAAGTGCTGATGAGTTGAATGCAATACTCCATCAATTTGAAAGTTTAATCAATACTGTTTTGATAATAATACGCACTGCGCTTATCGACACGTTATGCAATTGGTGAAAGTGTCTCATCAGTATATTATCATGATTATGAGCTCTTCCGTGCACCAAGCAAATTAGTACCCTTACAAAATGAATAGAAACATATTATCGAAGGTATAGGAAATAATCATTTATTATGTTGGATGAATAACATGTTGCCGAATTGTCATGTTATTTGATCTACATTTTTAGGTTGGTTTGATCATCAGCTAAAGCTCCTTGGTCTTTTCATGGTCTTTCCAAACATGTACAAATAGATCAGACGAACTTTTCTTTGTGTATATGTTTAGAAATATTTTGCTAAAAATTCATAAAACGTCATAGCAGGTTTGAAAACCTTGTTCTGGCACCTTGTATTGGACTGAAGAAGTTCTTGTAGGTCACGTTGTAATTAATTGTTTTTGACTTGTATATATTTAAATGTATATAACCATCGATGAAGAAAGAAAACGGTTACCAGTATTCATGAAAAGAACAGATTATGGTATTGCCGCAATTGTGCAACACCATTACAAAATACTAGTAAATATACGACAGACAGACTTAATTACTTAATGGCGACATTTCTCCCGCTAAGTTTACACTTGTGTTTGTACGTGAATGGAGCGTGTCAATAAATAAATCAACCTTATAACCATAATACAAACACTTTGCTAAACCAAACCATCAAAATCCTTCAAACGTATGAAAACAAACAAACACACAAAGCCCTTGCGAAATTATGAAAGGGATATTTTTATGAAAGAACGGAAATCTCCAATTAACACTGTAGATTCGACGTCAAATTTTGGAAATGGAATGAAAGTAATTTAGGATATTAAACGCTTGTGTAGGCCTATTATTATTATTATTGAAATAAATGTGAATGGAAATATCTCTTCGTATGGGCATAGCAATAATCCTCAGGCATGTCAGGTGTATGGTTATGCACAAAAAAAAAAGCAAAGCGACCAATGGATATTTCACGAAGTCGTTCGAAAGTTTAAAAAAAAGTCTATACGAACGACTTGAAATAAGTCAAATTGGCTGCTCAAATCGTGTTTGTATTTCATTATAGATAAAAGTTGAAAACACACATTTTCATTATCATTATTATATATAAGTGTAAAGACACATTTGATTGTAAATGATTTTTTTTTTCCCCCAGTTAATGTTTATTTAATTGAGATCTTTCATGGGAAACAGTCAAACGCAATAACAATTTTGGGCATCATCACTTTTGGCTATTCATATTTCAATTCGTATCTTATACAAAAGAGTTGGTGAACGACCCCTATCACCTCAAGACCTTTGTGCCATTAAGTTTGACTTAGATTTGGTGCTATATCTATTTAAAAATAATAATTATTATTATTATTATTATTATAAAGAAATGGCTAAAGAGAGAGATGTGTCAAAATTGTAAGTGCATGCATTCATGTAAACAGGTGACGGTGTAAAAAAAAATTATATAACCCATGATAATTTGATGAAATAACGAGGATCCAAAAGAATTGCCTAATGATAAAACCATTATTGTATTAGGCAATATAAAATTGTTCAAAATGACGCAGGTTATTGATTTTTGCTTGCTTGAAATTCGCGTAATTATATATTTTGCAACGGGAATTTAAAACATAACATTTTAGAAATATATACAGAGGATACAGTTTATTACAAAATTTGATTCATAACTCGAAAAAGAAGCAATTTCTAAATTTTGATAAGAACCATGAATGTGCACTATATACTTACACATGTGAGATACCAGTACATGTGTAAAACAATCAGTATTATAGGCATTGCTGGAAAAGGAGTAATTACTTATTTTCTGTTTTTATTTTTCAGTTATTTCCCCTTAATTCTGAGTTCATTACGTCTCTCATGCAGTGTTGGATCCAGGCGGGGACGTAGGGGACATGCCCCTATAATTTGAAAACTATTAATTGAATGTACATGTCAAGATAAGAATTATTTGGTGGCGCCCTCTTCCCCCCCCCCCCCCCCCCCCCCCATATTTTCATATCCTGAATCCGCCACTGGTCGGACTCTTGCCTTATTTATACACAATAAACTTTGATAGATAGAAATTTATATTTTATGATTTGTGAGACTCACAAAAAATGATAGTAGTTCTTCTATTATACTGACGTTCTAATTCCCTGGTTAAAATAAATATTTCAAAGCAATGTCTTCCAGTGGGTGAAATTTTAACAGAGAGAAATCGGTCAGCCTTTGGATTTTTGTCAACAATATAATTTTTATCGTGATTATAATAAGTGTAAAACGAATAGGCATGATTTTATGCATGGTTTCATTCGTGTTGGTGTATTACGTGTACATGGTTACCCTTTTACACTCCAGCTGAAATCCTTTCATTAACTTTTCAATATAAACTTGTTTTTTTCATCACAGCTATAAGTATAATGACGTAGCTAGTAAAATTACTAATAACAACCCATGTATTGTTCGTGAATGTGCAATACGATATCTTTTACTTTCATTGAGATAAGGTCAGAATTTTAATCGAAGATGTCTCAAATTTGAAGAAGAAGAAGAAAAAAAAATTAAAAGATAAGTACCGACACACACGTCTCTCATGAATCATTACCTTTATTTGTAATTAGTTCGTACTGACCATCATAAATCTCCTATTACACAGATTCCTAAAAATCGAATGTGTTCGATCATGAAAAACAAAAGCTAATATCATGTATGCTTCTTTATGGCAATAGACAAAAAATACAGTTGCAAAACTCATCTCAGATACATGTATTGTATTCCTTCACGAGTCCTATATACCGACCTTTAATTGCTATACCAAGCCAAATTATCTTCCTGGTATTTTTTCTTCATCATCATGTCCTGTGTGTCTGCAATTCCTTTTTCATCCTCTCTCTTTTTTTTCTTCAAGACCCATATTCTCCAACGCATTGCCCGCCAACAGAAATTTCACAATGAAATTCACCTCTGTTCTGACGTCATATGACGTCAGTCGATATTCATCTCACTATACAGGTTCGCGTGTGTTTCATCTTGTAACAATTATTTCGGCTTTCGCATCAGAAAACTATACTCTTGCGATGGCATAGTGAGATTTTTTTTTTTTTTTTTTTATATGTAAATCTTTATGAAGAAGTGAGCGAATAATCACTGCAGTCTTTTCATTAATTATATCTTCCCTGGCCATGAATATTTCAACATAGCTAAAAATACATGCCGTTTTTTTTATTTATAAGCCTTTGTGTAAATTGTTGTAGTAAATATAGTGCAAGGAAACTATTCGATGTAATTGGCTAGATTAGCATCACGTGACCCTACTTTTAATTTGTTATATTGTACGATTAGACATTTCCGATCCTTTTCAAATATCCATTTTTTGTGAATGGGTGGCAAATTTTTATAAATAAGGGGCTGCCTAGTTCTAGGGTACTTTTGCTACAATGACTCATACAATATAAACATCGTGGTTTATTTCACACACAAACATGCACCGGGCAATGCCGGGATAATTCAGCACTCAGTTTATTGATAGACTATCCACAATCTATGTATATAAAATTTCATTCATAACCATTATGGCCATAGTCTTGTTTGCCATTTCTATACATTTGTTCCTTTTTATTCCCAATAGCTGCCAAATGTCCATTCTGAAACAAAAGGACAAAGACCAAAGGCAACAGCAAATCACAATTTTCAAAATTTTGGGAGAAGTAGGTTATCATTCATTTATTTATTTATTTATTCATTTATTCAAGCATATTTAAACAAGATAGGAAGATCAGATTTAACAATGTAAAGAGCTGTTTTACACATAGTTATCAGTGAATGATATCATAAATCTATTATTAGTATTAGAAACAATTTCTCCAAAAATTGTTGAGGGCCTACAAGGCTTCTATACACCTTATTTTTTTGTAAATAAAGCACCCAGGAAAGGAAAAACGAAAACCTACATTCAGATATGCCTTTTAGACTACTTTTTTTTTTTTTTTTTTTTTTTTTTTTGCTTTACATTTCATTTTTTTTAACCCCACTATATTTGCTGCGCTATATAGGTGTAAGAAATTTAATGCGATTCACATTCTTGACATTATGCACGCCTATAACCCCGGCTATATGATGTTTCTTTATGTTATTCTTGGTTTTATTTGTTTACCATTTTCTCTTTCTCTCTCTCTCTCTCTCCTTGTGATTTTTCAGTATGTTTCTATTTTTTCCATTATGTTACTCTTTGTTTTTAATTGTCTATCTTCTTTCCACTATCTCTTTCCTTATTTTTTTTTATTTTTTATTTATTTATTTATTTTTTTCTATCTTTCCTTGGAGGCCCAAGTCTCACTTTTTTCTCACTTTCTTTATGCTTTTCTTTCTTTTTGTTTGCCTTCTCTTTCTTTTTTTTTTTTTGTCCTTTCCCGTTTTATTCATTGTTTTTCGATCTTTCATATTCCATATGTATTTTTTATCGTTTTTTTATTTGTCTTTCATCTGTCTTTTTCTCTCGGTAATCATGTTATTCATTTTTGTTTAACTTCCTTTTGTTATTAATTGTATTTCTCGCTGTTCTAATGTTATTCATTGCCCCCCCCCTCTCTCTCTCTCTCTCTCTCTCTCTCTCTCTCTCTCTCTCTCTCTCTCTGTCTAGTCCTGTATATACTGCAAAGACTTTATTTGGAATTTCGAATTACAGTCATTTTTGGTGGTAAATGTATTGCAATTTACTGGCATTTACTATACTTTGCTGAATAATCAAGACCTAACGATAGTGTTGTGCATCCCAAATGACCTACTGGGTGTGGTCGTTTTCCTGTGCCCTTGTCTTGGTATTCCTTATGGACATTTTCTTCACGAAAATCAATAAAATTCCAGGATGGACTTC
>CALNVZ010002100.1:46999748-47058538 GCA_940671915.1 Paracentrotus lividus | reverse complement strand
TCTTTATTTACGGCAAATGTAGAATAACAACTTAAAGAAAACAATACAAGCAGTGCACGAGTTGCTTCACTATAGTCCCAACAACAAACATTTTCAAACAAAATTTCAATGCCTTATCGGGTTACCTCGCATGATCATGATATTGAAAAACTTCTGCTCTTATAAGTTTGCACATTTTGAAAAAGGACCAATGGCGTTTTGGGGTGAAAATGTTGGCGACACAAAGGAATAAAACAGCACACCTGGGTATTAAACTGAACAACCCATACACTTTAAAATATACCCTAACCGTGTTAAACAGCAGTTCCAAGAAAATTCAATTTGATCGGGTGGGTGCTGTATAGTTGAGTAAAATAAACTCGGGCCATTTCATTATTGTGAAGTGAGAGAAGAAATAAAGGATATCATTACTGAAGCTTGCGGCTATGTCGGATACCTGTTTTTAATTTATAAAGGTCATATACCTCCATAAACAGGAGAACAGACACTGCTATAGGTTGAAAAAGTTCATTCAAATAATAGATCCCTATGGTTGAAGTATTATCAATTTCAACATGTTTATTTGTTCTGCATGTTCATATTGTTTAGTATATGTATTTTCATTTCCGTATTCACTGTTTTTATTTTCCTTTATTTGATATACGTTTTAATCAAGTAAAGTTGTTATTCATATTTTTAAACTTTGCTATTTGTTATGCATGTACTTCACCCCCCCCTCTCTCTCTCTCTCTCTTCATTTCTCCTACTATAACGATCCGAAATATCTGACCTAAACCCCAATTACAGATTAGTATAAATACATATTTTTTTTAATGGTCTCATTCAAAGTATTCAACATGTTCCATGAATGATTTGCGTAACCTCAGTCTCAAATATCCTTCGGGTCTTTTGATTTTTTTTTTCTTCAAAATTCATGATAAAATTCCATCATAATATCAATGTAGTTATCAGCCTCTTTGCAGAGCTATTAATTAGACAACGATAATGATTAAAAAAAATATTTAAAAAAGCGCTCTCCTCTTTCTCATAACACATGACTCCAGGTTTTAATAGAACATTTTAGTTGATGTCACAGTGAAGAACCAATTTATGACATAATTTTTGTAACTACAAATTTAATAATTTTAAAATGGCGGACCCAGGGGGGCCGAGGGAGCCGCGGCCCCCTCCCTATTGGCGGCGCCAAAAAAAAGGGGGATAGGGAAAAGAAAAAAAAAGAGAAAGAAGATGAAATGTAAAAACAGTAGGAAAGAATTAAAAAGGAAAATAAATCCACGCAGGTCATAGTGTTTCGCTCGCGCTTCGCGCTCGCATTACCTGATTAAATCATATTCATGACAAAAGCATGCTTCCAATTTTAGCTCTCGCTCTGCACTCGGATTATTTCGTTTAGTAATAGCATTAATGGAGATCCCGGGGGACGGGGAGACGTGCCCCCCTCGATTTTTAAAGCTTTAAAAAAAAAATTACATACTTTATAGACTAAGAGGCAAAATGTGCGTAAAATTTACCAAGCCATTTAAATTCGTGTTCATGCTTCCATGCGATACTCTTCAAGAAAAAAATATTTCATTTTGTAAATTAAAGAAAAAGTGTGAAATATAACTAATCATAATGATTATTGCTGGTGAACACGTTTGGTTAGAAATGATTATTAGAATTCGAGAGAATTATCTACTAATGAATAAGAAAGTTTGAAGAAAAGGGTACTTAAAGAAGATCCGGTTTATATGGTTTAGTGACATCCGGATTCCATGCCACTGGTCTGCACGCGATGATGGTTCCTGATTGTGGCATGGAGTTTACTCCATGATTGTGGTAGGAGTATAACTAGTCGGCATATCGTGTAAAGATTAGTAAAAGCATGGAGTAAAAAAGAGCACTCCATGGTAAAAGTAGGAGGTAATTGGGTTTCACTCTCTTTTGTAGTGTTTCTCTTTCTGATTATATATGCAGTGGAAAGTTGTCAAATCCTATGAGCACGATTTTCCATTTTTATGTATGAAAATATCTTCCCTTTTTTTTTTCTTTTTTTTTTACAAAGTTTATCTTTTTTTCTGTATCGTACACGGTGAAAAGCATATCACATCCAAGAATTTATAGGACCATTCTTGGTCACGTGTCTTGACCAAAATTATGCATAAACTTGACTTTAATTGGCTATAACTCTTAACAATTTTAAAGATTTTATGTTTATATTATGCTAACATATTTTGTTGGCTATCATTTGGAAATATTTTTTGATGTTTACAATGTGCATGTTCAAGGTCAGAGGTAAAAAGAAGTGGGTCACGTGTTTGACTTCACAAAACGGCATGACTTTGAAAGTTCAATTTCACTTTGAAATGCCTGTGAGTTTTAAAATGATAAAATGTACTTATTGCTGTGAGACATGTATCATGGATCTGTTAACCAAAAAATACCCCTGGATAGGAGTCATCTCTGAAATTTCTTTTTTCATTTATTATTCGTGATGTCGGGTCACGTGTGTGACGTATATAGAAAACTGTACCAAAAAAAATGAAAATATTATACATACGCAGTAAATGTACATTTTGAGCAATTACTATATCCGCTGTGGTAAAACTTTTATGAAGTCAACCCCAATCAGTCACTGGGGTGTTTTGGTAGCTGTCAAGACTAGGGGTGGGGCGGGGAGGGAGGGGGCCATGATCATGCCCCCTATAAGATATCGGCTGTTGATCGCTCGATTTGCACGATGGTAATGTGCGATGTAAACTACAAGAACGCATTGTTAATTTTTACAAAATAATATTTATTTATTTTATATGAATTGATTATGCTAATTTATGCATTTCATGAAATCATACTTTTTGATCTAATTGACAAACCAAAGCTTCTGGAATGCTAATTTTGTGTTTACATAATTTTTATAGGATCCCTAACACTTGTACTTGGAAAAATTTGGTATCGAAATCAATTTCTCATGTATTTCATTGTTTTATGAATTTCTTATGTATTTCTTTGTTTTTCTTTGTTTTTGTTTTTTTTTCTCGCAAAAATGAACCATTTTGGAGCATAGTGATGCTAAAATAAATTAATTTCAGCCAATGAAAGTGAAAATAATCAGACCTTTATGACCGTCCCCACCAAGCGGGTCACGTGTGTAACTAATTTGTTTGCTAATTAATAATCAAATTAAAACTGTTCATGGATTCATATTTGGTGAGATGCAAGGTACATTAAATCTAGCTTTGGAGAAAAAATAATAATAATACACTGTCCGTCATAAAGGTGGATTTTTTTTTTTTTTTTTTTTAGCTCTAGCAACATGATTTTGCTCCGGCTTTAATTTCTTGAATATGTTTTCCCCTATTCTTACCTTTCGGGACCATGGCTATATCTTGAACATTCTCCCTACCCTTCATGGGGATATTTTTCAACAAAAAAAAGTTTTGTCAACCCCCATGATGCCCTTTTTGGTCATTTTTTTTCTTCTCATTTTGGGGCCCCTTTTTGTTTATTCAGCCGATCAAGCCCCCCTCAGTCCTACCCCAGAAAACGCATCTGAGGTGTATTGTTTATATTGTTCTTCAAGTTAAATCTAGATTTATGGGGACAGGCTTAGGTCCCTTGTCAAGGGGAGGGGTTGAAGTAAAAAGTGTGATTGGTGAAATTTTCCACCTTTATGCTTAAAACAAAATAAATAAAAACCAACCTGTAACCTTAAATGATTATAATTTTCTCCTAATTTTCTTTTTAGCCTTGATGACAAGGTTGTAAATGATAAATGTAGATAATATTTTATTTTGATTTATATTTGACTGATATTTTACAATACAATTTGGGGAAGACAGAAATTTCCATGGTGTAAAAATTAATAAAATCAATGTTGAAGCCCAATCAAAATAAATTTTGACCCCTCCCCTAGACAAAAGAGTTGAGCCTATAACCATAAAACTAGATTTAACTTGAAGAACAATAACAACACTACACCTCAGACGTGGTTCCTTGGGGTGGGACTGAGGGGGCCTTGGTGGGTCGCTTAAACAAAAAGAGGCCCCCAAATAAGAAAAAATGACAAAAATGGCCATTTTGGGGGTTGACAAACTTTTTTGAAGAAAAATCTCTGGGAAGGGTTGAGGGAACGTCCAAGATATAGCCAGGATCCCGGAAAGTGTAAGCGGTGACAAAGACTTTAAAGAAATTAATTCCGAAGCAACATAATGTCACTGGAGCCAGAAAAAAATATTCCACTTTTATGACGAACAGTGTATACTAGAGCCATGGTTAAGGCGGGGCACAAACTTTTTGTGTTTTCTGGTCTCGTGTGTCACTAATTTTGAGGGCAATTAATTTCCAGTGTTTATTATCTTAATAATAATCAATTTAACAACATTATGTTGGGGGTTAGATTAAAAGGAACAGAGGTAAATAATGACAGTAATCCAAGTAAGGAAGTCAGCAAATCCATTCAAGTCAGGATTAAAAAATAATATTTTATGTTCCGTTTTTCCATCTAATTATCATATATGTTAATTTATGCAAATGAGCATGAAAAATTGCAAAAATCACGAAAAAAAAATCAGTTCATGAAACTTCAGACATCGCTCTATTTGATATTATGCACCTTAAAATCAAGAAGCAAAAACTTAATTTTGTCCCATAGCAAAAAGGTTCACTTTTCAAAGAATGGCCCTTATAGATCAACCATATTTTGTCCACCCTTTTAGAGTTAATATAGGATACTTCAGTTTTCACATCACCCCAAACATGCCAAAAGGTTTGAGTCCCGCTTCAAGACTCGGCGCCGTGTAATTTGTCCTCATCGTTTCACCGTATTTCCAAGAATCGAGCAGGTATAGTGACATGAATTCAATCTCCATTTAGTAGAGGCCACTATGTAATCTCGTGAGATTTTCGTGCCAAAAGCGATTTTATGAGCTAACTTTGTCAATTTGGGGGTGCTGAATCCAAAAAACTTTGGTACCAATTTTTTCGACCACGTCTTAGGCCGCCATTTTGAATTTCAAAATGGCCGCCATAGAAAATTGTATTTTGACCTATATCTTGTGAGATATTTAAGCTATATTGGTTTTCCTGACCTTATTTTGTCAATTTGGGGGTGCTGAATCCAAAAAACTTTGGTACCAATTTTTCCGACCATGTCTTAGGCCGCCATTTTGATTTTCAAAATGGACGCCATAGAAAATTGTATTACCTACATCTTGTGAGATATTCAAGCCAAATTGGTTTTTTTGACCTAATTTTGTTGATTTGGGGGTGCTGAATCCAAAACACTTTGGTACCAATATTTCCGACCACGTCTTAGGCCGCCATTTTGAATTTCAAAATGGCCACCATAGAAAACTTTATTACCTATATCTTGTGAGATATTCAAGCCAAAGAGGTTTTCTTGACCTAATTTTGTCAATTTGGGGTTGCTGAATTAAAAAGATTTTGGTACCAATATTTCCGACCACGTCTTAGGCCGCCATTTCGAATTTCAAAATGGCCGTAGTAGAAAATGGAATTTGGGCTACATAGTACATGTATATTGTGATTCATTTTTTAAATTTGATTTTATAATCTGACTTTGTCAAATTTGGGGTGCTGAATCCAAAGAATGAGGTTCCATTTCTTTGTAATCACGTCTTCAGCTTTGAAATTCAAAATGGCCGCCATAGAAAATTACATTTTGACTTAAATTTTGTATGGTCTTGTACGTAGGGGCCTACATTGATAGGCTACCATTTTGAAGTTCAAAAGGGCTGATATGTACACGTAGCTTAACCTATTTTCATTCCTATATTTGGAAAGAAGTACCATACAATGCTAACATTTTAAGAATATTTTTAAAAAGATATTGTTTTCAAGTCCACCCCTGGCTGATGTCTGAAGCCTGCGTTGTTATTTTACGTGCTCCTCTCCCGTTTCATAGACGCGGATTAAATTGAGGAAAAAACATTCCATCCCTCTAATGAATCGTTAAATGGAGGTCCTGTGTTGAGGAGAGTCACTACCTTTGCACGTTTAAGAACTCACTGCACTATTTGTATAGGGGAACCCATGGTGTAGTGGTCCCTGCACACCCCCTGCTTCCAATGTTATATCTGGAGGATACACCTATGGGCCACATTGATGCAGTTCGCTCTTCGCCGCCTAGGCACAGGTGATGCCAAAGGAACAATAATAATATTCACTGACAGCGAAAAGGCTAAACTGCTTTTTTTAAATAGATAAATAAAACAAAAACAAAAACAAAAACAAAGCAAATGGTAGATTTGCAGTTTTCTTTTATCTGGATTTAAGATTAGGAGGTGTAACAAGCACAGCGAGAGGAACGAAGCATTGATATAATCTAATAGGGAGGCTATGGAGAAGAATGGAAGAAATTAGTTGGATGGGGAGCAGATACTAAACAGAGTGGATGAAGAAAGAATTTAAACCGGACATCTTGGCACAATCAGTAAAGCATCTGCCTCATGAACGGGAGACCGTGGGTTCGATCCCCGGTTGAGTTTATATACCAAAGATTTTAAAAACGGGACACATTGCCTTCTGGCCAGGTGCTCAGTATTTGGAAATGGAGAGGGGTAATAATAACGTTACAACCATGTATATTCTGCAGGGCCCACTGGGAGAACAATTGAAGTGGCTACCCTGGGTAAATCAGTTAATATTATTTATTATATCAATTTTCAGAGGACAAATCTGGATCTTAAAAGTAGAAAATCTAGATGCACACATCACAAGGAAAGCAATTATGCTGAGAACATGGGAAAATTAAGCCCAATGGGAAAGGAATAAGTGTAAGCCCAGGATTTTCATTTGGTGTCTGACTTTGACAGGTGAAAAAAAAGCATAAGAAATTGATATAAGAAGGTCCATGACAAATTTTGAGAAACAAAGAATGGCTCTTTTGAAATTTGTACATGTTGTAGATTTTGAGCTACAAAGTTTGCTCTTTAGATGTTTGGAACTACAGACAAGGGTAGGAGGGAACCTTCTGCCCAAATATTCGCTTTTTCCTAAATAACTTGTTTATTATTTTGGTGGCTTTGCTTTGTTTGTCATAAACATTGTACCTATAATATCATGGGTTGTTGCCAAAATATTCCTGGTTCAAGTATTCCTTTCACAACTGCAGATTGTACGATACATGTACATGTATCTTTGAGCACTTTCGATTGTTTGGCAAATCATTTCTAGTGCATGAAGCAAAGATAACTGTGATACTTTATGTAGATGAAGATCCATTGAATTTCATTGTCAGTGTCTGGAGAAACAAACACCCAATCTTGATGTTCCATATTGCTCTAGAGGTACATAAGTATAAGGGTGGGCTATTTGTTTCCTTATGTATGACAGAGATGGCCACTTTTGGATGAAACACATTGACAAGATATGAGATTATGTTGAATTCCACAAGTTGTCTTCAAACTTTGAGGAGGCAGCAAAGTCTGAACAGTCAATCATGGATGGGAATACTAGATTATGTTGCACACTTCAGGCTATTTCCGGTATATCTCTATCAGATAGAAATGAATATGTAGTTTATATTGCGGATCCTGGAAACTTTGAATGAGGTTGACCAAATCATAAACAAATAAAACCAAACAGTTCTCATTATGGTATATTGAGTAAACATTACATATAAAGTTCCCTGATAACTGGTTGTTCAGTGTTTATTCCATAACAGTTTGTTAAGGGGATAGCAAGTCTTGGGAGACCAGGCGGTTCCCTGTTCTTTAGTACATTTAAACAGTTGATGAAGGCAATGTACTAGATGCGTCTGGCGTATCTTGCACTGTCTTCACATGGTGGTCTATTACTTTATTAGAAACTTTTGCTCTCTCGTCAAATGCTTTTATATAATTTCATTTACATTTATTCAAATGCAATATGCTTATAAATAGCACTTGTATGCTATCAAGTGGAATTTAAATTATTCATTGCTCGTCTATTGCATTACGCTGCTCTAAAAAGCACATTGTTTAACATCTTTGGTCTATAGTATTCTTCCAAATTTACATTTTACATTGCAACTGAATTAGCATTTTCATGTTTTTCTAGGTCGGCCATTTTTGAATTCCATTGTGGGCCATCCTTACAGGTGCCAAACCTACAGGTTATTCGACCCAAGGCTGATGGATTTAGATATGTGGTCTTATGAATGTAAGATTGAAATAAGATCTAATGACCGAAGAACATGTATCATAATGTGAACATCAAAATTATGTTTCTTTGTCCCACATTCAAACCTTCATAAATGCCCTTATGAAAAAAATATAAGTTAAAATACCAATTTCTTGTATGGCGGCCATTTTAAAATTCAAAATGGCAGCCTAAAATGTGGTCGAAAAAAATGGAATCAAAGTTTTTTTGATCCAGCACCCCCACATTGACAAAATTAGGAGAAGAAAACCACTTTGGCTTGAATATCTCATAAGATATAGGTAGTACAATTTTCTATGGCGGCTATTTTGAAATTCAAAATGGCGGCCTAAGACGTGGTCGGAAATATTGGTACCAAAGTTTTTTTAATTCAGCAACCCCAAATTGACAAAATTAGGTCAAGAAAACCTCTTTGGCTTGAATATCTCACAAGATATAGGTAATAAAGTTTTCCATGGCGGCCATTTTAAAATTCAAAATGGCGGCCTAAGACGTGGTCGGAAATATTGGTACTAAAGTTTTTTTGGATTCAGCACCCCCAAATCAACAAAATTAGGTCAAGAAAACCAATTTGGCTTGAATATCTCACAAGATATAGGTAATACAATTTTCTATGGCGGCCATTTTGAAAGTCAAAATGGCGGCCTAAGACATGGTCGGAAAAATTGGTACCAAAGTTTTTTGGATTCAGCACCCCCAAATTGACAAAATAAGGTCAGGAAAACCAATATAGCTCAAATATCTCACAAGATATAGGTCAAAATACAATTTTCTATGGCGGCCATTTTGAAATTCAAAATGGCGGCCCTAAGACGTGGTCGAAAAAATTGGTACCAAAGTTTTTTGGATTCAGCACCCCCAAATTGACAAAGTTAGCTCATAAAATCGCTTTTGGCACGAAAATCTCACGGGACTCAATTTTTGGACATAACAGACTCTACTAATTGGTTGCTTGTTTTATCGATCCAAGATGAATGAGTAGCGAGCCAACTTATGGGAACTGGGGGTTTAAAGGTACAAATTCCTCTCATAAGAAAATGATTATAGAAAAGATAGAAAGTATATTCCTACCTTTAAAAAGTCATTATACGAAACAGCTTTTTAAATTTGTGAAGTCCCATTGATTTTTTTTTAATTAGGGGTACTCTTGATACTAAGAAAATAATGCCCTTTTTCTTCAAAATGTTTAGTTCGAACCAAAAATTAGTAGAAGAAAAAATAAATAACAGCGATAATATACTGGGGGCAAATCTTGTGAAAATATGTTGTCTGAAGCATTGGCCTAATGATACAATTATTAAGGGTAGGGGGGGGGGAGGGGCCTAGAGCTGCAGCCCTATCTTAACGCCCTCTATAGTTCTTGTATCATTGTATATACCAAACATTTTTTTTAGTAAAACAAGTAAAAAATGTATATAGTTTCAAATCGGTATTCAAGTTCACGAGGGAAATTATTGCAGTTTCCTTCATTTTGCACTTTAAATTATGCACTCATTATTTCATTCAAATTAATAGTCTTGTTGATCCTTTTTTGTATCATCTGAAAGGCCCCGAGAAGATGAATTTATTTGTGCCGTTGCCAAGGAATATTTGCCCCTGTATGGCACAGACGTTTCGGGGCAATTTTCTTCCACCGATATTTAATAATTGTCATGTTTGATATTTGGAGAATGTAATGTAATTAACAGCAGTCAGTAAATTTTTTACATAATTTATTACATTTTGCCGGATAATCACAACGTTTTTACCTCTGATTTCAGTGCAAATCCCCCTAGAAACAACACAAACATAATATTTCCACCCTTGTATATATTGGCACCTTATGGCCATTTTTATTAGAAAAAGTATAAAAAAAAACATGTAAACAGAATAAGGAAAATATCAAACCACTTAATAATTATTTTCCACTGATAATCCCTACTTTAAAAAAAAATAAAATAAAATCAATCAATTTTAGGGTGCTTTTTTTCTTTTGTCCTCCCCTTTGGTAAAAAAAATGATAGGGTCTGGTCATCATCTGCTCATCTGAATGAAAAGTGACACGCTTTCGCTTTCAGATAAAACTAAAAATGACCTTTTATCATCATAATTATAAATGAAATAATATACACAAAGGATTGTTTTGGTTAGGAGGTGGCTAATTTATCATGGCCAGTAGCGTGGTCGTATTGATGGTAATAAGAATTAATGCAGCAGTCAAGTCCTTTCTTTTTCAAAGAGATCAAACAGCACAATTCGTCATCTAGTTTGGTATGTTGTTACCGAAAGTAAATACCCATTCACCATGACAACGTCCACGTCCGAAAATGACCATATCACCATGGTTTTTACAAATAAAAAGACCTACCGAAAGGAGAATTGATAATGTTTTCAATAGTTCCATTTACTATTTTGAAGGGTGACGTGACTCAGATATTATGAAGTATGAAGCCATGAAAAAAACCGACCAATTAGCTCCAATTAATGACGATATAATTGAGAATGTTCCAGAACTGTCATAATTGTCTTTAAACAGTGCCTATCGAAAAGGCTCTGTCATGCATGGAGGAGGCATCTAACATTAGTTAAAAATCTAGGGGCGGATTGCTATTTTAAATCTTACCCACCCCCCCCCTCCTGTAAAGTTTTTTGTTTTTGTTTTTGTTTTTGTTTTTTTGCATTTCTTCTTCTTTCCTTTTTAAGTGGAGGGGGTGAGGCGAAAGTGGTGGCTGAACATGCTAAAAATCACAAGTATAAGAATGATCTTTTTCGCGTTTTTTGTACACGTTTGAAAGTGGAAGGGGCTAAAGCTCTCCACCCTAAGCCTCCCCCCCCCCGGGTCCATGGCCCCTGAATTTCATTCAGATCTAGCCATACGCAGTATCATTGATAAACATTCGTATAAAATTTATCTGTCTTATACAATATAAACAAATATAAAGTGCTGTTTATTTTTATAAAAAATCGTAAGATAATTATGATTTGTGATTTATTATTATCAGACATAATTTTACATGTATGTAATGTATATAATTCTAGTCATAAACCTACTAAATTCACGCAAAACTATGTTATTTATTTATTTATTTATTTATTTATCTATTAATATTGTTTCTTAGCGGAAGGTGAGATTTGTCAACAAGATATTGCCAGCAAATCTTCTGGTACATACATGGAGTTCAATCTCAATTGTAATTGGAAGAGAGCGGATAGAGGGAATTAATTCCAATATTCAAATATTCATTCTGCTACAGTGTTATATTTCGGCCTCCAAATAGATATGGAAAGATCAATAAAACATCGTCTGCTCGGGAGCGACTGTACTTGCGTGATAGATCGGTTTGGCTCAAATTGAAGGACTCATATGGAATCACCGGGAAATGAAAATATCTATACCTTATATAAATTTGTATGTTCGGGTTGAACGATATACGAAATGTAGATTGAGTTAACTGATTCCCTTTCCTGCCTGGACAAATAAGAGTTATAGCCTACATTTATATGGATGGTGGATGACCTTTTTATGCAATATCACAACTAGGAATAGAATGAAAGTTTGGGATTTAAATGAAGAAAGAGAAAGACGCAATTTGCTAAAATTGCTGCATTCGCTTGTTTTTACTCTCATGTATTAGATCATAATTGTATGAATTATACTGTATTCAAAGAATACATCCCGATTATGTGATCCCAGAAATTGGGCAAGTTATGTATTGTGTATATTGTTTGGAGGTCGCACATTACAGTCCATCAAAGAGATCTGCATGGTTCGTAAATGTACAATTTTTTTAGCTTAGAAAAGAAATTTGGTGAAAAGCATGATAGTCTATTTCATTTAATTGGTAACAATAAGCTTGTAATTTCCGAGGATGCCAAGTTAAAGATATATTAGACTACTGAATACAAACCAGGTTGCGGATCCCAGGTGCGGGGGGGCGAAGGGCGGCGGACGGTGGCCCGGGCCCTCCACCCCCCCCCCCCTCCCCCGCCCCCTAAGCAAAAAAAAAACAAAAACAAAAAACAAACGAAAAAAAACGAAAAAAAAAAAAAAAAAGAAAGAGAGAGAAAAAAAAAAAACGAAGTATAAATAGACAAGCGGACCCGATTGACCCCCAACCTTACCCCTATGGCTGATTGATACATGGATTCCTCTTGATGGCCGAAAAAAAAAAGATTAAACCACCTCCCCCCCCCTCCTTCTCCCCCCCCCCCCCTCAGAATTGCTAAAAGTTTAGAAGACAAAAAACAGCAGTAATAATTTAAACAAAAACGAAAACAAACACGAAGTAAAGATGGAGAGAAAAAAAAGTGAAAAAAAAAAAAGAAAGGGATGATTAGACAGTAACCATACTCTATCTCAGAGCGACGTTGGTGGATAAAATCTTACTAATTTATGTCGTAACGTTTGTCTTTCATTGGCATAAAACGATCCAAGCTAATCAAGTGAAAAGAAACATAATAATAGTCAACCTCAGAAGGCCAGCAATTGAATTTCGAAACAGATAATTAAAGCGCAAAACGACAGTAAAGGTGGCGAGCAGGCATCAGGTAAGAAGAGAGGAAGGTGATACAGTAATCATTACTTATTTAAAGGTTTGACAGATGCCAAAGTGAAGAAGAGAAACATTATAATTAAAAAAAAAAAAAAAAAAGGGGGAAGAAAACGGAAGTAAAGGTGGGAGATATAATAAATACACCCAGCCGTGATGATTGAAAGTTTAGAGGTCACCTATAGTTCATGATCCTCCATGCTTCAAATTACCCCCCCCCCCCCAAAAAAAAAAAAAACAAAAAAAAAAAAAAAAAAAACAACAAACAAACAAACAAAACAAAACAAAACAAAACAAAACAAAAAAAAAAAAAAAAATGCAAAATGTGATTATTAGTACGAATGTATACCACGGCGCAGCTGCCCAAAATTGGATAGTTGCCCTCACGCCAATTCACTCACTTCTTTGTATTGATACTGAATGCCTGATGCAATAATTGGCTATTTACAATATATTCAAATTTATTTATTTTTGGGACTTCTTTACAATATACATAGACGATAAGGAATAGTTTATCAATTTATTTTTATAAATTGTAGCTATTGAAAACCCCACACCCATAATCTCCCCCTCCCAACCCCACTCGCGCCTATATCACAAAAGCTTTTCCACCTAACAATTTCAACGACGTAGAAATATAAAATGGTTTGCTATGGTGACTGTTGTGTGAGGGTGAATATTCTAATGGCCGATGTAATTTATATAAATTTTTAAGAATTAAAAAAATAATAATAATAATAGTAGTTTGAAAGAAATTTATGTCGAGGGTGACGACACAAGATGGCGCTAGTCCATTAAAAAGAAAGCTATATTGACACTGCCAAGTCTTTGTATGACTATCAGTGGTGGCTCAGGGGCACATCAGTGCACCCCCGTGTTTTTCAAAAAATGTCAGAAAATTGACAGCTGCCCATCTCTCCAATTTTTCTATTCCTTGATCCGCTACACATTATCATCTGCAGACGACCTTGCATAAGTCGAAGGCCTTTCCAAGTCATCTTTTCTTTGTATTCTATTCACAAGTAGAATTTTGCTAAATCTAAGCCATTTCTTCAGTCCAAACAGGTTCGACTTAACATATAGGCAAGGTTGACTGTACTTACATCTCTCTCTCACTCTTTCTTTCTCTCTCTCTCTCTTTTTTTTTTTTTTTTCTCTCTCTCTCTCCCTCACTCTTTCTTCTTTCTCCTCTCTCACTCACTCTTTCTTTCTCTCACTACGTCATCTCTTTCTCTCTTTCTCTCTCTCTCCACTCTACTTTCTTTCTTTCTTTCTCTCTCTCTCTCATCTCACTTTCTTTCTCTTCTCTCTCTCTCTCTCACTCTTCTTTCTCTCTCCTTCACGTCTTTCTTCTCTCCCTCAGCTCTTCTTGCTTTCTCTTCACTCTTTCTTTCTCTCTCTCTCTCTCACTCTTCTTTCTTTCTTTCTCTCTCTTCTTCCTCACTTTTCTTCCTTCTCTCTCCTCATCCTTCTTTCTTTCTCTCTCTCCCTCACTCTTTCTTGTCTCTTCTCTCTTCCTCACTTTCTTCTTTCTCTCTGTCTCTCACTACTTTCTTTCTTTTCCTCTCTCTCTCCTGCCTCCTTTCTTTCTCTCTCTCACCCACTCTTTCTTCTCTCTCTCTCACTCACTCTTTCTTCTCGTCTCTCTCCCCACGGTCTTTTTTCTTTCTTTCTCTCTCTCTCCCTCACTCTTTCTTTCTTTCTCTCTCTCTCACTCACTCTTTCTCTCTCTGTCAAGATCCACAATACAGTCCACCCTTATTTTATTGAATTGAAGGTAGGTTAAAAGGTATAGGATTCAATAACAGAGCTATCCTACCTTCCTTCGGCCTGATATGCCACTCAGTATCCTTTAAAAATCGTGAAATTGGCAAAAATCCTGGAAAAACATGTATGTTTGCGAAAAAAAGCTGAAAAGTATAAAATAGATTAAAATTACTGTAATTTGAAATAATATATTCAGGCAATTTCCTGGAAAGTGGCATCTCTGTATAGCTGATATAGGAAATCCGAGCTTTGGTGTACTTCATAATCATATGCTCAATCCTTAGTGGTGGATCCAGATGCCTACACTGCCATTCTTTTTTTTATGGGGGGGGGGGAGCATGGTTCTTTCATAATCAATACTCTCCAGAAAATAATTAACTTCTATTCATCAACCTTTTGAAGACATTTTTCTACTCTTGTACAGGACACTCCTGATATATCATAGTACTCAGGACCAAACCATTTGCATCATTCAACAAAAATCTTGATGTATCCCTTTCAGCTATGACGGGAGTGGACTGTACACGTTCTTTAAAGGATTCATCCGGGCTTAAAATTGGCAAACTGATGATGTCTCAGTACTTTCTTTGTATTTTATTGTATGAAATACCAATTATCAAGATTTTCTGCCCCAAGGACATAAAAACAGGGATTAATCCTTGTGGAATGTTCAAGGTCACAAGTGCTTTTACTTATTTCAGTAAGAGGGACAGTTTTTCTGTATACGCAATTTATGAAAAAATGAGATAAATAGGATTTCATATAATAAAATACATAAGAAGTAGGGGGACTGCAACATTATCAATTTGCTCATTTGAATATTCAAATATTCAAATGAGACAATCGCCACGAACTGTTTTACCAAAAAAAGTCAATACCTAAAAAATGCATAACTTTGTTATTTTTCATCCGATTTTGATGAAATTTTCTGTGTTGTGCTTGATGAATTTTACAAAAGTTTTTCATTTCAGCCCGGAGTCCTCCTTTAAAGGGGAAGTTCACCCTGGGTTTAAATTGGTTTTAAAAAATGCAGAAAAATAAAATAAAATATGAGTGAAGGTTTGGAGAAAATCGACCAAAAAATATTGAAGTTATGAATATTCAAAGTTTTGATTCTGTGATGTCACGTGCGAGCAGTTCTCCTACGTGTTATGTAGTGTAAATTCCATAAAATGTCATTTTTTTCAAAAGAAAATTAATTATGTCACCTGTGCTGTCGATACCATCAAACATATGTTCATATACATACCTCTATCAAATTGACCCATTACTTTAACCAGAACCATGAAAAAAAAGGACAAATTTATGGAATTTACATACACAACACATGAGAGAGCTGCTCGCACGTGACGTCACAGAATGAAAACTTTAAATATTCATAACTTTGCTATTTTTTGGACGATTTTCTTCAAACTTTCACTCATAATTTTCTATTATTTTTGTGCATTTTTTAAAACTAATAAAATTCCAGGGTGAACTTCCCCTTTAATAAATGCAGTTAGTAACTGATCCCCTGTACCCTCCATCCTATATGACAGTAAACGGCCAACACAATAAACACTGACGAAGAAATAAATACATCTCACAAAAGATATTTTTTTGCTGGACAAGACTGCTGATAGCTTTTATTCCAATCCGATATTCCTTCTGCACATTGCATCAGTTGAGTAATACTGAATTTCTCTCATAATGTTCTTCACTGTTCAAGTTATTAGAAGTCCTGTCCAAGAATGTTAGAGCCCTCTGTGTACATGAGATGTCTAGGATGCAACTTTGGGGTGACGGATGTTGTGCTTCTTGGCAAACCTCATGTTCTTCAGGTATTTGGAATCCATCTGTGGTTAGGACAAAA
Source organism: Paracentrotus lividus (assembly GCA_940671915.1). Lineage (NCBI taxonomy): Eukaryota > Metazoa > Echinodermata > Echinoidea > Camarodonta > Echinidae > Paracentrotus > Paracentrotus lividus. Next base: position 47,042,251 of record CALNVZ010002100.1, on the reverse strand, counting down.
TAAACGATGAGGCAATTATAAGCACAGTGCATTTCATTATTATTCAAATTGGCTGATTGACATTGATTATATACAGTTTAACCCTGTTCTAACACACAAGGATACAAAGAGAATTTTGTCACATCGAGGCATCCCAATCTCAAACATGTCCACATAACTGTTTTGTGCCCCTGGTATAGCAATGTATAATTCAGAGGTAATTGGCCTGAGCACTTTGTTGTAATGGGAATAGACTGTATGCAATTAAAACTTACAAAAGAAGAATTTTCGTGTTCAAAATCATTCAAATGAAGAGAAGAAAAGCCCATATATACTGTTTACAAAGGCAATTCGGCAGTTCCCAATTTCTCTTTTTCTCCCTCCCCTTCAAGGTTCAAGGATAAGTCATCTTTTTTTTTTTGGTCATGCAGTGAAACCATGACTTGTTAATATGCACACCTTAGAATGTCGCCCCAGGGGCTTATGTAACTCATTGCGTGTGTGTGTGTGTGTGTGTGTGTGTTTTTTTTATTTTTATTTAACAAAATGTTAACTGAGATCCCTACTTACCCCTCTCAGTGATGTGTATCTGTGCTTCTTGGGTTTCTTGATCCCATTACGATGAGCCTTGAAACCTAGTTAGGAAAGCAGAAGATTGACAGGAAAAAAGATTAACATCAGAAATCAACACAAAAACTTAATGGCCCGTAAGTTGTCTAAAAGTTAAGCCTACCTTAAATCTGTGGTTTAACAAATTAGCAAATTACGACACAATATATCAATATTATGTTAGTTACACATTTACTGGGTTCTAGAATAGTGCTTTAATGGTTCGGAAAACTTTTGTACTTATCATTCACAGGCAATTTTTGAAAGTTTCAGTTCCAAAAATTCTGATCAATCGAACATCTACTGTTCCAGATTATGTCACAATTTGCTACCCATAGTTACCACAGATTTAAGCTAAGCTTAACTTTAGGACACCTTTGTGAATACGGGTCAATAGGCACAATTTTTTTTTATTTACAAGAACAGGACAACCCAAATATTAATGCATAAATAGAACAGGACTATCAAAATAATTAATTAGATCGAATCCTTTGAACAAGCAGATATAGAAAATTTGTTACAGGGCATTCCTCCCGCCCACTCCCTGACTCCTGATACATGTACAGGGTACGTGTGTCAATGAGACGAGTATATATTATAGAAATATGTTGTAATCAGACAATTAGCTTAATAATGGGAGCAAATTGTATAATACTTAGGACTGAAATAAACACTTGACTTTAATTTTTTTTTCTTTTTAATTATGAAGGATTAATAAACACTTCTACAATAGTATAAGTTATTCCATAATTATACTTACTCTGATTGTGGGAAGTATGGTTTTTGGATTTAGCCATGGCTCCACTTGTATGCTGCTCAGTTCAAAACACAACTGGCACTAGATGGAAAGAGGGGGGGGGGGGAGGAAAAATAAAGAAAAGCAAAGTAAATGAATTAATATACTAGAGTTTCCTCTTGATTCTTAAAACTACCAATCAATTAATAATAGTTTTATGGTTACGTAATTACTGTATTATTACAATTTTCACTTAGAAATAAGTTTGTCTTGACAAGACAATTCTTGTTCTTGAAAACACCAGTTGACCAACAGCCAAGAAAATTCAGCTGATTGTTGGTATACCATCACTGTCTCATGGCAAAAAGTTACTTGTTCTTTTCATGACACAGAATGTAAGGAAATCAGTAAAAAAAATGTGATAATAGTGAGATTCTGAAGCACTTAAATACAATTGCACAATGTGCATATATGCAACTGTTGCAATTGTGTGGCATATCAGGCGCGGATCCAGAGATGGTTTTTAACGGGGTGCAAAATGGTAGCTAAAAAAATACGGGGGGGGGGTGGTAGGTTAGGTGTTGAACATTTTTGGGCTTTGGCCGTTAAAAATTCCAAACATATACTAATAATGGGGTAGGTTAAAAAAAAAAAGAAGGTTATTACCAATTTTACGCGGTGATTTCCAACGTACGGGGTGCGCCAGCACCTTTAGCCCCCCCCGGATCCGCGTCTGCATAGTGATAAATTTTCAGGCAACTCTGAACTTTGTGTCACTTCTGGGTATGAATATCAGTATAGGGCCTTTTCAAATTTAAACTCTTTATAATCCTGAGACTGAGCTTTTAATATCATACCAAGATTAATGGATTTAACCGGAAATTTACTATTGCATGTAGATCTACATCTATACCCAGTTATTGGGCGTCCGGACAGTAAATTTTAACCAGCCATTTGACTGTAGCCGTATCAATTTTCTTCTACAAAACTGAATGGTAAATTAGTCCATGGCATGCACATAGAGTAAATGAATGTAAATTTTCATTTCCTGTCTCAATAAAGACTCTAGATCTAACGTTAGATCTAGTCTATTTTGGATGATTTAATGAAATTATAAAAATACAAGAAACCAAAGATTTTTCCACATGCTCAACTGTTCAAGTAATTCAGTGCACATAGCCTACCGCGTCACATCGCGCGTAATAGAGGGTGCTGCGTGGACTGAGGTAGATCTACCTCTTAATCTTATCATATAATTTAAGGGCATACCTTACCGCACATAGCAGCGTATTGCTCTTTAAAAAAAATCACAGTCCCACTCCCAGTTGCAGTCATTGCATTTTGCGTGTGTGTATAAGACTCTAACGTTAGGACTAAATCTATCTAAATCAGCTGTTGCTTTCCCCAACCATGCCAACTTATTTTATTTTAAGCACCATTAACATTAGAACTACCAACATAACCAAATTTGTTGGGATTCCATCTTCATAAATATTCAAAATTTCGAAATTCAAGTCACCGATCTCCCTATTATGTCTATGATCCGATCTAAAAAATTTAGAAAAAGTCATGTAACGTTAGATCTAACGTTAAAACGTTAGAGTCACTCACTGACTCAGACAGTGGATTTAAGTTAGCCTACTAACGTTAAGTTAGTTAGTGTTTAGAATATCAGGAATAATATGACATGAAATATTACAGTATGGGATACATGTACAAACGTATTTCTTGCTTATCATTTGATCTTGAAATAAAGTTTAGGGTAACGGAGAGATCAACACCATTTTATATTTCACATTTTACACACGCAGACTAGTGCATTGGAATCTCGTCGCGTTCATTCACCTCCCGCGATTTCCTTCGAATGGGACCACAGTCAATTTGCGTAGTTGACGAGATGTGTTTCAAAGTAACCGGTATTTTTCAACATTGTGCATATAAAATAAAAACATGTATAAGATTTTTTAAGTAATACGTGATTCTCAAATAGGTCAATGTAATCAATTCATCATTTTGAATATAAATTGTGCAGATTAATCAGGATTTCGTTAGCTAGTTGACTTGAGCTTACACTTCAAGATTGATTGATCCGTAAAGGATTTGAACGTTGGTGGCGACAAATAAATGAAAGACTATAGAAACTGAAACTAGAGGTAGGTTTTTGTTCGAATTGCACTAACCCATTTTATTTGTATTTTTCTGCGCACGTATTAACGAATTGGTAGAAATTCTAGCTTTTTAATCCCCCCTTTTTTTTTATATAAAGGGAGGAGCTACAATGAAAGGCCTTTACACACCTGGTATGAAAATATATACCTAAAACTTCTGCAACAATACACAAATTATCTTCTTTTAAAATCTGGTATTTTCTTTATTTGACACTGAGGATAAATATATAGTAGTCCCAGTACTACAATGTGCAAATTCAATGCTGAGTCAAAATTACATACGGCAATACGTCTTTCCCGTTTCCCATTTGTACTTCGTGCATGACCAGGAACAGGTATAGGGTGCAAACCGCAGGGGCCGCGCCACGGAGCGTTTTTGAAAGTGGAAGAGCTGAGCCGAATGTATAGGGGGGGGGGCTAATTTTCCTGACAAAATTGGGCCGGGGCTGAAGCCCCCCCCCCCCCCCCCCCCCCCCGATGTCCCCACTGACAATGGGGGAAAAAAACTTAAAATGCCAAACGTTATAGGCCTAACTTTAATGTGTCATCTTTTGGACCAATGAAATTGACGCACCATACAGGGCCGGCGGAGCGTTTTCAAAAGTGAGGGGGCACACGTTTTAGAAAAAAATCATATGCGAACATATTAGGCCCGAATAATAAGGATTTTTACGGGGGGTGTCGCAAAGTGACTGAGATTTTAGACTAGAAGAAAAGACTAGTAGTTAGATTTTAGACTAGAAGAAAAGACTAGTAGTTAATAGTGGTACTTAGAGGACAATAGGCTCTTTGGGTAGAGTGAACAAGTTGTACAGGAGTGGTATGGGTGTGGTGCTATTAGACATACCTCATGCATAGCACAGTACATGCCCTATATTAGGTGTGTGCTGTAAGAGTGAGAAGGGTTGGAGAAGACATTTAGCCTTGATGAGAGAAGGTTGTGCTGAAGTGTCTGAGAGGAAGCCATGTCATGCATGTAGGATGCGCAGCCTTGTTTAATTTTTTTGGTGCCATCATGGAATCCAGGCATGCAGGCCAGGTGAAGACACCTCCACAGCTCCCACTATGATTTATGAAACCTCAGTTACAGATGAACTGGGGTTTCGGTTTCAGTTTCAGCTATATTTCAGCGTTCAGCTTTCAGCTGTGTTTCAACAATTTCCAGTTCACTTATATTCTGGATCCGCACCTGCGGAAGTTTTTGTAGACGGCTCAACATCGTTGACTTCAACCACTGATCGACTCCTGACCTAAGTATGGGTTAACGCTTTCGTCGATGGGAGATCAGCTGACTTCAACTACAGGCGTTCGACTGCTACTTCAGAGATCCATGGGCATCTATCGTAGGTTTTCGATAGGACAGATCGAGACAGATAGCGTGCGGTAAAATGGACAGAAACCAGTCGCGTCGCGTGATGAGTATCGTTTATCTATTCAACAGTTTATTTTGAGACTTTAACAGAGCAATAATTTAAATCAGCGGAAAGGTACCTTGTAGCTTGTTGATTAATCTATAAACGGAAGTTCTTGAAATCTGGGTTAATATTTCTTGAGTTCACGTATAGAAATATCATTGTTTAAGGTATACCTTATTTGATTACACTATAAACGGAAGTTCTTGAAATCTGGGTTAATATTTCTTGAGTTCTTGTTTTGAAACATCATAGTTTAATATATCGTGGTCTAAACATTTACATAGGAATATCTTCTCAATATTAGCATCATAGTAATATTGTGGTAAATCTCTTTTATTTATGGAATATACATTATGCCAATTTATTGTTTACAATATAATTATGAGGACATAATGTAAGTCCTGGGAACCAATTGTGGTTTGAAGCAAATGATCAATAGTTCATGAATAAAGCATGCTTGTAAGCTTTAAACTTTATATGAATTGAATGAGATATTTGTTTTCTTTTGCGTGAATTCCTAACCAACTATAATTATACAGACATAACTTGTTCTTATCGCCAGACTTTGCAAATACAGTGCAAATGATTCTGACGCAGCGGGGGGGGGGGGAGGTCGAAAAAAATGTGAAAAGGTGCACCTTTGATTTGTGAATGAGCAGATCATATTCAAGCGCGAAGTCAGAGGTCACTATAATGAACTTTTTAAAGAAATTTCCGAGCGCGTACGCAGTGCGAGCCGAAAATTTATTATTTTATTACCTGAAGGTAGTGTATTAAATTGCCATCCCATCTGAGACACATTTGCGAGCGCGTAGCGCGAGCCGAAAATTTTGGCAGTATAATTACCTGAAGGTTGTCTATTCTATACACATTTTGATAATTGTCATCCCATCTGAGACACATTTGCGAGCGCGTAGCGCGAGCCGAAAATTTTGGCTTATAATTACCTGAACGTAGTGTATTCTGTTCACATTTTGATAATTGTCATCCCATCTGAGACACATTTGCGAGCGCATAGCGTGAGCCGAAAATTTTGGCTTATAATTACCTGAAGGTCTGTTTTCTGTACACATTTTGATAATTGTCATCCCATTTGAGACACATTTGCGAGCGCGTAGCGCGAGCCGAAAATTTTGGCTTTTAATTACCTGAAGGTAGACTAAATGTATTCTGACACATTTTGATAATTGTCATCCCATCTGAGACACAATTGCGAGCGCGTAGCGCGAGCCGAAAATTTTGGCTTATAATTACCTGAAGGTAGTGTACTCTATACACATTTTGATAATTGTCATCCCATCTGAGACAGATTTGTGAGCGCGTAGCGCGAGCCGAAAATTTTGGCTTATAATTACATGAAGGTAGTGTCTTCTGTACCCATTTTGATTTATTGTTATCCCATCTGAGACACATTTGCGAGCGCGAAGCGCGAGCTGAAAATTTTGGCTTATGACATCGTATATTTTACGTACATTTTCCATCTTATTTCTTTTTGTTTGAATTCTTCTATGGGTCAAGATCACCACAATTATAACAAAAATAACAAAATTGCGAGGGCCAAGTGCGAGTAGAAAAGTTTACATAACTTGGGACATATTATTATTGAGAGAACCTTGCGATCGAGCGCGATGCGCGAGCAGAAAAAAAAATTGCCTTCTACTGAACCCGAAGGTAATGTATTTTAAACACATTTTGCCTCTCCCTCCCGTTCTTCTTTTTCTTTCTTTTCCCTTTTTCCCCTTAGAAAATATTAAAATTTTTGGCAAAAAAGTGGGGGGGCCCGGCCCCCCCAGGCCCCCCCGTCTCCGCCGGCCCTGCCATATATCTTACATAACGGTCTATTTTTTGCAGGCGTTATCCAAGATATATGGCGGGGAGATTGCCCGTGGACTTTCATACAACCATTTTTAGTACACTCTGCTGACGAAATAGTGTACATCCAATTTTCAAGGTCGGGGGGGGGGTGGAGGGGGGATTATAGACGTAACTTGGGGGGGGGGGAATGTTTCGGCCAAAGTTTGGCTTCATTTTTCAGCCCCTTTCCGTGTTCCGTGTTCTCGTGATACCATGCATGGCCGCTATTGTAAAACTTTTTTTTTTTGGGTGGGGGGCTTATTACAATTAAGCCCTATATACATCCCAGTTAAAAGAAGGGGAAAAGAGAGAGAGAGAGAAAAAAAAACAAAACAGAAATCCGAGATACATGGATAAATGGACTCACCCATATATGCGCTAAATCCAACTACCCTAGCTCAGTCACTTGCCATAAATATTGCAACATAGCTGAAACATACAAGTCTTTTATATGTTGTTATATTTCATTCACCGCCAGAGTATTTACCAAGTTTTTATATTCTGATCTGAAAGACGGAGACTTATTGTCCCTTCTCATTCTCAAGCAGATAACCAGACTCGGTCATAAGGAAACAAAGGGGAGGCAAACGAACAAGCCCCCAAAATGAAATGTTGCCAGTACGTAGGTGGGGCCTTATCAGTGAATAAACTCATGAAACCTATTTTGTATTTTTCCTAAAACTGTTTTCAGCTCTTAATATACCTAATGAATAATGGCCAAAAAGGTAGCACAACTGGTAGCAAGGGCGGCGATTTCATGTCACGACTTGGGGGGGGGGCGGAAACACCGGAAGGGCACAAAGATACATGTATTGTATACATTGTATATCCAAAATTCGAAATAGAATGACTTACTTCGCACATTATGGGATAAATAATGACAATGTTTGCGAGCGCGAAGCGCTAGCCGAAATTTTGCCTTATACTCATTAGCATTGTATTTGAAATACATTTTGCTTCTTCATCAGCTTCACTAGCAGCAAGGTCACTAAATTAAGAAATGTTAAGCCTTTAAAAATCGAGGAGGGGACGACCCCCCCCTCCCCGGGATCACCGCCAATGGATGGCAGACAATAAAATATACTAGGCCAGACAATATTACTTATTAGTAGGCCTATATACTGCTGTTGCCAAGGAAAAAAATTAGTCTTTCATTGTAAAGACGGCTTAAAAAACTTTATTCCACCAAATTATCACATTATAGCCAATTTCTTCTAATAAATGTACTTTAATTCAGCAATCGCATTTTCTCACTTGTTATTACATTTTGTTGGATAGTCAAAACTTTTGGTCAGCACGCGTCCTCCTTAGCATGCATGCAACGGCCCAAATGAATGCTTTTTCTTCTATGGGTGATGTTTTTTTGTTTGTTTTGTTTTGTTTTGTTTTGTTTGTTTGTTTGTTTGTTTTTTTCATTTGCCTTTGCATTTCATTAGCCAGAGGTGTAAACGAAATCTGTAAACAGTTTGCCGGAAAAAAAAAAATCTTCTTGGCCCCCACCTGTAATCAAAATTTCATTAAAAAAAAAATTTTTTTTTTTGTCTTCTTCTTTGTTACAGAAATGACGGGGTCTGGTCATCTACTGCTCTTAGGAATAAAAAAGGGACAAGTCGCCTCTTTTAGAATATACAAAATGGGTCGAAAATACTCTGGCAATGAATGTCATGAAATATAGCAACATAAGATTTTTAAATTAAAAAAATGCACAGCTAGCTATAATCGCGGACCTGACTAAGCTCCACCGTAGAGTGTGCATGTAGACCCAAATATAGTCGATAATTTCGGTTCATTAGCATATACTATGTACAGTTTCGGCGTCAGCACGCTAACCTAGTATGCAATTGGCGCCATATGCATTGTGTTGTACGCTTGCCTAGTACCTCACGTGTTGTAGCTGCTGCACATCTGCATTGTACACCCACTCATACTTGAACAACTTTGTAGAGCTTGGTTTGACACCAAAAGCCAAGGAAACACTACCGAATTGACTTTTAAATTTTACTGCAGTTACTGTGAGTACTACAAGGGACGCTTAAAAACAGTCAACATGGGCAAAACAGGAAAAAAGGACCCAAATAAGCCCCGTGGTCGTATGTCGGCCTACGCTTACTTTGTGCAGGATCGGCGTAGCAAAGCTGAGGGCCAAGTTAATTTCACCGAGTTCTCAAAGGACTGTGCTAGTAGATGGAAGAATATGGATGAAAATATGAAACGTCCATTCAACGACAAATCTGCTGCTGATAAAGTCCGATATGACCGTGAGATGTCAGGCTATGTCCCTCCGATGAAAGAAAAGCATAGTGGCGGCAAGAATAGACGTCGAGCCAAGAAAGATCCCGATGCACCAAAGAGAAATCTTTCAGCTTTCTTCCTCTTCAGTCGAGATGAAAGAGGTGCCATCAAGCAGGCACATAAAGATTGGTCAGTGGGAAAGATTGCACAACAGCTTGCCGCCATTTGGAAGACGGTTAGCCCAGCAACAAAGGCAAAGTACGACGCTGAAGCTGCACGTGAGAAGGAGCGCTACATGAGGGAGATGGCCCAATTCAAACAATCCAAGCCAAAACAGCAGAAGAAGATGCAGAGGAAGGATTCATCCAGCTCAAGTTCTTCAGATGACTCCAGCTCTGATGACTCTAGCTCCGATTCCGACAGTGATGAAGAGTAAATGCACAAACCACAAAACTATTCTTCGTACATGATAACATTATTGATAAGGACTGTTTCTAGATCAACTTGGAATCTAACTAAGCTTCAAGTTCAACATGTTCAATGATATGCAAGTTGCAACCTCGGCCTCAAAAATCCAACCTGTGATGTTCAAATGCCTGATGCTACCAACTGTTGTCAATATTATTTTTGTTACCATGTTATTGTTCACTCCATCAATCTTCTTACCTTGTCCTTAGAAATCTCATCAATAATACAATGTATATTTGTGAAAATGTGCTATTGATTTTCTGTCTCATCCTCACTTCAAATGTGTTCTACCATGTCTACTCTGTGTTAATCAGGTGATGAACGAAGATGAGCCTGCAATGCTATCTGTAGATCTAAATGAGTAGATCTACTCAACGAAGCAGGTGGTTTCTCATTTGACAGGTCCATGCTAAAATATCTTTTTTTAAAATTTCATGAAGAAACGGTATAGATCTAGACTTTCTACAAGCAAATGATTCAGTTTATATTTTTGTTAGCAACTGTTTGTTATTGTTTTATTTAAATCCATCAAGTTTGCAAGGTTCTGAAATGTTAATATGAGTTGTAGACAACTTAGATCTAAACTAACTATGGTACATTTTAAGCAAAAACAACAGTTTTTTTATTGACTAATGTTTAGACTGAAAAATGTGCATTCATAGAACACTCCTGAAGATTTTAGTATTAGGGTGCTCTCAATTGACGATAATGAGTACTTTGCTTTGCTCATCATGTATGTGTCTCTCAACACATGGCACAAGTCCCCGTGTTATGTAACATTGTAAGTAATGATAGAATGAATTGTGTATAAAGTTCTGTAAATAGTAGTATTGTGTGAACTATACTTGGCGTACAGTGAACTGAATCCTGCATAATGTTCTTACTGATAAATTAAGCCAAGGTTTTTAGTCAGGTTTTGTATTAATGCTATTGTATAACGTACTCTACTCTTGTGAAATAACATACCAATGTAGTTCAAAAATAGAAAATGTTTAAAATTGCATCTTTTTATTATTTTTTTAACTGCTGATACAAAATCATTTCACTCACTTTCTTTCTCTCTATTCAATCTATGTAGTAAAAACTAAGAAAATAGTGGTATCCAAAACATTTTATAGAAAATACTGTCAGATTTTTACTACGGGTAATAGACACTTGCATTATGTTTACTGGAAAGTGACTTTTCATTGAGGTTTAAAAAGATAGAACATCTAATTTGTCAATTTTTGATGAAACAAACTTTCTGTTGTAATCATTTCATTTTGAACTGGTAGCTTGCTATGAATTTGGCACCAATGTGAAGAAGGTCTTCCACATATTGTCCGATGGCTTGTCATTCAGTCATAAATTGTAACATGATCAATCTGAAAGGCCTGTTATCCTTTTTTTTTCTTTTTCTCTCTATTGGTTAATTTCATGAGCATATAATTTAACATCACAAGCAACGTGTAATTTTTTATGTGTATACAAGTTAACACGATATGAAAAAAAAAAGAAGGATGTGCCTATGTCACCTGCTATATGTTTGAACTAATGAAGCTTGAATGAACTTTTCTGCAGAGGTGTATATTTTGCTGGAAATTGATGTGATTTTTATGGTGTTCTTCGATATGAATTGTTATATGCCAGAAATTGTCTGTTTTCAACTTAATCATCAGAATATCGATCTAGGTCTTTTAAAGATATGTGTTTGTGTTCATTCCAGTTCGAGAATTAATGTTATGTAAGGAAAAAAAATGTTCTAAAAGGGTGTTTTACATGAAAGACTTTTTAACATTTCAACCCTTTCACTAGCTACTATCTAAAAAGGAAAAGTTTGGAATAATCTTGTTTGGAAGAATCAACATAGTATCGTTATTTCAGATTGTTTGTAAAAACATCCATGATTTTGCCACTTTCAAATGTATTTTTCAAGAGGTATATACCTTCTAGTGTTAATCTGTCAATGTATGTTATATTTTTTCTGCATCATAAATAAACAATGTTTTTAATTCAGATAACAAATGGTTGAACACCAACAGGTCATTTGTGATAGAATAGAAGTATACATAGTATGAGGATAGTTATAAAAGTGTGTAAAGAAGTGTGAGGAGGGTGCTACAAAACCAGTTTCACTTTGCCAATTTTATTACGTCCATGTATGTTTTTGTAGCATGTTCAATATGCCTGTTAGTAATGAACGTACATGGAATAAGGAAAGAGCAATTTAACTGTCCACTCCTGATACAATGAGCTGCTCTTGTTATAACTGAACAAATATACACTCAATTTAATGTTCACATATTTGAGACTTGGAAAGAGACTTGCTTTGTTATAACAAAATCTTGTATCCGTACTTGGTGTATCAGGAGTAGACTGCACTGCTACCAGTTACTGGAGCAAGTGGGTTTGTAGCACCCTGATATATAAGCGATTTGAAATGTGATGAGATTGGAAGTGTGAAAGAGGTGATTGAGAAGGAGAAGAACAAGTAGATTTGATACAGTATCAGAAACTGATTATCAATACAGAACATTCACATGTATTATTTTCATTTGGAGTAGCGAAATAGAGCATCATGCATTTCATGAAATCATAATTCTTAAAATCAAGTTTCAAGAGCCTATAGGGCTCCACACTCATACCAGTGTCAAAGGAGAGGGTATACTAGTATGTGAATGTCCTCGGGACGCCCCCAATGATTAAAAGAAAAAAAAAAAATGGCCTTGCCTGAGATTAGTGTTGAGCCCCTTACACGTATTTGAGTGGACATTAGAAATGAAGTTAGGACAACTACCCTATGGACAATTACCCCGGAAAAAATTAATACACCCGTCAAAAATCTACCCCAAATTCCTACCCCTATTGCTAACCGTTTTTCGGGGAGGGGGGGGGGGTATTTGCCTGCAGGGTAAATTGTCAATGGGGTAGTTGTCCTGGTAGGAAAATTGACATATTTGCAGGTTGTGGAGATACATGTATTTTGCAAAGAAGTGATACATTCATTTAGATAAATGTTCAATGACGTTTTGAGATTTACAATTGTTTTGAGTTTTTATGTGTATCACTTGTCTATTCACTCGACAAATGTGGCAGAAAAAAATCTTTAAAGAAAGCCTACGATTTCAAACCTGTAGCACAATTTTATCGGGGGATGCAAGTGTGTTCTAATTAACTAAATGCGTTCCAATCTCTTGCAATTCTTAGCATTCTCTTTCATTCATTCAAATTCCTGGCCTGAACAGATTTTCATAGTCAAAGTCGTTGATGCCCATTGTGCCCTCCAAAACAAGTGAACAAAGACTAGTACTAGTTACTAGGTTCACCATTTATATGCACCCCTCTTTTTACCATCAGTTTCCCGCCATCTGCTCGCGATCAATGCCTTGCCATTGTGTGCAGTAAACCACACAGCATACTCCACCGTACAGAATAATGCGCTGAATTAAGAAAATGCGTGCATGCACACACAATGCATGTACGAGTAAATAGGGGTCGACATTCAGTGCAGCCTATTGACTTTGCAACCTGTAAGTATGGCTCGATGAGCTAGTTTTAGTCATCAGACCTTTGTTCTCTCTTTCTTCCTTGTTTTGCAAACCCCCATCCACCAGTGATATCACATTGGAGACTGCCCCCAAAGGATATTACATCATGTTGTATAAACTTGGAGGAAGAAGACTTCTTGCCTAAGCACACGAACGTGAAATACATAGGGTGATTGAGGACATATTTTCACGTGAGACAAACTTTATTGTGACAGGGGGGGGGGGGGGTTCGGGTTGCCAATCCCGACTGTCATATCGGTTGACCCCATACTCGCCTAGTTCATTGTCCAGGACGACAGGAGTACTGGATCTCGCCATTACGACCATGGTCTCACTAATGACGGTATCTCACTTCGCGGAAACTACTTTGAGACGGATTTGAAACTTGTCGCGGAGACCTCTCCAAGACGTCTCCTCAATCCTCGCGACGTTTCATGAGTCGTGGGAATCCCGGACTCCTTTGGGACGAATTTTGGACTTCTTTGAGACGGTTTTGAAACGGCTGTGAGACAGTTTTGTAAATTGTCGCGGAGATGTCTCAGAGACGTCACCGAGACGGGAAAGAAAAAAGTATTGAAGACGTCTCTAACACTTTTTATCTTTTCCGTCGCGGAGACGTGTCCGCGAAGTGAGATACCACCATCACGATCTAAAGGATCTTCAGCTATGACAAATTTTCAAATCCATAAAACTTGCAGGCGTATAGGGCAGTTCCAAGCAAAACAGGACATGACCCCCCAAATTTCAAATTCATGGTTCCATGACAAATTTGGTATCATATGACAGCTAAAAGTCCAAATTTTCAATATCTGTGGATGGTGTAGCCTTTTTAGGGCATTTTGGGTCTAAAAATGGCATCAATATTCAATATTACAAAAACTGTCAAATTCATATCTTTTTTTATTTAAATTTCATGTAGGCTAAGAGAAACGTACCTAGAAAATGAAAATTTACTTTGGTCATATTTTATTATGAAAGCAGGATAGATAAAAAATAAAGTTTTCACATAATATTTTGCTTCGCAATCTTTGTTCCCCATCAGTGAGCACAAACATAAAGGTACCTCAAAATGTCACTCCGTAACCCCAAAAACACATATTTTTAAAATATTTTTAGAATAATTGGATTAAATGCAACAAAATTTTATTTGCAAATCTGGAACACCCATACCTATCAATTACATAAACTTTTTATATTTGAATGGATTTTGTTTGAGAAATACGGCCTCATAAAATGTGTCACTCCGTAACCATTATGGTTACGGAGTGACATCCCATTGCATTGCATGTACAATGTACATGTACATGTACATGTACAATTTGATCAAAGCTCACTCTACACTAGAACTTTTTAAATTCAGAATTCTTTTAGTGAAGTGCCCAAGAAAGACATCAGGTGTCATGCTTTGAGGATATGAGATCATAAATATGCAAATGAGCCCTTTGTCAGCAATTACTTGCACAACTCAGGCATTTGTGTGAGGTCTGATATGAGCTCCTTTGTGGACTTTGCAGCAGATTATTTTGGAAGATAGTGGATGAGGCTGTGTACTCAATCATTTGGTTACATGTATACAATTTAAGTAAGTTTAAATAGTAGTTTAAAGAAGACACTGACCTGTACATAATGTATAAATAAAAGTAAGACAATGGGTTTGAAAATTACCCTAACTTGTGCTATCATATAATGTATGACAGAATTGAAATTCATCAAGAAGCATTAAAAAAAATTAAAAAAATAACATAAATCAGAATAGATTATTTTCTAGTCAAAATTTCATAATTCTATGTAGAAGTTTAGTGAACATCATGGAGCTTATACCAAATTAGGGGGAACAAATTTGTAAAAAGATTTTTATAAAAATTTATTAGTGAATTTTGAAAAATTTGCAAGAACTTTTGCATAAATTAGCATACTTAATGAGTTTCAAAATTCAGTGAAAATTTTTTGCATCTCCCACCTAGTGCTATCATATAAAGCAAATGGAATTGAAAATGATCGACAAATAAAGGAGAAGAAGCATTTATTGTTATTTTTTAAGAATTTTGCATGATATAGCATATAATGTAGACAATTTTCAAATCAAAATTTCAAAATTCTGTGTAGAAGTTTGGTAAACCTCATGTAGCTCTACTAGATGGAACAAAAAAAAAAAAAAAAATATCAAAATCGGTCGACAAATAAAGAAAATCCATTATTTGTGAATTTTGAAAAATGCGCATAAATTAGCATACTTAATGAGTTTCAAAATTCTGTGTAGAAGTTTTGAATCCCCCACCTAGAGCTATCATACAGAGCAAGCAGAATTAAAATTGAAACAATCAAGAGTGTTTTTTTTATTTAGCAAGGGAGACATAGTCCATTTACATTGCCATTGTGTGGATGATTCAGAGGTCACTCCGTAACCGTCACTCCGTAACCAGACATGGGTTCAAGTTTTAAGTCATAATTAACAAAATATTCAACCAATTTTCTCATGCAAGGCAGCATATTATACCTAGTATAACATAGAACCCAATCAATTACTCAAAATTATGGTAGCCATTTAAAGTTCACAGAGTTTAAGCAAAACGTTTTTTGCTCAAATATGCATGTCCATTTTGCGTCACCCCGTAACCATGATTATGAATATTCATATCTCATTAATTATGCAGATCACTATAACAAATGTTATCATTTTGAAAAGAGGGTACCATCAGCTATTGTCATGAACCATTTCTTTGTAAATAAAGATTAAAGTATGGATGATAAATGTGTTTGAATGCTGAAATGTTGCTTCTGAATGTCACTCCGTTACCTTGGAACTGCCCTATATTAAAGGCTAAAGCCAATTAGGCTATAAACCGTGATCACAATGTTGACAGTTTTGCGATAGACAAATTCTTAATTCAACTCAAATCATTCTCAGTTGCTGAAATGGCGACTATTTTTAGCGTGATGTATATAAATAAGCTATATACAATAATGTGACTATTATAATTATTATTATTATTATGTTAATTCTTAACCTTTCAATGAGTCGCGAAAATATAACAAAAGTAAACCCGAGAAATATGACATTGTTCAAAAAGATGGCTGACATAAATGGCGGTATCCATCCAATGACATTTGATCAGCTTCCAGTCACTCCCATGTGAAATTTTATGAATATAATTATGAGGCCCTAATGACTCCATATGAAATATAAAACAATTTGCTAAATTGCAGCTCTCTATAGCAGGTCATCCTGTTGATGTATGTATAGGCCCCTATCAATATTTTAAGCTATTCTTTATTGGAGGCCTTAGTGCGAAAAAAGAATAATAAATGATCGAGAAAGTCTTAATTCGTTGGCTGATAATATTACGGTTACAGTTATAATGATGATACACATTCATCGTGCCGTAAAGAATACCGAAGTGCGATGTCATAACGGTGATGTTGTCATGGTGGCTGGTTATAAAAAAAAATCTTGTGTTGAGCACCGGAACCTGTTTGCGTATATGTTCCCGAGTCTAGTCTGTTGCTGGAACGCATTTAGGCTAAACCTCATGCACGGGCTTTTTTTTTTTTTAGAACCAAGACGGGCGATTATGACGTCAACACTTCGGTACTCTATAGATCAGAAAGGGACATTCGTGCTTGTGGGTCTCAAAATCATTAAAAAATAATGAGAATTGCAACCCAAAAAATATCACGGTTATTAATTACCACAAAATAACAATAATTCTGAACACATGTAAAGTGCACAAACTTTTCTGATAATCATTGTTCTGTTTTTTGTTTTAGTTTTTTGTGAAGGTAGTAATTCAATGATTATAATGTCATGACTAATATATAATTTTGGTAAAATGAATAGCATGAATCACCCCAACAACAAAACGAGCAAAGTGAAAATAACACCCTTTTTTCTTTCAAAAAAGAAAAAAAAGAAGAAGAAAATAAGAAGACTTTCAGTTTCTCCGTCGTGACCGTAGAAATCTGAACACGTGTTGGGATTATTGTCGTGACTGGGGAAGTATACAATGAAGCAGAGGCACTGATCTCTACCCAAATATCTGGGTAGAGATCAGTGAGCAGAGGGTTAATTGTGAATTGCTGCCATCTACGAGAAAATCCAGTCAATTCCGCTAGCCCTGTTGCCACTGTCATGACTTTTGATCCCAGTATAGGTCTGTGCTGCTGATCCTGTAAAAAAAAAAATCGATACCCATGGGACCCCAATAAAAAGTTCAGACCCTACCACTAAAAAAATAAGTTAGCTTAAAAGTATATTTCTATTTTTGTTTTGTTCGGGCTTCAGAGGTTAGTTTACATAAGGATATCAAATTTCTCTCTCGCCTTCCCCCTTCTCTCTCTCTCTCTCTCTCTTCATATTACCAGACCGCTGAAGAATATTATAAAATACAATGCGAAAGATTTGCATAATTAATATTGTATGCCTCGGGTCCTTCTTCAACCATGTTTACGCTTATCAAAACATAAAACATACCCACATCCCCTCCCCTATATACACAAAGCAGCAAAAGGGGCACTTTTTAGTATAAAAAGTGCCCCTTTTCACATTATTTTACTTGTATATCATTTTACGCCCAAAAGGGTCCTGCTTGGTTGAAAATTTTCCTCTCGGTAACTAGGACTACGACATTTTTCATGCGCAGGCAGCACCCCTTCTAGTTCTACATAATCGCTCTTTATGCAACTGGGGGAGGGGGGGGGGAAATGCCTTTTACCCGTGTGCCATCCCTCCCCACTCTCAAATTTAATTGACCGACTCTGCCTATATAGTACACAACTTCATTTCAAACAATCACAGAACAAAATTCCATGAAAATTTATTCAAGAATCTCTTTTCTTCCAAAAGAAAGAAAATGTACACGTCTAGCCTACATACATGTACATCGGGCATGAAACAATTTATGTGCAATGCGATTTTTTTTTCAAAAATTATTATTCTATATTAGTACATGTATTTGACATAATGATCTTTTATTTTTATTTTTTCTTCTTTTTATATAACTGTAAGTTATTTCATTTAAACTTGGCACAAGGCCTCACTAGGTCATGACTAGTATAAGCTCATGCTATTATGTTGCCTATATAGCTCATGCCATAATTGCTTTTGAAGCCAGTTTCTTTTCACTTGCATATTTTTCATTTGTCTTGTGCACACTGAAGCATGAGACATGTCGGAGCATTAGCTCACCGTCCATATTTAACCAGGGATGTATCCCAGAATACACATAGTAAACTACACACATAAATGTTCAGGTATGATGGTAATTACAAACGGGTATAATATTATCATGTTTGTCATGTTTTCTGCCTCAAAAAGTGGTGTCATCTCTGCTATTATTAGGATCACAACTTATTTCATCCTTGAAAATAGTTTTCAATCTTTAGTTTTGATAATTATATACAGCTTCAACATTATACATAATATCATTTAATAATCATATAAAAGTAAGTAATAAAAACTAAAGGCAAACAACGGCAATTTACATAAATACATTGTCAAAAGCACAGTTTAAAGAAGATAATACACATGTATATAAATGCAAGCAGCTTGACAATATGTTTTTTGTCTTTCTCCTAATTCAACAACAGCAAACAAACAACAACAACAAAGAGAAAGAAAAAATAAAATAAAATAATAGAGCCTATAATTTACAAATAGCTTATATGACCCACGTGGAGCCCTAATTGTTCATTGCATTTCTAACAAGTGCTTTCCAAGAGGCCTGCACATCACATGTCGTTTTACTGCTACCTTCTGTATTATAGAAATACGAACGCTGGCTAGAAGGCAGGGGTTCCCATAGAAGATTTATCTGAAATGCCCATGTATTTACAGAAAAACATCAACAACCAAACACAAACATAGGCTAGTTTTTTTACATTTCTTTTTAAATAACTTCATTAAGTAATATAATTATACAGCAACATAATATATGTTGCTGTATTTAAAATATATAGTTAAAAGTTAAATTGTATATTATAACGATTGAACTTTTTTAACTACATATTATATATATATATATAGTTTGCTTTATATAAACAAGAACTGAAAGGTGCTATTCTTCATCCCTTGCCCTATTTATAACAGGGTGTCATATTATTTGAACAACAATTTTTGCACCTCTTCAGTCCCGTAGGCCTTTCTTTAATAGTGTTTATGGGCAAGTCCACGTTATTTGTTCTCGAGATGGTGATTTTTCGACTTTTTGACCATTTTTGTGTCAAGTGTGTCAGTGGGTTTTAAAGGTATACATAATATGTCATATATCACCATAAAGGGTATGAATGAACTTAATGCAAATAAGGTCAAAATTCATTTCAAGGTTATATGACGTCACAAGGCTCATTAATTTCATGAAAAAATATATAAAATGCATTAAAAATGCTATTTTCAACCATTTAAAAAAGAGGTTTGTCATAGGAGTACAACCAAACAGTAAGTATTTTCTGTTTTTATATTTTCTTGGCTAACTCTGGTGAAAATATCACGAACCTAGCACATAGCTTTCCATATTTTTAGACTTAAAATATTCAGGTCTCAGAAATAGTCTCACAAAAGTTACTGAGCTGATGTAAAATCATGCATTTTTATTACCCCCTCCCACCTTTAGAAATGAAAGAAAATAAGTTTTTATTACATTTGTGTTTTGTATTATGTTTCTTTGTTTTATCAGAGAGTTTTTTTAACAAAAGATGTTGCTACGCCTTGGCTACACCAATTGTTTAATAAAAAATATTTCGGGGAATAATTGTCCGTGTGTTACTGTCCCGTTTGTTACCTGACATAGTTTTTAAAACTTGACCTTTGCCAGAAAACTCGAAGTTGTATTATATGTTAAAATTTGTCCTTACAATGTTTATTACATGTTTAAGAGGATATGACTCTGAAAATTTTAAATCTACTTTTTAAATTCAAGTTATATGTGAACAAAGTCAAAATTTGAAAACATTTTTTTTTTGCGGTCCCGTTTGTTACCGACGAATAAATGATCATAAATTAATTATGAATTGAGTTATTACAACAATTTTTATGTCATGTTAAACATTCTTAGTAGCTTCAGAAATATACAAAGGATTGAGATTTCATCCAGCTTTTTCAAACAAGCCCTATTTTTGGCTCTGAATATCCCGTTTGTTACCGCGCAAATAGCTTGGACTTGCCCTTATATAATATTTCAACAAACATATTATTTTCTATTCTATTCAGTAGCATGATCTTGTACCATGTAATTTAACGCTCTAATCATTTGTGAGATACAATGTTTCAAAAATTTTTCAGAGCTATATACTCTTAAGCCTGACATAATTATTATTGAATTTATGTATGCATTAAAACATATTAGGAAAAAAAGGATAAGGACTATTTATAAATTACTCAGGACTCATTTTGGCATTTCTCCGCCCGAGCTTCATTTTTTCCCCCCTGATATAGTGTTTTTTTTTTGGTCAGATTTTGTTTTTGTTTTTGATTTGTTTGTTTTTTTTTTTTTTTGGGGGGGGGGGGGTGGTAAAGGCGTAAATTGTTTCGGCTTTCGGTCATTATATTCAAGCTTTATCATTTTCAAATAACAGCCATATGGGTAGGAGACAACGGCCCATACCCGATGTTATAACACTTTCCCCATAAATTTGGGGTCTAAAGTGCGGGCCCGTCGCCCCCCCCCCGCCCCGATCCGTCTATGTACTAGATTTGATATTCATCAACTTCATTGTACACTTAAAGTAATACAATTTTAAAATTTTATATAAATAATGTGAAAATAAAACAACAAAAACTTACAAATTGTTTACTTTAATTTCGCAGTTCTTATGTCACTTCACCAACATACAATTGGCATATTATAATATAATCATTGTGATCTAATTTACAATAGACCTTTGTCTGATAATGCTATTACGAGCACGCAGCCACAAGCATACAGCAGCCACATTAAGCAGCAACAGAATCGGTATTATGAATGTTAGTATCAAACTGATAGCAACACTAACCAAAATGATACAGACAAAGACACATACAAAGAGGCCAATTACAGTCTTGACCCAACCGGGGAGAGTTTTGAAAATACTAATAGTATTCATTATGTTCATGCATATCTCAAAGAGACGTACAACGAGGCTTATTGCAGACTTGACCAGTTTGACCAAAGGGCGGACAGCTTCGAAGATTTGCCAGCACCACTCACGGATAATATCGATGATGGGCACGTTCTCAGGTTGGACTGCCGAGGCGTATTCCAACAGCTTCTTCCAGCCGCTTATTGCAGACTTGACCCAACGGGAGACAGCTTCAAAGATTTGCCAGCACCACTCAGGGATGGGCACGTTCTTGTGAGGTTGGACTGTATTCCAACAGCTTTCTCCAGTCGTCCTTATCCATATCTACTGAGTGTTCAGCTTTCCACAGAGAATACAAGCCACAGCTGTTGGTTGCTTTTTCTGAAAGGTATCCATAGTAGAACTCATCCAACCTTGTCGATATGGCCAGTCAAAGTCATGTACTATCACAGCCACATTCTCCTTTCCTATGGACAAATTTAAAGGAAACAATCATGACAATAGGGTTATCATAGTTATGGGTGGAAATGACAGATATCAAGAGCATAATTATTGATGACACCACATTTATCTCGTCGGAGCATTCATCAAATTATGACATACTTTATTTTCGAATGCAGTTGTAATGTAGACCTCATTATGATAAAAAGGCATTGATTTGTATGATCTTTCTAGGCCTATATGGATCTGCGAAACGCTATGCGCTCGTCAAGACAAGGCATTATGTCTAATCATCATAAGGGATGATCTTTGAAAATTAATATTAGTTTACCAATAAACCTCCTAGCTCTCGGCAAGAATGTGTCGTACAAGGCATCCATGACATCAGTGATAGCAAATCTCCTGTTATGGATAGAATGACAGAGGATCAAACCGTCCAGTCCTTGTTGTTCCACCGGATAGCTATCCAGATCGTTGTAAGGTAAATCCACCATTTTGAAGTTGATCAACGGAAGATGAAGAGACATCAAAGTCGACAAGAATTTCTCGATTTTAGCCTGAGCTGAGGTGCATATTCCAATCGTTACTGCCATGATGATGCTGAATTGATGTTAGTTCCTGTAAAATAAGAGAAGGGCCACTGACATGACTGAAAACTTAGTGGATCCGCTCCAAGTCCACACCCACTGGTATTGAATCAACATGCTTTGGTGTTAAAATAATTATTTGACTCTGATTAGTGTTATTTTAACACCACATGCTGGTGTTAACTGATACTTTGCATGGTGTTAATTTCCAAGCTGACACTATGGGTATCGACATTATATAGTGTTGGTGTTCAATTAACACCAATGGGTGTGGTCATCTGTACCGGCGTTTGGGGTTAAAACTAGTTGTTTATAACATTTCAAAAACTAGAGAGAATTGGTTGCTCTTTGTATTCATAATATCCCAAATTAAAATGTATATTTCTTATCTGCAAAAAGTTCGACACTGATGTTTCAGATGTTGTATTGACACCAAGTGGTGTTAGAGATTTTATATCCATGAAAATCTTACACTAATGTCTAACCATGCTAACATCGCAAGACCATAGTTGACACCAGCGGGTGTTATACATACAGCATTTTTGGTGTAAAAAATATGCCATTTAGACAAGTTTTCACATTTTAGTGGATACTCTGTTAAAAAAAAAAACAACATATATATGTATTTTTACAACAAAATGCTGTCAGCAGATTTGCCATATCTTGTGTGTAAAATTACAGAAATGTTATTTATTTTTCTCCTGCAAATATTTACGTGAGATATACAAAATATACATCAGGGGGGCATGTCATCAAAGGACTTGTCGGACATTTTATCCGACAAATTTGTTCTCAGCCAATCAGATGCAAGTATTCAGTAGCTTATATCAGTTTGTCGAATAAAACGTCTGACAAGTCCTTTCATGAAATGCCCCCTGGACTAACACATTTGAATCTGTTTTAACTAAATACGTAGGCCTACGCTATATAAACTCTGATTTTATATTTTCTTCTTTCTAATGCATGGATAAAATTAACAGCAATACTGTAATTAAAAAAAAATAAAATAAATAAATAAATAAAATTATGGCGACTCTGCCAACATCAATTTGATGTAAAAATACAGATTTTCTTGTATTTTTTTTTTTTTCAGTGTACATGAATTTTCAAATAAATTAAACAATCCCCTCTAATAAAAAAAAAAAAAAGATTATTTAAAAGATAAAAGAAAATGACCTAACTAATCGTAATTCCTGCTCAAGAATATTGACGATAACCTTTGGCATAAAAGTTGAACAAAGGAGAAAAGACGGGTTATCATAGATAGCCACGCAAAATATCGTTTGAGTTATTTATATTTTAACGTTCCAAAGTACAAATTTATGAACATAGTTATTATCTGTTGATTTTAGATTATCTGCAAGAATGTACAGGCCTACGCATTATGAATTATGGCCATGTGTCATGAATTGGGTGCAAAATGCGTTACGTGCCCCATAATTTGTAGAAAATAATGTAGGCCTTCATTGCCACTATCAAACACCTCTAGTTTCTTAATAGTAAGTCATATTTATACAAAAGTATTGTAAGGAAGATGATTAAAATATTTTTTGCGTGTACAGAGTCATGAAAGCTATATGTTACCAGAAAATGGTCTAAAAAGTTTCACATTTTCACTGGCAAGTAGTTTCTTATTCTTTGCACTAAATGAAATGAAATGAATTAACTTGAATTGTGTTATGCTTAAAAAAGTATAAACTTGTAGTACAAAATTATTTTTTCCAATCGCGCTTCAACAATGTTCAAGGCATCGAAATAGGGTGAAAATGTGCAAAAATGACAGTAATCAGTTCTTAAACCACGTTTATTGCAAAAAATATGTTTCCACCACTGGTGTAAATCCCGGGGGATGAGGGGATACATCCCCCACTTTTCGAGGAGGGGGATGGCCTGTGCAAACATCCCCCACTTTTCAAGAAAGAAATTAGAAAAATTTTCACTAGATAATCGTGCTATTGGTGAAAGTACTGAATCCTTAACTTACCGCTTTTGATACTTAAATGTGCCCCCTTTTTACTCCGTATGCATCTTTAAAAAACCCCAAATTTCTTGCTCGGTCGCTATGCGACTTACAATGGAACATTTTTCACAAAAATGGCCGTAAAACAAAAGCGGATTTATTTCAAAAACAATACACAATCAACTTGAGTGTATATCTGTATGCTACAAAATAATGTACCCATAAAATTCTTAAAGTTAGTGATGGTTCCGGAAACAAGACAATGTCAAGTATTCTAACGAAGCCCACGCACGGGGTTAGTTGGAACAAGGTATGGGGTAATTTGAAACATTGTGCATGTTATCTTTAGAATTGTATTTAAAACTACCTACAACACTATTGTATGGGTTCAGCTAACTTGCTTTATTGATTCCAACTAAAATATTAAAGATTGATGTTCATTTTTTTAAAACTTTTTTTTTAACTTCATGTTTTATTCCACTTGATAGCATCCACTCACATACAGTAGCATTCTGCAATATATTTTGTTTAAACCAAAATAAAATTGTCCAATGTGCATTAATATACATATATAGGAATATTTCGGAACACTTCATTGAATTATATGATTTTCATTTTTTTTTTATTCAGCTGAAACCTATTTACTTAGTACATGTTCCAACTAACCCCGTTCAAAATGTTCCAACTAGCCCATTTGACGTTTGTAAGCTTACAGCACAAAAGAGGGACAACAACATGCCATAATTATATTTAACCTTGTTTTGTAGCTTGGTATAACTGTTTGTTATACTAAAAAAACTGGCCAACTTAATTTATTATCTTCTTTGAGATAATAAAACATTTGTAAAAGTGACAAAATTTACTCAGAAGGTGAAAAAAACAAACATTTCTTTCTAACTTCACGAGGCTTCATGTGTACTGTCTAAAATTTGGTGGATAGCAGTTGCTAATAGCAATAACCTGAGGGTAGATTTGCATAAATATATTTAAAGCCGTTAAAGAAAATTACAATGTTGCAACTAACCCCGTGTTCCAACTAACCCCATTCTCCCCTTAGTGTAAAACTCAATTAAATGCCCTTTGCTGCAGACAAACCTTGGGAAAGGGCGTTGTCGACAAAGGTGTAGACTGAGTGCGGCCTAGGTGGGGGGGGGGGGGCGCACTGATCTGGGCTTGGGGCCTGCAGCCCACAAAATTTTCACAGCAAACATTGTGGATTTGTTTTCGAGCGGTATTATTCAACAAAGCATGTAAAATGTATCTTCAAAATGGGCACTAAATAGGGTCAATCATGTACAATTAACTCAAATTTTGAGCTAAAAATTTTTGGATCGCGCTTTGCTCTCGCAGATACTAAATAGGGTATCACAATTATCTCCAATTTTTAGCTCAAAATTTTCGGCTCGCGCTTCGCGCTTGCATTGATTTTCCATTACTAAAAGAACAGTAAAAAGCCAACCCATTAAGATTCTTAAAAACATTATGTTTAAATAAAGACAAATTTTCTTTGCACCCCTCCTTGGCCTTGTCCGACTACATTTGTCTTTAGGCCTATGCCTTAGATCTCACGTGCCCCCCCCCCCTTGTAGAAAAAATGCCTCTTTTCCATCGTGACACCCACTTTCGAATCCGTTCCACCACCTCTGCTATATGTATTTTAATGACTAAACGTTTGTTGCGTACACTAGTTTATGTCAAACAAAATCGCGACCAGTTTGGAAATCATTTCGCCCATCCCCCGCCTCTCGACACGGATTTACGCCATTGGTTTCCACTCAATGTGTATCTACATACATGTACATGCATAGAGAAGGGGGAAAATTATTCAATTTTTTGTGCGTGCAATGTATTGTCTCTTAGGGTGCGTGTATGAAGGATGTTTTAATTAATTGATTAATTAATTAATTGATTAACTGACTTTTGAAAAAGTCTGCTTCACATTTATTTAAAACCAGGTATTTTCCCAAAAAGAATCATCACTCAACCTATAAGACCGACTGGATGAAAAAATATAACGCAACAAAGATGAGAAAGTAACAATAAATAAAAATGGGAATTCCCTTTACTTTAACACATGCCTCCACCGTAGGATCCTCCACCCTATACCCCACTCCACTCAAAGTATCTTTGTATCAAAACTATGAGCAGGACAAAGCTGAAATTTCCTCAGACATGATATCTGAGGAAGTTTCACCTTTTTCCTGCTTAATTATCTACGATATGAGACATTGCACAGCTCATGACTATACATGTTTTCATGATTATTTGTAAAATGTGATAAATTTCATTCCGAAATGTAACGCCTACACCTACTCCAATTTGTGACACATGACTAACCGATATAACGGCGCCAGATACAAATTGGCTTTAACCATCTTCGTTTTATACATCATTCGACAAATTTTAAACATTTGATAGATAAATACATATTTAAAGATAGACAGCGTAACTTACCAACTGAATCGGCCTTCAAGATGAGCCTTGTGGTGTAATATAATACTAATAGGCACCGACTACGTGAGCAAATTAATGTGCATACAATATGAAATGTTGCAGCGGAACAAAAACGAATGTGCTTGATCGACCTCCAAAGGTCACCACGGGGAATCCCCGCATCATTTTGCGTTCGAGACAGCTGTAGTCTAATTTGAAAACTTATCTTATTATGCTATGAAAATTAGATTTTTTTTTCATTGCAATTTTCTTGGATAAATAGTATTTCTATTGCAATATCCTTGCAACCTAATGAAGAAGAAATTGCGTACTTATACTAATTTTAGAATATGGCTACCTATACATGCTCGATGTCATATCAGTAGGCCTAATATAGACATGAAGTTTGCTCTATTTTAGTGATGAGAATCATTACGGATCGATTAATATTTGCATTTAATGGTCATCTTGTCAGAGTTTGATTTCCTTTTGAATATACAGTGCGTTTCAGAAAAAAAGGTAATCCATATTTAGAAGGCCCATATTCCAAGCTCATTTGTTTTTGCTGTTCATAGGTTACATGTAATTGAACATGAACTCTCCACCTTTCCAATGGTACCTTTCTTGAATCATAAATGTAAAGCATAAGTGAGTAAATTGCAAAGGAAAATTACGGTATAGAATCAATTTTTTCCAAGCTTTAAGGAAATGAAAGAAGACAGAGTGGATGCTTTCAAAGGAGTCACACATCACCGCACGCAATCTTATTCAATGCTCTGGGAAGCAGGACCAGCATTCACTCAGTTCCGAAACGCACTGGCGGTCATTGTTATGCTTAGTCACACAGACACTTACGTATAGATACGTTTGTGTTGTTTTAATCATATTTCATCTTCTTTTCTATCATTTCTTATGCATTTCTTTGTTTTACTGTATGAACTAAATTATCAATATTTCCACTGCTGACTATGACGGGTAGGCATCTGTGGGGATCCGCAGAAAAGAAAAGAACTTTTGGACGCCACCGGACGTAACTCAACGTAAGTGTCTGTGTGACTGCAGCATTATGGTGGTATCTCAGGCGCGGATCCAGGGGGGCCGACGCACAGTGGGCCAAACTGTCCAAACTGTGCCAAAATTCAAAAAAGTGAATCTGAAATTTTTTAATTTTTTCATATGTTTTGGGAAGAAAACATCCTAAATTTTATTGAATCATCAACATTTTGTAATTTAGCGAGTTTTTAAGGTGTTATTTACCCGTTTGAATATGGTATAATCCAAAAATTGCTCAAAAATGTGAGAAAAGAGGCAAATTCACAAAAGGCTTTATAAAAATATAAAGCGTCCATCAATCAGGCTGATACTTTACGCATTTTTTTTATTATTAGTGACCCATTTAGGATATATAATTGAAATTTTAAAGAAAGTATTATTTTTGGAGATATAAGTACTAAAATTCACAAAAATCGTCGAAAATTTGATTTTTTTTTTTTTTTTTTGGAAAAGTAACTTTTTAGTTTAGATTCCAGGCGATTCCAGGGGCGACTATACTTACACAGTTTTGACCAACATCTCAGCTTTCCAAAGATGTAATTTTTTAGTGCTAATAGTTGCTAATGAGTATTTCCCAGGCGTTTTTCAAAAAAACGTACACGGATTATTTCGGTAAATATTGGACTTTGTACGCATGCACATATGGTTGGTTGGTTCTCCATATAGATGGCGCTTGTCAATCTCGAAGATTATTTGCGCCAGGCTCGATCGTGTAAATAGTTTTGGCGCAGGCTTCAAAAGTTCAGCCCATGCACGAGCGACTTTCCTTTGTGAAGTTTTGTTAGATATGGGTTTAAATTAGTATTTTGAAGAAGAAGAAAAAAACAAAACAAAACAAAACAAAACACAAATGTTATTAAATGCATAAAAGGCGAAAGGTTGTGATTAATTGCAACATTGTTCATGGAAACTTAATTTTCATATGCACGCATATAAAAGCGAAAGGCGTTAAAATGCAGCAATGTTCATGGAACTCCTCGAAAACTTCCTTTCATCATATCAAAATAGTTCGGATCAACAGAGAGATCCACGATAGCTATCTAAATCGATTAGTATCATGTATATAAACTAGCAATTCACGTGTTAATCCTGCGTTTGACATCAATAATTGTTTCAGACTTTCGGTTCAGTTTAATCCTTGATTTCAAGAGATGTCTCTCATTGTTGTATTTTTTGCAATGTAAAATAAAATGTTCTATAGTTTCACTCTCTTGGCAAACTTCACATAAACCAGTATCATGCTGATTAATTTGAAAAAGGTAATGGTTTAAAATACATTTACCTACTCTTAGTTGTTGTATCAAGCATTCTTCTCTACGAGATAACATATGGGCCCGAATTCACAAACCATGGACTAACTAAACCACGTTTGTGAATTCGGGCCAATGTTTCTACACAAATCTCAACGTAGATGGCGTAATTAAGAATGAAAAATAAACACTGTAAACGATAGCTTGTTGTATTTCAATAGTGTAGACGAAGAAACCATCATTAAAAATAGTTTTCAATTCATAAATAAGCCTGATTGCACGGCGAGTTTTAGAAATAAGCTCTTTTATATTTCACCTATAAAAACGTTATGAAAATAGCAATGCTGTTAAGGTGAAACTCCCTCTGCTGACGTTTTTCAAATTTCAAATATAATTCTTTTCACATTATATTTGAATAAGGATTCTTTTTTTAAAAGATTAAAGTTCCTCGCTTTTTAAGAAGAAAAGGGGAAGAGCGATTGATTCACTTCTATAACTGAGTTTACTTCTGCCCAGGAAGTCCTAAAAAAGCTCTTATATCTACGCAATGAATGTGTGTCTATTCCAATCAGATTATAACATAAGTTGATGATGTTGGGGCACTTTTTGAATGAGATCAGAGCAATTTGAATTGTGTTCTTTTGTGTTCCTTATGTCCTGTAACCCTTAATGTCCCACTTTTATTATCAAACTAATGAACAATTATATGGGTTAAAATGAATATATACCTTATCAACAACAAACAATAAATAAATAAATAAATTAATTAAAAAAAAAAAAAAAAATTATTATGGAGTCAGAGTAATTGAAATTTACAATTAACGTGTTCCTTAGGTTAAAATACTCCACGAATGTAATTACAACCTAAAAATATAAAAATGCTTGTAAGATAAAATGAATTTGCGCCTTATCCAATCAGAAAACAACGTTTTTGTGACGTCAGAGCAAGTTGAATATGCGATGATTGTGTTCCTTGGGTCAAGAAAACCTTTAATAAGCCAATTTGTCAAAGTGAAATATAATTTTTTAACGTGTAACACTGCACGTTTGCATTGTCCAATCAGAAAACAGTATTTTGCTGACGTCATATGGATGTGAAAATATGCCCATCGGATTCCACGGGTCCAAAAACCAATAGTAACCAGTTTATAGTGATTTTATTAACAGTTTTCAATAAGTAAATAATTTTGTCATGGTTTGAAGGCATTCTGGCCCACTGTGCGACGGGTCCGGACCCCCCCCCCCCCTAGCCAAAAAATGGGCTTATAATGACCTGAACTAAGCCAAGGTAGTGAATTTAAGCCAAGGCTTACTTATATCGTATTTGTTTTAATTCCTTTAGAAGGTGATGACCAGCTCCTCTTTTTATAATGCGAGCGCGTAGTGCGAGCGGAAAATACCAACAATACAACTAATAATCACTTTTCGTATATCTTGGCATCAAGAATCAGTGAATGGGTCGTAACGGAAAATTTCCGTGTAATGACATGAAATTAGTGTTTTTCACACGTCTTGCGCAATTTTCTTTGTTTTAATTTTCACAAGGTGATGATCACCTCTCTTTAAAAATGCAAGCCCGAAGCGTGAGCGGAGAAAATATTAATAATCACTTCGTATAACTGGGCATCAAGAATCAGCGAATGGGTGTTAACGTGGGTAAAACTTACGAGTGCGAAGCTTGAGCAGGAAATTTTCCGTGTAATGATATGAAAGTCATTTTTTCACAATCTTTTCTTTGTTTTAATTTTTCACAAGCTGATGATCACCTCCCTTGAAAAAAAAAATCGAGCGCGTAGTGAGAAGAGAAAATTGCATTTTTTTTCCTTCTGTAAAATAAAGCCCCTTCAATATACTGTCCGGTATAAAGGTGGAATATTTTTTTGCCGCTCGAGCAACATGATTTTGCGTGGCTTTAATTTTTTTAAATATGTTTTTCCCTCTTACTTTTCGGGACCCTGGCTATATTTTGAACATTCCTCCAAACCTTTCACGGGATTTTTTAAAAAAGTTTTGTCAACCCCCATGCTGCCCATTTTTTTTTTTCATTTTCTTCTCATTTTGGGGCCCCTTTTTTGTTTACCCGGCTGATCAAGCCCCCTTTGTCTTTTCACGTAGGTGGACCGAATATTCAAAATTGAATGAGATGCGCCATTAAAACCAACTAACAGACACTAATATATTTTAATTTTCGTTTCTTGCATTTTCATTCAAGTATATCTGCCGCATTTCTGCCAAAAAAAAGGGGGTTCACCTTTTTTCTTTTTTTTTTTTTTTTTTTTTTTTGTCAAAAGGACCCCTGCTCGCCAGCGAAGGTTCATTCGAACCCTCTAGTTACGGGCCTGTTCCCGAGACATCTCTTAGCCTAGTCTCTGCGACGTCTCTCGAGTATTGAGAAAATTGATCATGCTCATGCAAAGACGCCTCGCGATGTCTCAGATTCTCCAAAACGTCTCTTTATACCACATTTATGTTATGGTACACGAATTTTTCCTAACTTCTTTTTTTTTTTTTTTTTTTTTTCAAATATCCTCAAATATTCCACAAGAATTATAAGATTAACATTTATATTGTATTTTACATTATTACCAAAGAGTAAGAATTTTCATGCGAGTTTATTCACCTATCCCATCCCCTGTTCCTGTGCCCCGCCAAAAAAGGGATACCATCTCTGCCCCTCCCCATCTCCGATAAAATCTTGATTTTAAGCTGATGTTACGTTTTCTGTATCATATTGTTTGATTTCCCTTTAAACGTAGAAATGAACCATTTGAGTTTTCTCCTGAGCGCATATCCCTCTCGGTTTCCGCTCCCCAAAGTAAAATAAAGTAGGTCCTTTTTAAGATGTGCTCAAGGCGGAATAACCATCAGCCTTCTGCAGGCCTAAAATCTAATATTTCTTGAATCTGGCGGCATATTGAAGAATTTCACTAACAATACTTTCCCATCAATGATAAAGCTAGAAGACGAGTGAAAATGGTTCTATTAAAAAAATATTAAATAGATAGACCTACAGGAGCGGATCCAGGGGGGCCCGACGGCCCCCCCCCCCCTAGAAAAAAAAAGAAAAAAAGGGGGGGGGGGAAGCGAAGTAAAAATAGACGAGCGGACCGATTGATCCCCAACCATACCCCTCTGGCTGATACATGACGACCCTTTTGATGGCCGTAGGCCAAAACAAAAGTTTTTGGCCTTCCGCCATCAACAAGATCATCATGTATCGGCCATAGGGGTAGAGTTAGATTGGTCAATTGGGTCGGCAATCCATTTTTTCTACTTTTTTTTTCTAGGGGGGCGGGCCCGCTGGCCCCCCTGGATCTGCGCCTGGTATAACTGTTACATCGCGAATTCTAATTCAATTAGTAAGGGGGGGGATTTTTTTTTTCCTAGTAAAAAAAATCCTTAAAGGGGAATAATACCCAAGGAAATAATCACAAGAGCACAATCAGAGGAGCAATTTCAAAAAAGTTTCATCAAAATCCGTTATAAAATAAGAAAGTTATGGAAGTTTTAAAAGTCTCGTTTTGCCTTCTATGGGGATCCCCAAACTGGCAACATCGGCTTCAAAATGGCCGATTTTATGGACAACTCTCCATTGGTTCTATTACACAAATTTTCAGATTTTCCCAATTTTCTTTCAAAATACGTCTTGCCTCCTTCTGAGCTCAACATATGTTGTGTGGAATATAATTCCCATGACATATTTTGAGCTCAGAAGTAAATAAGACGTATTTTAAAAGAAAACATGGAAAATTTGTGTACAAAACCAATGGAGAGTTGTCCATAAAATCGGCCATTTTTAAGCTGATGTTGCCAAGTTGAGGATCCCCATAGAAGGTAAAACGAGACTTTTCAAACTTTCATAACTCTCTTATTTTATAACCGATTTTGATGAAACTTTTTTTAAATTGCTCCTCTCATTATGCTCTTTCCTATGAAAGTGATTATTTCCTTGGGTATTGGTTTCCTTATATTTTATACACATGATCCTACAGCAGCACTGTTAGAACGTGGTTTAAAGATTTCGCTGTTTAATAAAATGCTGGTTTAAAGTTAAACATTCTTGTTTACTATTTAAACATTGTTGATTCAAACCGAAAAAGCGAGGTTTTATAGCTTTAAACAAGACCTCTTTAGAGATTATTAATCGGGTTTTTGTTTGAAAAAGCAGAGGCAAATGTCACATGACAATCATGGGCGAATGGCACCACTCGTTATATGCAAGGTAAATCGGCACACCATTTCAGTCATGGCGAAGGACTTATTCCTCACACAGTAATTTAGTGTATACAATATGTGTTGGCTCAGTGGATAGAGCGTCTGCTTTATAATCGAAAGGTCTTGAGTTCGATACCCGGTCGCGTTAACCAAAATAAAAGTTGGCGCCTTTTTTATTTTTGGAGCGGAGCGTTAAACAATACTGTTGATATTTTGAACAACCATTAAACAACAGCTTGTTTAAACTTTTGAACAACAAGAGTGTTAACGTTTTAAACAACTACAGGTTGTTTAATTTTTAAACAACGCTGTGCGATTCACCGATTAACACGCAGTTGTTTAAGATTTTAAACAACTTGTTTAATTTTTGTTAACAGTGTAATGGTATAAATTTTTACCCTGGTACTTGGTAAGTTTCAATAGAGATTCTAAAAATGTGAAAAAGGCTGAGCCCATCTTTAAACAAAATAAATTTTAGACCACTTTTTGTTCTTCCATTATTAAAGTAATGCTTTACACAACGATGAAAAAAAATAAAAAAATACGTGAGGGACAATGAGATTTATTCTTAAAGAATCGCAATCTATTTATAGAATCGCAATCTATTTCACGCCTGAAAGTATATTTTAAACTTAAGTTTCGAAATAAACATCATCAACATTATAGATTATATTTAGTCATAATTAATTGATCAAAATTAAATGTAAAATGCAAACGATGATTCATTATTTAATTTTCGGAACCCAATAGAAATAAGCTCCAGAATTTTTATGGGTTATTCTGTCAATCTCACGTATAAACTTGAACCTGCTGAAATATAAATCAAATCAATAATAATTGCGATACATTAATAATTCTAGCGTCAAAAGAATACTTTAGAAAGGATTGTACCTTCACTTGTCACAAGTATTGTAACATAGCTGAAATTAGTGCATTTTTTCAGTTTTACAAGACTTTAGTCTTTTATATGTTGTTTTATTTCATGGCCGGAGTATATTTTCGACCATTTTTATACATATATGTTCTGAAAGAGGAAACTTATCCCTTTTCATTCCTGAGTGCAGTGAGTAGATGACAAGACATGGTCATTTCTGAAACAAAAAGGGGGGCACAGAAACAACTATTGAGTTACCAAAATGGTCTATGGTCATGTATGAAATATAACAACATAATAAAAAGACTCGTAAAAAATACACTAATTTCAGTTTAATTGCAATACTTATATGGCTAGTAAGAGTAAATGTACACTTATGGCCATATTTAATTTGCCATCTCCTAAACAAAACATCACAAGCCTTTTTATTTATTGTTGTATTCCATTCATAGCCATAATGTTGTCGATCATTATTTTCTAATCCCCTGCAAGGGGAACCTTGTCCTATTTCATTTTGATTTTGTGGCGCTGCTGATGACTTTTTTTTAATCAAAGGGAAAGACATAATAAAATTTTAGGAGGTGGGGATTATTTTGTATCTCAAAAGGTATTTTATCGACTTTACACGATGAAATCTCATTTGAACAAATAATTTTGCATATTTTTATATTTTTTGTCATCATCACAATATTTACACATTGATTAACGAAAAATTAGGACAATTAAGACAGATACGAAAAGCAATAAATAAATAATAATTAAAAATAATAATAAACATAATTATTTTGGACAAAATAATGCAGCCAACACATGATTCTGAGTTATAATAAACTCCACATGATAATAAACACTGAAGATAATAATATGAAGTTGTAAACATGAGCGCATAATTAGAAATAGCAGTGGCGGATCCAGGATTTCATGGGAGGGGACCCAAATTTGATTGTCAGATTTTGGTACACCCCAATTTCATCAAAAATGTTCCACGTCCACGGGGTGCCGGGCCTGCCCGGCCTGTCCGGCCGCCCCCCCCCCCTGGATCCGCGCCTGAATAGGGTATATGCATAAATTTGTCCGAAAATGAAATGAATTTTAGGACGAATGCACCCTATTCCAGTTTCGGACGAACGATCCTTCGTCCGAATTTTGATGCATCAGTGCGAACGTTCATTCGTCTGATAATGATATCGGGTTCGTCTGTCCGAAAAAAAAAAAAAACGGGTTCGTTGGTGGGTTTTTAGTCCGAAGGTTCATTTGTCCGAAAATGGAATAGGGTTCATTCGTCCGAAAATGAAATGGTGATCATTAAACAAATTTGGATGAATAAACCACATTTCCTTTCGGACGAATGAACCTTCAGAATAACGAACCCTATTTCATTTTCGGACGAGTGAACCCTATTTCTTTTTTGGATAAATGAATCCTATTTCATTTTCGGACAAATGAACCTTCGGAACAACGAACTGCTCTCATTGTTGTAAAGTTGGCAGTTATTTTGAACACTATGAACTTCAGCACTAATATTAAATCATACGTATTTTAACAGAGTAACAAAATATAACTTGGGAGTCTCAGCACTATCTTGTGGCCAATGAAATTTAGTACCTGCATGGGCAATGATAATTTTAATGTTGAACCTCCGTTTCTTAAAATGAATCGGCAATTTGATATTTCAACTGGATGTATAGTTGGGGGTTATAGGGTTGCTATAGGGTTTTATGTAACGTTTAAGTCCCTGGTGAATGTTTATATACATCCTCACATAAGACCTGTCCTGTTTTGGGCTTATTAGATTGGCCGGGCTATTACTGAAAACGCGTTTTTCTCAGAGTTTCCTTATTCATTTCTGAAGGGTTTCAGGTTGGGCGGATTATGGTCGGCCATATTCGCCTCCGTCTTCGACATCGGTTCGTTAAAGAAGCGACGACTGATAACAACAATAAACACAACGATACATAGACCTGCAAAGACACGTACAATAAGCAGCCTTGTAGACTTGTCCCAACCGGAAACAGTTTCGGAGATGATTTGCCAGCACCACTTACAGACACGAACAACGAGGCTAATTGCAGACTTGATCCAACGTGAGCATGGTGAGACAGTTTCGATGATCTGCCAGCACCACTGAAGGACAATATCGATGATGAGCACGTTCTTGTGAGGTTGGACGGCTGAGGCGTATTTTAACAGCTTTTGCCAGTCATGCTCATCCATTTCAATGGACTTCTTAGGTTGAGAATTATCTAGCTTCCCACAGAGAATTACCACTGAAGAACAGGCCACAGCTGTTGGTTGCTTCTTCTGAAAGGTATCCAGAGTAGAACTTTTCCACCCATGACGGAACGGCCAGTCAAAGTCATGCGCTATGACAGCCACATTCTCCTTTCCTATTTGGACAAAATTAGAGGAAACAGTATACGAAATTAGGGTTATTATTGTTATGGGTGGAAATGACAAATATCAAGAGTATAATGATAACACCACATTATTTTGTCTCGTCGGAGCATTTATTCAGCAATTATGACGTATTCTAATTTCTGATATAGACCTTAATATGATAAAAAGGCATTGATTTGTATGATCTGTTTAGGCCTATATTAATATGGATTGACAAGTCGCTACCCTTGTCAAGACAAGGCGTTATGCAGGCCCGTCGCCAGGGGGTGCGGAGGGTGCGAACGCACCCCCTTTCAGACAAAAAAAAGAAAAAGAAAAAAAAAGAGGTGTAAAAGAGAAGAGAGAGAGAGAAAAAAAGGGGGTGCGAAGAGCAATACATAAGGTCTACATGGTCGTCGCCGGGGGAGGGGTGCGCTGAGCGCGGGGGGTTGTTACTAATCGGTGTCGCTTGTTTCGAACACCGGTGCCTATCAAGACTAACCGGTGCCACTAAATTCGAAATGTGATAGCGTATAAAGTTCTATTTTGCTCGCCCGCTCTGTCTTTGGACATCATTTCCCAGCAGCCGACCCGTATCTCCCAAGTTATGCTACAGTCACACAGACACTTACGTATAGATACGTTTTTGTTGTTTAAATCTTATTTCATCTTCTATTTTATAATTTCTTACGTATTTCTTTGTTTTATTGGAAAAACGAAATTATCACTATTACCACTGCTGACTATGACGGGAAGGCATCCGTGGGGATCCGCAGAAAAGAAAATAATTTTTGGACGCAACCGGACGTATACATAAGTGTCTGTGTGACTGTAGCATTACGTATTTTTCTCGTGCTTTACGCTCGACACTTTTTTTAATTGTAATTTTTTTTTTTCTAAGGATGACAACATCTTCTTTTTAGATAAAATTACAAATAAATTTGATAATTATGAAGGAAATTGCATTCTTTTTAAATTTTTTTTCCCCAAGCACACTCTCCTATAATTATATGATTGTCTAATTATATACCAGGAGATTACGCTATCATCAATTTTAGGAGATGCTTTAGTCAGTTAGTTGCAAAATAAGTTTAAATGCCCTGCTTTGAGGTCAATATAAAAAACAAATTGGGCATGCACGTACAAACAGTTTACGCTATAAACTTTAACAATAAAACACACAAAAGACAATGTTTGAAATCATTAATACTTTTTTTTCACTTCTCTGGAAAATTTTCCGCTCGCGCTTCGCACTCGTATGTTTACAAAAATTATCGTCATGTGAAGAAAGGGATTACAAACATTATAATTCATAGACTATTAACTGATATGATTTTCCTCGCGCTTGGCGTTCGCATTTATTTGCCAAAGGGCGGGGATCAGCTCCTCAAGGAATTTTAGAAAAGATGTAAGAGGCAAAATATCGTCGCTGCTTTCACGAACCGGCACAACCGAACGCGCACCGCGAAAAGTACATTCTGAGATAAACGCGTTTGAAGTTTAGCCCATTTTCAATCCTCCAGAAATATGTCCTATGTTAACTTTTACTCATGAGAATACATATCTAATTTCAAGGAAATTTTCTGTAGTTTCTACTCAATCAACAAATTATTTAGTTTAATGACAATTACTTTTGATGTTACCGAAGATGTGATCACTGTGCGGTTTCGTGAAAGTAAAAAAAATGCTGTTTACGGCTGGCAATAATTAATTTTTCACGAAATCCGGCAACGGCCGACCGTGCCGCCTGTCAAAGCGCTAAATTTGTTTTCACGATCC
Source organism: Paracentrotus lividus (assembly GCA_940671915.1). Lineage (NCBI taxonomy): Eukaryota > Metazoa > Echinodermata > Echinoidea > Camarodonta > Echinidae > Paracentrotus > Paracentrotus lividus. The sequence continues at coordinate 47,004,243 of CALNVZ010002100.1, read as the reverse complement.
GGCACATGACTACGCTCACAATGGATTATTTCACGTGCGCGCAATACGTCACAATGGGTTTTTACACGTGCACGTATTACGTCACAATGGGTTCTTTGCACTTAGCCCATTATGATCTTGCCAGTTTCCATAAAGTTAATCCAAATATATATTTTTAACATTTTAGTAATTTTATCGTGCTTTAGTTTACGTGTACAATCATTTCATATGTTTGAATGTGAATTAGTGAGCATTTTTTTTATACTAGCTATCCTCCTTTTTCTATGACCTCTAAGAAGTTTGTATACCCCCTATTTTTTTCTTGTCATTTCTCTATTTCTCTCTCTAGCTCTGTCTTGACAAGGAAAATCTTTGTCTCCTTTTCTTCAGGGATGGGAATGTCCACGGTTATTTAATTGGGGAACATACTTAAGCTTTGAATAAAGATAGAAATCTTTAAAAAAAATAATTACAAATGATTAAAAAAAGTCGCCAATTATAACGGGATCAGAAGAGCGATTAAAAAAAAAAAATGTCTTACTGCGATATTATGTTAAATAAAAATATGTTCAAACTCCTCGATAATAATCATTTTCTCTGAATCAATCTATTCTACATATTATGAAATTAAATTGATTGATTGAATAATACATTTCACATGGCATATATAAGAATATCAGCATTCCTCTAAACACCAAATCACAATCAGTTAGGCTACAACGTGTATAAAAAAAGTATGGAGACTAACATCAATGTGGAATACATGTGATCATATTCAATTTATAGCCTACACTTTCTTTAATATCATCCTTTTGTCTCTGACGAAGAATTCTGCTAGATTGAAAGCTCAGGCTCTCTTCTTATTTAATTATACTCCTTTATTGATAAGCAGTTTCAGCAGTTTCTTTCTTAAGTTATTTTAGGGCAGTCCACGCTATTTGTTCCCAAGAAGTGATTATTGCACTTTTTGACCATTTTTGTGTCAAGTGTTTCAGGAGGTTTTGTAAGCTATACATTAATGTGTCATATATCCCCATAAGGGTATGAAATGAACTTAAGACAAATAAGGTCAAAACTCATTTAAGATCATATGAGTCACAATGCTCATTAAATATTCATGAAAAATAATGAAATGCATTAAAAACGCTATTTTCAACCATTTAAAAAAAAGAGGTTGTCATAGGAGTACAACCAAAATAGTATGTATATTTTCTTTTTCTATATTTTGTTGTGCTAATTCTAGTGAAAATAATCACGAACTAGCATATATATAGCTTTCCCATTTTATTCAGGTCTCAGAGTAGTCTCATAAAAGTTACTGAGCTGATGTAAAATCATGCATATTTATTAACTCACCCTCCCACTTTTAGAATGAAACAAAAATAAGTGGTTTTTTTTTTTACATTTGTGTTTTTGATATTTTCTTTTGTTTATCAGATAAGATTTTTTAAACGAAAGATGTTGCTACGCCTTGGCTACACCAATTGTTTTAATGAAAAATATTATAGGGAATAATTGCCCCGTTTGTTACCTGGTCCCGTGTGTTACCTGACATATTCTTTAAACTTGACCTTGCCAAAAAAACTCTAAGTTGTATTAACATTAAAATATTTCCTTACATTGTTTATTACATGTTTAAGAGGATAAGAGTATGCAAGTTAAGATCTACTTTGAAATTCAGAGTTATATTTGAACAAGAAAATTTGAAACACCATTTTCCTCTGGTTCCGTTCGTTACGCAGATACATGATCAATGATTAATTGTGAATTGAGTTAATTCAACTATTTTTATGTTTTGTTGAAAATTATTAGTACCTTCAAAATATACCAAAGGATTCAAGATTTAATTTAAGATTTTCAAACAGACCATTTTTGGCTCTGAACGTCCCTTTGTTACCGTGTAAAATAGCTTGGACTTGCCCTTTATTCTATTATTATTATTATTTAGGCCAATTAATTATATCCTGTCTATATTACCAGTCTATTGTAATTATACCCATAACCAATTGCACTGAAAGTTCATCTAATTATAACTATTATCAAATATTAATCTGACTTGTAGGTAAAAAAAAAAATGAAAAAACAGTAGGGTACATGCAGGTAATAGACCCCTATAGCTCATTTGCCTAATTTGCATAAAATTACGAAATGACACACAGTCTCACCTTTGTTTATATGAATCAATAACTACTGCTCAACTTTATGTAAAGAAAAACATTATCCAACAAACCACCCTGTCTGCAATATTCAAATGTTGACGTCATTACCAAAGTGCCCATATAACCTGCATGTGCAGGTAATATGGGCAATGTATTAATTTGTAGTTTTAAAAACTACAATGACTCTACCATGTCTGGAATTGTTTGAATTGTTGAAAATCATTAACTTTAAGAATATAATTAATTATAAAGCCCTTCAGTAAATCCTATGACTATAATTTTCATTTATGTATTTTGTTATATTATTTCTTTAAATTATTATTTAATATTATTTTCATTATACAAGTCAATATAGGCCTACAATAAGTTATTTTTATTAATTATATACTGTGAATATACCCCAAAAATGGAGCATAGAATTGATGCCTTCATCCCAATACTAAGTACGAATCATTTCCGCCATTTTGGATGTCCCTATTACCTGCACATAATGTTGCTGTTCAGGCAAGCATTAAATGCAATTGCACCCATTCCACTAAACAAATTGACCTGTACACGCTAGTATGAATCAAAATGAACTATAAGCTACTAAATAATACAAACACATTGAGTTACCCCCTCAAATACTCATTCCACCATACACATTCGTGAAATATCAATTTTTACATCAGGGTAAAAAATGCGTAAGTTTTAATCTACCTTGTTGCTTTTCAAGCAATTTTTCTCAGAGAAATTTCGGCATCAGATCGCTCTCACGACGATAATATTTTCGTATACAGTTTCATAATGAACAACATTATGGTGCTCACATCGGTCACCGGTCACCGGTCGACGGTCACGACATGATTTGCTTCAGGTGGCCCATATTACCTGTGAGCCATATTACCTGCATGTACCCTATCATCTAAAATCAATAGATTAATTTCTGAATACTATTTTATATCATTAAATTAATAAGTATGGTACATGTTAGCTAAGTGGTAAATTATATGATTTATATGTATATCGTTCAAGTTTACAGATGCTCTAAATAACTATATATTTTTTAATTTTATCTTTTTGGGTGGGTCATTTAGCGATTGATATAAACTATGATTTTTGTCTCTTTCATATTAATGTTAGTGGTGTGGACGTTTCGACATGGCGGAGCGGGGGGGGGGGGTACAAATGTGATCACATTCAAACTTCAATATCATATTGATTGCCATACATAATCCTATTCCATTCCCACTTTATAAAATGCGAAAATGCAATCAAAGAGACTCAAAGATTCTCAGTTCACATGATTGTAATGTCTTCATGAGGATGAGCTTTTAATTGAATCATATTTTCCAAAACAAATGATGCCTTGTTTATCAGTTTAATTTGAACAAGGTGTAATTGGTAACATTTTAAGTAGACTCACAGCATACAAATTACCGGACCCGAATCCAAAGTGGGAGAGAATGGAAAAATCTGAAAGGAGAACTATATTTTTTTTGGAAGTTTGACTTCAATTTTGGCCGCGTAACCTGAAAAAAAAACAACAAACAAACAACAAACAAAAACAAACATAAACTTGGGATGTACAACGATGATGTTGTGCTACACTGTGGTTCTATAAAACTACCGTAATATTCCAATTAGCTATAATTAATTCGCATAAACATCAATTCATAATTCAAATATTCCCACACAGCTGTATCTAAATTAATCATTTCTATGTCAAGGGCATATCAAATTTCAAGTGAGTCAAAGAAATCTTTACATCGAAGTAGCCATTTTTAGGTGAGAAATTTGAACACAGTGGTTTTGCATCGCTTATATCATCTCATTGAAGAAAAAAAAAAAGTTGGTAGGCCTACTTTAGTCTTATCTCTCTTTTTGAATGGAGCCAAACTTATCGCACAACAATTCAAAGTAGATTTATGTATCTAGAATTAATTTAGTTTCATCTGATATGGAAAAAATTGAGAAAAATGGTAGGCGGTGTTATAGTCTTTATATAACAACTAATCCTAAATGCGGGCATGTGCACGCGATTGTTATCCGCTGTGCGATATTTGTGCGATTTCTTGTACACTAACATCATTTTGGAAATTGGTCATGGTTTTGGCTTTCATGCCCCGCTTCCTAATAAAATAATAAAGAAATACAAAGGAACCCCCCCCTCGTCAGAAAAGAGAGACAACGATATCTTTGAGAGCAGAGAGAGATAGAGAGAGAGAGGAGAGAGAGAGGAAGAGATCAGAAGGAAAGATTCGGTGTCGTATACCAACTTAGAATTTGTTAGCAAAGGAGGGAATGAAGACATTATTCACATTTCAAAAATAGAACGATTAGCACGAAACCAAAGCATAATATATAGGTAAATGTTG
>CALNVZ010002100.1:46952066-46998446 GCA_940671915.1 Paracentrotus lividus | reverse complement strand
TGAAAATAGAATGATTTTATTAACTCGAAGAAACTAGCATAAGATCAATAGGCAACGATAGGCTACTTGCAAAGAACTCATTGTGACGTAAGACGCGAATGTGAAATAACCCATTGTGACGTAGTGCGCGCGCGTGTATGAACCCATTGTGACGTACTCATGTGCCGGTTCGTGAAAATAAATTTAGCGCTTTGTAAACGGCACACTCGGCCGTGCCGGTTCGTGAAAGCAAGATTTGTCTTTTCCGCACATGTGTCGTTTTGGTGGTTTATGTTACCATGGAAACTAAGGCGTTTTGGAGGCTGAAAATTTGTGAAATGAAAGCTTGTTGATTACTGATAATAAAAATGTAAACAAATAGAAAACTACATTTTGACGGATTTTGGGGGCTTGTGCCGGTTCGTGAAAGCAGCGACGATATGTGTGAAATACAATGCCCTCATTTTGTTATATGGAAAAATTTGCGGCTCGCAGTTCGCGCTCGCAACCAAAAAATACGACAATGAATAAACAAGATGTTCTTTCTTCAAATGGTTATAATAAAATATAGAAAGCTTTTGCTCCCGTTTCGTGTTCGTATGCTTATAAAAAATAAAAAGGAATCGTGACTCATCACATCAAAATCAGACACAAGTGGCCAGAAATCCATTTCTCGAAATTGATTACAAGCATTTATATAGACCATAATAGGATTTAATTTCGCTCTCGTATTTTGCTAAAGGGCGATGATTATCAGCTCGTGGGGAATTAAAAAAGAAAGTCGTGATAAGGCAAAATTTCCGGCTCGCGCTTCGCGCTCGCAAACCAAATAGAAGACAATGATCAAGCAAAATACTCTGACTTCAGTTCGCTAAATTATTAAGTATACATTCCACTTGCGTATGTTTATATCTTTAAAAGACTTATCATCACGTTCAAAAAGGATATACAGACATTTATTTAGACCATTAATCAACAGATTTGTTCATTTAGGAATAAGGCGCACAACAGTGTGTGAAATACAATGACTTCATGTCGTTATAAGGCAAAATGTTCGGCTCGCGCTTCGCGCTCGCAAACAATAAACATAACAATGACGAAATACTTTTTCTTCCCAGTCGCTATGCAGAAAGCTTTCGTCTCGAGCTTTGCGCTCACATGTTTAGATCAAAAACGGAATAACCATTTTCATTGCGGAAAAAAATCTCTAGAGGGGCTGGGAGACACCCCTCCCACGCCCTCCCCGCTCCCCGCTCGCTCGCTAGGCTCACGTGGGCTCGGTCGCTTCGCCCCCTAAAAATGGACACATTTTCCGAAACGCACCTCCCCTTGAAAAAAGCTGGCGACGGCCCTGGAATTATGTCTAATCATATAATAATAATGGTATTTTATTGACAACTCAAGAAAGCATAATTACAAAAATATTCATTCTTTACATAATACAACATACACAATAAAATATTATTACAATATAATCACATTATCACGATGGCAGAAATTCTGAATTGTTGCGATAATGTTTACATAATATAGATAGCCTGTTAAAACTTCACAACTCAAATTACTCTACTTAAACATCATTATAGGGATGATCTTTGAAATCAGTTTACCAATAAATCTCCTAGCTCTCGGCAAGAACGTATCGTATAAGGCATCCATGACATCAGTGATAGCACATCTCCTGTTATGGATAGAATGACAGAGGATCAAACCGTCCAGTCCTTGTTGTTCCACCCAATAGCTATCTAGATCGTTGTAAGGTAAATCCACCATTTTGAAGTTGATCAACGGCAGATGAAGAGACATCAAAGTCGACAAAAATTTCTCGATGTTGGCTTTTTTAGCTGAGGTGCATATCCCAATCGTAACTGCCATGATGATGTTGAATTGATGTCAGGTTTTCTGGAATACAATTTATTCCTGTGAATAAGAGTTGTCAAATGTACACGGGTTTTACACCAACCACACTCTTATAGAGAGAACTGTACCTACTGGTGTCGAATTAACGTACTCTAACATTGTCTAATGTTGAAATACATCACAATCATGACACTGGTTAGTCTAATTTTAACACCACTTTGCATCAGGCGCGTATTCAGATTTTGCACCGGCGGAGAGGGGGGGCGACTATTTTGGCGCCCGTGTTCTTTTTTTTAAATGGCGCCCCCCCCCGCCGAGCAAACATAACTTCAGGTTTATTCGCGCTTCTCAGTTCAGATCATTTTGCTCCCTATATTTGAGCTAAATTTGGCGCCTATGTTCATGCGCGTATTCTGGGGGGGCTTACCGGCCGGCCCCCCGGGGCGCGGGGGCGCCGAAAGAGGTTAAAAGGGAGAAAGAAGGAAAAAAGAAAGAAGAAAAAAAGGAGGAAAAAAAGGAAAGAAAAGGGAGGGGAAAAGGGGGAAGGAAGGAAGAAAAAAAAAAAAAAAAAAGAGAGAGAGAGAGGAGGGAAAAAAGGAGAGGGGAAGGGGCGCCTTAAAAAAATGGGGCGCCAATCGACAGTAAACTAAGGGCGCCAATTAGCCTTAAACGTAGGGGCGCCAAATCGACCTATAAAATTAGGGGGGGCGCCAAATGTAAATTTAGGGGGCGCCAAATCGACAGTAAACTAAGGGCACCAAATTGATTAAACTTAGGGGCGCCAAATCGACACTACTTTAGGGGGCCAAATACGACATACAAGAGGGCGCCAAATTGCACTATACGGCCAAAGCGACCTTAATTAGGAGGCGCCGAAATCGACTTTAATTTAGGGGGGGCGCCCAAATCGACAGTAAACTAAGGGTGCCAAATTGACCTTAAGCATTAGGGCACCAATCGACCTTAAATTTGGGCGCTAAATGACCAGTAAACAAGGGCGCCAAATTGACCTTAAACTTATAGGGGCGCCAAATCGACCTAAATTTAGGGGGCGCCAAATCGACATTAAACACGGGGAGCAAATGGCTTACGTAGGGAGCGACAAATGATCCGAAGCTTAGAATGGGATCGCCAAATTGACCCGTGAAAGCTGAGAGGGGGCGCCTAATGATATTAATATAGGGGCCGAATCGACCTTAAACTAAGTAAGGGGCCAATATAAAAAAAGGGGCAGGAAGGGGGCGCCCTTAAAAAAAAATTAGGGGCGCCAAATCGACGGTAAACTAAGGCAACGCCCAATAAACTTAGGGTGCCGAATGACTTAAACTAAGGCGCCAAATTACAACATAGGCGCCAAATTGACCTTCAACATAGGTGGGACGCCAAATCGACCCTAAACTTAGCGGCTCTAAATCGACCTTAAATTTAGGGGCGCCAAATCAAACTTAAAATTAGAGGGCCAATTGACCAGAAACTTAGACGGGGGTGCCAAATCGACCTTAAACTTAAGGGTATAAATCGACCTTAAGTTTAGGAGGCGCAAATCGACTTAATTTGGGGGGGCCATCGACATTAAACTACGGGGAGCCAAATTGAGCTTAACGTAGGAGCGCAAATTGACCCGAAACTTAGATGGGGCGCCAAATTGACCTGAAGCTGAGGGCGCCCTAATTGATATTAAACTTAGGGGCGCCGAATCGACCTAAACTAAGTAAGGGTGCCAAATTAAAAAAGGGAGGGGAAGGGGCGCCCTTAAAAAAATTTAGGGGCGCCAAATCGACGGAACTAAGCAACCCCAATAAACTTAGGGGTGCCGAATGGACCTTAAACTAAGGGCGCCAAATTGAGCTTAAACATAGGGGCGCCAAATTGACCTTCAACATAGGTGGACGCCAAATCGACCTTAAATTAGCGCTCTAAATCGACCTTAAAATTTAGGGGGCGCCAAATCAAACTTAAAATTAGAGGGCGCCAATTGACCAGAAACTTAGACGGGTGCCAAATCGACCTTAACTTTAGGGCGCTAAATCGCCTTAGATTTAGGAGGGGCGCAAAATCGAACTTAAACTTAGGGCGCAAAATCGACCATTAAATTATTTAAACTTAAACCTAGAGGGGCGCCAAAATGATCTTAAACGTAAGGGCGCCAAATTTAGATCAAATGTAGGGGCGCAAATGATCTGAAACTTAAGGGGCGCTGAATTGAATTGAGACTTAAGGGCGCCGAATTGACCTGAGATTAGGGTGCTAAATTTATCTTAACTTAGTGGTCCAACTATATCCTATTTACCTGAAACTAGGGCCCAGAAAACACACAAAAAACGAAGGGGTCTTTAAATGGTCTCTATCTAGAAATAGCAAAATGTTAAAATTCACTGCCTCCTGGTTTGTATATACATAGCAAAATTTTCGCCGCGCTTCGCGCTGCATATCATTTTCCATTGATTTATTACATTATGTCGGAGAATGCGTAAAATGACCTGTTTCTAATTATCGAATGCATCAAAATTTCCGTTCCCTATTCACCTCGCTATGTTTTTCTCTTTTACCAGAATTTACATTATGGGATTCTAACGTCAAACATTTAAATTTACTTGTTTTCACGTTACATTTTATTTATTTATTTTCTTTTTTTATATTTTTTTTTTTGCATTTCAAATTTTGTTCAACCATTAGCGGCGTCAAATTGAACTTACACGTACGGGCGCCAAGATGACCTGAAATTACGGGGGCACTAATTGAAGTTAAGGGGATGTCAAATCGATTTTAAAATTAGGGGCGCCAAATTGGGCTTCAACTTATAGGGCGCACCAAATGATCTGAAACTAAGGGGCTCCGAATTTACCTGAAACTAAGGCGGAACAAATAAGTTTTTTAATATGGTCTCTATATAGATAGAGCAATTTCAAAATTTATGCATCCGGGTCTGTATATACATAGCAAATTTTCGCTCGCGCTTCGCGCTCGCATCATTTTTCCCCAATGATTATTACATGTTGTTCCTGAGGAACGCATGAATGTCTATTTTCTAATTATTTGAATACATCAAAACTTCCGTTCATGCTTCGCTCTCGCCTTGTTTTTCCTCTTACCATTTCATTATGGGATTCTAACCATCAAAAACACTTCATTTTATTTGATTCACGTTACATTCATTTTTGCATTTCAAATTGACCTAAATCTTAGAGGGCGCAATTGAGCTAACGTAAAGGGCGTCAAATTGACCTGAGACTTAGGGATGCCAAATTTATCTAACTGAGGGCTCAACTTGGTATTTGAAATATGGTCTCTAAAATTTTTATTCCTCCTGGTCTGTATATACATAGCAAAATTTTGGCTCGCGCTACGCGCTCGCCATCATTTTCTTTTCCCATAAGTTATTACATTGTGTTCCTGAGGAACGCATGCAATGCCATGTTTCTCATCATTCAAGACAAAAAAATTCCGCTCTCGCCTGTGTTTTCTCTGACCATAATTTGCATCTTATGGGATCTAATCATCAAGCCATTTAAATTTATTGAATACACGTTACATTTATTTTGCATTTTCCCAGGGCATCAAATCACCTAAATCGTATATGTATGGCGCCAATCAAACTAACATTTAGGGGCGCCAAATGATTAGTTGGCGCCAAATTTATCTAAATTAGAGGAGGGAAGCAAAAGGATAGATAAGCAGCTGGATGATAGATATCCATCTCTCTTTCATAAATCATGTTAAATTAACGGCAACATACGGTCTTTAAATTATGGAGGCCAAATTGATCCTAAACTTAAGGTCTCTATTACATGGAGCAAAATTTTCTATCACGCTTCGCGCTCGCTTCATTTTCCAAAGAGTTATTTACATTGTTTCCTGAGGAATGCATTAATGTCACGTTTCAGAGATCATTCCGATAATCGATTCTGCTCGCGATTCCGCTCGCCTATTTTTTCTTTCTGTAACCAGATTATGAGGATTCTGAACACAAAAATCAATATACATTATTTTTCTTTATTCACATTACTTGATGGACAATTTCACATGATTTTTATATGGCTTGCTTTAAAATCGTTTTGGTAGACAAATTACAGCTCCCGTTCATGATATTCTGATAAGAGCTAACAAATGTTACCCCTAATTGCTGAGATTCTTTGCTTTCTGATCGTAAAGTAGAGGGGAAAAATCTGATCGCGCTTCGCGCTCATATTTAGAAATATTCGTTTTTCATCTATAGCGGTAATACTCATAGAAATTCTATTCCATGAACTCACATTGGCAAGCGGTAATCTCATATACCTAGAAATCTTTTCCATGAACTCACCATTGCAAGTATTAAACAAAAAAAAAAAAAAAAAAAAAAAAAAAAACCTTCAAATAATTATTATTCAGAATCCTTCAACATACATTTAAGCCGTAGGCCTATGTTTGCCGCTGGCGGGGGGGGGCGGGGGGGGCGCCATATTTGAAAAGTACACAGGGCCCAAACTCACGTCGGCCCCCGGGGTGCGAAATCCTGTACGCGCTGATGTTAAACGTCGATTTGGCACCCTCTGCGTTTAATGTCGATTTGGCGCCCCTAATTTTAAGGTCGATTTAGCGCCCCTAAGATTAAGGTCGATTTTGAGCCCCCTCCAAACTTAAGGTCGATTTGGCATCCCTCTAGTTAAGGTCGATTTGCCCCTTCTAAATTTAAGGTCGATTTGCGCCCCTGGTTTAAGGTCGATTTGGCGCCCCTTAAATTTATGGTCTATTTAATGCCCTGAGTTCGATTTGGCGCCCCTAAATTTAAGGTCGATATAGCGCCCCTAAGTTTAAGGTCGATTGGCGCCTCTTTAATTTAAGGTCGATTTGGCGCCTCTGGGTTTAAGGTCGATTGGCACCCCAGCTATGTTTCACGGAATTGGCACCCCCTCCAGCTTCAAGTCAATTGGGCGCCCCCCCCACACTAAGTTTCGCGGTCAATTTGACGCCTCCACGTTAAATCATTTCGAGCCCCTCTAAATTTAAGTTCGATTTGCGCGCCCCATAAATTTAGCGCCGCTAAGTTTAAGGTCGATTTAGCGCCCCCTCTAAATCTAAAGGTCGTATTTCGGTGCCCACCGTTGTTGCACGCCAATTTGGCGCCCCTATGTTTAAGCTCAATTTGGCGCCCCTTAGTTTAAGGTCGAGTCGGCGCCCCCCTAAATTTAAGGTCAATTTGGGGCCCTCACTTAGCTCAAGGTCGAGTTGGCGCCCCTAAGTTTAATATCAATTAGGCGCCCCCTCAGCTTCAGGTAAATTTGGCGCCCCCACCTAAGTTTCGGGTCAATTTGGCGCTACGTTTAAGCTCAATTTGGTGCCCTCTTAGTTTACTGTCGATTTGGCGCCCCATAATTTTTTTAAGGGCGCCCTTTCCCTTCCCCCCCCCCCCCCTCCTCTCTCTCTCTCTCTTTCTTCCTTCCTCTTTTCCACCTTTTTTCCCTTTCTTTTTTTTCCCCTCCTTTTTTCTTCTTTCTTTTTTCCCTTTCCCTTTCTCCCCTTTTCCTCCTCTTTTCGGCGCCCCCCGGCACGCCCCGGGGGGCCCGGGCCCGTAAAGCCCCCTCCCCCAGAATACGCGCATGTGCATGGTGTTCATTTTTTCATCTGTCACCATGTGTGTTGACATCGGATAGAGTTGGTGTTAAAATAACACCAGTGCGCGTGATCCTCTATTGAATTAATTTAAGCTTTCGTGTTAAAAATAATCAGTTAACTTCATTAGAACAGAATTGGTTGCTCTTTGAATTCATAATATCCAAAATTAAAATGTATATTTCTTATCTTCAAAAAGTTCAACAAAGTGACGTTTCAGATGTTGTATCGACATCAAGTGGTGTTAGAAATTTTGTATCTAACACCCATGTCTCACACAGCAAGACCATAGTTTGACACAAGCTCGGTGTTGCATGTGCAACGTTTTGGCAGTGATATGTCATTTCGACAATTTTTCACTTTATAAAGTGCATACGGGAATTTTCAAGCTGTTTTTGTTTCAAATTTATAGTAAATCACTCTTCTCTGGTTTCTAGCTTTGATTAAAAAATGAAAATAAAAAAATATGCAAGCTGAAAATTACCTAACTTCTTTCAGTTTGTAAATAATAATAAACAATAATGACGATAATCTTCGGCAATAATAGAACATAAGTGCGAGACGGGTCAGTAGCGGACGCAGACCGCAGTCACACAATGAACTTACCGGGCCCATGCGTAAACATAAAAGAGCCGCTTTTGTCCCCAGACAATTGGGCCGCCGAAATGCATTCAATTAGATTTTCTTGGATCCGCGCCTGCGGGTTATCCAAGGAGTTGGGAGACATGCAATATCATTTAACTTACATATATGTTTTAACGTTCTAAAGTACAAATTCATCATAAGCAAATATCTCTACGCATAATTATCCATGCATGTGCATTTCTCTGTTGATTTTGGATAGCTATAAGAATGTAAATAGCCTACCATAAGTAATGGCACCAGATAACGATTCTTGAAAATGGTCTGAACCATTTAAACATAAAATAAATGTTTCTACATTTATATTCAACATAAAACATGTTACTAAAAGCATAGATAAATACATATATTATACACAAATACATAATTATACGTAACTTACCGAATTAATAGATCTTCAAATATAAAAAAAAAAATCCTCTAAACGTTTGTGTAATAGTCGCTGACTATTAATGTGTATATTACAATAGGGAATGTTACAACGGTTCGTGAATGTGCGTGATGACCTTCGTAGTTCACAACGGGGAATCCCCGCATCACCTCGCATTCGAGACTGTGTATAGTCTGTAGTGGGTAAAACGACATTTTATCTAGCGACAATTCATACGGGATTAATTTCATCTAAGATGTAGAACTGGGGTTAGGGTTAGGTTTTGCAATAAAGGTTTATGTTACCTTTATGGGGGTATGGGATAGCATACACTGCCCTCCAAAAGTTTGGGTACACCTGATGTCAGCTCTGTTTTGGATCATTTTGAGGCATTTTATGTTCAGTATTTCAGTCCAAATGATGTTTAAGTACAAAAAATACATTATGCAACCAATATACTTCACGATTATTACGCCAAGTCTCCTTGGAAGTTAGAAATTACTCAAAAATATGCAAAAAGTGCAAAAACGTGATTTTAAACTAATTTATTCACTTATTGAAAAAAGAAGATATCTCGGCTAATAATGGTCCGATCAAGGAGGTACAAGCCCTGGAGATCTTGCAATCGGGAATCGTTTGATCTAGCTTAAAAGCCGCGAGGAGAAAATATGTCGGGCATGTGCTTAACTAGATCTCCCTTGCAGATTGGTAGACAAAAGATCCCTATACTTGACTGCACTCATAGGGCCACTTTCAAAAGGAGATATTCTTTTGTAATAGAAATTACTTTTCGCTACCACTTGTCTGAAAGTTGTGAGCAATACACAATGCGTATACTTTGCGAGGCAAGCGAAAAGAAAAGTCATAATATTTTCCGACATATAAATGAAAATTACTCGACTGGGCACTTGTGGGCACTAATCTGACATATGGCATCATAATTTCCAATATTCCAACTAGCACGTATTCAATTTTCATCTTCCGGAAATAATCGGAAGATTTGTTAAAAAGGGGATTTTAGGATGATCATTTTTAACCTTTTTTTCAAATTTAAGGTGCTGTCATTGAATTTTCCCCAATGTTTAGATATTATATCGTGACAGGGGCCGCGGAGCGTTTTTGAAAGTGGAGGGGCTGAGCCGAAAGTGGGGGGGGGGCTGAACAGGCTAAAAATCACAAATGTATGGTCATGCATTTTTGTACACGTTGGCTGAAAAAAGTGGGGGGGGGGGGCTGCACCCCCCCCAGCCCCCCCGGCTCCGGGCCCTGGTCGATATATTCATATTTTATCATGTGCTCAATTTTGGCGCTGTTCAGTCAAATGAAAAATGAAATATAAGCAATATTCTATTTTATACAAAAGTCGCTACTCTGTAATCCCCATGAATCTGTCGGCTTTGAGGGTCAGACATCAAAGGCAGCATTGAACCTGTATATTCTTTTGTGCGTCTTTAGAAAGTGACAGCTGTTTGAATAAATTAGTTGCCAGTTGGAACTCCATCTCTCGTACCTCCTTGGTCCGATCAATGTAAAATTTTGTATGGATGTTGAGGCATATGTAAAATATAACCCTGTACTCTTTGCTTTTATTTTGAGACAAGACTTTATTAATTATGCAAATTTATGCAAATCAAAGGTCTATTTTTAGAAATTTATCAATATTTTGTTTTATAAATTGGTATGAAGTATAATACTATAGTCAACAACATTTTGATTGAAAAGTTTGACTTTCTCATGAATTCCTTTGTATTATTTTGTTTAATCAGTTTCTATTGTCTTCGATTATTTTTATTTCTATGTATTTCTTAATGCTTTTGGCTCTTTTCTGTTTCTGAAATGAAAGCAAAATATTATCTTACATTCTATTTAGGTTTGACATGCAATAATGCAATGTTGTATCACCTAACAACACAATGGGCAGTGTTCTTAGAACAATAGTTGCACGACGCTTTATAGGAAAAAAGTCACAAAAAGGCATATTTGGGGTTGGCAGCGGTTGCGCAGCAGTCATAGATGTTTTATATTTGGTTAAATTGGCCGAGACCCCTCCCCCAGTCAGAACAGTCATAATTCAGTCTTTATATAAAACTATTGAAGTAAGGAACCATTGTTTTGACCTTCAATTTGCATAAATTTGCATAATTAATAAAGTGTTTTTTCAAAATAAAACAAAGAGTACAGGGTTATATCTTACATGTGCCTCAACATCCATAAAAATTTTTACATTGATCGGACCATTATTACTATTAGCCGAGTTTTTTTCTTTTTCTTTTTTTTTTCAATAATTGAATGGATTAGTACAAAATCACGTTTTAGCACTTTTTGCATATTTTTTGAGTAGTTTCTAAATTCCAAGGAGACTTGGCGTGGTAATCGTGAATTATATTGGTTGCATAATGTATTTTTTGTACTTAAACATCATTTGGACTGAAATACTGGACATAAAATGCCTCAAAATGATCCAAAACAGAGCTGACATCAGGTGTACCCAAACTTTTGGAGGGCGGAGTATATTTTTAAATACAGTCATGTAGGATTGAAATTGGTCATTCAAATTAAGTGCATGATAAGTCTTTATATTCACAGCGGAGAAACTGTCAGAGCCAGAGTAAATGTTATGGAATCATCTAGTGTGATGACAAATCATATATTGTATTTTGAAAAGAAGAGTTAACTCTGGATAATCATTTCCATTTTGAGGAAAAGTAGACACATAAAAAAAAAACAATTTTTTTTTTTTATTGATATTTTGTTCTTAATGTTATCATCATTAACTCTAAGTCGTCCAATGAAAATTACAGCAATTGGATTTGAAAGCAATTTATTTTATTTGGCCCTGCATGTTATTCCAATTTGTTGATGAGATCCTTTACTTCTACAAAGCAAAATTAACATGATTAAGAAGTGGTTGGATTTAGCAAAATAACGGTTTATAGGGATAGAAGTGCAACTCCCACTCACATGATCCTCCTTTCACAAGAAGCTAAACTACACTGTCCGTCATAAAGGTGGAATATTATTTTGCCGCTATAGCGACATGATTTTGCTTTGACTTTAATTTCTTGAATATGTTTGTCCCTGCTTTTACTTTTTGGGACCCTGGCTATATCTTGGACATTCTCCCAACCCTTCATGTGGACCTTTTTCCCCATGATGCCCATTTTTGTCATTTTTTTTCTCATTTTGGGGCCCCTTTTTGTTTTCCCGGCCGATCAAGCCCCCTCAGTCCTACCCCCAGGAAACGCGACTGAGGTGTACTGTTTTATATTGTTCTGTAAGTCAAATCTATATTTCTGGAGACAGGCTAATGTCTCTTGTCTAGGGGAGGGTTTGAAGTAAAAAAACGATAATGGTGAAAATTCGGAATATTTTATTCCATCTTTATCCTGGAAACAAAAGAAATGAAAAACCACCTTTAACCCTTAAATATCATCATTTTCCCCTTACAGTTTGTTTAGCCTTGATGACAAGGCTGTAAATAGTCATTATTGATAATATTTTATTTTGATTTATGTTTGGTTGAGATTTTACAATACAATTTTTTAGGGAAGATAGAAATTTCCGATGGTGTAAAATGAATTAAAACGAATGTTGAACCCCAATCAAAATAAATTTTTGACCCCTCCCTAGACAAAAGAGTCGAGCCTGTAACCACAAATCTAGATTTAATTAAAGAACAATAACAAATCTCCACCTCAGACGTGTTTCCTTGGGTAGGACTGAGGGGCTGTGGGTCGCGTGAACAAAAAAGGGCCCCAAAAATAAGAAAATGACGAAAATGGCCATCTTCTGGGGTGACAAACTTTTGAAGAAAATCCAGTAAGGTTGAGGGAACGTCCAAGATATACCAGGATCCCAAGAAAGTGAAAGCCGGTGACAAACACATTCAAGAAATTAATAACAGAGCAACATAATGTCGCATTGAGCCAGAAAAAATATTCCACCTTTATGACGAAAGTGTAAATTAAAACCACCAAAGGTGTCGAACTTCTTTGTCTTCTGGTCACGATATACATAGATAAAGTTTTCGCTCGCATAAAATGAAAATACATCATTAGAATGTCCTGTTTTTTGAGATCCGACACGAGGGAATTTTTTTGGGTCTGTTTTGTTCTTGCTACCAGAATTATATATTATGTTTATGAAAATTGTTACTACCCACACCCCCCCCCCACCCCCCCCCCCCCCCCCAAAAAGGAGTTTTAATTGGCCGATTTCAAATAACTTGATGGACAAATTTTCAGCTCGCGCTCACGGGATTTTTTTTTTTTTAATCTATTGAGACTGAAATAGGAAACAGAAAAGTGCTCAAAATTCCATCATTGTAGAGAACAAATTTCTTCGAATCAGCATTTCCAAGAGGTTTATTAAGGCCTACATAAAAAACTGCTTTCAATAATTTGAAGAGGGGCTACATAAAAGTGCTTTAACTAAAACTTTCAATAATTAGGCATTTCGACCGCAGGTGCCTGGTGAGGGCACCATTTTATTTACATAAACGTACACTGTAAAAAGCGACATGCTCCTTTGTAATTATTCTTAGATTTTCATAGATTTTACTTTAAAAAGACAACATTAAATTAAAACATTCAATTTAAGTCTTACTAACTCGTTGAATTTACTCAAACTCAATATACATGTACATTTAAGAAAATTCAAGTAATTCTAATTTTCTTTGATTAAGTAAATTTAACTTAATTCAATTCAAAAAAAGAAATATTTAAAATACTTAATACTTAAAACAAATCAAGTTGAATTTACTTATATATTTTCAATTAAACCCCCTATTTACGTAAGCAACGCTCTACATTAGCATGTGCCCCGTTGCCCGGGGCAACCAGATTTGACCCTCGGACAACCAAATTTAGAAGAAATTATCGAAGTAGTTGCCCGAACTGGGCAACCACATTTTCTTGAGAGAGTAATGTAAAGTCCTATATGATGGACTAGATGTATTGGGCTTTTCTTATTTTCTGCCCCTTTAAACTAGGTTTCATTATGAGTTCATTGTAAATCATGTTTTATGCTAAGTGTTCAACATAAAAATCAAACCTTCAATGTTGCTATTGTTTTTGTTTTTTGGCCGGGCAACCAGATTTTTCATTCGGGCAACCATTTTGGAGGAAAATCAAATTTTTGGTTGCCCTACAACAAGGCAACTCCTAAAAAATGTTAGTGTTGAGCGTTGACGCAATACATGAATATTCATTAAGAGCAAGTAAATGTTAAATTTTTTTAATAACTTTCACATATACGTATATATTTGTGTTTGATATCGTTTTCGATTAGGGTGTGTAAAATAGTTCAATTCTTTGTAGAAGCAAAGAATTACAATTTATTTCACCATCTGAAAGTAGCTATTAAACCTTGATTTCGATAGTTATATACAGCGTCAACATTGTAATATTGTGCAATCATAATATAATCATATATTTCATATATAGCCAAACAATGGCAATCTACATAAATACATTGTCAAAAGCACACGTTATTTAGAAGATAATACATATACATGTACATAAATGCAAGCACCATGACATTGTGTTTCCTTTTCCTAATTCAACAACAACTGTACATCGAACGAAGAGAGAGAGAGAGATAATATCAGATCCTATATTTTACCGAAAACAACTTAGCCTATATAAAATGTCCCAATACAAAGTGTTTATAGCCCTTGATTGTAGTTTTGAAAACTGCTTTACAAGAGGGCTCTGCAACTAGAAATTCGAAAGCAGAGGGTCCCATTTTTTTTTTTTTTTTTTTTTTTTTTAATTAGTCTTTTCACTCGGCGATAAGAGGGGCAAATGAGCCACAATGCTCGGTGGATAATTAATCTCATTATTTGATATCACTTTATTGAGCTCATAACAAAGGAAAGAAATTTACAATATAAACATAATAACGTCGGCCTCATGCCAAAAGGGCCTTACCGTTTTTAGTACGTGTACATTATGAATGGGCTTTAAAAATGCTAAGGCCTTTCTGGCATGAGGCCGACAGTAAATTCTTGAAATAAACCCATTTTATAACACATTACAGTCAAGGTAGGGATTAATAGTCATGAATAGTTATACACATTATATAAACAATAAAGAAAACAAAACAAATATGATATGAAACGTACATAATTTTATATTAAACAGAAAACAAAACATAATGCTTCTTGTTCCATTTTTTTCTTTTTACTTCATATGTACAATAGCATAGACCAGTATACTTTTTATATACACAATATAAAAGCAGAGAGGTGCTATTATGCATCAGAGGCGTCGGAAGCCTGCACTGTTAGGACGCGGTTTAAAAAACGTTGGTTTAAAAGTTAAACATTCTTGTTTTAATACTTAAACATTGTTGTTTAAAACCTGAAAGGCGAGGTTTTATAACCTTAAAAAGACCTGTTTAGAGATTAGAGTTTAGATATTAAACAGTTTTGTTTAAACAGACCGAGGCAAATGTCACGTGATAGTCATGAGCCAATGGCATCACTCGTTACTATACATGCAAGGTAAAAATCCGCGCAACATTTCAATCATGGCGAAGGTCTTTTGCCTCACACATTCAATAAGTCTAGGTACATGATGTACCGATGTGTTGGCTCAGTGTATAGAGCGTCTGCTTTATAATCGAAGGGTCGTGAGTTCGATACCCGGCCGCGTTAACCAAAAGTTGGAGGGTTTTTATTTTTGGAGAGAAGCGTTAAACAATACTGTTGAATGTTGAACCATTAAACAACAGGTTGCTTAAACTTTTAAACAACAAGAGTGTTAAAGTTTTAAACAACTACAGGTTGTTTAATTTTTAAACAACGCTGTGCGATTCACCGGTTAACATGCAGTTGTTTAAGATTTTAAACAACTTGTTTATTTTTTTCTAACAGTGTGTGCGGAAAAAAAGGATTGGAGGGACAAGCTAGCCACTGTGTTTTAACTTTGGCCTGACCCTCCAATGCTTTGTATTCTCAGAGCGTTCCGACGCCTCTGTTTTACATCCCTTGTCATGTTTATATAGGGTGCAATCTTATTTGATTGTTTTGGGGGTGCATACTTTCATGTTTTTTTTTCCTGCATATGTTATAGTGTGTATATTTTCTCTTACCATGTACTTCAACGCTCTAATTGTTGGCCCCAGCTCCCTTTCATATACTGATTTTTGTCAGAAATCATTGAGAGAATAAAAAATATTGACACTAAGGACGCTCAATAAATGATTATCAACATGATCAATGATCAGTATTCCATGATTTGGAAAGTTATCCAATGCATTACAATCATATGCATTAACATCATTATTGATATTCACTAACTGGACGCATCAACATCATTTTGAAGAAAAAAAAGTAATATATTAATCCCCCCCAAAAAAAAAAAAAATAAAATAAATAAATAAATAAATAAATAAATAAATAAAAAAATAACAATAAATAAATGAATAATAAAAAAAAATAAAAGGTGAAATTAGCAAATAATATAGGCCTACATAACAAATTATTTCGTAGTTCCTTTCCTATACTATTCACTTCCTTAACCCTATCAAGACCAAGGTATTTTGATGGTTCATAGGCCCAAGGGGGGGCACATTGTGCCCCCCCTCCATAATTTTTTTATTATTTGACCGATCACTTTCATATTTGGCATGACGATAGAGCAACTCAAGCTTTACAACTTGGTACAACAAAAATTTCTCAAGGTCACCACATGGGGGCGCTATTTACAATTAAATAAAGAAATACATAGAAAAATGCACAGAATTCGAATTAAATCATTTTGACTCTCTAAAATCACAGTTTGATGATTGAGATTGGTTCAAATATGTTTTATGATTCATTCATTGTTTATTCATCTATTTAAAATGTCCAAAGTTGCCAAATGGGGGCACTTTATTCTCTGAAATCAGAAAAATGCAATTCCGCCACTAGAGGGCGCTTCAGCTAATTAACTAAAATAATCTAATTTTAATAGTTTTTGTACTAATTTTCACTGTTTAGGTATGCAAAGTGATTACACAATAAGAAATAATCATATTCTGTGAATTTCAAGGGATAGAC
Source organism: Paracentrotus lividus (assembly GCA_940671915.1). Taxonomy (NCBI): domain Eukaryota; kingdom Metazoa; phylum Echinodermata; class Echinoidea; order Camarodonta; family Echinidae; genus Paracentrotus; species Paracentrotus lividus. The sequence continues at coordinate 46,981,959 of CALNVZ010002100.1, read as the reverse complement.
TAATTCAAAAGATTAGAAATGTGAAAAAATTGATATTTCAATATTTTCTTTTATATCTATTGTTTTGGCGCCATTTTGCACATGAAATGTAATAAAAACAAAAGGAGAAGAGTGGTATTCAGTTTAGAATGTTATTCCAATTCAATTTGAATAAAGAAACCTCCATAATATTGTTTAAAACAATGGATATTGAAAATTATCAAAAAATGGAGAAACATGGTTAACAATTTGTGGTTGCCATGGCAACACGGAACATCATACCCCCGCAAAATATGTATCAAAATGTTCGTGAATAAATTTTAGGAAAAGTCACCAAGTTTGGTGGAAAAAGATCCAAGGGTATAGAAATGGCGTATAAAAGTTTGGTAGGGGGGGCACATTGTGCCCCCCCTTGGTCTTGATAGGGTTAACATACCAATTTGCTTTTAAATCATAGCTCATTATGATCAAATTAATAATAGGCGTTCATTGTCTGATCATCCTATTAGTATCATAAAAAAATGAAAATAACAAAAAAAAATATTATACTGCAGTCACAAGCAGAATCGGTACCACTATATTATTATTGGGATGAATGGAATCAAACAGCACACGATAAAAAAAAAATAGCCACAAGTATGGTAAATTTTGAAGCTGATGGTTAATTTTCGAATTTGGCATTTTTTACCAACATTTTCTTTTCTTAACCGTGCAACTGTCATGTATTTTTAAAATATTAGTAAATGTTTTTAACGGATTGGTTTTGTGTTTATTTTAGGCTTAACATTCAGAAACTTCAGAAATATAGCCGGTGTAATAGCAGATCTTGGCTCGAACGCAGATGTTGCTTTTTCGCATTTTCGCCGTTTTCGGCATATTAGCGCGGGTTTCGGGTCCGTCATGAAAAAAAAAAAAAAAATTGCCGCTGAAGAGGTCTGCCAGTCGCAGATATCGTCCGTTCCGATACCAAATTGAACTTCGAAGTGACTTTTGGCTATTCTCTTTCAAGGCTCTGTAATAATGAATTATTAATTAAGTATAGCCTACCTTCATTGACCTTGTACAACAAAATTAATCGTGTGTAATGAGAAAGAAAGAAAGGAGGCCTGGAAGTATGGTGGGCTTCAAAGGGGGGGGGGGGTGTTCGTTGCAGCCCTATCCACTTTTATTATCATATTATGTAAGACAGTGGCAGATAAATAGTTTGGAAACCACATATCATACACGATCAGATAACTTCAGCAGCGCCTGACCCATCATTGGGACTGATGCCCCTAAATACTAATCCTGGTTCCGCCACCGAAAAAAAAATAGAAACCACTTATGGCATTGCCCCGTCCCCATATTGGACCTGGGGCCACCTATATAGGCCTGTTTACATTTCTATGCTATTTCCATGCTATTTACAAATCCTGAATGAATCCGCCACTGCAAACTAAATAATAATGATTTAAAAAATCATTAATATATAAATCAATCGACAAACATAATACAAGCAACCAAAACAAAAATGGAAATTAGAATGATCAGACCAAGCTTTTTTGAAGAAAAAAAAAAATTAAAAATTTTGGCCCCTACCTCTTAAAAAAGAAAAAAAAAATAGAGAGAGAGAGAGAGAGAGAGAGAGAGAGATGTAGGCCCTAGGGACTGTGGAGCCGATGTGAGCTGGAGGCAGCTGAGAGGGGGGGGGGGGTCTATGTATACTCGGGACTGCACCATGGCCTACCCGAGCTCATCTCCCACAGGCCACAATTAGGATGTTTTGAAAAGTAGGTAGGCCAAGAGTAAATTTTAAAAGAACAAAACGGACAATTTCATCAAAATCGGACGAAATATATATATATCAAATTTGTTGAGTTTTGAAGTTTTTGATAAAACAGGTCTTGACATTTATTCCCGTTTTTCCATCAGGAGCCGCTATCAGTTTAAATTTATTTTCTTCGAGATAATCAGCTGATCGAGCAGGAAAATAGGCCTATTCAGAAATAAATTCAGAATAGGAACAGAGAGAGAGAGAGCATTTCGCCCCCTCCCGCCTCTATCGAGCCTGACGCCCCCTGTTTTCAAATTCTGGCTCCGCCATGGGGCAGGAATTCAGGGAAATAAATTACCTACAATCATTACTGGCAAAAAAAAGACAATTCGCCTTGTAAGCTAGACTATCTTCATTGCAAACATGGAGGAAAGAGCGATCAATGTAATTCACGTGTATTGAAATAATTGTGCGACGCGATTTTACAAATATCTGCCTGTTCAGCTTCACTCAGCGTCTTTGTTGACGGCGTGATCGACGGTGATTTACTAGCTTAAAGGTAGTATCAGCCTTTTTCACAAATTGCGAAAACTAATGCAACTTGGCATAACTGTAGAATATGATCGACCTATACTGTCTATTCAATCTTACTGTCATAGGTTGCCTAGATCAGTAATACGAAACGAAAATCTGACTACCAATCTTGACCAGCTTTCCATTAACATCGTTGATATTACAGCGCGTGCAGCACGGACCGTACACAGCAATATACACACGGCGCATCAGCGTGCATTATTCTCTGCGCTAACGGTCAGCAGTTCGCACCGTACGGTATATTTTTCGAGGTTCGAAAAAATAGGAATGAATTTTGATAATCGCAATATAATGACAAACATACACATTTGAGCTTAATCATATTGTGGGAAGATATATTGTCATTGGTATACTACTATATCCTCTAAAATCTAGAAATTTAATATTTTTGCCTGCAAAAGGCTGACACTGCCTTTAAAGCCTCGTAACCCTTTTACGCGGCTAATTATTGCACACATGACCCACCCGAGGACAGTTTTGAAGATTGGCAAACACCTCTTAAAGACAAATGCAATGAGACTCATTGCAGGCTCTACGCACAGAGAGACAGTTTCGAATATTTTCCTGCAAATCTCAAAGACATATACAACGAGGCTCCTTACAGACACTACCCAAAGGAAGACAGTTCCGAATATTTTCCTGCAAATCTCAAAGACATATACAACGAGGCTCCTTGCAGACTTTACCCAAAGGAAGACAGTTCCGAATATTTTCCGGCAAATCTCAAAGACATATACAACGAGGTTCATTGCAGGCTTTACCCAAGGGGAGACAGTTTCGAATATTTTCCTGCAAATATCAAAGACATATACAACGAGGCTCGTTGCAGACTTGCCACTACCACGGAGAGTTTTGTTTATTTGCCCGCCCCGCCCACGTAAAAGGTATAGGCAACGCTGTTGGTATACATGGTTTAGGCCTACTAAGCTAATTGCAATCTTGACCAATCGGGATACAGTTTCGAAGATTATCCTGCAGCTCTCAAAGACAATTTCGAAGTTGGACAGAGGTTGAACTGCTGAGGCATATTCTAACAGCTTATTCCAGTCGTCCTCATCCATCTCAACGGAGTTGTCCAACTTCCCACAGAGAATTTGCAGAGAAGAACAAGCCACAGCCATTGGTTGCTTCTTCTGAAATGTATCCATAGTAGAACTCTTCCAACATTGTCGGTATGGCCAGTCAAAGTCATGTACTATCACACCGACATTCTTCTTCCCTATGGACACAAGATAAAGCAATGCTTAAATTAATCATGGATGGAAATAAGAGGTTATATTGTTGTAAGTGGCAACGTAATATTCAGAGCAAAATAAACGTTCAAAAATCGGAGTATTCATGTAATTATCATGTCATTGGTGGATCTAGGATTTGATAAGAGGGGGAAGGGGCCCAAAATTTGAATTTCAGATTTCGGTACACCCAATTTTTTTCCGTGGCATCGGGGCGAGCAAAAAGGTACATCAGAATTTAAGCGATGGGGTGGGGGTGGGGTTCGGTGTAAAAATGGCAGAGGTAAAAATGGCGGAGGTAAAAATGGCAGAGGTAAAAATGCAAGTAAAAATGGCAGAGGTAAAAATGGCAGAGGTTCCCTTTGCGGATTTATAATCTGACAGGGGCGCGGCGTACAAAAACGTGAAAATTACCACCTCATTTATTTGTGTATTTTCATTGCATGTCGGCCCGCCACTTTCAGAACCGTTTCCGGGATCGAAACGAGATATAATCTCAAATGAATTTAAACTTCGATCTAAATTTTAGAAGTCGATGTTATCTCACGAATTATAAATCCATTTCATGATACGACAAACGAAAAAGACTGCGCCTTTCTAGTCGATATCAGCATAAAAATAATATGACACTTGTCAGATTGACCTTTTAATATCTTGTCAGGACTCTTGTTAGTAAAAACACTTTAAATGAGCTGATTAGAGGCCTATATAATTTGTGTTATTTCATTTTTATTACAGGCCTATATTGTATTAGTTTGATTGAGGTAAATTTGTAAAAAAAATACTTCAATTGAAGTTCATGAGTGATGAATGCATTTTTATCCAACAATTTTAAGAGTTCTGGTAATTTTTCCTCGGAGTCCTTTAATATTGCGTCAATCATATGCGATTGTCATGATTGTGAGGGCCATGGCGCCCACCCGCCGCCCCCCCCCCCAGTTACGTGCACAGGGGGGCGCCGAAAAGAGAAGGAGAACAAGGATAAAAAAAAAAAAAAGGGTAGGGGCGCCAGTTGACCTGAAAGCTAACGGGTCGCTAAATGGCTCTTTCAATAATAGGGGCGAAATATGATCTTAAATCTACGCCTTCTTGTTCTTATACTTCGAGTATAATTTTCGCTCGCGCTTCGCGCTCGTCTATTTTTTTTTTGTTACCATGATACTTTATGGATTCTGAACTCCAAAACATCAAATTTACATTGGTTTGATTTCACCATTACTTGATGGACATGATTAGAAATGAGTTTACTAGGCATAAAATTGAAATTGAAACCCCAAACTTAATATACGCCATAATCACATCAACCCATTCCAATTATTGACAACTTTGGGAACAAACACTCTGCACTAGATAGTCCCTATACATATATTCATTATCAAGTTACGTTGTCAGTGTATGTTTTGGGAAAACTCATTTCTATCTTGGTGTGGCATGGTCATTGATAAATGCAGCATGAACAACAAAAAACATTTTTAAACGAAAGTAATTCTTTTACTTTTACATCATAATTATTATAAAGGGATAAAATTACTCCAAATATGATTTGTTTATACATGCACAGTTAAAGCGCAATAATGTAAAATTAATATAATAATTGTTCCACTTCGGTATTAACAACATCTCTATAGCGGATAGTACAATGAGAAGTCAGTGAATTTTAAAGATAAGGACCCCTCCAGGCAGTCCAGCATTGATTTTTGAAAATCCCTTCTCATCAGTTTTCTTTTTTAATGTTTTATCCTTTTCCTTAGGGAATTTGCCATAATTATAGGCATTTGCTTTGCTATGACAATTGGATGGCGTAAGACATTCCATTTTACTTCTGTTATTTTTACCGCCGCCATTTTTACCTCTGCCATTATTTTTAGCTCTGCCATTATTTTTAGCTCTGCCATTTTTACCTCCGCCATTTTTACCTCCGCCATTTTTACCTCTGCCATTTTTACCTCTGCCATTTTTACCTCTGCCATTTTTACCTCTGCCATTTTTACCTCTGCCATTTTTACCTCCGCCATTTTTACCTCCGCCATTTTTACCTCTGCCATTTTTACCTCTGCCATTTTTACCTCTGCCATTTTTACCTCTGCCATTTTTACCTCTGCCATTTTTGCCTCAGCCATTTTTACCTCTGCCATTTTTACCTCTGCCATTTTTACCTCTGCCATTTTTACCTGGCACCGGGGTTGGGAGGGGGTAGAAGTTTAAACATTTTAGGCCATCAGCTGTCAAGGTCATATACATGTATATTGGCAACCCCCCCCCCTCTTTTTTTTTTTTTTTTGTTTGTTTGTTTGTTTGTTTTGCTGGTTGGGGAGGCGGGCCCGTCGCCCCCTACTTTCAATTGATATCATTGATACGATCCGATGGGGCTTATAATGGATCAACGTCTAAACAATGTCTATCCTAAACAGGGACGATCTTTGAAATATGAGTTTACCAATAATCTCCTAGCTCTGCAAGAACGTATCGTACAAGGCATCCATGACATCAGTGATAGCAAATCTCCTGTTATGGATTAGGAATGACAGAGGATCAAACCGTCCAGTCCTTGTTGTTCCACCCAATAGCTATCTAGATCGTTGTAAGGTAAATCCACCATTTTGAAGTTGATCATCGGAAGATGAAGGGACATCAAAGTCGACAAGAATTTCTCGATGTTAGCCTTTCGAGCTGAGGTGCATATACCAATCGTAACTGCCATGATGATGCCGGATTGATGTCAGCTTTTCTGGTATACGACTGATTCCTGTAAATAAGATGTGTCAAATGTGCACGGTCTTACACCAACCACACTCCTATAGACATGATAGGGAGGACTGCACCTACTGGTGTTGAATTAACGTGCTCTAATGTTGAGATACATCACAATCATGACACTGGTTAGTCTTATTTTAACACCGCACTTTGCATGGTGTTAATTTTTCAACTGACACCATGGGTGTTGACATGATGATAGAGTTGGTGTTACAATAAAACCAGTTCGTGGGATCCTCTATTGAAGCTGCATGTGTTAATTTAACACCATGCAGATTTCGAGTTAAAAGGAATCAGTTAACTTCATAAACTAGAGGAGAATTAGTTGCTCTTTGTATTCATAACATCCAAAATTAAAATGTATACCTTCAAAAAGTTCAACAAAGTGATGTTTTACACTCTAAAAACTGAAGTGCTGTGTTTAGCTCTACAGAGGCTGAAATCAGCACTTTTTAAGAGCTTGCATAGTGACTGCACTCAAAGTGCTGTTTAACTGCACTCAAAGTTTTAGCACTTTCACGTGAGCTGGGTCCCCTGCATGAGAAGCGCTGACGAGCACGTTAGACCAATTCACATCTCACGATTGCTAGCAGATCATATTGTTGCATGATGAACTTTCTTCAATTATTGCCATAATCATCTACTATGCTGTCATAATTAAAGCCAGTTAGCGAGATCTCCGTTGGTCTATTGGTGACGTCAGCGGTACTCTGTTTAGGTGGAACCCGTTTTGAATCCCATACCGACATTGAACATTTTTGTTGATAAATTAACACTTGCGCAAGTGCTAAAATAGCACTTCAGGTGCTGATATAGCACTTCAAGTGCAGTCACTATACGAGCACCCAGAAATTAGCACTTCAGTTTTTAGAGTGTAGATGTTGTATTGACATCAAATGGTGTTAGAGATTTGTATCTATGATGTCTCACACAGCATGTCCTGACTGTTGACACAAGCTCGGTGTTGCTTGTGCAACGTTTTGGCTGTGCAGTTATACGGGAATTTTCAAACTGTTTTTGTTTCAAATTAATAGTAAATCAATCTTCTCTTTTCTAGCTTTGATTAAAAAATGAAAATAAAAAAATATATGCGAGCTGAAAATTATCTAACTTCTTTGTAATGCCTTTGAAACATGATGACGATAACATTTGGCAATAATTGAACAGAAATGCGAGACGGGTTATAAGAGAGGCTACATGGAATATATGTTTTAAAGGGGAATCCAACCCAATGAGAGAATCAACCTTACAGGAAAGAGGAAAATGAGAGGAGCAATCTCAAAAAGTTTCATCAAAATCGGTTATAAGATAAGAGAGTATTGGAAGTTTGAAAAGTCTAGTTGTTCCTTCTATGGGGATCCTCAAATTGGCATCATCGGCTTCAAAATGGCCGATCTTATGGACAACTCTCCATTCGTTTTGTACACAAAATTTCAGATTTTCCCCATTTTCTTTCAAAATATATCTTACCTCCTTCTGAGCTCAACATAATGTTGTGTGAAATATATTTTCCAAAGACATATTTTGAGCTCAGAGGTAAAGAAAACATATTTCGAAAGAAAATGGGGAAAATCTGGAAATTTGTGTACAAAACGAATGGAGAGTTGTCCATAAGATCGGCCATTTTGAAGCCGATGATGCCAATTTGAGGATCCCCATAGAAGGAACAACAAGACTTTTCAAACTTCCATAACTCTCTTATTTTATAACCGATTTTGATGAAACTTTTTTGAGATTGCTCCTCTCATTTTCCTCTTTCATGTAAGGTTAATTCTCTCCTTGGGTTGGAATCTCCTTTAACGTTATAAAGTACCAATTCATCATAAGCAAATATCTCTATGCATAATTATCCATGCATGTGCATTTCTCTGTTGATTTTGGATATCTGTAAGAATGTAAATAGCCTACCATAATGGCACCAGATAATGATTCTTGAAAATGGTCTGAACCATTTAAACATAAAATAAATGTTTCTACATTATATTCAACATAAAACATGTTACTAAAAGCATAGATAAATACATATATTATACACAAATACATGGTTATACGTAACTTACCGAATTAATAGATCTTCAAATATAAAAAAGGCCTCTGAAACGTTTGTGTAATAGTCGCTGACTATTAATGTGTATATTACAATAGGGAATGTTGCAACGGTTCGTGAATGTGCGTGATGACCTTCGTAGTTCACAACGGGGAATCCCCGCATCATGTCGCATTCGAGACTGTAGTCTAGTTTTTTGGGGGATCTGTATTTGTCTTGCTACCAGCATATATATATTTTTTATGAAAATGTTACTACCCCCTACCCCCCCCCCCAAAAAAAAAAAAAAAAAAAAAAAAAAAAAAGGGAGTTTACATTGACTCGATTTCAAATAACTTGATGGACCAAATTTCAGCTCGCACTCACGGGATTTTTTTTTTTTTTTTAATCTATGAGACTGAAATAGGAAACAGAAAAGTGCTCAAAATTCCATCATTGTAGAGAACAAATTTCTTCGAATCAGCATTTCCAAGAGGTTTATTAAGGCCTACATAAAAAACTGCTTTCAATAATTTGAAGAGGGGCTACATAAAAGTGCTTTAACTAAAACTTTCAATAATTAGGCATTTCGACCGCAGGTGCCTGGTGAGGGCAGCATTTTATTTACATAAACGTACACTGTAAAAAGCGATATGCTCCTTTGTAATAATTCTTAGATTTTCATAGATTTTACTTTAAAAAGACAACATTAAAATTAAAACATTCAATTTAAGTCTTACTAACTCGTTGAATTTATTCAAACTCAATATACATGTACATTTAAGAAAATTCAAATAATTCTAACTTTCTTTGATTAAGTAAATTCAATTTAAAAAAGAAATATTTAAAATACTTAAATACTTAAAACAAATCAAGTTGAATTTACTTATATATTTTCAATTAAACCCCCTATTTACGTAAGCAACGCTCTACATTAGCATGTCCCCCGTTGCCCGGGGCAACCAGATTTGACCCTCGGACAACCAAATTTAGAAAAAATTATCGAAGTAGTTGCCCGAACTGGGCAACCACATTTTCTTGAGAGAGTAATGTAAAGTCCTATATGATGGACTAGATGTATTGGGCTTTTCTTATTTTCTGCCCCTTTAAACTAGGTTTCATTATGAGTTCATTGTAAATCATATTTTATGCTAAGTGTTCAACATAAAAATCAAACCTTCAATGTTGCTATTGTTTTTATTTTTTGGCCAGGCAACTAGATTTTTCATTCGGGTAACCATTTTGGAGGAAAATCAAATTTTTGGTTGCCCTACAACAAGGCAACTCCTAAAAAATGTTAGTGTTGAGCGTTGACGTAATACATGAATATTCATTAAGAGCAAGTAAATATTAAAATTTTTAAATAACTTTCATATATACGTACATATTTGTGTTTGATATCGTTTTCGATTAGGGTGTGAAATAGTTCAATTTTTTGTTGAAGCAAAGAATTACAATTTATTTCACCATCTGGAAGTAGCTGTTATACCTTAATTTCGATAATTATATACAGCGTCAACATTGTGATATTGTTCAATCATAATATAATCATATATTTCATATATAGCCAAACAATGGCAATCTATATAAATACATTGTCAAAAGCACACGTTGTAGAGAAGAAAATAGATAATACATATATGTACATAAATGCAAGCACCATGACATTGTGTTTCCTTTTCCTAATTCGACAACAACAACAACAACTGTACATCGAACGAAAAGAGAGAGAGATAGAGAGATAATATCAGATCCTATATTTTACCGAAAACAACTTAGCCTATATAAAATGTCCCAATACATAGTGTTTATAGCCCTTCATTGTAATTTTGACAACTGCTTTACAAGAGGGCCCTGCAACTAGAAATTCGAAAGCAGAGGGTCCCATTTTTTTTTTAACTAGTCTTTTCACTCGGCGATGAGAGGGGCAAATGAGCCACAATGCTCGGTTGATAATCAATCTCATTATTTGATATCACTTTATTGAGCTCATAACAAAGGAAAGAAATTTACAATATAAACATAATAAGTAAATTCTTGAAATAAACCCATTTTATAACACATTACAGTCAAGGTAGGGATTAATAGTTATGAATTGTTATAAACATTATATAAACAATAAAGAAAACAAAACAAATATGATATGAAATGTACATAATTTTATATTAAACAGAAAACAAAACATAATGCTTCTTGTTCCATTTTTTTTCTTTTTACTTCATATGTACAATAGCATAGACCAGTATACTCAATATAAAAGCAGAGAGATGCTATTATGCATGAGAGGCGTCGGAAGCCTGCACTGTTAGGACGCGGTTTAAAAAATTCGCTGTTTAAAAAAAATGTTGGTTTAAAAGTTAAACATTCTTGTTTAATACTTAAACATTGTTGTTTAAAACCGGAAAGGCGAGGTTTTATAACCTTAAAAAGACCTGTTTAGAGATTAGAGTTTAGATATTAAACAGCTATGTTTAAACAGGCCTAGGCAAATGTCACGTGATAGTCATGAACCAATGGCATCACTCGTTACTATACATGCAAGGTAAAAATCCGCGCAACATTTCAATCATGGCGAAAGTCTTTTGCCTCACACATTCAATAAGTCTAGGTACATGATGTACTGATGTGTTGGCTCAGTGGATAGAGCGTCTGGTCGTGAGTTCGATACCCGACCGCGTTAACCAAAAGTTGGAGGGCTTTTATTTTGGGAGAGAAGCGTTAAACAATACTGTTGATATTTTAAACAACCATTAAACAACAGGTAGCTTAAAGTTTTAAACAACAAGAGTGTTACAGTTTTAAACAACTACAGGTTGTTTAATTTTTAAACAACGCTGTGCGATTCACCGGTTAACACGCAGTTGTTTAAGATTTTAAACAACTTGTTTAATTTTTTCTAACAGTGTGTGCGGAAAAAAAGGGATTGGAGGGGCAAAATAGCCACTGTGTTTTAACTTTGGCCTGACCCTCCAGTGTTTTGTATTCTCATAGCGTTCCGACGCCTCTGTTTTACATCCCTTGTCATGTTTATATAGGGTGCAATCTTATTTGATTTTTTTGGGGGGTGCATACTTTCATGTTTTTTTCTACATATGTTATAGTGTGTATATTTTCTCTAACCATGTACTTCAACGCTCTAATTGTTGGCCCGAGCTCCCTTTCATATACTGATATTTGTCAGAAATCATTGAGAGAAAAAAAATATTGACACTAAGGACGCTCAATAAATGATTATCAACATGATCAATGATCAGTGTTCCATGATTTGGAAAGTTATCCAATGCATTACAATCATATGCATTAACATCATTATTGATATTCACTAACTGGAAGCATCAACATCATTTTGAAAAAAAGGTAATATATTAATCCCCCCCCCAAAAAAAAAAAAATAAATAAAATAAAAATAACAAACAAACAAACAAACAAATAAATGAATAATAAAAAAAATAAAAGGTAAAATTAGCAAATAATATAGGCCTACATAACAAATTATTTCGTAGTTCCTTTCCTATACTACTCACTTCCTTAACATACCAATTTGCTTTTTAATCATAGCTCATTATGATCAAATTAATAATAGGCGTTCATTGTCTGATCATCATATTAGTATCATAAAATAAAATGAAAATAAATGATTAAAATATTATACTGCAGTCACAAGCAGATTATTAGGATGAATGGAATCAAACAGCACACGATAACAAAAATAGTCACAACAAAATTAATCGCGTGTAATGAGAAAGAAAGGTAGAGGCCTGGAAGTATGGTGGGCTTCAGAAGGGGAGGGGGGGGGTGTTGATTGCAGCCCTATCCACTTTTATTATCATAATTATTATGTAAGACAGTGGCAGATAAATAGTTTGGAAACCATATATCATACATGATCACATAACTTCAGTAGCGCCTGACCCAGTATTGGGACTGGCGCCCCCTAAATACAAATCTTGGTTCCGCCACCGTAGACTAAAAAAATGGAAAAAAAAAAAAAAAAAAAAATGGAAACCACTTATGGCAGTGCCCCGTCCCCATATTGGACCTGGGGCCACCTATTTAGGCCTATTTACATTTCCATGCTATTTCCATGCTATTCACAAATCCTGAATGAATCCGCCACTGCAAACTAAATAATAATAATTTTAAAAAAATCATTAATATATAAATAAATCGATAAAAATAATACAAGCAACCAAAAAAAAAAAAAGAGGAAATTAGAATGATCAGACCAAGCTTTTGAAGAAGAAAAAAAAATGAAATAAAAAAAATGTTGGCCCCTACCTCTTAAAAATGAAATTTTTAAATGATGTTTTAAAAAGTAGGTAGGCCAAGAGTAAATTTTAAAAGCACAACACGGACAATTTCATCAAAATCGGACGATATATATATACATGTATATATATCAAAGTTATGAATTTGCTAAGTTTTGAAGTTTTTGATAAAACAGTTCTTGACATTTATTCCCGTTTTTCCATCAGGAGCCGCTATCAGTTTAGATTTATTTTCTTCGAGATAGTAAGCTGATCGAGCAGGAAAATAGGCCTATTCAGAAATAAATTCAGAATAGGAACAGAGAGAGAGCATTTCGCCCACCCCCCCCCCTGCCTCTATCCGAGCTGACTCCACCCTGTTTTCAAATTCTGGCTCCGCCATGGGGCGGGAATTCAGGGAAATAAATTACCTTCAATTATTACTGGCAAAAAAGGACAATTCGCCTTGTAAGCTAGACTATCTTCATTGCAAACATGGAGGAAAGAGCGATCAATGTAATTCATGTGTATTAAAATAATTGTGCCACGCGATTTTTCGAATATCTGGCTGTTCATCTTCAAGTCACTCAGCGTCTTCGTGATCGACGGTGATTTACTAGCTTAAAGTATTGTAAGAGTTTCACCAGGTCTCGTAACCCTTTTACGAGGCTAATAATTGCACACATGACACACCCGAGGACAGTTTTGAAGATTGGCCAACACCACTCAAAGACACATGCAACGAGAATCATTGCAGGCTTTACGCGAAGGGAGACAGTTTCGAATATTTTCCTGCAAATCTCAAAGACATATACAACGAGGCTCCTTGCAGACTTTACCCAAAGGAAGACAGTTCCGAATATTTTCCTGCAAATCTCAAAGACATATACAACGAGGCTCCTTGCAGACTTTACCAAAAGGAAGACAGTTCCGAATATTTTCCTGCAAATCTTAAAGACATATACAGCGAGGTTCGTTGCAGGCTTTACCCAAGGGGAGACAGTTTCGAATATTTTCCGGCAAATCTTAAAGACATATACAACGATGCTCATTGCAGACTTGCCACTACCACGGAGAGTTTTGTTTATTTGCCCGCCCCGCCCACGTAAAAGGTATAGGCAACGCTGTTGGTATACATGGTTTCGGCCTACGAAGAAGCTAATTGTAATCTTCACCAATCGGGATACAGTTTCGAAGATTATCCTGCAGCTCTCAAAGACAATTTCGAAGGTGGACAGAGGTTGAACTGCTGAGGGATATTCTAACAGCTTATTCCAGTCGTCCTCATCCATCTCAACGGAGTTGTCCAACTTCCCACAGAGAATTTGCAGAGAAGAACAAGCTACAGCCATTGGTTGCTTCTTCTGAAAGGTATCCATAGTAGAACTCTTCCAACCTTGTCGGTATGGCCAGTCAAAGTCATGTACTATCACACCGACATTCTTCTTCCCTGTGGACACAAGATGAAACAATGCTTAAATTAATCACGGATGGAAATAAGAGGTTATTGTTGTAAGTGGCAACGTAATATTCAGAGCAAAATAAACGTTCAAAAATCGGAGTATTCATGTAATCATCATGTCATTGGCGGATCTAGGATTTCATAAGAGGGGGAAGGGGCCCAAAATTTGAATTTCAGATTTCGGTACACCCAATTTTTTCCGTCGCATCGGGGCGAGCAAAAAGGTACATTAGAATTTAAGCGATAGGGTGGGGGTGGGAGGGGGTAGAAGTTTAAACATTTTAGGCCATCAGCTGTCAAGGTCATATACATGTATATTGGCAACCCCCCCCCCCTCTTTTTTTTTTTTTTTTTTTGCTGGTTGGGGGAGGCGGGCCCGTCGCCCCCTACTATATAATAACAATAATTATCAAGACCCTATTTTGACCCCTTTCTAATTGATACGATCCGATGGGGCTTATTAATGGATCAACGTCTAAACAATGTCTATCCTAAACAGGGACGATCTTTGAAATATAGTGAATTTACCAATAAATCTCCTAGCTCTTGGCAAGAATGTATCGTATAAGGCATCCATGACATCAGTGATAGCAAATCTCCTGTTATGGATAGAATGACAAAGGATCAAACCGTCCAGTCCTTGTTGTTCCACCCGATAGCTATCTAGATCGTTGTAAGGTAACTCCACCATTTTGAAGTTGATCAACGGAAGATGAAGAGACATCAAAGTCGACAAGAATTTCTCGATGTTAGCCTGACGAGCTGAGGTGCATATCCCAATCGTAACTGCCATGATGATGCTGGATTGATGTCAGGTTTTCTGGTATACGAACGATTCCTGTAAACAACAGAGGTGTCAAATATACACGGGTCTAGAGAAGACTGTACCTATTGGTATTTAATCAACGTGCTCTAATGTTGAAGTCGTATAAGGAATACACCTGTAAAGATCACAAACGGAGGCTTGGATGGACATTTGGTTTATGCCTAGAGCACAGTTTAATAATGCGTCTTACTCTGACTTGAGATGTTAACCAAGTGAGGTATTACCTTCACAATTATTATTCCATGACAGTGATCTGTTTTAACTCTGCAGGTCACTTCAGGTCATGGCACTAGACTGTTTGTAAACATTACATTAACATGACCTGCCTAGTCTTTGCTCGAAGTCTTCTCATCGCTTTTTATAATTATACATGAGATATCACCAATCACCACACATCCCTTTCTTTAAAAAATATGAAATAATTGTTATCTTTAACTCTTGAGCATGCACATTTCAACATAATATAATTTTTGCTTTCATGCATATGCAGTCACATCTCTCATCAATTTAACTGGGTCCTTGTACTTGATGATATTTTCATCTAATAATCCGGTGTTTCGATGACTTTGTAATTTGAAGGTATCTTCAATTTCTTTTGATTATAACATAATCTGACTTCATGCACTACATGCTATTTTAAAAGTCCAATTAACTCTAGGCCTATCCTACAAAAGCTCAGAGCGAAAGGTCCCTTGTTTACTCCGCTCTGGTTTCAGTCCATAACTGTGACTTCTGATCCTCTCTAAGGCTGATGTGACAGGGCCTTAAGTCAACTAAAACCTCCACATTCACTGATATTCCCCTTAAAATAGGGTGTTTCCATTACCTGCTACCCTGCTACACTTGCAACTTCTGCTATACACCTTTTTCCCATTCAATTTGGACTCGACCATTTTTCCCTTTCTGTGATTGGCTATTTTGCTCATGAATATATATCACCACCTTTCCTGATTTGCATGAAAAAGGCTTGGTCCGATTCCGTTTCTGTGATTGAGGATTGGATGCTGTAATTGTGTGTGTGTGTGTGTACTCTGTGTGGTGATCTAACGTTTACGCTATACGTGAACCCGTAGGATTTTGACTGCCAAATCCTTGATCTGTACACGTCTTTCTTCTCTTTATTCTATATTTCTTATCATTTTCACCATTATCTGTTAATAATAAGGGCAGTCGGGTGCTTGTGATCGTTTTTAGATGTTGATTTGGGAAGACGTACATATCTGTATTCTAATACCACAGTTTTATCGAATAGTGGGCGGCAGCGCAGTCAGTAGCGTCATTGTTGCCAAAGGAAGGTTTTGAGTTCAATCCTCGCGGAGCAATTTTTTTTTTTTTTTTTTTTTTTTTTTTTTTTTTTTTTTTTTTTAATAAATAGCTTTTTTATGAGAAAGTCGTAATGTGGTGACTTGTGCCTTTTTTTAACTTGAGTGTCTCAAAAAAAAAAATCCACTCGGAAGTTAGAAATGGTGGTGAACTATTTTTATTTATTTTTTTTTTTAAATAATTTATTTCTTCTTTTTTGGGGGGGGGGTGTTTGAAAAAAAAAGTGGGTTCCCATAGGGCTAACTCTCTAGAAAATCTGTATCTGCCACTTTAGGCTACACGATTATCTTTAAGAAAAAAATAATCTTATTTTTAGGTTGTTTTTCTGTTTTTCAATAAGTGAATGACAGTCAATGACTGTCAGAAAATCGAACTCAAGAAGAAGAAGAAGAAGAAGAAGAAGAAGAAAAAAAATCCGTCGGTTTTCGGATTTGAACTCACGACTTTTATATGAAGAGCTCGTGACGCTGCTGACACATGCGCTGTCGCTTCTCAGACAACAATATTTGGTATTTTGTAGTACCATATGTACGTCTCCCGAAATCAACATTTAAGAACGATCGAAAGCATCTAGACGGCCCTTATTATTAACAGATAATGATGAAACTGATAAATATAGAATAAAGAGAAGAAAAGCGTTTACAGATCAAGGATTTGGCAGTAAAAATCCTACGAGTTCGTATCGTATTTTTCGCGTGACGTTTATCGCCACACAAAGTAGGCCTACACGCACACAAAATTACATTCCTTCTTATGCAAATACATTTATCAGGAAAGGTGGCGATATATATATTCATGAGCAAAATAGCCAATCACAGAAACGGGATAAATGGTCGAGTCCAAATTGAAAAAGGTGTATAGCAGAAGTGTAGCAGGGTAGCAGGTAATGGAAACACCCCTTAAAATAAATCCCGATCTGACACCATGTAATATTTAAATGATTTGTGTAAGGAATACATCTGTAAAGATGGTCATATATCAGCTGTAGGGGTAGGTTTAAGAGGTCAATCGGCTCAAATCATGATATTTTTTATTTTTTTTTTAATTTTTTTTTTACATTTTGCTCCATTTGACGCCTCTCTAAGGTCAATTTGGCGCCCCTTTGAGGTCATTTTGGCACCCTTTTGGGCGCCTACTCGGGGGGTGGGGGCCGGGCCCATAAAGCCCCCCCCCCCCCCAGAATACGCGCATGCCTAACCATCTTTGTTTCTACATTATTCAACATAAAATGTTATTAAATATAATATTACGTAACTTACCAAATTAATGGATCTTCAAATAAAATGCAAGCCTCTTAACGCTTGTGCAATAGTCACTGACTACTATAATGTGTATATTACAATAGAGAATGTTGCAGCGGAACAAGTGAATGTGTGTGATGACCTTTCACCACGGGGAATCCCCGCATCATCTTGCATCCGAGATTGTCTGGTCTAGTGGGTAACACGACATTTTATCCGGCGACAATAATTGGTTAATTTTGTCTAAGATTTAGACAGGGTGGTATTTAGTTAGTGTGGTATCTCACTTCGCGGAGACGTCTCCGCGACGGATAAAAATTATTAGAGACGTCTCCGAGACGTCTCCGCGACGTCTCCACGACAGGAGAGACGTGTTATTTTATTGATTTTTGGGGGGCCTTCGGCCATCAAAGAGATCATCATGTATCAACCATAGTGGTAAGCTTGGGGGTCAATCGTTTTTTTTTTTTTTTTTTTTTTTTTTTTTTTTTTTTGCTGGGGGGACGGGCCCATGGGGGGGGGCCTTCCCCCTGGATCTAGCCTTTTATTACAACCACTTCAAGTCCGAAAAACTTACTCTAATCTGAGCCGATTCCTAAACCATAATGCAATATTCTGAACAAGTAGTCTTCATATACAGGCCCGCTTGAAAGATAACTCACTTATTCCACTACTCAAACACTCTACGGGGTGGCTAAACCGACCAGCCCCCGTCGCGAAGCGACGGGAAAATGACGGAGTCAGTACGCATTTCTAGCGAAGTTTTTTTTTTTTCTAGGGAAAAAAAAAATGTTCACAAATTTCGGGGTGGAAGATAATTCATACTCACATTAATCCAGACTGTGAAGGTCCTCCTCGAATTGGTGACATCTGCCAATATTTTCAATTGAAAGTAATAAACTAAAAAGATGAAAATACTGGAAAAAAACAGAGACATCCACCACGTAATTTCCTAATTTCAGTTGCAAGGTTAGGTCATCCGGAAGTGGAACGTCGTCTGCTCCAAACTTCACGTCTCCGTGCGTGCCTTTTCAATTAATTCTCGCAACAGAATTATGGGACGGAGGTCATGAACGAATGACGTCATTGAAAAATGGCAGCGATGGCAACGATGGCACCGAAAATTTTAGAAGAAACAAGACCAACGGAAAATTCATTTTGTAAGTCAAAAAGCTCTTATATACTTTAATTTTTAGTCGTTGTTACGCGTTAAACATCATAGATGATAAAAATAGATATTTTAAACATTATATTAATTAAAATGACCAGTATTAATTTCCACTTTGCGCTCATCATCACTGAAAGTTACGCTATAAATAGGGGTGGTTGAAGTACAGCCCCGTCGCCTTCGGCGACGGGGCTGTGTATAGTTAAGCGGTGGCATACTTACAGGGGCCGCAGAGCGTTTTTTGAAAGTGAAGAAGGGGCTCCACTGAGCTGAAAGTGGGTGGAGGGCTGAATAGGCTAAAAAATACAATTTTATGGCCAAGTTTGAACACTTTTGTACCCGTTTGCTGAAAAAGTGGGGGTCGAAGACCCCTCCCCCTCCCTCCTCCACGGTACATGCAATATAAATTAAATTATCGTACAAACACATCATAAGCAGAATTCGCGGGTGGATAATTTCGCGATTTTGTGATGTTTTCATAACTATAAATAGCCTTATCCTGAACTTGGAATTTTCTCAAGGAAGGACTCGCAAAATTCGCAAAAATAACCACTTATACATGAGTATAGGCCTACATTTCTCTGTTGATTTTTGATATCTGTAAGAATGTAAAACAGCTTTAACAGGCCTCCCACTCCCAGCACCAGATATTGATTCTTGAAATGATCTTTACCGTAAGATGATCTTCTTTCCTCCGTTATTCGACATAAAATTTTATCATTAAATAGTAGTAGACGAATACATAATAAAACACAGATAACGTAACTTACCGAATTAATAGATATTCAGAATGATACAATACGAGCCTCGTAACAATAGTCACCGACTACAGCAACTACTAGTAATGTGTGAATCGGGAATGTTGCAACGGTTCCTGAATGTGCGTGATGACCTTCGTAGTTCACCACGGGGAATCCCCGCTTCATCTCACATTCGAGACTGCAGTCTAGTGGGTAACACGACCGTTTTTTTTTTATCTAGCGACAATTGATAAGGGATCAATTTCGTCTATAATAGGATATAGAGATATATAGCGTTAGGTTTAGGTTTTGCAATAAAGGTTTATGTTACCCTTATGGGGGATATGGGGTAGCATATAATTTTTAAATCCATGTAGGATTGAAATTGGTCATTCAAATTAAGTGCATGGTATAAGCTTTTATATTTACATCTGACAAACTGCCGCCAGAGTAAATATTATGGAATTGTCTAGCGTGAAGACAAATAACATTGCGCTTTGAAAATGAGAGTTAACACTGCATTTGGAAGAAAAAAATATACACATAATAAACGAAGCTGACATTTTTCTTATATTTTGTTTCGTTGTTAATTATTATCATCAATCTGAACTCCATTGGAAGGCAATTTATATTTTGCCCTTTTATTCGAATTTGTTGATAAAACCTTTACTTCTACAAACTCTAGTTGGGAAATGCTTGGATTTAGCAAAGATATACTTTGGGGGATAGGGGCTGGGTACGTTTTTGCCTCAGAAGTCCGTTAAATAAGTTCTCCAATACTGTATAACTTTCAAAATGTATTTGTACAATATGATATAAAACTTCTTAAGAAGTCTTATATCATATTGTGCAAATACATAGGTATACATTGTATTTGAATTTATTTGTATATATATATATTTTTTATTATTTTATATATTTTATTCTTTGAATATATTTAACATTTATTGTTTTATCACAATACATTACTAAACTTTTATGATTATTAACAGTTGCATATTTTTGTTCTATATTTTCTTGTAGGCCTATTTTGAATGGGGATCCTCGCTTTGACAATCAGTAGGCATATGAGAAATAGAGGGGAGAATAATGAAAATTGATATACAGGACAAATGGAGAGTTGTCAACAAAATTAACAATTTGAAACAATTTTGCCAATGTGAGAATCTTAAGAGAAGTACAACGAGATTTTGTAAACTTCCATTACGTTGTTATTTCACAACAGATTTGGATGAAACTTTTTTAGACTGTTCATATATCATTTTACTCTTTCCTATATAAGTTTAAGATATCATTGATACCCCTTAAATACCCCCAGGAAAGTTTTTCATCGCCCCTAAATATTCTGAAATCGTGTTTCGGGATGTGACGTATATGATGATTATAAGCAAGTTAAAAACAAATAGGTGCCATTATCGGACTTACGTATTCACATAATCATAACTAAAGGAGCTTATAGGAATTCCCATCATGATATGTATGCGCTCATCTCAGGCATTTGTGACGTGTTAGCGATTAACAAAAATCATGTTTCCAAATAAAATGTTGTTTCTAATAACATATTTGCATGCAATCGCACGTAATTCTGAATAAAAAAAGAATTATGACTTAAGGCCACCGCACACCATACGACTTACGACTTGCGATTGACCGACTTTGCATCACTTAATACCCCCATTCCACTAACAATCGGACTCTCATCTCGAGCTCACCTGATCCCCAAAATGGCAATTTTGATGAGTTCCGATGAAATCTCACCCGAGGAGCCAGTTTTGGTGACCCTGTTTTTTTTATAACCCGCATGAAATCGGATGAAAGACAGGTATCTGCCCGACATCAGTCTGTCCGCCGTTTTTATCGGCTTGTCCAATCCATGAATTTGCTTTCGGAGGGTAATTTGGGGGCTATCTGACTCTAAACTGGCACTTCCAACATCTATCTGATACCGAACAAACTCTAATCTAATTAGTCAGTCACTATTCGGAGATCGACTGTACATTGACCCGATACTACCAACATTCCACAGTTGGGTTGAAAACGACACATCTTTTCGAAAAGTTGATACAAAACCGCTAATTGCAATAAGTTGAGTACCTGATCACCCGATTTTAATCAGATATCGGCCAGAGACGTCGGACAGCTGAAAACAATAGAATCTTATACACGTCAGACGGACTGACACATATCCAATATTGACTCGAGGTCGAAAATGGAAATGGTGTCCGGTCAGTCCGATAGCGAACTAAGGCCTGAGCTTACTTCCCTGACCGGACTATTTTCCCTCCTCGCATGCCGTCCAACACGTCGGACAAATACCTGATAGACGTCAAACACAAGCCTGACCATCAGACTTTGACATGAGACCACTCGGTGGGCAACCAGAAGGATTAAAAAACGCGTCCGGTTAGTGAACGACCCTCAAAAATTCTCAGTGGAATGGGGGTATTATTTCAGATCCAAAGTCGGTCAGTCGCAAGTCGGAAGTCGTATGGTGTGCGATGGCCTTAATACCCCCATTCCACTGACAATCGGCCTCTCATCTCGAGCTCACCTGATCCCCAAAATAGCAATTTTGATGAGTTCCGATGAAATCTCACCCGAGGAGCCTGTTTTGGTGACCCTGATTTTTTTTATTATCCGCATGAAATCGGATGAAAGACTGGTATCTGCCCGACATCTGTCCGCCGTTTTTATCGGCTTGTCCAATCCATGAATTTGCTCTCGGAGGGTAATTTGGGGTCTATCTGACTCTAAACTGGCACTTCCAACATCTATCTGATACCGGCCAAACTCTAATCAAAGTAATCAGTCACTACTCGGAGATACTACCAACATTCCACAGTTCGGTTGAAAACGACACTTCTTTTCAAAAAGTTGATAAGAAACCGCTAATTGCAATAAGTTGAGTAGGCTACCTGATCACCCGATTTTAATCAGATGTCGGCCAGAGACGTCGGACAGCTGAAAACAATAGAATCTTATACACGTCGGACTGACTGACACATATCCAATATTGACTCGAGGTCGAAAATGGAAATGGTGTCCGGTCAGTCCGATAGCGAACTAAGGCCTGAGCTTAGTTCCCTCACCAGACTATTTTACCTCTTCGCATCGCGTCCAACACGTCGGACAAATACCTGATAGACGTCAAACACAAGCCTGACCATCAGACTGTGACATGAGACCACTCGGTGGGCAACCAGAATGATTAAAAAACGAGTCCGATTAGTGAACGATGAGCCAAAATTCTCAGTGGAATGGGGGTATAAGGAAAACAAAGAAAACGAGGAATATGGTGAGGAAAATGAATCATTATCATGATCATTGGCGGCGATCCCGGGGGGGGGGACTGGGGGACGTGCCCCCCCCCCTCGATTTTTTCTGGGGGAATCGTCCCCTCGATTTTTAAAGCTTAACATATTTTTATGCAGTGATTAGATTGTGAAGCTAATAAAGAGGTAAAATGTATGTCAAAAATAATGCTAAGGCAACATTTTCGGCTCGCGCTTCGCACTCGCAAACATTTTCATTACTCTCTGCATAATAATAATGTGCGAATTTTGCGAATTTTGAGTGTATTATTTTTCACTTTCGGGTGTTTCCGTCAAGCCCCCCCCCCCGGCCCCCAGTCGTGACATGAAATCGCCGCGCTGGACCATGATTATCAGTTGCACTTAAAAATGTCCACTTACTTTTCATTATTACGTTTTGAAAATAGAGCTTATGGTTATAGAATTGCCGATACTATTGTTATAACTGCGCAAGCAAAGTTCGTGACAAATATTTTGTCAAAACTAATTCACCATCTCGCCAAAGGATGTCAGCGGAACTCGTGTGATCAAGCAAGTTCTTTGAAAAAAAAAAAATTTAGTTTTATCTATTAAAGTTAATTATTGAAGTAGAGATAGTGGTGGCTTTGTAAATACAATATCATATGCCCTATATCGACCCCCCCCCCCTTCCCCCTCCTTCTGGATTGCCTAACAATGGAGAAAAAGACATGCCCTTTATTTTTCTCGATCTCAACATTTCAACATTATTTTCCAATGTAAAACAGTTTTTCATTCAAGTTCCACTTCACATGATCTTTTGTTTTTTGTACTCATTTATATTCAAACCCGTTCATGGGCTCTTTTATCTTAAGTCTTCCACTCTAGGCCTATACTTATTGGTTCTTGATTTATGATGTTCAAACTTATATGGTGATTTTCACGGTAAAGGGTGTAACTTTTTTTAACAGGGTCAAAATTTCAAAATGGGTATTCATGAACATTTCTACTAAAATTAGTACCAGAAATGTCTACATTATTGAATTTGTTTGGTTCTGGAGCTTAAACTAAATGAAAAACCAGAAAAAATAATGAACAACTGTAACAAATATCATGAATATGATAAACTTGAAGAAAAACAACATTTTAATTCTACTTCTTAAATTACAAAAGTTTTTCTGCAAAGAAAAAAAAATGGCACTTTTCATTTGCCATACTAATGTACTTGAAGGTCTTAAAAGCTTTTTTGGTCAAACTTATTTGGCCTTTTAAAAAAAATCATTGCCTTTTTCAAATTTAAGACAAAATATGATATTGACATTTAAATTTTAAAATCTACTTATCTTCCAAGAGGTAGCGGAAAGTAGAAATTATTATACAAATAGAGTTCAGTGGGAGCTAACTACTCACGCAAATTCCAAAGAAATCGCATTACAAAATAATAAGGAAGTTGAAAATCTTCAATGTGTGTGTTTCGGAGGCTTCAGTTACAATATCATGTGTTTCGGAGACCTCATTCATGTTAACATTGTATAAGTCCCTCTATTCTGTAAAACTTGGAGCATTATAAATTCATTCCAAATGGCACGATGAATTATGAACTTGAAACTAATGAAATTTTTGAAAAACAGTAAACCTTCTCATTTCTTTAACAGCGAAATGTCATTACCTTTAATGACTCTAAAGTAGTAACTCCATGATTAAAAAAAGACATCGATTTCCTACATTTACATGTATGTTGGACTGCCCTTGAATGGACATTGAATTAAAGTAACATGTAGCACTACAAAATAAAGTAAAATTCCATATATAGAACACAGCTGAAATATTCAAACACAGGTTTCAGATGATTCAACACTGCCTGTTTCGAAAATGTCAATCATGTTAGCATAATTTTTATTCATTAACAGATCAAGTAAAAAATTATTAAGTTTGTTGTTTTTATGATATGTTAAATTATCAATTTAACACCTAAGATATTTGTTTACAAAGTAAAAAAAAAATGCTTTTTCTACAATTTATTTTACTGACATATGAAACTTTTGTTCATTAATGCAAAATTGCAAAGTGACTTAGTAGAATTATTGTGGATTTCAAATTAATGCTGATACTTAGGGAAATACGTTATGAAGTATAAAATTTCAAAGGAAATTACTTTTCTTTTATCAAAGTTGAAATGTTAATGGAGCATATTCTGTATCCAGGATCATTTAAAAGTAATGTTTCAGAAACTTCAAACATGTTAACGAACTATTTTGTCAACAACAAAAGACACTACAAAAAGCAAATTGAACCCTACTTATGATAAGACCTACATGTTAAACTGAAAGTAAGCCACTTAAAACACTTGTTCACGTAGAACAATATCATGTGTTCATTGATAGCAGGAAAAGTCAAAGATAAAACCTAAGTATGTTACGTTCAGTACATGTACGGAACATTTCAGAGACTTTTACCCTCTATAAATCTTGATGAACGTTCAAGGTACTATTTTTCTCATTCCCATGAGAGGAACCCAAGAGAGCAATACATGTACACTGTGAGGAAATGATGAAATATGACCTGTGATGTACTTCATAATACAGTGTCCCCAAGAACTATTTGTACACTTTGAAAAAATGAAATTAAACAAATCGATGTTGGTTTGAAATTTCAATTACTATTTATATCAGATGGTAGGTAATATCACCATCACCTGAACTCAAAATCTCAAATGTTCCGTCAGTCTCCGAAGTTCTAGGCCGCCATTTGCAATTTTCATGGCCCAAAAATTATTTGTACACTTCAGAAGATGGGTTTTTAAAGGAGTATTGGAAATTTTTTGGGGGCCTTCTTTGGCTTCCAGGGCAGTCATCAACCTCCTTGGCATACTGCCGACCAATTTAGCACTCATTTCACGGCCAATACCATTCCAAGTTCGCTGGAGCGTGTCCTGGAGCTGCTGGAGGTTTGATGGTGAGTCTTGAGGGCGCTGTCGCTTCAGATAACCTCTCATGTGCTAAATGGGGATTAAATCTGGGATCTGAGGTGCTTTATCTAGCTTCTTAACAAGTTTCTGCTAAAATAATGCTTTAATATGATTCGCTGAGTGCTTGGGGTCCCTGTCATGTTGGAACACAACTTGAAGACCAATCAGCCTTTACGCAAGTGGGAACCTCTAAGAGGCAAAAATAGTCTCATGGACATCAGTTTTCAAGATGATATTGATAAACAGACAGTAAGCAATGAAATATTGCAAATTATGACCAAAGAAAATTGCATCCAAGGCCCCAGAGGCTGAGAAATGACTGGGTGCCCTCAAGAGTGTCTGCAACAGGCTAAATGGCTACATGACTAGAAGTGCAATAATTGGCAAGAGAGAAGCCAAATGTAAGGGACAGTAACAAAGAAGGGTCATGCTTTTGCAAATCAACATGTGAACAAGCCTGTGGAGTTCTAGAACTCTATTCTAAGACCTAATTAATGCAAAACCGATTGGATATGATGCATGGGACCATGTATGTCTTGTAGGAAGATTTCAGTCAGTCATGCTTGGAGCCAACAGTGAAGCACAGAGGAGGATGTTTCATGATTTGGAGTTGTATGGCAGCCAGTAGAGTTGGAGAGATAAATTTCATAACATGGCATCATGATGAGGATATCCTTGCCCCTCAGAATGGCTCAGATGCTCCCATCTGCTTCAAGTCTGAATGGTCGTCAATTTACGGTCCAACATAACAATGACCACAAGTACTCAGCAAGTACCACACTCCGTGTCATGATTTCGTTCTAGACGGACGCACCTGTAGCGGAGCTCCGGCCTTCAATAGGTTTACGTTCATTTTCTATGTGATTTGACTGAACACTCCAATATGTTACCTCAACGGCCAAGTACTCGCTCTCACCCGGTGAAAGAGCCGGCTGCTGCCCCGCTGGGCCTTGACCCCGCGGCAGACAAAAACCTAGCACCACAAGCGACTTCGCCTACGCCTTCGAATTCTGACCTACAACGGGATATTGCTGATTTTTCTAACAAGATTTTGATCAAACTCGACAACATCAATTCAGAGATAGTATCTCTAAATCGTCGAATTACTAACGTGGAGTCATCGGTCGAGCACAATGCCGCACAAATCTTGGAAGTCGAAAAATCCATTCCCACCAGCTCCGAGTCTCTTCGCGAGGAAATTACAAGTTTGAAGGACAAATTACTACTGATTGAAATTTACAATCGTAAATCTAACCTACTGTTTTACGGTGTAGAGGAAATTCAACAAAAGGATATCTTCAGTGTACTTCGCAATGTTTTCATTGTCCTTGGAATCAACGAGGAGAAGGCTAAAGGGATAGAGCTAGTATACGCCCATAGGCTTCCACGCCGCGCAATCTACCAGGTCAAGAGCCCCGGCCAGGCCCTCAACCTACCTACACCAATCATCGCAAAATTGTAAGGATGCCGGACCTGATCTCGTAATATCAACGTTCGAGAACCTGAGACGACTCCCGCAACCTTCCCGCAGACGCTCGGAAATGCAGACTGCTCAAACAACCCACGCCACAGCCCAGCCGCCCTAGTCGCATAACGTAAGATCCGACCTCCCGCCCACCCTTAAAGCCCGACGTGGTCAACTTTCTGAGATTCGCTTTCAAACTTCGCAAGGAAAAAAACTTATCGACCAAGAAATAAAATTGCAAGGAGTCAAGATTGTCCTCCATGGAAAGAGAAAGAACCTCCACATGGAAGCCCTACGATGAATATCCTGATCTGTCAAATAACAGGTTAAATAAAAAAATTTGAAAAAATGCTGATTTCTTAGCATTTCCATTTCTATTACAAAATCTTTGGCAGTATGCTCTATTTTCATTCCTAAAACATGACGTGAATTGCCAAACTCACCATTTGTTTGATGTAATTAAGATTTGAAAATTTGACTGATTTGTGTATGCTGAATATTTTTTCATCTGTTTATTTGTTTTCGATGAATAGAAGATACCAGCCAAAATACAGTACACTATTTAATTTGTTTCGCCAGTATACATTATTTTGGATTTACTTAAACTGGTCATACATAACCTATTGCCATTTTGCAAACTAATCATTTAGTTTGAAATCCATTCTGTGTCTGTTCCAATTTCCATCCAAATAATATTGGTATCAAAACCACATTGTAAAATTATTTCAGAATTTACCTTGTTGGAACGTTTTGAAATTTGAATGCTTATTTCTATGACAAAAAAATCAGATCTTGTAATTTTCAATTTGAATCAGCATGCATTAATTTCTTACTATTCGTTTTACTCTCAATTATAAACAAAGTAAACCAACTGTGTATGAATCTGCTACACTGCGAGTAACCGGTTTGCCTCCAATTGGCGGAAATTTTTACTGTGTTTTTTGTTGTTTTTTTGTAATAACTTCGAATGAAGAATACACAACCCTTAAACAATCGACTGTTGATGTTGTTTACTTGTGTTCTGACTTTCAGCATGGTTTCTGTAAAGATGTCCTAAAAGAATTCTTTAAAGATTATTTACCATCAATCGTTGTTATTCAAGAGAATTATTAAACTCGTATAACATTCCCAATAGTAGTTAATTTTTGAACAAAATGGGCCCCGAAAATCTATCATACTTCTTGTAACCATGGTAAAAAATGTTGGAATGTATGCAAACTTTTGATCTCAACCCTTAGTATTGTTTTCACTTTAAAAGAAACATGCCTTTCACTTTATCAAAGTAAACGTTTATGCATGCAAACATTTTGGGTCGTATACTGAACATCTCATTTGTACGATGTTCTAAGGAGACACTTTCAATGCCCACTGTATTGACAAAAAACAATCCGTATTGTCATTCAAATTATTTAAACTGTTGATATTATACACGCAGTTATTGATTAAGTATTCACAATTTTTAAATCTTTATTGTGAACACGGTAGTAATTCAAGAAAGCCATTGGTAACATTGTCATTTTTCAAACAACATGTGCTTCAATATTGAAATATTTCGTATATTTCGAGATACCTGTATTTTCCATTGTTATTCAAAATAACTGTTTATGCATACTTATTTGTACACACTCTTTGGGGGGGGGGAAATGGGCGGGGTTGCCCAGCACTGGGCGGCATGCTATTTGCGCGGCTGTTGGTCGAAGGATCACCGACCCCTGGGTATTTTATTTTTTTGCCAATCTTGGGCAAAGTTCAATCGACATTATGTAAGAAATACCATTAGTTGGACATTCTTTAACTGGGGTTGGGCATTTTATTTTATTATATTTTTTTTTTACCGATAGTTGTGTGGGTGGTGTATTGCCCAATGTTGGACAATTAACTTTTTGCCCAACATTCTAAGAGTGTACAGTTTGTATTATCATCTTTATAAAGTGGATTTGAACATTAAGCCAGTAATCAGGAATTTCCTCCTGATACATTTCGACTACTCTTAGACACCTACTTTTTTTTAAAAATTCTTATTCAGAATAGCAGTTTACGCATGCTCACTTGTTGCTCGGTGTGTGATTCGTTACTTTTCTTATATCACCTCTACCCCCACTTGCACACCCACGCCCACTTTGCATATGTGCATTACCCGTGATGACTTTGTATTCCCACGTTCACATTATAGAATTCCAAGACAACGATCATTTTATCTGGATGTTTAAGTGAATCTTTATGCGTCATTATCTTATGTTTGTATTGAATGCAGGTTTATTGAAATTCCAAAAGGAATCGGTCTTTTCATGAGCATTGCAAATTGAATTCCTTCCTGATACATTTCGTATATTTTGTAGATACCTATCGGTTCATTCTTATTCAAAATAACCGTTTGTACATGCTTATTTGTTTGCAAATTGTTTTCAAAATGATCAATTATTCAGTGCTTGGTTCGTTACTTTCGATTTTTTTTTTTTTTTTTTTTTAACGCCACTTTGCATGCTCACGCCCTCTTTGCATTCCTTGTGGAAGTTCAATACAGTGATCATCTTTATCTGAATGTCAAAATAAATTTGTACGCTTTATTACTTGAATGGTTGTATAGAAGACTGGCTTAATGACATTCCAAACGGAATCAATTCTTTTCATGCGTGTTGCAAGTGGATGTGATCATTATGCAAGTAATCTGAAATTCCCTCTTGATACATTCCGATTATTCTTCAGATACCTGCCTTTTTTATTTTTATTTTTTTATTTTTTTATTTTTTACTCTAAATAACAATTTTGCGCATGCTCACATGTTTCTCGGTGCGTGATTCGTTACTGTGCATTCTTATGTCTCACGCCCACTTGCTCACCACGCC
>CALNVZ010002100.1:46921596-46948187 GCA_940671915.1 Paracentrotus lividus | reverse complement strand
ATAAATTTACATTCCCATGTTCAATACACCCGATGGTATTCCAAGACAATGATCATCTTTATCTGAATGTACATTATAATGAATATATATATGCCTTATTACTTTGTGATTGCTTTGAACTCGGGTTTAATGACATTCTGTGAATGGCAAGTGGGCATGATCATTTTGCAATTTGCTTACTATGTCCACCCTGTAATGTTCCTTGACAATATTGATCATCTTTGCTTACATGTAAGATGAATTTGCATTGTATGCTCTGTTACTCAATATGGCATTGTTGAACTAGTTTTACTTAATTACAATACTGTTCCCCCTTACTTGAATTTAAATTCAAATGTCACATTTATTACTTATCTATTGAGGCCGGGCTCCGTCGGTTGCACCAAACCAAGGATGGGTCTTGTATTTGCTTTTATGTTGCATCGAAAGCACAATTCGCACTAACCTACACAATCAAGTAAACCATGCACTTTCGAACTCAATCTCACCACTTGCACATTTGCGTAGACATAGCAGATCTCTCCTAATCTCTTGTTTTTCAATACTTTTAATTCCTGCTGATGAGTCACACGTTTTTTAACCCCGCAGTTTTCTTGATAATCCACCTGAAAGCAATATATCTACACATCCCAGAATGTTAATAACTCATTTCTGACAATCCATTAAATTTTATCGCTTCTACATGCGAATTACGAGTATCAATAAAAATTTTGAGTATTTAAATAACCTCTTAGATCTCCTTAAATTACTTCTCCTTTATCTGTCATCGCATAAGCGAAAACATGGCTTCATAGAAATTCTCCAGATATGTTTAATTTACCAAATTACAAATTTATTAGAGCGGATAGGAAGGGAAAAAGAGTGTGTGGTTGTTGCATTTTACATTGGTCAAAATATAAAATACAATATCCGTTCTGATATTAAATTTTTAAATGCAGAGACTTTGTTTATAGAAATGACAATCTTAATTTTAAGAAGAAGCATTATAGGCTTGGTTTATAGACCCCCCGACTCTAACTTTGAACTTTTCTACGACGAACTCGATTTACATCTTCAAAATATGTGATGAAAATAACATATTTTTGTGCTTGGTGATTTTAATATCAATTTCCTACATCCATCTGACAATACAAACTCAACCAACTTTTTGAAATTGATGTACTCATTTGGCTTCTTTCTATGATCAACAAACCCACCAGAACTAATACACGTTCTTCAACTCAAATTGACAATATTTTCTCGAATGTGCATAACGAAAAAGTCATCGGAGAGGATTTTGTGCTCTGAGGTTTCCGATCATCTACCAATATTCTCAATCTGTGACTTCAATTATCGTATCCCAAAATTTCTAATCAGAATTCATATCGCAAGAATCTAAACGTAATATAGAATTATTGAAGCAAGATTTATTTTTAGAGGAATGGGCTGACGTTTATAATGAAGAAGATGTCAATGCTGCATATATTTATTTTAATACCAAGTTACAACACTATTATGAAAAGAATATTCCTATTGGAAGAGCGAAAAACAACGAAAATAAACCTAAGAATCCTGGATAACAAAAGGTCTTTTTAAAATCAATTCGGACGCGTAATCGCCTTTTTAAATTTACATTTACGAAACCCGACCGAAACTTCTTTAAAACATATAAAACATACCGAAATAAATTAACTAAATTGATCCGAATATCCCGTAAAATGCATTATGCCACTAAAATAAAGGAAACCAATTCGAAATATAACTGCAACTTGGAAAATTATCAAAAGAAGTTATAGGAAAAAGAACGGATACCCCCACTACTGAAAAACTTCACTTTAAATGGTACTGAAATACCCGACACTTCTATTTGTGCCAACCACTTTAACTCGTTTTTACGAAATATCGGACCCGAACTCGCCAACAAAATTAAATAATCCCAACGCACATTTTCCGACTTTCTTTCCGAACGCAATCGAGATTCTCTTTTCTTGAATCCAACAGACCCGACCGAAATTATAAATATTACCTCTTTCTCTAAATAATTCAAAATCTTTTGGCCATGATCGAATATAGTATGTCTGTCTTAAAAGAAATAATCCATCCACTAGCTAATCCTTTGACTTATTATATTCAATAAATCCTTATCAAAAGGTGTTTACCCGATTTATTCAAGTTAGCGAAAATCAATCTATTTTTAAAAAAGACAATCCTCATGAAATTACCAATTATCGTCCTATATCTCTTCTTCCAACTTTATCTAAAATTCTCGAAAAAATAGTTTATTCAGACTTTACAAATTTGTCAATAAACATGAATATACTAAATGCAAACCCAATTCGGCTTCAGAAAAAACTATTCCACTGACTTAGCATTAATTCAAATATACGACAAAATTACAAATGCCCTTGCTAATAAAGAGCATGTTATTGGTATTTTTTGTGATCTCAGTAAAGCCTTTGATACGCTGAATCACGATATTTTAAATTTCCAAACTCATCATTATGGGATTCGAGGTGTACCTCTCTTATGGTTTAAAGATTATTAAAAAATCGCAAACAATATGTTCCTTCAATGGTTGTGCATCTGATACTCTCTTAGTACAATGCGGCGTCCCCAAGGGTCAATTTTAGGGCAACTATTATTCTTCTCTATGTCAATGACATTAATAATTCTTCCCCACTTCTTGTCTTTGTCTTATTTGCTGACGACCCAAATATATTCTTTTCCCATAAAACCTCATATCACTGACTTCTATTTTAAATCAAAGAATGAATAATGTATCAAATTGGTTTAAAGCCAATAAACTTTCTCTCAATACCAAAAAAACCCATTTTATGTAATTTAAACAGCATCCTCAAAATCTGGATACACCGATTCGTATACAAATGACAATACACCATTAAAACAGAAAACTCAATCCAAATTTTAGGAGTAATTATTGATGAATGTCTAAATTTGGAATGAGTACCTCCACCATGTAACAATGGGCATTTCCAGAAGTATTGGGATTATTTCCAAGCTAAAATTTTTTCTTCCCTACAAAACTTTGTTTTTATTATATAACACCTTAATTCTCCCCTATTTTACATATTGCAACTCTGTTTGGGCTAATTGTGGTTCTACGAAAATAACTTCTATCTTTAAACTACAGAAGAAAGCTATCCGTATTTGTACAGGATCCCATTACTTGGCTCACACCGATCCCCTATTTTATAAATTAAAAACTCTAAAAATCTTCGATTTGAATACAGTCCAGGTAGCTACAATAATGTTTAAATACATCAATAGGCAACTTCCACCATCTTTTGATAACATGTTTACATTCAATAGCTCTGTCCATTCTTATCCGACTCGCATATCTGGAAATTTCCATCTTACAAACCCCAAATTGCTAATTACCCATAAATCAATTCGACACCCGGTCCAAGATACATGAAATAGTTTTCCCTGACAATATCAAATCCTGTTCATCTATTCATTCCCTAAAAGCGACACTGAAAAGAAGTTTCATAGAATTTTATTCATCTGATACTCATATATAGTTTAACATTATACTCATGGTAAATCATTATACTGCTGTCTACTGCATTCGCACTTGCACTTGCACTGCACCCACTGGTTTAGCATTATGAGATCACGGAATTTCTTTTACGAGGCCGCCATCCATTTCAAGCCTTACCGCTCATGATGGCGGTCTCCTGCGTTCTATTTATTATCACTCTTTGTAATGAAAATTATCACTTTTGTTATATTTTATGCATTGATTTTACAATTTACTCTGTTATCCATATTCTATGTATTATTGATGTTTATAAAGATATGTATTTATATTGTATTATTTGAACGCAGAAATAAAATCAAATAAAATCAAATCAAAGCAATATTGCAACAGAAACATGTAAAGCTGGAAGAAAGAGCACCTCAGAGCCCAGATTTAATCCCCATTTAGCACATAAGAGGTGATCTGAAGCGACAGCGCCCTCACGATTGACCATCCAACATCCAGCAGCTCCAGGACACGCTCCAGCGAACTTGGAATGGTATTGGCCGTGAAATGAGTGCTAAATTGGTCGACAGTATGCCAAAGAGGTTGATGACTGCCCTGGAAGCCAAAGAAGGCCCCTCAAAATTCCAAATACTACTTTACAAGCCCATCTTCTGAAGTGTACAAATAATTTTTGGGCCATGAAAATTGCAAATGGCCGCCTAGAACTTCCGAGACAGACGGAACATTTGAGATTTAGTGTTTAGGTGATAGTAACATTACCTACCATTTGATATAAATAGTAATTGAAATTTAAAACCAACATCGATTTATTTAATTACATTTTTTCAAAGTGTACAAATAATTTTTGGGGACACTGTATGTACTCAACCAGTGTTTTGAAATTTGGTGTAATGAAAGGTCTAATACTCAAGTTAATTTCTGTGAAGTTTTGTGTCACTTTTTTGAGTGAATCACACTGTGTTTCACATTGTGAATTATAGTCTGCTCCACAATGTTAAATTGGGGCGTTTTCACATTGTGGTCACACTGTGAACCACAATGTGGTCACAGTGTGGATAACCGGAGATCCACACTGTGAAACACGCTGATTCACATTGTGGATAACCGGAGAATCACACTGTGGCCACACTGTGAACCACAGTGTGAAACAATGCGACCACACTGTGAAAATGCCCCAATTTAACATTGTGGACAGTTCACACTGTGAAGACTTTCATTGTGAAACTTCCACACTGTGAAACGCTCACACTGTGAAACACCACAATGTGAAAACCATCAACACTGTCAAACTCAATCACACTGTGAAACACCAATCACACTGCTAAAACGCTCTAATTTAGCACTCACCACACTGTGAAATACCAACTCTGAAATCGCTTTATGATCGATTACAAAATTGAACCACATCACATTGTGATGGGGTAAATTCACAGTGTGAAACTGCACACTACAATGTGCAATATCATATCACAAAGTGAAATCATCAACACACTGTTAAATTCGAGCATTATAACACAGTCGACTATGTGAACACACTGTGCGACACTGTGATCTTTCCAGCGGGGCAGGTTTGTACTAACAAAGAAAAAAAAAGAAATGTAGAAGAAATGAAATAATACATGGTTTAAATAATATTTCGTTTTTAAAGGGGAGAGGAGGTCCATTTTTATCCATTGCATCGTGCTCGATGATCACTATATTGTCATCTTGTGATCCCGATGAAGTACCTTCATCATCCTGTAATCGACGTCATTGGGTAGTTGGTTCTTTATTGAAGAGTGGACTAGTGTCTGTTGCAAGATTGGGTACACTGCAACAGTAATAATAGCTGCGACAATTATGTGTCATCTCCTTAAAAGTCAACGGTTTGTCCGCATAACGAAACATTTGAAGGACAATGTGAGTACAAAATGAGTCTGACTACTCCGAGACTCACTTTAAGTAAGTCTTCAATACCCACTTGAGTCTTCAAGACTCAATTGTATCTTCATGACTCACTCCTAGTCTGTCATGAGGACTCAGACATATAATTATATTTGTGACAAGTCATGGTGATGCACTTGATCAATCAAGTGTTTCGTTATACATTCGCGCCCACCCCCCCCCCAAAAAAAATGTCCCTCTGATTGGGCGCGAAATAAATTCTAACGTAAAGTACTATTGATTTTTTTTTTTTTTTTTTTTGTGGTGTGCAAATCCCTGGAGACCCAAAAGACGTCGCGGAGACTTCTCCAAGACCAAACCAAACTTAGAGTGGGCCAAAATGACTACTATCACAAAAGAGCCTGTGTATTCAAAACCAATAATGCATCTGAAATTTTCACAGCAATCGCAGAATAATGCAAGCTTTTAAGTACATAATCTTAATTAAGTCTAAAACTTAATGTTGGTAATCATTTTTTGATGAATTAGAGTAAAAAAAAAAAAAAAAAAAAAAAAAAAAAAAAAAAAAAAAAAAAAAGGAGACATCTTTTGGGACACGCTGTACAGACAAATCCGTGACTAATTTGTAGTGAGTCTGAATGCTGAAATACTGACTATAGGTGAATCTTTAAGATTCACTAAGTGAGAAGACTCCTTTTTAAGTGAGTCTTTAATAATTGAGTCTTTAAGACTCACTTTAAGTGCGCGAGCAGTATGATGATGTTAAGCATTCCAGGACATGATATGAAAATTGTAATGGGAGACTTAAATGCAAAAGTTGGAAATGACAATACAAACCTTGAGAGAGTAATGGGAAATCATGGATGTGGAAACATGAATGAGAATGGTGAAAGGTTAATCGACCTTTGTGCATCCAATGATTTGTTCATAGGAGGGACACTTTTTCCACATAAAAGCATCCATTAACTAACTTGGACTTCACCCAGTGAGAGAGACAGAAATCAGATTGACCACTTCATGATAAATGGTACGTGGAGACGCTCACTTCTTGACTAAGAGTAAAACTCAGAAAAGCAGGTATAAAGAAAACAGGAGAGAGACCGTTTGATATTAAAAAGCTGAAAGACCCCGAGGTCAGAAACTCTTTTATACTGCAACTGAACAACAGGTTCCAAGCCTTGTCGGATTTTGATGAATCACAAGAAATCAACGATATATGAGACAGAACCAAAACTACATTCATTCAGACTAGTTCATCATGCCTCGGTTATAAAGTAAAGGAAAAGAAAGAATGGTTATCAGCAGATACATGGGACGCTGTCAAGAAGCGAAAAGAAGTAAAGAAACTTGTCATAAACTCTAAGTCTGAAAGGCTGAGACAGAGATATAGTCGTCAGTACCAAGAAGCTAACAAGCGAGTAAAGAAAAAGGCAAGAGCAAATAAGAGAAGATACTTAAATGGTCTTGCAGCTTAAGCTGAAGATGCAGCAAGGAGAGGAGAACAAGGGAAAGTGTATAAACTCACCAAGATGATTAGTGGGAAATACAGAGGATCAACGGAAACACCAATCCTCAACAAACAAGGACAGATTCTGACAACAGAAGCAGAAAAAGATGCTCGATGGGCAGAGCATTTCAGAGAAGTACTGAATAGACCACCGCCACTAATTGTAGCAGATATCCAAGAGGCAGAAGAGGATCTAGACATAAACATTGACCCTCCATCAAAAGATGAAGTAATTTCTGCCATTAAGTCACTAAAGAACGGTAAATCTCCAGGACAAGACAATCTTAATGCAGAATTGTTTAAATGGTCATCGGTGAGAATATTCCCAAGTTGCACCAATTTCAAGCAGTATATAGAGATGGCAAAAAGGCACAGTATTCACGCTTCTCTTATGCAACAATTGGTAGACTCCAACTACTCATCATTCGTAGACTCTGCAACAAAATCTGGATTAGAAAGGAATGGCCAGCTGATTGGAAGATCAAGAAGGCAGTGTTCCTACCCCTGCCGAAGAAGGGAGATACACGAGAATGTGCTAACAATCGAACTATCTCTTTAATTTTACACGCAAGCAAAATTCTCCTTAATGTGATTGTCGAGAGAATAAGAGATCATCTTGAGAAAGAATTACCACCAGAACAGGCTGGATTTAGGAGGGGCAGAGGAACCAGAAATCAAATAGCCAACATGAGGAACCTAATGGAAAAAAGCATGGAGTTTCAACATCCGCTATATCTTTGCTTTATTGACTAATCCAAAGCCTTCGATTGCGTGCGACATAAGCAGCTATGGCGAATAATGACAGAAATGGGTTTTTCCAAACATATACTGAATTAATTCGTTCACTATATGACAGCCAAGTAGCCACCATGAGAACTGAAAGTGGTGACAGCGAATGGTTTGAAATTGGACAAGGCGTTCGTTAAGGCTGTATTCTTTCACCGTACCTTTTCAACATATACGCCGAATATATCATGAGAAGAGCACTTGATGGAGCTACAGGTAGTGTATCTATTGGTGGGAGAAAGATAACCAATCTCAGATATGCTGATGATACAACACTCATTGCAAGATCGGCAGAAGAACTCCAGAATCTCATTGACAGAGTCAAGTTATGCAGCCAGGAGTTGGGACTTCGTCTCAATGTTAAGAAAACCAAAGTCATGATCTGCGGAGGAGATGCAAACAAGGTGGTGACGGTGGATGAAAAAAAGTGGAAGAAGTTGATTCTTTTAACTTCCTTGGCTCATATATAAGCAACAAAGGAGGAAGTTCTCAGGAAATCAAGAGAAGACTAGCCATGGCGAGATCATCCTGTATTACCTTAAGCGATATATGGAAGGACAGAGGGATATCGAAAGAAACTAAAATACACATTATGCAAACGCTTGTTTTCCCAATTGCATTGTATGGATGTGAGACATGGTCGGTTGAAATGGCTGATAGGAAGAAAATATTAGCGTTTGAGATGTGGTGTTGGCGGAGGATGCTGAAAATATCCTGGACGGATCATAAGACAAATTAATACGTACTTAACCAAATTGGGCAAAAACCTACTGTGGTTAATAAGATAGATCGTAGCAAATTGCAATATTTTGGTCATATACACTGCCCTCCAAAAGTTTGGGTACACCTGATGTCAGCTCTGTTTTGGATCATTTTGAGGCATTTTATGTCCAGTATTTCAGTCCAAATGATGTTTAAGTACAAAAAATACATTATGCGACCAATATACTTTACGATTACCACGCCAAGTCTCCTAGGATTTAAGAAAAAAGTGCAAAAACGTGATTTTGCACTAATTTATTCAAATATTGAAAAAAGAAGATATCTCGGCTAATAATGGTCCGATCAATGTAAAATTTTGTATGGATGTTGAGGCATATGTAAAATAAAGCCTTGTACTGTTTGTTTCTATTTTGAGACAGTACTTTATTAATTATGCAAATTTATGCAAATTAAAGGTCTATTCTTAGAAATTTATAAATATTTTGTTTTAAAAAATTGCTATGTAGCCCAAATTTTTGTTCAAAGTTGCTGAGTATAATACTCAATAAAATTATGATTAAAAAGTTGGACTTTCTGATGAATTCCTTTGTATTCTTTTGTTTTATTGCTTTCTATTGTTTTCGATTATTTTTATTTCTATGTATTTCGCAATGTTTTTGGCTCTTTTATGTTTCTGAAATGTATCTTGATTGATTTCAAGATACAAGATGATGCTTAAAGCCTTTGAGATTCAGTTAAGAGTGTTGTAGAGCAATTTAGGTGAATGGTGCATTCAGTACACAAATGGGCAATAATTGAATTTTTCGATAGTTTAAAACTATTTTAATTACACGTCAAAATAATGGTTCCAATACTTAACAAATTTTTATACAAAGACTAAACTATAACTGTTCTGACTGGGGGAGGGGTCTCGGCCAATTTAACCAACTTTAAAACTTCCATGACTGCTGCGCAACCGCTGCCAATCCCAAATATGCCTTTAGGTGAATTTTTCCTTTAAAGCGTAGTGCAACTATTGTTCTAAGAACAATGCCCATTGTGTATTTAGGTGATACAACATTGCATTATTGCATGTCAGACCTAAATAGAAGGTAAGATAATATTTTGCTTTCATTTCAGAAACAGAAAAGACCCCAAAAAATAAAGAAATACATACAAATAAAAATGATCGAAGACAATAGAAAGTGATAAAACAAAAGAATACAAAGGAATTCATGAGAAGTCCAACTTTTTAATTATAATTTTATTGAGTATTATACTCAGCAACTTTTAACAAAAAAATTGGGCTTCATAGAAATTTTAAAAACAAAATATTGATAAATTTCTAAAAATAGATCTTTAATTTGCATAATTTTGCATAATTAATAAAGTGTTGTCTCAAAATAGAAACAAACAAAACAGGGTTATATTTTACATATGCCTCAACATCCATACAAAATTTTACAATGATCCGACCATTATTAGCCGAGATATCTTCTTTTTTCAATATTTGAATAAATTATTGCAAAATCGCGTTTTTGCACTTTTTGCATATTTTTGAGTAATTTCTAAATTCCAAGGAGACTTGGCGTGGTAATCGTGAAGTATATTGGTTGCATAATGTATTTTTTGTACTTAAACATCATTTGGACTGAAATACTGGACATAAAATGCCTCAAAATGATCCAAAACAGAGCTGACATCAGGTGTACCCAAACTTTTGGAGGGC
This sequence comes from Paracentrotus lividus, assembly GCA_940671915.1. Lineage (NCBI taxonomy): Eukaryota > Metazoa > Echinodermata > Echinoidea > Camarodonta > Echinidae > Paracentrotus > Paracentrotus lividus. The sequence continues at coordinate 46,938,092 of CALNVZ010002100.1, read as the reverse complement.
AGTGTATGTAGACGACAGAATGATAACATTGAAAAAATAATTATGCAAGGTTGCATTCTAGTAGTGTCCATGATTGAAAGTAGTCGGAGACAAGGCAAACAGAAACTGAGATGGACAGATGGCATTAAACAATTAACAGAGACGAAGTCACAGAGATTCTCTTCGGCAGTGAGGGTGAAGAAGATGCAAGGTAGGAACATGAAGACTCCTATCCGACGAAATCTTCGCTATGGTAACATCATCAAACAGACTCTTTGTGATGTCGAAAATGTGAAGACTAAAATGCGAGGAGACAAGGAAGAGATTGACCGCAAGATGTACGAACTCGGGGTGAAGGTGCTGGAACTCAGGAGCCACAAAGCTTATCATATTAGTTTCATCGATGACAGAGACTTGCGCAAACTGCAACAAAACCTGACACAGATGAAACATGTGGAGAAGATCCTTGCATGCATCAATAGGTGTGCTTTCCTCCGAGCGATTGCTGACATCAAAGTCAATTTGGCTGACATGCTGATTCATGTGTTCCAGTGGGAGACTCAAAAGCAAGTCATGGAAACTCGACTTCGAGAGCTGAAGAATGAGGTGGTTCGGGGAGAGATGGATAAGTTTAAGGATCAGCAGATGAACGACGTACAACGAGAGATATCTCGCGTTAATCTCCAATTTCAGGTCCTTACTGCTCTTACGCGCAACGTGACCATGGTAAATCGCAGTTTGGAGAGCAGTCATCTCAAAGCTTTCGACAATGTTGTCATCAGAGAGACGCCCTTTACCAACCAGGTTCAAGCAACCCGACTTCTTCGACAAATTAAGCAAGAAATGGGGCATGTTGTTCTCGGCATCACCGATCAAGAGCGGGTTCAGATCGTTAAAGCCATCGGTCTGAGCCAGGGGCATTGGTACAAATGTCCCGAAGGACACGTCTATGTCATTGGAGAATGCGGGGGTGCTATGGAAGAAAGTAATTGCCCTGAATGTGGAGCAACCATTGGAGGTGGGAGGCATCGTTTAACCGCTGGAAACAGAGCGGCGTCCGAGATGGATGGGGCTAGGCAAGCTTCATGACCAACCGGTGACTTTGGCTACGATGACTATCAGTACCAGGACGATATTCCCTTTGAACAGGAAATAGTCTTTGATCAGGAAAATATCCAAGAACAATTTGAGATCGAAAGGCAAATCAGGGAAGATCGGGAAAGAGAGGAGAGAGGGAGAGGGTTGGAAGAGAGGTAGGCGAGAGAGCTGCGAGGATAATAGAACAACATAGACAAAGGTTGCAGGATCATCAGAGAGAACAAGCAGCTAATGCGGGGTAACAGACAGGGGCTCTGGGTAGGGAAGGAAAACCTGATCAAACCACAAGGGGGAGGGTGGTGACCGCGTGCCCAGCCTCACCACCCAGGTCAACACTTCTACGAAACCTATCATGAAAGAAAAACCTTTGTCTAGGCCCCGAGTCCCGGCGGCTGCTCACTGGCAACAGAGTGGCAGGGGTGCTAAGAATCTACCGGAGATTTTGCTGCCATCCCTACAGGTACCCAAGAATACATCAGCATCAAGATCTACAGCCGAAACACGGAAGAGGAAGGAGCTTACAGCAACTACTGCAAGGATCCTCAATGAAAGGCCATCATGTAGGAAAAGGAGTAAAAAGAACATCAGCATTGATGGCAATAGAGGGAAGAGCAACAAGAAAAATACTGTAGATACATCACTTTCTACAAACAGCGTAAGTAGTCAAAATATGAACAAATTATTGAACAGAATGAAAGGACATGGCAATACCTTTGAGAAGACAAGTGAGATTTGTGTGAACCAAGGAAAATCAACTACCATAAGTCTGGGAACCTGGAACGTGCGAACGATGAGGACAGCAGGCCACTGGGAAATTCTAGTTGATGAAATAAAGAGATTTAATCTTGATATCCTGGGTTTAAGTGAAACACACCTCACAGGTTCTGAGACACTAACAGAGAAAGAGGATTACTCATTCCTGTTGTCAAGTAGAAAAGACAACATGAGTCGAGAAGGTGTAGGAATAGTAATTTAAAAAAGACTGATGCAGTGCCTTGAGTCATCTGAAGCTGTCTCGTCAAGAATCACCACAGCGAAGATCAGGATGAAGGAGGGCATGTTGAATATTGTTAAAGTATATGCCCCCAACAACTGCTTACAGTGATGAAGAAAGTGACAAATTCTATGATATTCTACAACTTCATCTACAGAAGATCCCCAAGAAGGAGAATATTATTCTAATGGGAGACTTCAATGCTAAAATAGGGACAGATCATGGAACATGGGCACCAGCATTGGGAAAGTATGGTCTTGGACAGATCAACAGCAGAGGAGAGAAACTGCTAGAATTCTGCATGCTTTATAAACTGGCAGTGTGCAATACATACTTTCAACATAAAAGGTGCAGAAGATCTACATGGACTTCACCTTGTGGCCAATATAGGAACCAGATAGACTACATTATTACGAAGGCTGAATATACTAAGTTCTTCCAGAACTGTAGGTCCTTCTGCTCCGCCAATATAGGCTTAGACCACAACTTAGTATTAGCAAATGTGAAGTTCCAACATAAAAAAGTCAAGCAGATAAAAACACTTCCCAAAATATATGATGTCAGCAGACTTCATGACCCACATATTGCATATTGCATATTGCAGATTGGAGGTGCATTCGAACCACTTCTTCAACTCCAAGACACAGATGTAGAACGTCTGTGGGCTCAATTCCGAGATACAACCAACACCATAACTGAAGAAATTGTTGGATACAAGAAATCCAAGGAAGTGAAAGGACTCCCAGAGGATGTAATGAAAGCCTGTGAGCATCGACGGAAAGCGAGAACACTTATGCTCAATGAACCCAGTACACAGAACAAGAAAGCCTATAAAACTATCAACAAAAAAAGTTAAGTATGAAGTAAAGAAGTGGAAGAAGGAAATTCTTGACACAGAAGTCAAAGAAATGGAAACCGCTCATGCAAAGAATGACTCGCATGAACTATTCAAAAGAGTGAAGAAGCTTGCTGGGGAGAGGGACAAACTATAACTAGCAGCAAAAAATAAAGATGGTATCCTGAAAACAGCGCCTCGTAAAGTATTGGACTGCTGGAAGCAACACTTTGAGTCCCATCTTAACACCAGATTTCCTAGAGATGAAGATGCTCTACAGGACATACCAGATCCACCGCCAGAAAATATACAAAGTGGACCATTTACCAGTGAGGAAGCCGAGTCTGCCATAAAACTGCTCAAAAACAACAAAGCATGTGGCTGGGACAAGATAGCTGCTGAAACTCTGAAAGCAGGTGGACCAAAAATAAGAGAGTTTTTACTGAAGATCATTAACGTCGCATGGTCAGAAGGTAACACCCCCCCCCCCCAAGACTGGAGCAAGGGTCCTATAAACCCTGTATACAAGAAAGGAGACAAGCTAGACCCAGCTAACTACAGTGCCATCACTCTTCTCTCTGTACCTGGGAAAGTCTTTTGCAGAATGATCCTTAGCAGAATCCAGGCAACCATCGACGCCCATCTTGCAGAAGAACAATGTGGCTTCCGCAGCTCACGTGGCACAACAGATGCCATTTTTCGGAGAGAAGCCCTATGGAAGGGCCTTAGATCAATTGGAGTAGATGAAGTTCTAGTCGACTTAATAAAGAGTATCTGCAAACAAAGCACATGTTCGGTCATGGTAAATGGGATGATATCAGACTGGTTTGACGTCCTTGTCGGCGTGAGACAAGGTTGCCTCCTTTCTCCTTGCCTCTTTAATCTGTTCCTTGAGTTCGTTATGGAGGACATCAAGAAATTGGAAAGTGGAGTAAAGAAGGGCAACATGCATATCAACAACATCAGATATGCTGATGATACCACACTTTTGGAAGTCGTCTTTGAAAAACTCCAAATCTCAACAGATACACTTGAGAAGGCCTGCAAAAAATGAGGGATGAAGATCAATGCCTCTAAATGTCGAATCATGTCTGAAGACCAACGTGACATCACCCTGAATGATACCAGCATTGACAAAGTGAACTCATTTGTTTTCCTCGGAGGTGTAGTCCCCTCAATGGAGAATGATGTGAAAAGGCGTATCTCCTTAGCCGCGTGGTCATTTGGAAGGCTAAAATATAACATCTGGTCAAACCAAGACATCCCAAGGTCACTGAAGATCAGGATCTACAAATCCCTTATTCTTCCCATCGCACTCTACGGTGCAGAAACATGGACCCTGCGGAAAGTGGAACAGGACAGACTGGCAACCTTTGAAAGGAGATGTCTTCGCACCATTTTGGGAGTTCACACGATCAGTGAAAAGCCTCAAAAAACCGCCTGAGGTGGTTCGGCCATATATGCCGCATGCAGGAGAACCGATTACCAGCCCTGGCCTACAGAAACGACTTTGAAAAAAGGAGACCCCAGGACGTCCTCCTTCCAGATGGAAAGACCAAGTCCGAAGTGATGTGGGACTCCCTCTACAGGGTGCTGAAGACCTAGCCAAGGGGAGAACTGAGTGGAAGAGGATCACCCGTAGGAGAGCGAAGGGACACACTGTCCTATGCACCTTAGACTGGCAATTAGAGATCGTTTAAGGGAGTTGATAGAAAGAGAAGAACGCGAGAGAGAGGCAAGATAATTGGAACGACAGACACAATAAAGGTTGCAGGAGCGGAGAGAACAACACAATCGTTATGCCAAGGAAATGGACGCGGAACTAGCAAGACAACAGAAAAAAGATAAAGGTAAAACATCTTTAAGATTATAGTTTATGTAATCTTTTCAGTTCAAAAGATCACAGACGCGAGTGAAGGTACGCGATGGTTCAGTGTTAATGCCATTGCAACCGGGAGGTTTATGGTTCGAAACCAGGTCAATTCGCTGGTGCATATTTCAAATGTATAATACTTCAGTACGATTATTACATGTATGGACTTGACATTTTCTTTACACAATTTGGGGTTTGAGTTTTATTGGCCCGAGACAGAGGCACTTCGCTGTGCTGTAATTACTGCATCCACTTAGTTGTAAACCCTTTACGAAACCAATAACCTATTTTATTACAAGCACGGACCCAAGACTCAAAATTTGGAAAGAAACTACAGGCCCAATTGTCTTGGGACAATATCGGCTCTACTATGTTTGGGCATGGTCCGATACTTCTAATCATGTGATGTGAGGCTGCGTCTGCTACTGTATCAAAATTGAATTTCGAAAAGAATAAGACTCTGTCAAATTATGTATGGACTTGACATTTTCTTCACACAATTTGGGGTTTGAATTTTATTGGCCCGAGACAGAGGCACTTCGCTGTGCTGTAATTACTGCATCCACTTAGTTTTAAGCCCTTTACGAAACCAATAACCTACGACTGAGCAAGATCTATGGTATTTTTTCAATTTGTATCACCAGCACGGATCCAAGACTCAAAATTTGGAAAGAAACTGCGGGCCCAATTGTCTTGGGACAATGTCGGCTCTACTATGTTTGGGCATGGGCCGATACTTCTAATTATGTGATGTGAGGCTGCGTCTGCTACTGTATCAAAATTGAATTTCGAAAAGAATAAGACTCTGTCAAATTATTTTTATTATGAACCCCAAATTATTATACATATTCTGAAAGAGTGACTGAAATTGTGCAAAAGTCGGGGTTAAGTCAAAATAAAGGCTAACAAAAAGGTAACTCGATCTTGATTAATTGACAACTTTATTTTCAAAGATTATTTTTTAGTAAAAAAATATTTAGAAACATATATCTGGTTGATCTTACTTCAGTTTGGATAAATTCAATGGGTCAAAAGTTTACATACACTAACCAAAATTGTCGATGGTGCTGCCTGTATTTTGCTTTTATTTTTCATTTTTTTCACTTATTGAAGCTGTCAACAAACTTTCTATATACTTCTCCTGAGATTATTTTCCACTCCTTCAGCAAGATTGCAATAATTCAGTCCCATTTACAACTTTCCTTGGGCGAATACCATTTTGGGGGTCTGCCCATTTGGTTTATACATTGATCACGTCTAGACATGTGACAACCCCTCCATAATCCCCCTTCTCTTTGTTTACCCACTCTAAAACTAATTCAAATGAATGTTTGGGTTATTATGATGAATGAAGACTCAATTTTGATATGGTTCCAATATTCAGGCTGGCATATTGATATGATGCTACATGCTACAACATCATATTTTACAATCAATAGGGTTTATCAATGGGGTTTATACATTGTTCATGTTATGCGATGTTGGGGCACGTAGCATCATATCAATATGCCAGCATGAAAGTTGGAACATTCATTTGAATTGTTTTAGGGTAGGTGAAAGAGAGAAAAGGGGATATTATGGAGGGGCTGACACATGTCTAGACCGGATCCCTGTATAAACCATATGGGTAGACCCCAAAAATGATATTCGCCCAAGGAAAGTTGTAAATGGGACTGAATTATTGCAATCTTGCTGGAGGAATGGACAATAGTCTCGGGAGAAGCATATAGAAAGCTTGTTCCCTGCTGGAAAGAACACACTCATTCACAATGTGAAACACAGTGTGATCACACTGTGTTTCACATTGTGAAGTCTGCTCCACAATGTTAAATTGGGGCGTTTTCACATTGTGGCCACACTGTGAAATCAATTTCACACTGTGAGCTGGTATATTCACACTGTGAAATCAATTTTCACATTGTGAACAATGTGTCGTTTTCCACATTGTGGTGGTGTCCACACTATGAAATCACGTTTTCACAGTGTGGATAGTGTTTTCACACTGTGTACACAGTGTGAACTATGTTTTCACACTGTGTTCACAATGTGAATGAGTGTGTTCTTTCCAGCAGGGTTGACAGCTTCAACAAGTGAAAAAAAATGAAAAATAAAGCAAAATACAGGCACACCATCACCAAATTTGGTTAGTGTTTGTAAAAATTTTGACCCTTTCAATTTATCCAAACTGAAGTAAGATCAACTATATATATGTTTCCTAATATCTTTTACGAAAAAATACTGTTTGAAAATAAAGTAGATTCCATATCTGATCATATTTATCAAAATAAATGATGCCCAATGTTCTTCTGGTGGTAAAAAATATAAGTTATATATTTTTGTACAAGGTGTATGTAAACTTTTGGCCTCAACTGTATTAAGTAATCAATGATTGGGCATACATTGAAGAGTAAATGGTCATATGCCTCTTCATACTTAAAATAAGTGAATATTTTGTTCTTTTAAGTGTGCTCGCTCATGCTCCACTTTACAAATTTATTTCATTTTCACACATAGTGTAGTCGATAGGTGTAACAACACCCATGCCAAGTAATTTGACTCAAAACCTTTTAGTTAAAAAGTTATGCTATTTTAATCAGGATGGAGTCTAAAATCTAAAAAGGGCTCGATACTCAACGGAAGAAATGTCATGGCATCGATAGGTTTTTGTTATTTCGATTTTACCTTCACTTTCGCACAATTCAAAATTTTCATGTTCGCAAACTATGCGCCGTGCGCGTCCAAGCGTAAACGCATACTTTACGAAAATGGTACCAGAAGATGCGGAAGAAGTTACTCTTTCTGAATTGGGGTTCATCAATTGGTTTTCTTTTTAATGACAATTTTCTAGGTGTTTAGTTTTTTTCCTGACTCAATTGGTATAATACAAATCATCGTCATTTTATGATCATTGTATTGCAATTGTGAACACTATTTTCCATCATCATGATTCTTAAGTTTCAGTGTCTTCAATGTCAATCTTTATTTTCATCGTTATAATCGCAATGTCTTATTATAATCTTCAGCTTACATATTTGATCACTTTTCCTAATTAATGATATGTTCAGATATTCAATTTGAAATACTGCATGAACAATGTAAATTTTAATAGGTACGTACCTTACATGTTTAATTTAAATGCTTCTATCATGAACTTGTTTGTCTATAAACGAATTTGAATATACGGAATGAGATGGCGAAAGGACAAAAACGACTTTGAATAAACATTGCCGAAAATAGATATGCTTATTACGTGAACTAGAATGCACACATACGAAATCGGTCACCATAATCGTTAATAGATGGGATCTACATGAACTTGTAAAGATGCATTTCCCTTTGAAATCATCTGCGATAATGGATAAATAATAAGGGATATTTCCAATGCTATATAAAATACATACAGCTTGAATCAATTAAGTAAATACGTAAATAACATAAAATATTAAAGTGGTAAATATATTTAGATTAGTGATTTTACTATCGTAGAAATATGATGGGACCTACATGAACTTGTAGAGATGTAATTCCCTTTGAAATCATCTGCGGTAATGGAAAAATAATGATAGAAATAATGTTTATGATTATGTGTGTAAATAGTGTTTATCTGTATAATGCTAATCAGGTTTCGAGGTGAAGAAATGTATCAAAATTAATGTATAATTCCTTTTTGGAAACAGTTGCATTATTTTTCATGACAAAACAAGATTTGAAACATCAGTTTGATAGTTTGGTATACAGTTCGTCCCAAAAAGAACTATACACTTTTGAAATGGCTGCCAAATAAAATAAATATGATTTCAGGTAATGAAATTTACATGTTTTGAAAGCTCATTATCCCAACTTTCATATGACACCAACAATTCCTAAAATAAGTCATGCATGAATGAGTAGCGTTCACTTTTGTTAAGGGTATGGAAATTAGGGTGCGCAGGAATTGCCCTACCAATTTGTATGAGGAAAGTCATTTGGAGCTTATGGAATTGAGGATGATATGCAGAATTACTGATCAATTATGATGAGTTGGGATTTACTAAGTGAAATTTGTGGAATTAGGGATTACAATTTCATGCATGAGTGAACAGGAATATATATTTCCTATTGTTACATTGTAACTTTCCAAGGTATATTTAGTGAGGTGCTTCAGTGGTGTGATTAATCTCTCTCTTTCTTCCTTTTCTTTCATCTCTCTTTCTCTCTCTCTCTCTGTCTTCCTCCCTCTCTCTTCTTTCTTTCTCTCTCTGTCTCCCTCCCTCTCTTTCTCTATCTATCTCTCTCTTTTTTTTCTGCATGGGTGTGTTTTTGACCATTCATATTCATTGGTTTCTACTCCAAATATCCCGACTACCTCCCCGCATCCCGGTCTACTCACATTTACCCAAATTGGGATGGTTGATGACAATCTATCAATCTATCAATCAATCAGTCACATAAATTAGACAATCAACACCCAGCTAGCAATCACTTAATCAACATGGCGCCAGTCTCCAAATGTTTCAACAAATCAATCAAGCATTACATCATCTTCATACAGTTATTTAAAAAGTGATCAAAAATCTTACCCTGCATCTCACCTGTTCTGCACCCCATCCTGACTACCACTAAAACACCACTGAATAAAACTTGTCAAGTTACAATGCTATAATAGGAAATATATATTCCTGTTCACTCATGCATGAAATTGTAATCCCCAAATCCACAAATTTCACTTAGCAAACCCCAACTCATCATAATTGATCAGTAATTCTGCATATCATCCTCAATGCCATAAGCTCCAAATGACTTTCCTCATACAAATTGGTAGGGCAATTCCTGCGCACCCTAATTTCCATACCCTTTACAAAAGTGAACGCTGCTCATTCATGCACGACTTATTTTCGGACTTTTTGGTGTCATATGAAAGTTGGGATAATGAGCTTTCCATACATGTAAATTTCATTACCTAAAATCAAATATTTTTTTATTTGGCAGCCATTTCAAAAGTGTATAGTTCTTTTTGGGACGCCCTGTATACATGTGAATATATTTTTTTAACGGTGTCACGATATTTGTTCCTTCGACAAATGCTCCAGGCATTAATTTTGTTTTAGATAAAGGGTTAGGGATAGGGTTGCAATATAATTTTATGTTAGGTATAGGGTTAGGTTTAGGGTAGGTTATAGTGTGAAATCTAGGGTTAAAATCATCAGACATTCGATAAGTGTATGGAATTTATAGCGGACTAAGGCCCCTTTCAGATTGGCACTCAAACAAGGGATGTCCTCCGGAGGTTACTCTTTGTTCACCCCTTGTTACCTTTAATCTGAAAGTAACTGGAAAAAGACACCCGGGTGTACACGGAACGAACACAGCATGAACACAAGGTAAAATACACCCTAGACGGTCTAGGGTGTGTCTGGAGTGACATCCAGTGTTTCTTCTCTGTTTACCGTTATTTATGGGCAATCTGAATTGCCTCACCGAGTGCATCCCAGATTTGAGTAGTGAACTGAAAGGGTCGGCATGATCTTACCCTGTGTTTTGATAAGGATTACACTCCGTGTTCGTTCCAGACAGGGTCTGGTGTGTCCTCCGGAGGACGTTCCGTGTATGGCAATCTAAAAAAGGCTCAATACTCAACGGAAGAAATGTCATGGCATCGTCTTAACATCAAAGTATATGATATTGAAATCTAAAACAAGTGAGACAAATCATTGTTTTGATTTACAATTACACCGTAGGCATATTTTGTGTGCTTATGAACCTATTTAAAACTCTATTACTTATTTTTCGAACCATTCGCATCCATCAATGGACGAAAGTATTAATTTCATCTTTTCAATGTAACAAGCAGGATTACTTTATCACTCTGGTGGAGATAAAAAGCCAGTCATATATTTTATTCATATTCATTTGCATAATTTGCATCCTTTGAAAGATAAGTATGCATTAATGCAACTGAATTCCTGGGATTTCTTATACTGAAAAGTGGAAACACTGATCTTCTCTTCAAGTTGAACCATCAGTAGATATACTCACTCCCATTAACTGATGTCTCATCTGTGGTGTAGTCCAAAGTTGAGATCGACTCAGTGGTCACCTCCTGGGCGATTCCATGGTTGATGACGTTGAGTAAACACACGACGATCCATACGCCCATCAAAAAAGACTTTCCAGCAAACATACCAACTTGGCTCGTTAACTATTGATTAATGAATGTCTAAATAGGCTTATCAACAACAACATTAAAACATTTAGTTGAAGTAGATAGAACTCCCGATAGCCGCGGAATAAATGCTCCATCAGCATTACACAAAATATAATAAATCGGTTTTGGGTTGTGAAGTTTGCATTTTTGTTTCGTTGATATTTGAGTCACGAAAAAATTACACTCTTCGAAAATATGTCTAAAACATAAAACCAATATGCAAAACAAAGAATATTTGCAACAATCTGGAAAACAGAAAGATAAAGTAAAGCACATTTAAAATGTGTATAATTTTCCGTTCACAATAGTTTTGTCACGTCCAGTCTCCCCAAATGCAATTATTTGCATATTTTACAAAAGTAATTACCAAAAAGTTCCAAACACATATATCATTCTTTTACTGATGCAGTAACTGCAAACATATCACAAATGCAATGATAGACTGATATTTTTCTTGTAGATACAGGCATAACAAGGGAGGGACGTGACAGATGTGACAGGACGTGACACTTGTGAACGGAAAACTTGCACTTACACTGCCAACGCATTAAACCATATTTCCTATAAAGGTACACCTGACTGTGTAGCCTTATGAATTTACTAATCATAAATGATAACAGATGGATTCATTGTAGAGCATTATCAGTACAGGCTCTGAGCAAAAATGGCAGGATGTGACAAAATTGTGAACGGAAAACTGTGAACAAAGATTGAGTCCTGCTAAACTTCATCAATGTTAAAGTTTGGACAATGATTTTTGGTACGTAAAGTATACATGTATATGTCCTCTGTAACATTTTGGCATGGCTAATGAAACATTGCTATAATAATTTTCTCTGAAATCTAAGTCAATGAATAACACTCAAATGTGAACGGAAAATGTCACGTCCTGTCACTAGTTATCATTGGCCTAAAATTCACACTTTAGAGGTTCCTGTTAATATGAAATATATATGATATCAAAGGACAACTCAAACTGTCAACAAAAAGAAACAACTAATATTGATGGGCTAAACAGTGTTAATTTGACAGCTTTAAACAGGAAATTCAATTTTTGAGGTTAACACCTAAAACACCTACTTGGGCCATGTTTGAATATTTTTTCACTTGAAAGAAACAGAGAATGAGTCCGGTTGAGCTAGTGGAGGTAGGACCTATCGGTATGTAACTAACAACATTGATAGTTATTTTCTAGCTCATTTATATTTTTGGTGTGGGGCTCCTAAATAGAAAAAGTCAAAAGTGTACCCCTATCTGTGAACTGCACCAATTATATGTCTGAGTCCTCATGACTCACTTGGAGTGAGTCATGAAGATACCATTGAGTCTTGAAGATTCAAGTGGGTATTGAAGACTTACTTACAGTGAGTCTCGGAGTAGTCAGACTCATTTTGTACTCATATTGTCCTTCAAATGTTTCGTTATGCGGACAAACCGTTGACTTTTAAGGAGATGACGCATAATTGTTGCAGCTATTACTGTTGCAGTGTACCCAACCTTGCAGCAGACACTAGTCCACTCTTCAATAAAGAACCAACTAGCCAATGACGTCGATTACATGATTATGAAGGTACTTCATCGGGATCACAAGATGACAATATAGTGATCATCGAGCACGATGTAATGGATAGAATGGACCTCCTTTCCCCTTTAAAAACGAAATATTATGTAAACCCTGTTTTATTTCATTTCTTCTATTTTTCTTCTTTTTTTTTCTTTGTTAATACAAACCTGCCCTGCTGGATAGAACATAGTGTCGCACAGTGTGTTCACATAGTCGACTGTGTTAAAATGCTCGAATTTAACAGTGTGTTGATGATTTCACATTGTGATATGGTTTTCCACTGACATAATATTCACATTGTGGTGTGCGGTTTCACACTGTGAATTTACCCCCTCACAATGTGATAATGTGGTTCAATTTTGTAATCGATCATAAAGTGATAGTAATGATTTTTGGTAATTAGTCGAGTTTTTATAATGCTTCTTTTCTAAAACAGTATTAAATACTTTACACAAGTTTTCTTTTAAAACAAAACAATTTGAAAACACTAGAATTAAAAAGTGCAATAAAGAAATAAGCGTGCAATTTATTAAAAAAGAATTTAACAAAATATAAACCATGACACAAATGTTTTATTAAAAATATAATATATAGTATGGGTAACATTCTTACAGTAAATTGAAGTATTCCTCAACGTGCTCTGAGCATCAAGCCCATAGAGCTAGCTAGAGGAAAAACTGATGACTCATGAGCCATATAGTAAATATTTAAATGCCATGTGTTAATTTGTGTGCATCCGATGTCGATGATTATTTCACTGTTGGTATTTCACAGTGTGGTGAGTTTTAAATTGGAGCGTTTTAACAGTGTGATTGGTGTTTCACAGTGTGATTGGTGGTTCACAGTATTGATGGGTTTCACAGTAAGGTGTTTCACAGTGTGAGCATTTCACAGTGTGGAAGTTTCACAATGAAAGTCTTCACAGTGTGGACTGTCCACAATGTTAAATTGGCGCCTTTTCACAGTGTGGTCGCGTTGTTCCACACTGTGGTTCACAGTGTGGCCACAGTGTGAATCTCCGGTTATCCATACTGTGAATCAGCGTGTTTCACAGTGTGAATATCCGGTTATTCACACTGTGAATCAGCGTGTTTCACAATATGGCCACAGTGTGAATCTCCGGTTATCCACAATGTGAATCAGCGTGTTTCACAGTGTGGACACAGTGTGAATCTCTGGTTATCCACACTGTGACCACAATGTGAAAACGCCCCAATTTAACATTGTGGAGCAGACTATGATTCACAATGTGAAACACAGTGTGATTCACACTGTGTTTCACATTGTGAATGAGTGTGTTCTTTCCAGCAGGGCTTGTACGATTCTTCAACACACTTCCTTGTGTCAACAATATAGAAGTGCATATTAGATAACAACAATCTGGTATCTTCCAGCTTTAAGAGTCGAAGATCTACAAATCCTTGCTGCAACCCCTTTGGGTCCCGCTTGGCAACCGTTGCAAAAATCATATCATGGAAGTGATTGTTGGTCTGGCAAACCATGGACCCGAAGGAGAGGATTTTTGTGTTCTCCCAGGATACATTCTCCAAGAACGATGTGTCAAACTGTACACGGAGTGTCACACTGTTTGATATGTGTGTTGTAATGACTTCGTGCAATCTGACACCGTCAATGATCTGGCATCTCCTCTTGGCCGCGTGTTGCCCCTCCTCTGTCTTAACTCGATGATATTTAGTAATCACCTCACGGAGGGGCTGTACGATGTCCTCCCTCAAAAGCGAGTAATGGCATCCTATATGCTCTTCACAGAATGATTCTCTTTGGCGAATGCATCGTTAAGTTCTGGGATTTCTAGATCCACCACTTCACCTGCTGTAGGAAATATAGGAATGTTGCTAATGTCTTCAATATGTACCTCTTCATCACTTTCCTTGTGGTTGATCATCATGATCACATCCTTCAGACCATTCATATATGTCTGCATATCCGGAACGTCCAGACCATACTGAATTGTATCATGAATCATTGCGGCAACCATCCGAATACTTTCAGCATGTTCAGCACTTCCCGACCGAAACCGGTGAAATTCCATCAACACTGATATAACCTTCAGGAGATCATTCTCACCACAGGACAAACTGTTGTTCATCCTGCACCTAAGGACATGCAGTAGTAGATGAACCTTGATGAACTGCCTCTTTGCCAGGAATTGGTATACTTCCTTTACGTCATCATCCCCTGTCTTAGAAACTGAAAGAAGAACATCGATGAGTCCTGTCATCATCTCATTTCCCAAGTCATCTTGAAGGAGAAGGGTTTCCAACACGTGCTTTCGAGCCCTCAAAGCAACCGCTGGGTTTCTTTCATTTCTTTGGATATGATTTAGTTCTTGTACCGTCAGTTTTGGACCAAAAAGGTTCGTTTCCATCTGCTTCATGTTATTTTCATTCACTCTAAGTCTAGATCTATCTGTTGTGCTACTGGCAACTGAGGATGACACTTCCATTATCATCATCCATGCTACACCAATGAGCGTATCGTGCTGCCATATTGTATTGTTTATCTAAGAGACTGTTTATTTCATGGCTAGCTGTCGTTAAATGTTCTTTTACTCATCTTGCCGGGAACCAAACGCCAGTATGTGTGAAGAAGTCCAAAAATCTTGATATTTTGTCTAGCACCATTCGACGAAATCTATATAAGAAATAATATAACATAAAAATAGAAACTTTACAATAAGAACGCATCAAAATTTGGTGATGCTATCATCGCTTACTGCATCTTCTGATCTTTAATCGTTTCTCCTGTTTCCCAAATATTCTCAGTCATAATTCAGTTACCCCTTTTCACATCTCTGCCTCCTTCCCTTTCCCAAACCTCTTGAAAAAAAGAAAAAGAAAGCAGTCACAGCAAACAAATTATTTTGAGACAACAAAATGACAATGCATTTTTTTACTGTGTTAACCCCAGATCTTGCAATGGGTGATCAAGATATTTGAAAAATTATTTACATTTAAGTTATTAATTGGTCGGTAACTTGCATCGGGTATAGTTAAGGTTCATATCTTTTTTTAGGTAATTGTCCCAAACCAGCATGTAGATTGATCATAGGCACATGGAAAAGGGTAGTGCATGTTTTTGCAGTGCTCTGCTGCCTATGTTAAACTTTTTGTTTAAGTCATTCTGATTTTCACAGACACTTTCTAAGCCAGTCCTTTCAATGAGATCACTTTCATTGAGTTCACTATCAGGATCGGACTCTGTATCATGTGTTTTTAGAATTTCTCGAAGTATGTCCACAAATTTCTTAAGCATTACACTCTTATCCCCCATTTCGGCTTTAAGATCTTGTTTCTATTGCCCAGTTACATCCATCTATTTGTCTAGAAAGTTCTGATATAGGTACATTTGTGCAAGCGTCCAGATTTTTGCCTGAAAGTGCAGTGACGCACATGCTGTTTTGGGACGCTTCTGCATGAAGGCCGTGTGTTGCCAAAGCAAAGTATTTTCTTTCTTCTGTAATACTGGTCCATGACTACATTATTCAGCTTCACGATATTCTTGTTCCCATACAATATGTTCATTACATCTGTCGTTTCATAGTCAACTGCCCAAGCTCCTCCATCACGTTGATATACACCTTGAATTACCCTGTATGATCTTGATTCCTCGGACATTCAAATTTCCTTTTGATGCTCTTGTGCTATTGCAGCCTGTAAATGCATTCAAGACTAATAAGGCACACCAGTAACAAGATGTACAAGGGACATGGCTAGGGTGGTAACATCAATACAACACCTTCTGTTGCCTTTACTGGTCTGGTAGATCCCTTCTAAGACACTTCTAACGACGTAGCATAATGAAGGAGGATGAAGGATATGTCAGGATTGAGGATCCTCACCCTAACAAACTTTAATATGTGCTTCTTAGCGTACAAGATGTACAGCACTACACGGGAGTAAGTTTCATCATGTAGAATGCAACACATCTAGTTCGACACAAGTTCTC